>CM053627.1:41282134-41361842 GCA_028646595.1 Phalanger gymnotis | reverse complement strand
AGGGAGGGCAGATGGGGGAGGAGGTAATCAAAAGCAAACACTTTCAAAAAGGGACAGAGTCAAGGGAGAAAACTGAATAAAGGGGGATAGGATAGGAAGGAGCAAAATATAGTTAGTCTTTCACAACATGCGTATTGTGGAAGAGTTTTGCATAATGATATAAGTATGGCCTATGTTAAATTGCTTGCCTTCTTAGGGAGGGTGGGTGGGGAGGGAAGAGGGGAGAGAATTTGGAACTCAGTTTTAAAAACAGATGTTCAAAAACAAAAAAAAAGTTTTTGCATGCAACTAGGAAATAATGGGGCATAGAAATCTATCTTGCCCTACAAGAAAGTAAGGGAAAAAGGGGATGAGGGGGAGTGGGGTCACAGAAGGGAGGGCTGACTGGGGAACGGGGCAATCAGTATATATGCAGTCTTGGAGTGGGGGGGGGAGGGTAGAAATGGGGAGAAAATTTGTAATTCAAACTCTTGTGAAAATCAATGCTGAAAAATAAAAATATTAAATAAATAATGATTTAAAATTTTTTTTAAAAAAGTTCCAGTCCAGAGAGAGAGAGAGAGAGTCTCATCTTCTTTGCCACTGTAACCTAAGGATCATGGAACATTTCCATATAACCTGCAGCTGAAACCTTCCCTAAGGATTATCTTTCCTATTAGAATTTGAGCTTCCTTGAGAGAAGAGACTTCTCTATCTACATCCCCAAGGCTTAGCACAGTGCTTTGTACACAGTAAGCTAGCTCACTTGATCCCCCATGCTTAAATGGACTCTCTTTGTACTCCTCCCAACTCCATATTTTGAAGTCTCTCTCTTCCTCCAAGGTCCAGTCAGGTTCCACCTACTCCATGAAGTCTTATTTCCTTTCCCCAGATGAAAATGATCTCTCCTACCTCAAATTACTTAGACCACTGCCTGGACTGCTCTTTAGCATTTATCACATTCTTCCTTGTACAGGTTATTTGTGTCTATATATTCCCCTATCCAAGAGCATCGTCTATGTTGCTTCTCTTTTTTGTATCCCCAGTACCTAGGATTAGTGCATTGTACATTGTAGTAAATAAAGTGTCGTGTACAAACTGACATCATGAGGTAAAGGCCACTGACTCTACATCAGAATATAAATCAAATAAATATTTGTTGAAATGAACATCCCCATCACTGGGAGCGTTAGCCCGATACTGCCACTTAACAAATCACTTCTTACAGATCCTATATTTTTCCTTAGTCAGATAGCTGTAAGTGATAGAATAGTATGTTTTCACCAATAATACCTAAAGTAATATCTGAGGGATATTTTAAGGTTATATGCAATGAACATATATGTCAAAGAATTTGGAGTATTTCAAAAAATGTTCTATATAATTAATAAAGCAAGGTTATTAGGGAATTTTTTTTTCTTCCCAATCTCTCAAATGAGGTTTGTAATAATACTAGTAGCTAGCATTTATGTAATAATATATTTAGCGTACTTAACATATTTACTATTTAAGGTTTACAAAGTATTTTACAAATACTCTTTCATTTTATCCTCACAACAACCCTGGGAAAAAGTGCTTTTATTATCTCCATTTTAGAGATGAGGAAACTGAGGCAGACAGAGATTAAGTGACTTGCTCCAAGTCACATAGCTAGTAAGTCTCTGAGGCTGGGTTTGAATTCTGGTCTTCCTGAATCCAGGTCCAGCCTTCTATCCAATGTGCTACCTAGACTGTACTAAATGAAGTTCACAGGTCAATGATCCTTCCCCTACCCCAACCATCAGAGTTAAGAGTGAAACATGGGTGCTATCCCCACTACAGGCCTTCACGAATTCTTACATTCATAACCTGTTCCTCTGCTTCTAGATCTTCATCATCCATCAGAATTTTCTGTAGTGGTGTTTTTAACTGTTTCTGTGTTAGTATAGCTCTATCGATGCTCTCCATTCGATCTTTCTCAGTTGTCACTTTCACTTTCAAGGTATGAAAAGGTGTTGGAACTTCCCCCACATTTAGGTACATGGGTTCCCCATCAAATAATACTCCGTCACTATCACCTTCCTTGAAACCTGGAGGTTGGTAATCTGGTGGCGTAACTACAAAAAATATATATAAAAATTGCATTTTTTACAAACTCAAAAAAAAAATTAACAGTACAACTCACAGAACCTTACCTGAGTTCTGAATGTATTATAACAAATAAATAACTCATAGTCAAATAAAGTATGTATCCTAAGAAGTAAATGCCCCTAAAATATATTCTTTTCACCAGAGAAACAGATATAGTACTAACATTTTACATAGCTAAATTATTCTGAGCCATTTTCTCAAATATTTATACTAAATGGGAAATTTCCTGAAGTTTATAAGTGGTATGGCTATAAGATCATATAGCTAAATGACAATTAAAGCTAGTGGTTTCGATAACAACACCTGCATATATTTGCTAAAGACAAAATGCAATGTAAATAGTACCTTCATCATAGTAAAAAAGCTTCATTGTCAAACAGACATCATTGGGTAAAGGTCCCAGATTCTGCATCAGAATGTAAATCTTGCGAATTAAGAGAATACTTGCTTTCTTTGTGTCAGAACATGACACGTTGGAATAATTGCCTTTGCTTTTACTAAGAAAGAACAAAATATTAGAGAAATTATGATATCAGTAATTTTCACACAAAATTTAATGTTTTAAAATGTATTCAAGTATATCACAACATTAATTATTTAGGTAAAAACTATCATAACATGAAAACAAACATTTATTTTCAAAGAGCTTTACTAATATTTAACAGGTTAATCAGTTCTTAGTTTAATTTTAAACACATTAAAAAGCCTTCATAATCCTGTTCATTTTTTTATAAAAACATTCAAAGAAACTAGTGTTGGAATTTTACCAAGTGGTTCCAATCCAACAATAACTTAGTAATTTCAATACTTTCCTGCTCTTTGTCTAGATTTTCAACTAGACTAACATATCCTGAGATATAATTGTGGCGTAGTGCTACTAAAGGATCACAGCTCTAATAGTTTTACATTAATGGGTAGATGGGGTAGCTTGAATAGCTTCAGAGAGCAACTCTTAAATTAGTTTTATTAATATGAATAAGTGGAACACAGTAAGGAAAAAAGAAACTAACAGGACAGTACCTTGTGAGATCCATAACTGGTCCATTGATGGTATACTTGAATTTAAACTGATAACATTCTGAAATTGTCTTAAAATATAAATAAAACATTATAATTATGTATCTAACATAGAATGCTAGTTTCCAAATTTTTTTGCTGCTTTGATTTGGCTATTAAAATGTAAAGATTGTAAATTCAACAGAATAGAACCAAAAAATGGTTTTAATATTGACTACAACTATTTTTAAAAGTACAAGGAAAGATAATGGACAAAAAAAGAGCAGAGGGCATAGTCCTCTATGGATAATGGAAAATTTTAAATTAACCTGTTACAGCAGTTAGCTTCTTTAGGCCTCAGTTTTTTCATTTGAAAAATGGATATAAAAATACTTGCACTACCTACCTCACTAGACTGTTGTGGAATTAGTTAAATAACATATTTAAATCCCTTTGTAAATTGTAATGTAATATATAAACAAAGTATTATTTTAAATTTTTTAAAATTATAAATATATTTGGATACTGCTTTATGTTGGTTTGTTTACTGTTTAGTTTACTTCATTATATTGGGGATCCTAATTTCAGCCCCTCTATCTGTGCCTTTGTAGATAATCTTTATGCACTCCAATGGCCAAAAATATTTATTACCTGGTGCCCAACCCTCTGGTAACGATGGTCTTCTCCTAACTTATCTAGGCTAGTCTTTGGTCAACAGATACACTGTCCTCCAGCCTTTATTTAAAGCTTGGCAGCACTCACCAAAGCTTGTGTTCCCTGGTATGTCTTCAAGAACTCATGGTCACTGCCACATCGTGGTGAGGCACTGAAGTAGGGCTTTATGGTCAAGTTATAAGAAAGATCATATATTTATTCAATCTTTTCCCCCAGTCACCATAAGGCCCAATTTCTGCACAGCCCCTCATCAAATCAACAATGTTATTGACTCAAATTGTCTGTAGAGAATGAGACTAAGTGATATATTCCATTATTATCAACATAAATTTATTGAGCATCCTCTATTACATAAAACTTACATTCCTCTAGCCCTTTATGATTAATAAGGCCTTACAATCATGTGTATTTTCATTTGAATACCAAAGAAAATCAGAGAAAAAAAATATGTTTTCTTCCTTCAAGGAATCTTGATGTTTTCTCATTTTCTGGAAAATCGAAGACTTTAAATGGAGAGAAACTCTTGCTTGGCCTTTCTGCAGGTGTAATACTATTAATCATTTCTTCCAACCAGATTGTCTCTCCTTCCATCTTCAGAGACTCCACACTTTCTTGGTTCTTTTCCTACATCTCTACGAGCCGCCCCCCCCCCCCCTTTTTAAAGCTCTTAGTCCTTTACCGATCTCTTAATGTGGGTGTTTGCAAATGTTTGTCTTTGGCCTTTCTTTTTTCTATTTCTGTACCCTCTTGCCTTGGCAAATATCTACTTCTAGGGCTTCAATTACTATCTCTATGCTGCCAACTCCCAAATCTCAACCATAACTTTATGAGATTTAGTACTAGAAGGGAAGTTAAAGATCTTGTAACCTAATCCCTTTATTTTACAGATAAGAAATTACCCTTTAGCTCTCTTCTATGGATTCCTATCTCCAACTATTTACTTCACTTCAGTGGATCACCAGTGACTCAAAACTCCATATGCTCAAAGGCCAAGGTGTTTATATTTCCACTTCAACCTTATTGTTTCACTATTTCTATGTGTGACATTACCATTTAAACTACATTCCATGTTCAAAAGCTTTTTCTTTAACTCTTAATTTTCCCTCTCTTATCTAATCAGCTATGAGAGGCAGCATAGCCTGGGAGAAATGTCATCCAAGCTGGAAAAGCCCTGGACTGAAGTCTACCCTTTAATACTGGCTGCGTGACCCTGGCCAAATCACTTAACCTCCCTAGGCAATTTAAAACTCTAAGCTTCAAAAAGGGAATTCCCTTACTCAGGAATTCTTTATACTAATACACATTATATTAATGTAGTCATGGGTACTATCCCTATTGCTACTGTTTCCACCATTACAATGTCTCTCACATCTCTCTCTTCCCTCTATTCCATTCCCATGAGGGTCTGAGTAGAGACTTTCAGTGCCACCACCCCACCCTCATCAGCCTCTTTAGTCTTCTTGCCTTCCCATGTTTCTCGAATGTTGCTTCCAGAATAATCCTTCTTGCACGTGCATCTGGCAATGTCACTCCTTTACTCAAAAACATTTAGTAGCTCCTTCTTATTGACTAAGTAAAGCTCAGACTCCTCTGCCTGGTACTCAAGACCATCTATGATATGGCCCCATTGGCCTTTTCAGCTTCCTTCCCTCCTCTCCCCAGTGAATTTTCTATTCCCATCAGGCCTTTCTCTCTCTGTCAACATCCTGGCTCCACTCCCTTGCACAACTTTGGTGGAATGCCTTCCATCTTCCTCCTCCCTCCCTCCCTCCCCCCCCCCCCCTCTCTTTGTAATTTCTAACCATCCTGCAATGCCCACTTGCATGCCAGATCATTGATAGAGATTCTCTGATGCCCCTGGTCAGATGCTTCCGTGGAGCCTTCCAGAGCAATGCACTTATTATGTAATACTGGGTGTCATAGCTATTCCATTTTATTCTCCAACTGCATTATAAATGCAAGCCACTCCCACCCCTCACAGCCAGTCCTTCACCAGCATTTGCTGTTCTCTATTATGCCATCACTACTGAGCGCCTCTGTGGCCCTGCCTTAGTCATTTAACAATCCCTGAGCCCTGGCTTCCTTATCAAATAAGGAAGTGTGTGAAAGCTTCTAAAAACCAAAAAGTTCTATAATATCTCTCTTTTGTTACATCAGAAGTTGAAAAATAAAGTATTTTTAGGTATTAAGGGCAACATATTATTTTACTTACCTGAGGGTCTTCTGGATTGCTGTATACCTATTTAAAAATAATAAAAAGAGTTATTAAGATTAAGTCTATTTTAATTAAATTTCATCAGGGAAATTCAGTAAAAAAAAAACTAATTAAACTACTTTAAATTTTGGCATCATTTAGAAAAAGCCAAATTAAATTATCTTGAAAAGAATAAAAGAATCAGAAATACTTACAGCTAGAACAACCATCCTTAGCTGAAATACACACACACACACACACCAAAAAAAAAAAAATTTAATTTTGTAAAACATCTTAAGATGGTCATAACATTTTCAACCTACTATTTCACTATTTATTCCCAATAGGAAATTACTATGGTACAGGGTGAGCTACATAAACAGATGCCTTAGAAAAGCCCTCCTATCCCCCAATGGCTTAAATCAAATAAGAACTTTGAAATTAGTTATAAAAGTAAATACTCTGAGAAACTTAAAATGTTAAGACATGAATAATTTACACTTCTACATGAATGACATGACTGCTCTTTTCCTAGGAACTGGTTTTATGCAAAGAAAAGTAGAACATGAATGCCTAAAGGAAATAGGAAGAAGACCAACAAAAATAAGTTTTGGGGAGCACTAAAAAGGAGAGACAAAAAAGATGTAAATAGCTTATTTAACAATTTTTTCTAGGGCTAAATTTCTGTATGAATGTAGATATATACTCATTATTATGTTTATATCAAATTTTAGTTAGATTAGTATTTTAGAAGTTTGTAGTTAATCCTCATTAATGCAAACTCTGTTAATTCATTCTATACAGTACTGGTACACCTTGCCGCTGTATATGGATAAAGGTTATGTTAAGTAAGTTATGGAAAAAGAAAGATTATGGGAAGCATATTAAACCACACAAACAAGGGGATTTTCTCCCAGATTTTAATATGCTGTTTTTAAGTTAATGATTATTAATTACAAAGGTCTTAAAATCCATTAATTAAAACAAGGCTGTTAGGACTTGGGAATACTTGCTTAGTATTAATTTCAACTGATGCAGATGGCTTAAAATAACAAGGCTATTTATAAATATTCTATCTAATTTGGAGTATGCCTTTCTTAATTCTAATTAGTGATCCTTTAACATGATAATACTGTATGTACTGATATAAAAGGTAAAGAAATGACAGTGGAAGACTTACATATTTTTTCTGCAAAGCATCATAGCATCCTAGCATCCTAAAAAAAAATCACATGTTGTTTGTCTTCTATCCTGAACTCTGGCATATTTGAGTTTACTTCCAGAAAATTAAGTTCTTTACATAAGTCTTCAAGATAGCCCATTACAAAAGTAATTTTAAAATTGTTTCACTGTTTTAGGTTAGAGTCTTCTCTTTTATACATTATCAAAAAATTATAAAATTGTAACAGGAAACAGGAAATGAGACAAGAGGAAATATTCTAAAGGCAAAATGTAGGTTTTGGCAGCTATTGAGGGAGGGGGTAATGAGAGGTAATTAAGAAGTTGAACATATTGAGTTGTTATAGGACCTGAGAAAAATAGAAACTTGAAGAAACATTATGAGGTTGTAAGGGCTAAAGGGGTCACTGAAATTCTGTTAAACAAGTTAAAGTATGCAAAGCTAAAACAAAGTCAACCACAGATTTTTGTGATATAAGGAAAAGTTATCCTATTAGGTACTCTTAAGCTTACCATTTCACTAACTGAGTGGCTCCTGGACAGTTTTTGTCTTCTCTCAGAATTTTGACACAAAAATCTAAACATAAAAAATATGATAATGCTATTTTGCTTCTTGAAGAAAAAACAGTAAAAATCTAGAATAAATGAAATTGTACTTATGAAATAGAAAGTACAGATTGAAATTGTAAGGTTTTGATTACTTGAGAGTATTTCATTTTTTTCCAATTATATTTAAAGATAGTTTACTACATTCATTTTTGTAAAATTTTGAGTTCCAAATTTTCCTTCCTCCCTCTCCTCCCTCCCCGCCTCCCTAAGATGCAAGCAATCTGATATAGATTATACATATACAATCTTGTTAAACATACTTCCACATTAATCATGTTGTAAAGAAGAATAAGAACAAAAGGGAAAAGAGAAAGAAAAAGACACGAGAAAGAAAAAGACACGAGAAAGAAAAACACAGCAAAAAAAGTGAAAGTAGTGTGCTTTGATCTGCATTCAGACTTCATAGTTCTTTCTCTGGATGTGGATAGCATTTTCCATTGGGAGTGTTTTGGAATTGTCTTGGATCACTGTATTGCTGAGAAGAGCTAAGTCTATCATAGTTGATCATCTCACAATGATGCTATTACTGTATGCATTGTTCTCCTGGTTCTGCTCACTTCACTCAGCACCAGTTCATGTCTTTCCAGGTTTTTCTGAAAACTACCTGCTCATCATTTCTATAGTATTCCATTACATTCATACACTACAACTTGTTCAGTCATTCCCCAATTGATGGAAATTCCCTCAATTTCCAATTCTTTGCCATCATAAAAAGTGCTGCTATAAATATTTTTGTGCATGTGGGTTCTTTCCCCTTTTTTAATTATCTCTTTGGTATACAGACCTAGTAGTGGTATTGCTGGATCAAAGGATATGCACAGTTTTATAGCCCTCTGGGAATAGTTCCAAATTGCTCTCCAGGAACATTGGACCAGTTCATAACTCCAACAACAATGCATTAGTGTTCCAGTTTTCCCAATCTTCTCCAACATTTATCATTTTCTCTTTCTATTATATTAACCAATATGATAGGTGTGAGATGGTACCTCAGAGTTGTTTTAATTTGCATTTCTCTAATCAGTAGTGATTTAGAGAATTTTTTCATGTGACTATAGATATCTTTAATTTCTTTCTCTGAAAATTGCCTGTTCATGTCCTTTGACCATTTATCAGTTGGAGTAAATTGTAAATTCTTTAGTTACGTATCAATGTTGTTTTGGGGTTTTTTTGTTCAGTTATGTCTGACTCTTCGTTGACCCCATTTGGGGTTTCCTTGGCAAAGATAATGGAGAGGTTTGTCATTTCCTTCTCTAGTTCATTCTACAGATGAGGAAACTGAGGCAAACAGGTTTAAGAGAATTGACCAGAGTCACACAGCTAGTAAATGTATGAGGCCAGATTTGAACTCAAGAAGATGAATCTTGCTGACCCCAGGCCTGGCACTCTATCCACTATACCACCTAGCTGCCACCCATCAAAGGTTAAATTTACATTACTGTTGAACTTTAGCAGTGAATTTCCAGTTAATGAACATCAGTACGTATTTTTAAAAAGAAAAAATGTGAACACATTGTATCATTAACACTGTTACAATATGGCATTATGAGAATTACTGTGCAATCTAAAAAATTAGAAAAAATATACTCTCTTATCTTCATCAAAGTATTTGCTAAGAATCCATCAGCAAAATATAATGTAGTTTCAAAGAACCAAGAGATTAACTGTTTAAAAAAGGTCAATGAGCATAGTATACCATATCCACATTATTTTCATTTATTTAAATTAGTATAAGAACAGATACTACTACAAAGCTCTACAATACATTACTTTTGTCCACTGCACTATTAGTGTATAGTGGCAGGCAGAATAATTCAAACCAGGTGAAAAAATGAACAATAGTCTTCACTGCCCTTTAAAGGGTGAAGAAGAGGGGACAAATAGATATTTTAAAAGGTTTAAAATAAAAATCTCAATAAATCAAAGCTAAATTAGAATTTTAAAACAGAAAAAAATTAATATGGCACATCCCTTAAAAACGTCTTCATGAAAAATTACATTACCATCTAAATATCTTGTTCCATAGGCACATTCTGGAAATATTCCTCTTAAGTATGTTATACAGGATACAGAAACAGCTAGGAGCCTCTTCACCAACACCAAGGACTGTTGCTCAGTTGAAATCTTAGTAGGAAATATCACTGCACTCTAAAATTTAAGAATAATTAAAACATTTTCCAATAGTCATTGTAAAAACTGAAGGCGACAAAAATAATGCAATAACAATTTTAAATAAGTTTAGCTACTTCTCCCTACTAGTCTTCTAAGTGGGTAAGGGCCCTGGAAAGGAGGAAGTCCCTGAGGATGAAACATGTTTGGGGGATCCTATGCTAAATAAAGGAGGGAGCCTTTTTCTAACTGAAATTTAAACCACTCAATACATGTCACTAATTTGGTAGCAGAAAAATTGTATGCAATTATACAATATTTATCACTAATGCCAAGTCATTTTCTTTTTTTCTCACTATCTAGATAGAAACAACAGAGATACAAGCTTCTACACTTAGAACAACAAACAACACTGAGAAGAAAACCACTGATATAAGTGTCTTCATGGGAAGGACCTCCTTTTCCAGAGAGATGGACTAAAGCTGACAAACTTATATTTCTTAAAGTTACTGAGCAACTTTCAGTAAGACCCAGTGTAGAATGAACTTAAACTAACAACTTAAGCAAAAGCTTCCAAATTCTTTTTTTTAATTCATGTTTAATATATTCTCAACATGTCAAGCGCTTACTAATTCATCATTATTTCTTGGGAGAACAAAATTTATTTACATAATAAAAGGCCCAAGCACAAAACATTTCATTGTAATTATTTTTTAAATATAAAAATTCATTATAAAGTAATTGGAGCTCAGAGGGCCCCACTAAAAGACTTCTTGGTTTATTTCTGGTGGCAAAGTGTAATATTTATATAAATGCAATTCATACCATACAATTCCTGTGCAGCTGAGCAGTGGCCATTTTTCCTCATAAAAAGTGTCTGATTTAGTCCAACCTTGAGGGAAAAAAAAACAAATTTTTAACTCCAGATTTTATTCTTATCCTTACTATTCTAATTTCTCATCTCTACACGCGGTAGACAAGAATTCTAACCAAAGAAGAGATGAACACATGAAAAGTTTCCACACCCAAAGTAAAATAACTTTTAAAAAATCCTCCTTCCTAGAATTTTCTCATTTTTTTTATTCTTGCCTTTGACTACCAAGTATCATCATATAGGGGAAAGTGAAAAGCCAGGTTCAACAGTTTGTGAAATTTGATAAGTAAAAAAAAAGATAATATTGCCTGTTGTTTCTTTCCGGTGCATTCTTTTTTTTTTTTTTTTTGTCTACTTGGCATAGCTGGCAAATCCCTCAGTAAATAATAATTAAAGGTTGTTACCCCACTATTCCCCCTCAGTCCCTCCCTGTCCCCCCCCCCCATTTCACTTCCAATCTTTTGTCTTTTCGGTCTGCAGTTTAAAATAACAGACTGTTATTCTTCCATTACTGGTACTAACACACCCGACCAAATTTGACTATAGAGATTTTCTCAAGGCCAGAAAAGGGAAGGAAAGCACAAGCACTTTTTTAAAGCATATTGATATTATTAGCAAATCTTCTGTAGTTTTGCATGGTTTGTGGTTTTTATTAATTTTTAGTGTTGTAATGAGCGGAAAACCAGTCCTTGGCACATGTTTGATTCACCTCAATTTGCCCTTTTCGTGGTCTGTGGCCTAGACGTAACCAGCTCCCACAAAAACTTGTCCTAAGCCCTTTTTGTCGTTTTTTTTAAAAAATATTTGGACTTTCTGGTCAAAACTCAAAGGATTTCGCCTGAGTAACTGGAATTTGGGGAATAGGGGCGTAAATACATATTTTACAGGAAGCCTGGAAAAGAGCCTCGCGGCCAACGACGACAGCTTCTCGGGATCCAGCGTGTTCTGCGCACTGCGCACGTGCCAACCTGCCCTAGGCCCCGCCCCCCACGGTTAACGCCCAGGGCGCGAGGACCCGGCCGGCCAATCCCGAGGTCGCTCTTCCCACCCAACGAGTGCAGCCCGCAGCCTGCCGGGAAAGCTCCGCGTTGTAATCCTCAGGCGGGGGAAACTCCGCCATTACTCGGAGCTGCCTCCTTCGTGTTGAACGGCCTGGTCTCAGCGCCTCGTACGCGCTTCCCCTCCTGTCGGCCTCGCGTGGCCCTGGGAGTCTCGGGGGCCAGAGCTCGGTGGTGGCACCCCCTCGAGAGCTCCTGTTGCCGCTCCAGAATCTGTAGCTCGTGCATTCCCCTTGTGTGCCGTTCTGCCCCGGATGATGGAGGGGAAAAGGAGGTGCCTGAAGGGGTCAGTGGCCTTTGGGGTCTGTAGAATGCTGTTGTGCACGTCAGGGCTGTATTTCTTTAACACTAATTTTGCACCATTTATGGACTGTCCCTCCGTATTACCGTGAGCTCCTTCAGAGCAGCGGTGGGCTGGTTTTTCTGTTTGAAGCCCCGGAGCTTAGCTCAGCACTTTGCACGGAGCAAGAGCCTGAGAAACACTTCTTTTTTCCCAAGTAGTTAATTTCAGCGGCATTAAGCGCCTTTTTCCATTGGTAGTCATCGGTGCCAATATGGCAAGATAATCGATGAATTTAATAATCAGGCTTTAAATGTGACGAAGATGAATCTATTTACCCATCTCCAGTTGATTTTCTAATGTCTTTCTCCACCCCTACCCCTTCCCTCCATGTGAATATATAACGTGATTCCTTAAGTCTTTCTCTCTCTCTATGTGATTTCTTAAATATACAATTCTTTAGTTAAGGTAGGTAAGCAATTATTTATTATAAAAGGTAGGTGAGTGCATATTTTTGGAAAGGAAAGACTTTAGTCCATAGTGTTGTGTTTCCTTTGGTGGAAAAAGGAAGAACTAGACCAGGGTGTTTAGTATTGTATTTCCTCAATTAAAACGATCTGCATAAAATACATTTGTCAGTAGGACTGTCCGAAGAAATATAGAAGAGAAACGAAAGATTCTGTGTCTGGGACAAGATACTACCTTTAGTTTTATTTCTTCCGAATTACATAATAATGTTAGAATGTCATGAGATTGGACATAAAAACCTCAAGCATGAAAAACAAATGGAATCAGCATCCTAGAAATTGGAGAGGTCAAACCATTTAGTGCAAGAACTTTTGAAAAAATAGCAGTTTTTCAGAAAATAAGCTTAAGTTTACACTAGCATATTAAGTATACATAAGCACACTTAACTAAAAATTTATACACTAGCATAAATTCCACAAGGATGTATGAACTAAATATAAAAGATCACATCATTTAAATATTAGGGGAGAAGAAAAAGATGCCTTTCAGATCTATGATTAGGAATTAAATTTTCAACTAAACAAGAGATAGAGGCTATTTAAAATCAAAATAATTTTGGTTACATAAAATTAAGCTTTTGCTTGAACAAAATCAAAATGTATATAGAATAAGAGAAAATTCACATGGGAAAAAAATCTTTGCATGAAATATTTATGATAAAATTCTGATACCCTAGATATATGGGGGTTTGACATAAATATGTAAGCTGAGGAGCTCTTCTCCAAAAGATATTTGATCAAAAAGGATATGAAGTTTTCAAAAGAAGTGTAAACTATCAATAACCATATGAAAAAATGCTCCTAGTACTAGTAATAAAATATGAATTAAAACAACACTTGGTTTCAACTCATAGTCATCATACATTGATAGTGTTCATAAAAGATGGAAAAAGTATGTTGGAGGATGTTTGGGAAGACAGGCATTGTTTAGTAGATCTATCAATTGGTACCATTCTGGGGGGCTAGGGGAAATGTAGAATTATGTGAGAAAGCCACTAGATAATTCCTATCTTTTGACCTATTAATCATGTAATTCAAAGACAAAGATATCCTATATATGTCAAAAATGTTGAGAGCATCATTTTTCGTGGTAGCAAAAACTGAAAAAGAAAGTGGGTTCCTGTGATTTGGGGAATGATTGAACAAACTGTGGTATGTAAATGTAATGGAATATATTTGTGCAAAGAACTACAAATATAAGAAATAGGAGAAGACTTTTATGAACTGTTGCTTAGTAAAGTAAATAGAACTGAGGGACAGTATATATAATGACTGCAATAATATTTTTAAAATGCCACTAAAAAGCAGCCAGATTAGTGCAATAATCAATCTTGGTCTTAGATAACAGATGATGAAATACATTTCTTTGTTCCTTTTGGAGAGGTGTGGGATAACAGGTATGTAGAATGTGGTATCCTGTTAATATCCTGTTAAACACAGTTGCTTTATCAGTTTTGCTTAACTTTTTTTTTTGCAGTTATTAGGGAGGATTCACTGAGTTATGGAAGGTATAAAAGGGAACCACTGAGGTATGTGAAAACAAAAGGCAGCAATAAAACTTTTTAAAAAAAATCATTGTCTTTACATGTCCCCAATCAGGAACCCTCTTTACAAAAAACCATGATAGATCATTTAAACTTTGCTTGAAGTGTAGGTGACAGGAAAGGAAGCTTGTTTAATTTAGGATAGTTTTAATTGTAATAGTTCTTTCTCTTGCCTCCCTGTAACTTTCACCTGCTTTTTGGTTCTGCCCTCTACAACTGGACAGATTAAGTCTAATCCTATTCCAGATGGCAATTTTTCAAATATTCAAGAGTAGTGATCATACTTCCACTAAGTCACCTCTTTTGAAAGCTAACATTTTGATAACTAAAGAAATAAGCTTATGCAAGTGTACATATTTATGTATTTTTACACATTTAATTACATCTAATGACATTACACTTTGTTCCAGCAATATTAGGGGGAAAAAGCAAGTTATTCTTCTTTATATACCATTACTAATTAATTATTATTTTACAAAGTACTTTCTTTACAGCAGTCCTATGAAGTAGGCCCATCTTATGGAGGAGGGAACTAAGACTGAGAGGTTAAGTGACTTTCTAAGGGTTTTTCAGGTGATAAGTGACAGATTTAGGATTTGAACTCAGGTCTCTGCTACCACTCTTTCTAGCTTTCTTTTCTACGATTATGGTACTTGCATTGATTATTCTTTTCTTTATATACATGTCTAGCTACAGCTTTGAGTATCAGCCTAAAACCAACAATGATGATTATGAAAGTAATCATAAATAAAAAGTTTTTCTCATTGCTATTTCAGCAAATGACACTGAAAGGGGAGGTATATCTATAGTTCCCAAGAAAAGTCATGTTTCAGTTTGGATATAGTCATTGGATATAGCCAGAATTACTCACAGAACTTAAAAATATCATGGTTTCCATAAATCACAGAATCATAGGATGAGGTTTTCAGCTAAATATATGCATATATTTGCATATAATATATATCTCTATACATGTATATACATACAGATATATGTATATATGACATATATTCATACATGGCAAGACCTTACTGAATTTACAAGTTGTTAAATGATATAAGATTATTATTTACAAATTAGTTTAATGATAAGAGAATGTAAAAATATACTAGACACTAAATAAAAATTAATTCAATAAACATTTATTATAATGCCTATTATGTGTAGGTTGCTGGGATGGATGCTGGCAATACAAATATAAAAAAACTTTTGTTTTCCTCTCTTTCTCTCTCTATCCACACAATTCCATCATAATTCAGGCCTTCCTTAATTCTCAACTGAACTATTGCAATATTCTTTTAATAGTTCTCCCCATCTCGAGTCTTTATTCTCTCTAAGCCATACTCTATACAGCTGTCTAAGGGATTTTCTTAAAGCATAAGTATATGAAGTATATGTCATCCTTTTACTCACTAAACAATGGCTTCTTATTATCCTCAGGGTCAAATATAAAGTCTTCTGTTTGTCATTTAAAGCCCTTCATAAGCTGGCCTCTTCTTGCCTTTCCAGTATTTTTATGATTTACTCCACTAAAACACATTTAAAATCCAGCTAGACAAGCTTATTTGAACATGATGCTTTATTTCCTATTTCTACGCATAATACTAGCTAATAATAATAAAGCACTGTGCTAAGTGCTTTATAAAAATTTTTGAAACTCAAAACAATCTTGGAAGATAGGTGCGGTTATCCCCATTTTACAGTTAAGGAAATGAGGTAGAGATTAAGTGATTTGTCCAAGACCACACAGCTAGTAAATGTCTGAGGTGGGATTTGAACTCAGGTGTTCCTGACTCTAAGGCCAATGTTGTAAAGTCTCAGTATCGCCTAGCTGTCTCACTAGGTGCGTTTCACTGGCTGCCCTCATGCCTGGGTTGCTCTTCCCTCCTCATCTCCATCTCTTAGCCTCCTTCAAGTTTCAGTTCAAATACCACCTCCTGATCTAGAGGAAACCTTTCCTGATCCCTCCAGCTACTAATGATTCCCCCTCTGAGGTTTGAGGTACATGTGTGTGTGTTTACCTAGTATGTTATGTGTCGCTTCCCTCAGAGTAAGAGCTCCTTGAGGGCAATGACTGCTTACCTTTTTTTTTTGTATCCTTAGCACGGTGCCTAGCACATAGTGGTGGTTTAATAATAAATGCTTATTGACTAAGAAATGCTTTTATTTTGATTGAAGAGGCAGCTAGGTGGCACAGTGAGTAGAACACTGGCCCTGGAGTCCAGAGGACCTGAGTTCAAATCTGGCTTCAGATACATGACACTTACTAGCTGTGTGACCTTGGCCAAGTCACTTAACCCCAATTGCCCTGCCTACCCTCCTCCAAAAATTTAAAAAAGTAATAATATTTTGATTGAAAGAGTTCAGAGTCCCCACCTCAGCTTATTAAATATTACTCATTTAACAAATTGAAGAAACTTATGCTCATGTCTCTATCAGAATCCCTAATCTCTTAAGCTTAAGTGAACATTAAAGTTACTAGCTATGCTATTTATTTAAAAAGGCAGCCCAGGGGAAAAAAAAACAAAGTGAGATAAAGCATTATTGACAGTATTGAAGCTGTGAGAAAGATGACAGCCAAAGGTACCTTTGACCATCATGCTAACTTCTCACTTTTGGTTAGCACAGCCCCGCCATTGGAGTCCTCTAAAGAAAAAAAAGTACTTTTCATCCTCTTTCTCTGTACCTGGCACAGTCCTTTTCTGTTAGGACAGAAAAAGAGTCTTGTCACAGATTCTTACCCTGGGAATGGCCGTTAAACTGTCACTTCAAGGTTCTATTAGCTCTCTATAGACTCTAGAAAAGAAGCTATTGAAGTCAGTGTTGAATTTTCTTTCCATTGCTAAAAATTTTCAGTGCTCCCACAATCATTTTGGAGGGGGACATTAAATCTACCATAAGATGCTCATAATAATGCAAAATAGCACTTGCTTAGAATGCTTTTAACAAGGAGAAAAACAATAAAATACAACCATAGTAACAGTAATAATCAAACAGAATAACACCCGCCTAGCAATGAATTACTCATCAAAAAGTACAAAACAACATTGGATTTAATTTCTCAAAAGGAACTGCAAGAGCAGCAACCTTCTGTTTCTTCTGACATATCATAAGTTAGCCTAGTCAGAGAGCAAATGATTTTGTTTCTTTTGACTTGTTTACCTTTCTATACACACACATGCATATTTACAGGCAGATGAATAAATAAAGCATTTATTAAGCGCTTATGTGCAAAGTATTTGTGAAAAGCACTGGAGATAGAAATAGAAAAATAAGATAGTCCCTTTTCTCAAAGAGTTCACATCCTAATCAGGGAAAACAGTACACATGGAAGATTTTTCACTGCAAATAAGAAAAGTCCCATGGTCTTTAGAGTACAACTCAAAAGCAGAAGATTATGCCTGTTCTTTAATGCCATTTCCACTAATAAAATTATATCAGTTTCTAATGCTGAAACATCTGACAGTACCAAGGATTTTGGTGGCAAAAACTTTCTTTTCTGGGTCTTGAATAGGTGTGTCTGTAGCCCCTGCAGGAATAACTACCAAGTTGTATCTTCATGAGAGACTATCATGTCCAAATTCTTGAAAGTGATGATTTTCTTTAATGTAGCCCAAAAGAGCATCATCTCTCTTGGCTACCATATCACACTGTTGACACATATTAAGCGTATGGTCCACTAGGCCCTGGGATCTTTTTTAAGACAAACTGATCTGACCGTGCCTCCTCATCTTATGAATGTACCCAAGTGTAAAACTTTACATGTATGCCTACTGAATTTTATTTTATCAGACTTAAATCAGTGTTCTAACCTATCAAGATCTTTTTGGATCCTGGCTGTCATCTGATATTATCATCTAATAATTTCGTAGAGATGCCATCGATGCCCTTATCTAAATCACTGTAAACCAAAAAAAAGCAAACCCTTCTTTATTAGTCTTTGATTCTCTGGTCTCAGTCCATTTTGAACTTTCGCACTCCCAATACTATTTTTATAAGACCACATCATGATCTTATAGCCATCATCTACCTCTTGGCCTTGCTTCTATTATGTATACATTTCTTTTGTAACAATATGACCCCTGCTGGGCCTAGGCCACTATACTCCTTCCTTTTCTACTAAGGGTCCCATCTGCTCTAGATCCACATCCTTGGTATGAACCAGGTTCAATTCTGGAGAAACCTGGCTTCTAATGAGGGGGGTTTGGGCTTATTAAATCCCACCCCAACAACCTAAGTATGACTTAATTAAAGTTTGGCTCATGTCTAGGGTCTTGCCAAAGGGAAAAATAGAAAACTACTCAATATAAGATAAAAATTAAGGGACAGGTATTTCTTTCCTACACAAAAAAATAAATGCTAACCACAGAACACATTTGACAGAAACAAAAATAAGAAGCAATGCTCGCTACTGTTATAGTTTGCTGGGAGTTTCACACTTAAACATTTTCTAAACATAAAGTTTTCTTTATGTAGTATTTCACCTCAGCTCTTCTCTTTCCTCCTCATAGTAGATGTATTCTGGCAAGCCAGGCCAGGGCTTTGGGCTAGTCCCTCTCGGTGGTCATCTGCTACAAAAGCTTTAGGGTAGGTGCTGTAGATGAGGATTCTTCCTCTTGTTTCGCGTCTGCTTCTAACCAAAAGACACATGGCTAGCATGCCCCTCAAATTCACAACATGACTCCACACTTGAACATGACCACTTTGAGAAACATAATCACCTGAGATCAGGAAAGGACAAATATGGAAGAGACAAGACCAATACAAGGATGAAGGTCACCTGGGCAAGAAGAAGCCTTTAGCTTCCATGTGTCCATGGCAGCCATTTCTGCTAGTATGTGAAGACGAATAGCCTCTCAACCTACCTGTGACAGAAAAGCTACTTGCTACATATATGAATCCAAAGAAGAAGAAGGGCAGGGGGTGGAGCCATTTCCTTTTTAAAGATAGCTGGCTTCATCATTCCCAACAAACCTTCAGTACTGAGTCACAAGAAGTGGCCAGAGATTTTGTCATCGTTAAAACTCCCAAATGTTGAACTATCACATGTGCTCAGCCAATACCAGGAAGCACAGTATTGCACATCCCCTGCTGAACCCCTGGTTCTACTTCTTTAAAAAGTTGCAAAATTTCCTGTGCATCTGTGTTGGTCTCTTCAGATAAATCCTATTTTTTCTTTCTCATTGAAATTATTTCCCTTTGTTTCTTCAGAATTTCCTTCTTAACTTCCTAAGGGCTAACTTCCCCTGAAGGACTTTACTCCATGGCATCCTACCCATCTTTCCTTTAAACTTTCTGACATACTTTCTCAGATTCTAGGATATGTAACAGACTATGGCCAGATTTCCTCTCTGTCTCTGTCACCATCTCTAGGATTAAATGGTCATTCTCCCTCTAAATTTCCCATCATTTTTATCCCAGCAACCAGTTTCTTCCTATTGGTAAGAATCAGATATCTCTCGTTGGTTTCTCTACCTTTTGAAGGATGTAATTATCAACCAAGTTAAGTGAAAAAGTTATTAGGTGCTAGGATTTTGGCAGAGAGAAAGAGAAAAAAGCTCCAGCAGATGTCTGGATAATTGAAGACCCCTGTCACCACTATCCCTTTGTGGCAGACTTTGGATCTATTTCCCAAGCTATCTAGTTCCTCTTGCTATGTAGGTGTTCTGCAGTACACTCCAAGGAGATAGGGGGGAACCCACTTGTTTCTCTCTTTGACTTTTATTCAAATACTCTCTGTCAGACTTCCCTTTTCTGTTTCTTGCATTTCCTCACATGAGCATACCTTCTTTTTTTCTTTTTCATTTTTTTTGCACTTAATAGTATTTTTTTTCTCAATTACATGTAAAGATAGTTTTCAACATTCATTTTTGGAACATTTTGAGTTTCAAATTTTTCTCCCTCCCTCCCTTCCCTTCCCCCACCCCAAGATAACAAGCAGTCTGATATAGGTTATACATGTACAGTCATGTTAAACATATTTCCACATTAGTCAGAAGAATCAAAACAAAAGGAAAAAACCATGAGAAAAAAAAAACAAAATGGTGAAAATAGTAGGCTTCAATCTGCATTCAGACTCCATAGTTCTTTCTCTGAATATGGATAGCATTTTCTATCACAAGTTTTTTGGAATTATCTTGGATCATTGTATTACTCTCTCATGATCAGGTCTACAAATATCTGCCTTGGTACTGCTGAACAGAGAATAACTAACTACCATCACTACTCTTCTCTTCTCCCTCTGACACATACTAGACAGTTTCTCCTCTAATAGCTTCAGTAGCTTTAGTATATAATTCTTGGGAGGATAAGAAGCTTTTTTCTTTTTGAGAGCATCCAGTTCTCTCTTTAGGAAAGAGCTTCAAATCTGTTTTTAAGCTCTGTTTGGCTATCCTTTTCTCTTCCCTTCTTCTTCTGTGTAACACTGTCTCATTCTCCATCATCCTGACTAGGGTCAATTCTCTCTTCTTCAACCTTAGAGCTGTTTATTTCCCAGGGAAACTAAATTTCTATTTCCTTTCAAAATCCTCCATTTTTCCTAACAATCTGGAGTGTAGAGAAACCTTTTTTTCAAATTCCTTTACCTTTCCCTCCAGAAAAGAGATCAGCCTACAGTTGGAACATGGATAGCAACCACTTGGCTGTGGCAGAAACAGAAACATTGCTCGCTATATGCAAGTCACTACACAAGTTCCCCTACTCTCCCTTGAGGTTTAGATTTTTCATCCTTGTGAATGTTTACACCTCTGTTACAAGCATCTGCTTAAAACTTTTGCAAATGACTTTATTCAAATTCCTTGCCTTGTTTCAATAACTCTAACCTCTCCTTCATTCTAGCATTAGCCTCCTGTCTATTTCACCAATCTGCTCCCCACTCACCACTCTATCAATTTTCTTAACTATCCAATTATTCCACTTATCTTTTCTTACTTAACCTGGCCTTATCTTACCAACTACCTTTTCCGTATCCTCCTTGAGTCTGCAGTTTTAGGTTCTATTTCCTGATCTTCCTTAATCTTCATATATTTTCCTTAATTGTCCTTGATTCTGTTGCTTTTATAACCCAGAAATAGAATCTGGACTAGTATCTAGGCCTAGAGATTTTTCTTCACATTTTCCTCAGTTTCTCCCCAATATTTCTCTTTTCTAAATTCAATTCAATTAATGTTTATAAGCACCTACTATGTACCAGCCCCTCCATGTCGTGGTGAAGAAGCTTGCACAGAAATGGAGGAGCCCGAATAGTCAATAAAAGAGTGGGAAAAGCAGAACTGGGGTACAGTCTCAAAAATGACAGAAGAACATCTGTAAGGCAAATTGTTCAATACTGAAGAGGCTCGCTCAATTCCATGAAGACTAACAACTTCATCTAGAAATAACACCAAAAAAAAATGTCACATTCATCATAGGGGATTGGAATGCTAAAGTAGGAAATCTAAAGATAATTAGAATAGCTGACAAATTTGGCCTCGGAGTACCAAATGAAGCATGGCAGAAACTAATAGAGTTTTGTCAAGCTAACTCACTGGTCATAGCAAACACCCAAAAGGTGAATTAAAATCAGGTTCACTATATACTTTGCAACCAAAGGTGGAGAAGCTCTATATGGTTAATTAAAACAAGACCTGAAGCTGACTGTGGCTCAAACCATGAGCTTCTTATTGCAAGATTTAGACTTAAATGGAATAAAGTAGGGAAAAGACTATATAGATATGACCTAAATAACATCCCTTATGAATATGAAGTGGAGGTAATGAATAGATTTAAGGGATTAGATCTGATAGAATGCCTGAATTCTATGGAGAGAGATTCACAATATTGTACAGGAGGCAGCAACAACAACAACAACCAAAAAAAAATCCCAAAGAAAGAGAAGAGCAAGAAAGCAAAATGGCTGATGAGGCTTTACCAATAGCTGGAGAAAGAAAGGAAAAGGTATATCCAATTAAATGCAGAATTCCAAAGAATAGAAAGGAGACAGAAGGTTTTCTTAAAAGAGCAATGCAAAGAAATAGAAGAAAACAATAGAAAGGAAAGACAAGAGGTCTTTTCAAGAAAACTAGGGATATCAAGGGAACATTTCATGCAAAAGTGGGCACGATAAAAGACAAAAATAAAAATGGTAGCGACTTAACAAAAGTAGAAGAGATTAAGAAGTGGCATTAGTATACAGAAGAACTATATGAGAAAGAACTTAATGTCACTGATGATGTGGTTACTGATTAGAGCCAGACATCCTAGAGAATGAAGTCAAGTGGGCCTTAGCAAGCATTGCTAACAATGAGGCTAGTGGAGGTTATGGAATTTCAGCTGAGCTATTTAAAATCCTAAAAGATGATGCTGTTAAAGTGCTGCCCTCAATGTGCCAGCAAATTTGGAAAACTCAATAGTAGCTACTGGATTGGAAAAGTTTATGTCCCAATCCTAAAGAAGGGCAATGCCAAAGAATGTTCAAATTGCCAGACAATTGTGCTCATTCCATATGCCAGCAAGTTTATGCTTAAGATTTTGCGAGCTAGACTTCAGCAATATGTGAAATGAGAATTACCAGAAGAGCAGGGTGATTTTCAAAGAGGCAGAGGAACTAGAGATGAAATCGCCAACATTCACTGGATTATGGAGAAAGCAAGGGAGTTCTGCTTCTGCTCCATTGAGTACGCCAAAGTCTTTGATTGGGTGCATCACAAGATGTGACAAGTCCTCAAAAAGATAGGAGTACCATATGATCTTATTTGTCTCCTGAGGAGCCTGTATGTGGGTCAAGAAGCAACGGTTAGAACCAAACATAGGACAATTGGGTGATTTAAAATTGGAAGAGTTGCACAGCAAGGCTGTATAGTATTAGCTTATTTATTTAACTTATATACAGAATGCATCATGTAAAATGTTAGACTGGATGAATCAAAAGCCAGAATTAAGGTTGCTGGGAGAAATATCAACAATCTCAGATATGCAGATGATACCACTCTGATGGCAGAAAGTGAAGAAGAATTAAGCCTCTTGAAGAGGGTGAAAGAGGAAAGTGTAAAAGCTGGCTTGAAGCTTAACATTTTTTAAAAACAACCCAAGATCTTGGCAACTGGTCCCATCACTTCCTAGCAAATAGAGGGAGAAGAAATGGAAGCAGTGTCAGATTTTATATTCCTACGCTTATAGATCACTGCAGATAGCAACTGAAGCCATGAAATTAAAAAAGACTTGCCCTTTGAAAATAACGCTATGGGAAATCTGGACAGCATTCTAAAAAGCTGAGATATCATCTTACTGACAAAGGTCCATATCATCAAAGCTATGGTTTTTCCAGTAACAATGTACAGCTGTGGGAGGATTACAAGGAAAGCTTAGCACTGCAAAATTGACACTTTTGAATTGTGATGCTGGAGAAGACTTTTGAGAGTCCTTTGGACAGCGAGGAGATCAAGTCAGTCAATACTTGAAGAAATGAATTCAGAGTATTCACTGGAAGGGCAAATACTGATGCTGAAGCTTAAATACTTTGGCCACATAATGAGAAGACAGGACTCATTGGAAAAAAAAGACCCTGATGTTGGGAAAGATTGAAGGCAAAAAGAGAAAGAGATGGCAGAGGATGAGATGGATAGATAGTGTCATGGAAACAATGAACATGAACTTGGACACACTTCAAGAGATGGTAGAAGATAGAACAGCAGGGAGTGCTATGGTCCATGGAATCATGAAGAGTCAGACATGACTGAACAACTATGTGCCAGGCACCGTGCTAAGATCACATAGCTAGTGCCTCTAGGCTTGGCTCTCTATGCACTGTGCCACCTAGCTGCCCAAGCACTGGGGATGCAAATAAGAAAAAAAAGTATGGTTACTGCCTTCATGGAGATTACCATCTAATGAGGGAAGATCCTCCACAAAAAGAAGCTGAAAATTGCTAGTGGGGAAGAGGGGGAGGCACCGCTAGGGACCACCCAGACTAGGACCTGATGTTCTATGGAGTTAAAATCAGAGTACTAATGGAAAATGGAGAGTTAACATGGAAAATTTTGAGTGCTCCATAAAGAAAAGCTTTGAAGAAAAGTTTAATATTCTACCCTCCAGTGAGAGGGGAGAAGCAGCTGAGGGAGTTGAGAATGTTCCGAGTATCAAAAGCTTGAGTCAGTCAGCATGATGATGAGATTTCATCACCTTATACTAGGGAATACTGATATTGGGGATGGGGGGAGTCAAAACTTGGAAAGCCACTTTCAACTTCTAATTTACTTCACTAGTCCCAACTCCTCCAATTCACACCTACGTGATTTTATTCTTATATGGTTCAATTCTTTCTCTCTTCTCCCACCAATTCTCCAATAACCTTCTCCCATGGAAGCCAGAAGTAGCTATTTATATAACATATTATCTACCTCTAGGTCATTATGAGAAAAGTATTTGGTTAACTGTGAGGTGCTATATGAATTTGGGCTTATTGCTATTATTATGTTCTTGTTTTCTGTAAATTTTCTAGAATGAATATGAATACTGATCCTTCTTGTAATGGATGAGCCTAACTTAGGTTGGTACCCTGGCAGTTAAGGTTTGGTTGGAATGAAGTGGGAAAGTTATAGGTCAAACAACAATAAAAATGGAGTTTATTTAGTCACAACATAGAAAGAATATTCAATAAAGATACTGCAGAGCTTAACTTGGTTAAAGGCCACTTACCTCTATATGGAATGCATCTGGTCAACAAGTGTGGTGACCCTCGACCAGATCTTAGGACAACCACCAATTCTGAAGGGTTTCCACTCTATTTGGTTGGACCCTTTGATGTCTAGGTGACTAAGAAGCTACCTAAATATGGTCAAAGGCCAGCAGAAAGCTGAATCAAGAAGGCATAGTGTATCCCCTGGGACAATCACATAGAAGGACAGCTTTGACACCTTTTCAGGGAAAAAACTCATTTGGCAGAGAGAGATGAAACCTATTTCGTAATGCTGCTATCACATTTCTGTATCAAACAATTATTTCCAAGTCAACGAATCCAGTGGCCTTTCATCATGCTTTATTTTTCTTGACTCCTGCAGCATCTGACACTGTTGACTACTCTATCCTTCTATATCCTCTTGCCTACCTATGCTGAACCAGTCTTGCATTCTTAATATAAATCTAATATCTATATTGTATATTATATGTAATATGGTGGTATAACCATTTGTCGTAGTCATGTTGTAGACTTTTGCTAATATTTTATTTAAAATTTTTGTGTCCATGTTCATTAAAGATATTGGTCTTTAGTTTGTTTGGTTTTTTCTTTCTGTGCTTTGTCTCTCCCTGGTTTAGTTATCAAGGCCATATTTGTTTCATAGAAAGAGATTGGAAGGATTTCTTCTTTTCCTATTAATGTAAACAGTTTAAATAATAATGGAATAGTTATTCTTCGAATGTTTGATAGAATTCACTTGTAAATCCATTGAGTCCTGGGTTTTTTTCCTTTGGAAGTTCATTTATAGCTTGTTCAATTTCCTTTTCTGATATTGGATTTTTAAAATAGTGTTGTTTCTTCCTATCTTCTTTGATCTTCTCCGTCTCTGGTTTGGTCATGAACTCTTCCCTTATCCATAGATCCGAAAATCAATTTCTTCCTTACTCCTTTAACTTGCTTGTGATGTCACATTTTGTATCTATGTTATGTACCTGTCTGCAATTTTTGCTATTATACAGTGTGAGATGATTGGTATATATAAGTTCTGCAAGATTGCTTTCCAGTTTTCCCAGCAATTCTTGTCAAATAATGTGAGCCTTCATTCTAGCAATTGGTCATTGGGTTTGCTGAATACTATACTGCTGTGTTTGTTTCCTTCTGTATGTTACATACCTAATATGTTCTACTGATCAAGATCTGTTTTTTTTTTAAGTAATGCCAAATTGTTTTAATGATTACTACTTTGTAGTGTAGTTTGACTTCTTGTATGATAGGCACCCTTCCTTCCTACTTTTTTTTGTTATTGCCCATAATATTCTTGACCTTTTGTTTTTCCATATGAATTTTTTTATTTTTTATATCTTTCTCTGGATGCCTCTACTGACACCAAATATTCAACATGTCTAAAACCAAGCTTATTTTGCCTCCTCCATAAAGCCTTTCTAGAGCCTTTCAATTACTTCTCTCTTGTACTTCATAGTACCTTGCATTTATTTACCTAGGTACATATTTCTCCCCTTCCACAGCCCCCCCCCCCATATAAACTCTGTAGGGATAGGCATTGTTTCATATTTTTTTTTAACATGCTCAGCTTTAACTCAATGTCTTACATATAGTAGCTATATAACAATTGCTTGTTGTTGAATTGAACCTGCTTCTAGTTCTGACTTCACTTTCTGTCAAGGTCACCATCATTTACATTGTTTCCTAGGCTCGGGAACTATTTCTCTAAAAAAAAATTAGACCAAACACAAAATTGATTTAAAAAAAACCACTCTAGGTTCCATAAGCAGGATTCCTAGAAATTTTAAGAAATTCTAAGAAACTTAAGAAAATTTTAAGTTATTATAATCTGAAAAAATGTTTGATGAAAACCCTAAAATGGCAAAGCCAGTTCTTAATTTCAGGATCTGCATAAATGACTTGTAGACAGGTAATAGCAATGAAAATATGACTAAAATCAGTTTGGCCATTTGGAAAGAGTTCTGGTAAAAGTTTTGGTGTGGAGAAAGAATTTGAAATTCATAGTAAAAAACAAGATTTATTGATCTATTGGTGTATTGATGGTGTGATATGCTATAAATAATTTTGAAATCAAAGTCAAGAGCCTTGGGTTCAGATTTCTGACTCAGCCACTAATTAATCATTTGATCTTGAGGAAGTCATTCCTCCTTTTTGGCCCTTAGTTTATTCATCTGCAAAATTAGGAGGGTGGACTAAATGATCTCAAAGATCTCTTTCAGCTCTAATATTTTATTAGTAAGAGAACACAAATATAACTGATAAACATAGCAGGATAGAATGTCTATTGGAATGTTCCACTGATAGCTATAGGGCTTTTTGAAAATGGAACTCGTTTTCTTTACCTTCACCAAACTAGCAAAATCCTCCCTAATTTCTCCGTCATCATCCTTCAGGTCCATGATATCCAAATCTTGGAATTATTTAAGTTCTATCTTTTTTTATGCCATCCTCCTATCACTTATAAAAACTCCTAATTTTTTACTCTGCAGTTCCTTAGATGTGTTTCTTCCTTTCCATTTTCACAGTCACTTTCTATGCCCAAATCTTCATCAATGCACATCTGAACTACTACAAGTTTATTAAAAAGATCACTCTTCTCTAATCCGTTTTAGTATAGCAATGATATTGGAATCATTCTCCCATAGCAAGGCCAGCTAGATCTCCCCTCTCAGGAGCAAGGGGTATACCTGAAGGCATAGGGATATCTCTTTTCTAATGTTTTCCACTTGATCTCCTAGTCTAGTGAATTCCCCTCACTGTAAATTGTCAGTGATAGTGCCTAAGTTTTATTTAACCAATTAATTTAACCAATTAGCTTTCACAGTGATATATTTACTATGAAAATATAGTAAGAACAGAAGGAACAAATTTCCCCCAACATCATCTTGGTCTCTGGAGAGAGGGGGCTCAGACTTAACACAGTTTCCAAGTTCACTTCCAAATGAGACATAACTGATGGAATGAGGAGTTCCTGACTCTGCTAGTGCTGAGCTCATTCACAGGAGCTTGATAGACTCAGGCTCCTGGAACTCATTATCTTTCTCCCCAAACCTTTCTTTCTTCCTAACTTTTCTATTACTACAGCAGATAACCACTATCCTCCCAGTCACTCAGGCTCTCACTCTCATCCCCTTCACAAAAAAACAATCAGTTGCTAAGTCCTATCAATTCTTTCTTCAGTAACATCACTAGTATTCATGCTCTTCTCTCATCTGATACTGCCAGACATCTTGGTGTAGGCCCTCATCACCTCTCGCCATTTACCTGCTTCAGGTTTCTCCGCACACCTATTCATCTTTCATGCAGCTGTCAAATTTATCTTCTTAAAGCACAGGTCTGACCAGTACTCAGTAGACTCCAGCAGTGCCTTGTTACCTCCAGGATTAAATATAAATTCCTATGTTTGACTTTTAAAGGCCTTCACAACCTGGCTCCTTCCTACCCTGCTAGTCTTCTTATACCTTACTCTCTGTCTCCCACATATTCTCTGCAATACACTGATAGCAGCCTCCTTAACTGTTCCTTGCTTAAGACCTTCAATTTTCCAACTCTGAGAATTTTTTCTGTCTGCTACTATGGTGGGAACACCCTCTCTTCTTATCTCTACCTCCTGGCTTCCCTAGCTTCCTTCAAATCCCAGCTGAAAACCCCACCATCTACAAGAAAGCCTTCCTGATTCTCTTTAATTCTAGTGCTTTTCCTCTGTTAATTATTTCTGACTTTTCTTTTATATAGCTTGTTTGTACATAATTGTTTACATGTTGTCTTCCCCATTATATTGTTAGCTCCTTGAGAACAGAGATTTTTTTTTTTTGCCTCTTTTTGTATCCCCAGTGCTTAGCACAGTGCCTGGCACATAGTAGGCACTTAAAAAATGTTTATTGGCTGACTGAGACTTCTGGTGGCTTGCTCTCCTGATCATTTCAAGTTCTCAAGGGAGTAGCCATCTCCAGTCTCCTTTACTTAGAAGGAGCAAAGAATAGATGCAGCAGAGACTGAAGCAAGAACAAAGCCATGAACCCTCTACTTCATGTAAGCTCTGAATGATAGAGATTCCAAGGCCTCTCCCCACCATCTTCCTGCCCCACCTCCCTGCCCCATCCTCCTCCTTCTCTAAATTGGCAAGAAGGAGCCCACACCAACAGGCTCACTCTGGCTAACGGTACCTTTTTAATGTACCCTCTTCCTAGCTCCATAGCCAATCACAAAGGCTCACCACACGGTCAGTGCACGAAGACCAGTTACAGAATGTAGGCTCAAGCTCCAAAGTGGACCTGAGGATTTCATCAGCCAAGCACTCGGAACAAGCTCCTAAGGACTGGGCTGCCATATTGAGATTATGGGATTGAGAACTCAAAGGGATCTTGAAAGATCATTTAGTCCAGCCCCTTCATTCACTGAGGAAATTGAGGCGCAAAGAAGTTGTGATTTTCCCAAGGTTATACAGTTAGCAAGAGAGTTAAAATTTGAACTAAGGTTTCCTAACTATAAATCTAACACTCTTGCCACTAGCTATACTGCCTATTTGTCCTCAAACACAGCTTTTATCATGTAATTGAGCCTATTTATTGTTGTTATTCAGTCGTTTTCAGTCATGTCCAACTCTTTGTGAGTCCATTTAGGGTTTTTTTGGCAGAGATACTGGAGCGGTTTGCCATTTCCTTCTCCAGCTCATTTTACAGATAAGGAAACTGAGGCAAAGAAGGATAAGTGACTTGCCCAGAGTTACACAGCTGGTAAGTGTCTGAGGCCAGATTTGAACTCAGGAAGATGAGTCTTCCTGAATTTAGGTCCAGAACTCTATCCACTGTGCTGCCTAGCTACTCAACTGAATCTATAGTAGCATCTTATTTTTTATCCCATCAAATTACAGATCTTCAGGCTTTTGTTCACTTGTCAATTGACTCTCCAACCCTGTCTAGTTATCAAGGCAGGGAGGGAATTCACCTGTGTCCCAGCAAGTGTACATGTATAATTGGAAGTAGCCAGGGCATTTAGCAACATGGTAGATGGGGGCAAGGGGTCTCCCCTTACTATCCTCATTACATACAGATAAAATGAAAGACTAAGAAAGATGTGAGTTGCTAACTCTGTCTAGGCCTTTGTTCATTCTAGTCTAAGAAACTATCTCTAATTAATTGCACTTCATTATGCTCATTACTTTATTCTAATTCTTATTGCATATTCAATTTCTAAAATATCACCTTGTCTTATTTATTCAGCTGTACCAATATAGGATTTTCCAAAAACACTGTGCTAATGTGGTTTTAAGTAATTAAAACTCAAATAAGTATAAAGCTTAAGAGAAACTTTAATAATTATTAATATTTAATATTTATTAATTATTTTATATTTATATTATATTTTATTATTTTATATTATTTATTTTATATATTATATATTTTTATATATTTATATATTATATATTTTTAATTAATTAATTAATAATTTAATAATAAATAATTTAAATAATAATTTAAAACTGCACTATAAGTTTTGGAATATCCTGTATTATATCTAACTTATAGAGTATAAAATAACTCATTTATAAAGTAAAAATAATAATAATAGATTGCTTATAGACTAAATAGACTTTTCCACCAAAGAATCCATATCAATGAATTTTTGTATACCTTTTTTATTGTCCTCTATTCAAATACCACATACAGATCCCTTGAAATTTATATAACTTATCTTTATTGATTAGTGTTTTGAAAACCAAAATCATTGGTAAAAGAGGCATAAAAAAAACTTAAGAACATAATACCTTAAAAAACAGAATTGGCCAGATAGTAAAAGAGGCACAAAAAATACTGAAGAAAATAGCACCTTAGAAAACAAAATTGGCCTAACAGTAAAAGAGGTACAAAAATTCATTGAAGAAAAAAATTCCTTAAAAAGCAGAATTGGCCAAATTGAAAAAAAGGTACAAAAGCTCACTGAAGAAAATAATTCCTTAAAAAGTAGAACTGAACAAGTGGAAGCTAATGATTCCATGAAACACAAGAAAAAATAAAACAAAGTTCAAAGAATGAAAAAATAGAAGAAAATGTGAAATCTCTCATCTGAAAAACAACTGACCTGGAAACTAGATCAGGGGAAATAATTTAAGAATTTTTGGACTATCTGAAAGCCATGACTAAAAAGAGCCTAGTAATCATATTTCAAGAAATTATAAAGGAAAACTATCCCCAATTGCTTAGATCCAGAGGGAAAAATAAAAATTAAAAGAATCTGCCAGTCACATTCTGAATGAGATTCTAAAATGAAAACTCCTTGGAATAATATAGCTAAATTCCAGAGCTCTCGGGTTAAAGAGAAAATATTGCAAGCAGCCAGAAAAAAAAAATTAAATATCGTGGAGTCTCAGTCAGGATCACACAACATCTAGTAGCTTCCACCTTAAAGAAGTGAAGGGCTTGGTGTGTAATATTTATGAAGGCAAAGGAGATAGGATTACAACAGAAAATAAACTACCCAGCAAAACTGAGTATAATTCTTCAGGGGAAAAAAAATGGATATTTAATGAATGGAGGACTTTCAAGCAGTCCTAATGAAAAGACAAAAGCTGAATAGAAAATTTGACATTTAAACATAATCAAGAGAAGCATAAAAAGATAAACATGAAAGAAAAACAAGGTTCTAAACAAGGTTAAACTGTTTATGTTCTTATATAGGAAGATGATACATGTAACTCCAAAGAGCTTTATCATTATTAGGGCAGTAAGAAGGAGTATATATAAACAGAGGGCACAAGTATGAGTTTTTTATATTGGAATGATCTAAAAAATAAAAAGGTGAGAAAGAGGGATACTCTGAGAGAAGGGGGAAGGGAAGGGAGGGGAAAATAATTTCATAAAAGAGGCATGCAAAGAAGAGCTTCTACAGTGGAGGGGAAAATGGAAAGGGCAGTTGACAACACTTGAACCTTGTTTTCACTGCAATTCATTTAAAGAGGGAAGACTATATATGTGTGTGTGTGTGTGTGTGTGTGTGTATGTATATATATATACACACATATGTAAGTATATATGTATGTGTGTATGTGTGTGTGTGTGTGTGTGTGTGTGTGTGTGTGTGTGTGTGTGTACACATACTCAGTTGGGTATAGAAATCCATGTCACCCAACTGGGAAGTAGACAGGGGAAGAAGATAAGAGAAAGAATGGGGGGCGGGGCGGTGATAAAGGTTAGGATATATGAAGGGAGGCAGTGGTCAGAAGCAAAACAGACTTTTGAGAGAGAGACAAGGTTAAAAAGAGAGAAAGATAAACAAGAAAATAGGATGGAGGAAATACACAGTTGGTAATCATAACTATGAATGTGAATGGGATAAGCTCACCCATAAAATAGTAGCAGATAGCAGAATGAATTAGAAACCAAAATCCAACAATATGTTGTTTACAAGATACACACTTGAAACAGAAGACACACAGTTAAAATAAGGGGCTGAAGCAAATCTATTATGCTTCAGTGGACATAAAAGATAGGGTAGCAATCATGATCTCAGACAAAGCAAAAAGTGACCTAATTAAAAGAGGTAATCAGAGAAAGTGCATTTTTCTAAACAGTACCATAGACAATGAAGTAGTAACAAAAAAAATTTTACAGCAAATTTTTATGAAAAAGGGGTCGTTTCTAAAATATACTGGTAACTGAGTGTATCAGCAAAGCAATAACCACCATGTAGATGACAATTGTCAAAATGCCTATGTGGGTCTGTATTGCAAAACCTACAAGACCCTACACATAGAAGATAGAAGAAGTAAACCATTTATTCAGACACCAGAGGACCAGATCCCATAAGCCATCTGCCCAATCCATCACAGCAGCAAAGAATTTGATACACAATATCACAGCATGGAGCCTCACGATCCCAAAACCATCCACCCCCTGGCTGGGGCCTTGATCCCCACAAGCAAAACTTACAGCACAGCTATCACAGATAGGCTCTCTTTCCCTCAGTTCTAACTGTCATAACTGCTCTCTCAGCATTTCCTGTGACACAACTTCCTTTTCCTCTCAGCAAGCTACTCCCACCACATGTGACTTAGGCTTCCTTTGATTTAAGCAGCTCATATGGCCTATTAATGGGTGGGAAAGATCTTCAAATCTAAATTGCTATTACACTGAGTCAAATTTATAAAAATAAGAGCCATTCCCCAAATGGTAAATAACCTAAGGATAGGAACAGGAAGTTTTCAGAAGAAATCAAAGCTATTGGTAGTCAAATGAAAAAGTGCTTTAAATCACAATTGATTAGTGAAATGTAAATTAGAACAACTCTGAGGTACCACCTCATATCCATCAGATTGGCTGACAGAAAAGGAAAATAACATGCTGGAGAAAACGTGAAAAAATCAGGACACTAATGCATCGTTGGTTGAGTTGTGAACTGGGCCAACCATTCTAGAGAACAATTTAGAATTAAGCCCAAAGAGCTATAAAATTGTGCATATACCCAGCAATACCACTACTGGGTCTGTATCCCAAAGAGATCAAATAAAAAGGAAAAGGACCTATGTGTGCAAAAATATTTATAGCAACTCTTTCTGTGATGGCAAAGAAATGGATAAATTGTCCGTCAATTGAGGAATGGCTGAACAAATTGTGGTAAATAATTGTGACGGATTACAACTATGCTGTAAGAAATGAGGAGTGGGATGGTTTCAGAAAAACCCAGGAAGACCTATATGAACTGATGTAGAATGAAGTGAACAGAACCAGATCATTGTATGTAGTAATAGCAATATTGTAATGATGATCAACTGTGAAAGACTTAGCTAATTCTGATAAATGCAGTGATCTAAGACAATTCTGAAAGACTCATGATGAAAAATGCTATCTACCTCCAGAGAGAACTGAGGAGCTCTGAGTGTAAATTGAATTATATCTTTTTCACTTTATTTTTGTGACATGGCTAATATGGAAATGTGTTTTGCATGATTTCACATGTATAACTGATATAATATTCCTTGTCTTCTCAAGAGGCAGGTATTAGAGGGATAGAAAGAATTTGGAACTCAATTTTTAAAAAAAGAATGCTAAAAATAATAAATTCAAAAGAAAAGAAAACCAAAGTCATAATCATATCAAATGTGACAGTCATTGGCACATTTTTCTAAAACCTTCACTCTACTGTGTTCATGTAATGACTCAATAAAGTTTTTGACATGGATTTTATCATTTCTGTTTATAATAATTTGCAAAGTCAAGAAGTTAGATATTAAAAATACAAAGAGAAACTGTATTTTTATAAATGACTTTACAGATAAGGTTTAACTGTACTTTTTTCTTGATTTTCATATCATTATTTTGTTGAAATTATGTGGTTATAGTTATTTAGCCAAAATCCTTCCTTCTTCTTTAAAAAATGCCCCTTGTTTTGGAAAGGGGAAGATAGGCAACTATTTATTGTTAAGCCCCAGGTCTGCTTAAGAATTATGAAACTTATTATCCTGCTGGTTTTCATCTCAAAAACTTTGACCTATGATTTTTAAATAGCCAATGATTTTTAAATAGTTTTTGATAAATCATAAACTTAATACTGGATAAGTAATTCAACATGGTTAGTGTGAGAAATGGTGGGAGGAGTTTTGTTTCCACAGGATCAAAAGCACTCCACTACCTCTCACCTCCCACAGATTTAGCAGAATGTAAGTCAGGTGACCGGTTCTAATCAGTGACCTAGCAGAAACCAGGTTTCTAGTCAGTTGAAAGGTTAGAGGCTTGTTCGAATCCTTAATGAGCTGTTTGAGGAGGGCATGATGTAGACAGTCCGGGGGTTGCATCTGACCAATGAAGAGCCAGGTAGGAGATTCAAATTGGGAGTCAATAAAAGGACTGGCATTTGTCTGAGTCCTTGTACACTCCTATACTCTGTTCAGGAGACATACCCACTTATTCAGAACTAATAAATGTAAAATAGAATTAAAACCTTCCTGGCTTTCCAATGAGTATTGTTTATTCCTAGATTAAGCATATTTCTAACAATTGGGGGGGCTCATCCGGGATTAATATGGCATCAGAAAAAGGGAAAATTCACTGCAGAAAAAAAGGGAGGTGCCCCCACTGGTTTCCAGTGGGCCCGAGTATCTGCAGGTGGAAGTTTCCCTTCTTCAGATGGCTAGCTTCCCAGGACTAATTTTTTTTTTTGAATCATTGGGAAGAGATTGAATGAGAAAAAGTGAAACTAACTGACCAGAGACAGCTTCAGTCAGGTACCTGAGGAAGGTAGGAAAAATTGGGATGTAAGTATTGCTTCGTCATGTCTGGGGTTCTAGGTTGAGAAGTAAGATTTGCCTAGAACTGGGAAAAGACCTCTTAAAAGATTTGAACCTAGGTAGGGAGAATGGATTTTTCCTAGCATTTTATCCACATAGCCTGTTAAGATAAATGCTGGCTAACTGGAAAAAAACAGTTGGTTAACCCAGGAAAAAGATTTGGAAATTTGGGGATGGTAAAATCTCTCTCTCTCTCTCTCTCTCTCTCTCTCTCTCTCTCTCTCTCTCTCTTTCTCTCCATTCTAACTCCAAAACTTACGGAGAAGGTTTGTGTGAGAGTACATAGGCCAAGAGGTGATTTGGAGACATGAAGCATGAAATGTTACTTTTAAGTTAATGCTTAAGATAGGTCTGAATTTGAATACTAAATCGGTTTCTAAATTGGTGTACACTCTCTTGTCTAATATTTTGTCTAACGTCTTGTCTGTACGTTAGAGAAATATTTTGTGTTTTATACAATGGGAAGTCTGAAATGTAGTGAGTGAAATTTTGGGGAAGTTTTTGAGCCTAGATACAGAGAAGTTAAAAGAAAGGTTAATTAGTGAAACAAAAAGCTCTCTGGCAGGCTGCTGGAGAAAGAAAACTGAGGTTGGGAGAAGGAAATTTGGCTCTTTCTAGTGTGTAAATTGTTAGGCATTTAACTCTGTCTAATTTTTCTAAAAGGTGCAGAGAAGCAGGATAGAATTGAATTGAATTGGTAAGTGTAATTCTTTTATCTTATTTGAAATGTAAAGGATTTGGGTGCAGTGGAATGGCAGGTAGTCCAGGTGGTTCTCAGGTCCATGTGTTCTTAGCAACTCCCTCCTCCACCCTACTTTAGAAGACTTGGGTATGTTAATTAGGGGCTGAAACTAAAAACTTGCAGACTGATTGGAAAATAAAGCTGATTAGTTAGTGATGAAAAGTTTTATTGAGTCTGGGTACTGACTATGGTAAAGATATTGATTTATATAATTATTTAACTTTGCCATTGTAAGGTATGATTGAATTTTGTTTCCACAGAGATTATATAAAAATATGATTTGAAGCCATACTAGTGACTAGCGGTAGGGAATAAAATTCCCTTCTAAGGCAGTTGAGGAAGCTGGTCATCTGAAAACCAGCATATCTAAAGGTCAAGCTCCTTTGTTCTAAGAAAGACCTCTTCCTGTATCTCAAAAGAGCTACCAAGCCAGATGTAATTCACAAAGGGATGAGATCTTTATTATTGATAATCTGGGCTCATCTTCAACTCACACTTTTGTCCATTCTCTTTAGCAATTGAGAGGGATACCTTCTCATGCCATCTGAGGCAGAAGGGTGGAGGGAACACTAAAAATATTTTATCTTGGTATAAAGGATATGTGTATGAAGATGAGAGGGGTGCAGGTGCTGCAAACCCAAGAACCACTCACTCCTCATCTTTCTTTAGATGACTCCAGGACTTTAAAGAGTCCAAAGGTTTCTTCTTGGAAGGGAATCAGCCACACTTTGTTCAAATTCCTTAGGCCTTTTGTCTTGACTAAGCTAATCTAATTCAAACCTTTTTGTGAAATCTCTGAAGAACAGGAGTAAGGAATTGGAATGCCTAAGGTGGGGTTTGGTGAAATCTGACCAATGAGGATCAGGGCACAAATTTCAAATCTAGATGAATTATAAAAGCAAGTAATGATGTGAAATAAAAATCTTTTTTTCTAAATTCACTCATGGCCTGGTAAATATTCCTAATACCTGGGCCAGAGGCAATAGTTAGCTCAGAAGAACTATTATTCAGTGCTGGGAATATTCAGCTCAACAAAATGTATTTAAGAGAATGTTTAAATACCGGGATGTAATTAAAATGTTTACATATTGTTATTTGGCAATGACTGGCCATACCTGATAACTTTGAAGATTTTTTTTTAAATACCAAAAGTAATAGGATCAATAATTTCTATATGTGATAATCTGGAAATGTAATTGATGTCATCTTATTTCTAAATTCCATTTTTAGAGTCCTCTTAGGTTATAAAATTTGAGAGACCATTGTGAGGTAGAAATAGTATCTGAATGTTGTTATATATGAATTGATCTTTTAGAGGGTATGATAAAAATGTGATAATTTGAACCCGTATATTTGGTTATAAACAAGTAGTAATATTATAGCAGATTTTCCATTTGAATTCTTGGCCATTTGTGAAAATGTATGCAATGGTTTAGGGTGTTAGTTTCCACATGTTGGGGATGAGATGAATGATCCCCTGTACAAAATGATTTAGAAATGTATTCACCTAAATTGATGAGTTGTTTCAAGTTTTAAATATATATTCAGATATATTGTTGAAAAGGCAATTTTTTCTACCTAAATGTTGTTAGAATGATATCATTTAAAAAAAATGATGAAGGGGTTAAGAAGCTGTTCTACTGTACCATTGCTGTAATTTAAGAAATCATAAACTTCCAAGTTTTGTCTTTATTTAAAAGGAAGTTTCAGTTAAAATTGTTTTGCTATCACTTATAGCATTTGTGAGATTGTTAAATAAGACTTTGTAAGATCTCCTCTTGTAATTTTTGTCAATTACATACAGAGGGGTTTTGTGACAATTCAGCATTTTGTGATATCTAGGAATTTAGTTGTTACAATATTTTGGGAGTTTATGAAAAAGCAATTTCTCTTATAATCTAGATGTTAGGTTTAGAATTATGCAAAAAAAAAACACAATATGTTCCTAAAGTCTGAACACATAGGAAAAAATGCATATATTCAAGAAATGAAATGAATGAAATTTTCAACATTTTATTTAATTGGAATATTAACAAATAACATCTTCAATATGATTTCCATCATTTGTGAGGCAAAGGTTGATGCGCTTTGCAATATTCACATGAACTCAATGCAATAACTCCACATTGCCATGCATTTTGGCACATTCGCTCTTTATGCATTCAGTAAAATGTGTTGCATCTGTGATTTTCATTGAGTATGCCTTCTCTTTTAGCATACCTCAGAAAAAGAAGTCAAAGGAGCTAAGGTCTGTTAATATTCCAAATATTTCAAAATATGCATTTTTGCTATGTGTCCAGACTTTAGGGATACCCTTTACAATGAAGAATGAATGAATTAGGATAAACTTCCAAGCTCCGTCTATATTTATTTATATATGTTTAAATTCTTATAAACTCTATGCAAAATGTTTCTGTGTTGTAGAATTTGTAGAATTCCTACTGAACAAATGAGAATCCTTGGAAAAATATATGGGTGTGATTTTCAAGCCTGTATCATCTAAAGATATATTTATGTTAATCTGGAGGTTTATGATCTAATTTGTGATGACACTTTGGGAATTGGTGAATAAATCTCAATGTTTAAAGGTTTATTTTTGCTTTGAGGAGAGATACACATACCATTTTAGAGCTGTCCAACTGATTTTCTTCATGAAAGTTTAGTGACTATTCCTCTTAACATCAGGATTAATGTAGAACTATTTTTAAAGATCATTTGTTGCACTAACATGATATTGAAAGTTTATATTCAAATCCACTGTGAATTTTATGAGTCTCTGGGGGTTAAGAGACTGGGAAAAGGTGATGGCACAAGATAAGGAAGACTGGGAAATTTTATGACCCAGGATGGGGGGGAGAGACAGGAAATTCTATGGAAGAAGACTTTGGGACGCCTTCAGCTTAAAAATTTGGGATTGCTAAAGGTTTTTTGTTTGAAATACCATCCTTACAATCTCCTCACTCCCTTCCCCCACTTCCCCCTGCTTAGTCTAGATAAGAAGAGAGAGTTTTACCTTTTCCCACCTGGAAGAAGGGAAGAAGGGGGGAGGATCAGCAGTTACTGGGATCTCTATTTGTATAATATGGGCCCCTGAGGCTGGGAAAGCCTGGAAGTTTTACTGAAAGAGAGAGAGAGCAGCAGGGTCAGAAATCAGCTCTCTTCCAAACTTGGCTTGTAAAGTCAGCAGAACTGACTTGTAGTGATTGGCTTTTGCACAGGGACAAATCTAAAATTTGAGATGTGAGTCCTGGTAAATATTTGATTAGTGAAACTTGCCATCTGAGGTAAAAGCTCATGGGACTATGGTGAATTGTGTTTTGAGCTATCTGGTGGATCATAAAAATCCATCCATAACCAATAGTCAATAATGCACGATCTGAGAGAAATGCCACAAGCTACTCAAGAGAGAACGGGACTGTTACAAGTGGAGGTCTGTGTCTGGAAAAGCTGAAAGGACAATCCTAGCCTCAGCCTCGAATGAGCTCCTCCTGACTCAGTTTCCCCACTGTGTCCCTTTGAAAAAGAATGTTTCCCACCTGACCATTCCTGAGCCTGCCTATGAGCTAGCATAGATAGTGCATAGTTGGAAAACTGAGATGTTTTATCTAATCATGTCTTTGTCTTTCCCTTTTATGGCAAATTTCTGAATGTGTAGTTATTCCATACCCCAGTTGGGTAAATTAGTACTCTGGCATAGCCATGTGAAAGATTAAATCCCGGGAATAAAACATTCTTTCTGATATCATGATGTGGGAATAATTAGACAAAGGGAAAAGAAGTTTGTTAAACAAAGGTACAAACACAATGTTGAATCATATCCCATAAACTAAGGCTGGGATTTATCTGAGTTACTATAACAAAATGTATATTTAACATCTGAGCTATTTTGCCTAAGATTATATTCCTTTTTATGTCTTAAAGAGTGGGTATTTGGACTAGTTATCTGCCTGTTACTAAATATATGTCTGCATGGAATAAGGTCCTTATAAGAGCAATTGGGTATTAATAAAATTGACTGAATTAATTACCAGAACCAAATCAGATACATCTTCAGTTTGAGGAAAAGAATTTCAGTGTAAGTTTTTTGTAGGGAATTAACTTGTGGAATACTTTTGCATTTATGGAAAGGTTAAATGTGGCTGTTTTGATTTGAATTCATTTCATGACCTAAAACAGGGCTGTCCAAAATGCAGCCCGTGAGCCACATGCAGCCTGCAGTGTGATTTATGTGGCCTGCCTAGCATAGAAATTTATATAAATGCTTTAGTAAACAAGGCCAAGTTACCGCAGAGCTCTCACTAAAATGGTAAATCAAAATATATTGTCTATTGTTTCAATAAAACCTAAGGTTGGACAGCCCTGACCTAAAACATAAGATAAAGTTATTGTTTGAACCTATCATATTTATATGGTTCAATTCTTGGGGTGTATTTCATTAGAAGCTTGGGAAACTGAAAAAAATCTGTTAGAGCAATAACTTATCTTAATGGGAAGATTTTATAAACAAGTGAAGAAGTACATGCAAGCTATTTAAGGCTCACTTTAAAGATGTTCCTTAATCAATGTGAGATTATAGTCATATCCTAAACTGATTATTGGAACTTGCTATTCAAAGACTTAATGACACTGTTCACTGAATGTTTTTCTGAGTTTAACTCTAGGTATGGATATCAAGGAAGGCTGAGCCACTGATCCATGATTCCAGGAGCCCTGTGAGGGGCAAGTATGAACTGCAGGTATGAATTATAGGTTGAGAGGGCATATGCTGAAGTGGTACTCTCTTGACTTGATTCCTTAACTGAAACCTGACTGACTTTAAGCCCGACTCAATGCAGTTAGCAGTTTGACATAACTTCTACCTGGAGTTGGCATGAAGTTAGGGAAATACTGTTCCCTTACTGTAAGTTATGTCCCTAATCTCTTAGTAGCAAATTTCTACACACATACAAAAATACATACATACATATATTATATATACATATATACACATACACACACACACACACACACACACACATATTCATGTATAAGTTAGGGTCCTCTAATTCTTTGTAATGGTATGGAGACAATTAGGTCAAGGGCTTGTGAGAATATTATTTTCTTACTTAGTTAATGTCCTAATTGTCTCAAGTTTTGTCACAATTAGTAATGTTAAAAGAAAAATGGCTTGTGGTTCATTTTGAAATGCCTTGAAAGAAACATGGCATCACTAGAAGTGTGTGGCTTAACATGTAGTGTTAAAAATTGATTACTTAATGTATTTATGTATGTATTTCCCTAATTTCTCAGAAATCTCATCCTCCTGGTGAGGAAATTAATAATGGATTAATGTATAATAAGCTGGGTTCTGGTGTGGATTTCTTATACATGACAATTGGCCAAGGTTCCAATTTTAAATTTGTAAGAATGATAAGTCTATAAAAGATTTAGGAATGTTAACTTAAAATTATGCTAAGGTCGCTTTTGTAAGGGAATGTTGAAAAAGCTGCTTCCTACAAGAAGACAAGAAAAAGATGCTGGGATGCTGTGCTGGAGATGGGTGGAACAAATACCAAGCACCAGGGGACTTCATTGGATGATGTTCCCTGCCAGACCTCTGTACGAGAAGAGACTTCTGAATCTTAAAGGGACAGTTGCATTATTGTTTTCTTTGGGGCTTCTGTATCTGCATTTATAAAGTGGTCAGCCCCCTTTGATTTGTCAATGCACCAATCAACCTCCCCCCACCTTCCCATATTTATTTAAAGTGGTGATGGTTAAGGGAAAGAATTCATATGAGAAAGAGAGTAAGAGAGTATTAAAGACGTGGAAACAAAAAATTGAATAAAAGAAAAGAGAGGGAAATTGTGAGAAATGACAGGAGGAGTTTTGTTTCCACAGAATCAAAAGCAGTCCTTCCCTCCCCCATTTAGCAGAATGTAAGTCAGGTGACTGGTTCTAATCTCTGATCTAGCAGAAACCAGGCTTCTGATCAGATGACAAGTTAGAGGCTTGTTCACATGCTTAAGGAGCTGTTTGAGGAAGGCATGTCATAGGCAGTAATGGGGTTGTATCTGGCCAATGAAAAGCCAGGCAGGAGATTCGAATTGGGAGTCAATAAAAGGACTGACCTTTGTGTGAGTCTTTGTGCTCTCTTGTACTCCTGTAAAATATACTTAAAACCTTCCTGTCTTTCCAACGAGTATTGTTTATTCCTAGACTAAGTATATTTCTAACAGTAACTCTGATTTAAATTAATTTTAATGTAAAAAATATCAAGTTTTTAGTCATTCTCTCTCTAACAGGATTCTTAATTATCTATTCCTTGTCATTCGTTTTTCCTTTTACAGGGCTATGGTGTATACTTCTTTTTCCTCGAATTATTTCTTAAAGACCTTTCCAGATTTCTGATGCATGATTGGGACAGCCCTTCTCAAGCAGCATATGCCTGCTGTTCCTCCCTCCCCCGTTTACTTTCTATTAGCTGCCAAAGAAACAGAAAAGGTGATTGGAAAGATGAGCTAATTTCAGTTACTGCCCATAAATCATGCATTTAGAATTGGAAGGAACCTCAAATGTCATCTCCTCCAACAGCCTCATTTTGCAGATGAGGAAATGAAGGTCTAGAGAGGTAAGTGATTTGCCTAAGGGAATATAAGTACAGGGTGAAAGGGCAGGGTTGTAACTGGAACTCCTGTAAGAACTTTGAAAAGCATGATGCTGACCTTACTCCACCTTTGGGGATTCTCTGACTCTCAGGAATCTGAGTCAGTGCTGCCTGTGTTCCTAATAGCTTGATTGGTGGGAATGCTGGAGACACACATTTGATGAGGTCAGGGAACCATATGTTGAAGTTCGGGGTGCTTGAGACCCCAAAATACCGACATACCAGGTCCTGCTGAATGAATTCAACCCAAACCTTCTTACAGCCAAAGAAAAAGTTCATTAAAGGTTTGCCATATTGGGTAGATTCTTAAGAAATCTCACCATTTGTGACACATCTGACAAGCAGGACTCAATCTAAGCTAGATTGAATCTGAGCACCTTCATGGAGGCAAGATGAGACTTAAATACAAAAAGATTGTGGGAGGGATCTAGGGTGGTCCTGGGGGGGTTTAGGGAGTGTCTTCTGGAAGAGTCTAAGGAGGATCTTGATGGGACTGGGGTGAGGTCAGAGTCCAGGAATCCAGAGAATGAGATTAAGGATGGAAAGTAGCTGAAGGCTACCTGGAAGTAACAGACAATGGAGGGCTAGGCTAATTTAAGGGTAACAGATTTAGGCATAGACATTTTGATAGGATCAAGGGTAGGAAGTAGCTGGACAATGAAGGGCTGAGCTAGGTTAAGAGTAACCTAGAGATTTGGGCATAGGCATAATGAAATAATGAAAGGTTTAGGGCCTCAGGCAAAGGCCTCAAGTGTGAAGGTTCAAGCGGGCTCCAAGATTCTATACCCCATCACATCAAGGGCCTTTGGGAATAGGCCTGGCTGTACCTAATTACATTCCCCAGGGCAGCAGGCCAAGGTGGCTGGTATCTGATTTACCTGTCTGGCAGCTAGGAGTTAAGGGCAGTTACTATAGAGAAAGGGTAGAAGGGAGATGATTTTCTCCTTTTGTAAGATTTAGGAAGCAGTATCCCAGAGAAAAGCTTCCCTGAGCACTATGCTGGCACATCTAGGAAATACTCAGCCAAAAGACTGGACTGGGAGAAGCTGAGATTTCAAACTTTTGAAGCTGATGTTGTTGCTTTTGTTTTTACTGTAGTGAAGAGTCGGGAGGAATTGAGATTTCATGTGCTGTCCAGGAGCAGACCTGCTGCTCTGGATGTCGTCTACATATGAGGAAGCAGTCTTCTTGAGACAGGCAAAGTTGGAAAGGAAATTAAAATCTCGACTGGAGAAGGGCTTGAGCCATTTGTCTAATGAGGGATTGTGCAGTAGAGAGCTTAGTACCTTGAATAAGCCCAGTCTGATCTGCCTGTGGCTAGTGAACTGCTGGCTACTGGAAAAGCTTAATGAAAGGCCTCTTCTCACCATGAGAGAATGTGACCATTGACAAAGCCATCCATACACATGGTTCCAATGGGATGGTTTTTACTTCCTCTCTTCATGCTTGCCACAAGGCTTAAATGACTGATCTCCAAAGGGCCATGGAGAGAGGAGGAGAAAGGGAGGGATTGAGTTCAGGGCCTCCTAGACAGGCTGACCCAATAGTCTTTATTTTATGACAGTAAGAATTATTCATAGGAATTTTCCTAGCCTTTGGGAGCCATGGACCCAATCAAGTCCCCTTTACAAGTGTATAAAGGGAAGGAACAGGAATGCCTTGAGCTCAGAAAGCCTTTGGCATCTCACTGTAAGTAGCTCTTCCAGCCACACCCTCAAAAGGCACTAGAAGCACTGGCTGCCTGTGTGCATTCACAGGATTTGCCTGTCTTGACTCACCTGCCTTTCTGTCTCTTGCTGCAAGTGCAAAGTGGGCATTTCTGTGCCTAGGAGCACTTCCCTTTACAATTTTATTCCACTGAATTGTCAGTAACTTACATATAGTATCCCACAGGGGCCATGGGGGTACATGGGTGATTCAGGTCTCGGCTCTGACACCTATTAGTTGTGCGATCTGGGGACATCACTTTACCAACTCTCTAAAACTATTAATTTGCAGAACAGTTGCCACCTGCAGTCTTATAGGGAATTTCCTGCACCAATGAATTTACAAGTCCCAACTATTCCATTATATTAATGTGACACAATTTATTTAACCATCCTCTCATTGTTGGACTTTCGTTTTCCTTCTGCTTACTGCAACCCTCAAATAATGCTATGAAAGTCTCGTAAAAGAAAGCTCTTTGTGTTTGTTTTTGATAACACTTTTTGGGGTATATTCCCAACAATGAAATTATTGGGTCAAAAAGTGTAATGATTTTTGTAACTTCACTGTAGATTGTATATTGCCAAATTGCTGTCCAAAAAGATTCTTTAAGTTTGCAATTCCATCAGGAATTTGTTTTCCTAATGACCCTGTTCATGCTAAGTGACCTATGGAATCTATGATTTCCCTCCAAACTATGCACAAACTCTCAATAATCTGGTATAGTTGTGAGGAAAATCAATCTGAATTAGTGAAAAGTTTGAATTGTAATGTGTTTTTAAGGAAAAGCAGTTTTCCATATCTATACAGTAATTTGAGCAGGATTCCAAAGTGTTGCCCAAGTACCTGCTGACCTAATCTTTTATGATGAGATAAAAATAATGTGTAACTGCTGCTGCACATTAATCGTTGACATATTAATGAAGGCCTTGAAAGTTCTTAAATGTTTTGTTTTCAAGTTTTTTTTTATTTCAACATTTATTCAGCAAATACTAAGCAACTGTGTGAAAGGTATTGTGTTAGGCTTTGTAAGGAAATACAAACATGGAAAACACAAGATCCCTGTCCTCAAAGAGTTTACAATGAAGACAAAATATGTACACAGGAACCATAGTCTTTTCCACCAAAATTACTATACCTAATTACTAGTACATTGTGATTTATGTTCTAAGTACTGGATGAGTTGTACAAACACCTCAGAAGAAATGAATGTTATAATGACAATAATAGACATTTAGAAATACATAAATCCTAAATTATCTAGGATTATTAAATAATCATAAAAAAAGCTTTGGGGCAGTTTATAAAACTATATTATAAAAATGGATAATTAAAGATTAAATTAGAACAAATTTTTAATAGCTAAGCACTTTTCTGTAATTGTCTCTAAAAACAATATTAAATTACTTACAATGATCAGCTATGAATGACTTCGCTATTCTCAGCAATACAACAATCCAAGACAACTCTGAAGGATTATGATAAAAATGCTATCCATTCTCAGAGAAAGAACTGATGGTGTCTGAATACAGATTGAAGCATACTTTTTTTACTTTATTTTTCTTGAAGGTTTTTTTCCTTTTCTTTCACAACATGACTATTATGGAAATGTATTGTATGACTACACACATATAATCTATATCAAATTGCTTGCCTTTTCAATGGGGGTGGGGAAGAGGAAGGGAATTTGGAATTCAAAGTTTTAAAAACGAATGTTAAAAAATTGTCTTAATGTGTAACTGGGGAAAAATAAAATACTGAATAAAAATGAAAAAAAAATTGTTTAGCAAGCCTCTTTTTCCATAAACATGCAAAGATTACAATTCAACGCAACCATGTTAGAATTATGAATTGATGAAACCTAAATTAATGAAGTTTTTTATTATATTTAAGTCTATTCAACATTTCTGGTTATTTCTACTGGTTAATAGGAGTAAAGTAAAATTAAACTCAGAACAAAGTGTCATCCATCTTTCTTAACTGATCAAATGTGAAATGAAGAGATCTTTTAGATTTCTGGATAAGAAGGAAAATTAGCTATCCCGCAATGATTTCCTCTATTTCTTGCTATCCGAATATATCCTTTGTCACCAAAGGTGAGGCCCCAGCTTTAAAAAAAAGAAAGAAAGAAAGAAAACAACGTAAATGAATAGAATTAAATGAATAGCACTATAAGATTTTCTTTCTATTTGGTTTTTATCTTATTTTTTACCTTGTTGAAATCATAACAGTAAAAGGCTGGAAGGACTTTATGTGCATCTTATAAGGATGTTTGCCATACTGTGCTTACCATCTACTATGGTTACCAGTTCTATATAGATGTCATATAGTTATTTAACATGCCATTTTACCAGAAACTATGGAATCTTATCATTACTTGAAAGAATTTACTTAAAACATTCCATGATGCATGACCATATGAGGCCTAAACAAAAGTCTGTTTGGATATTTACCTGTTTTTAACAAGCCAGTAGTCCTTTCCTTCTAGGTTACCATAGCCAATCACCAGCACACCATGATTTACGTTCTGAGTGCATGATGGGTCATAATAGACACCTGGGAATAAGGAGTAGATCACACATGACATAGACAGAAATGGACATGTAACTTCTTTTTATTAGGCATCTTTGGATTGCTCAGCAAGGTCCACTAAAAAGTCACCAACAGAGACAATGTCAGCTTCAATCACCCCAATGCTTAAAATACCCAGGCAGAAAAACTTTTTTAAAAATCAATCCAACCACACTTCTTCCTGAGTCCTTCCTCGGTTAACCCCACTCTGTGCTAATCACTCCTTGGCAATGCCTATAAATATGTGTAGCTATATGAAAAAAAATAATTTTAACTCAAAGCAATTCAACCAATCAATAAGCATTTATCAAGCACCTACTATGTGCCTGGCTCTATGCTAAAGACTGGGAATACAAATACAAAAATGAAACAGCACCTGCCCTCTGGGAGTTTATAGTCAGTGAGGGGAAATGCCAGGCATACATATAAAAGATAGGGACTTAGGATTTCGCTGGGAGAAGAGGACCATTGGAGCCAGATTGTGAAGGGCTTTCAATGCCAATCAGAGCAATTTGTATTTGTTTCTAGGTGATAGGAATCACCGAAGTTTATGAAGCAGGGCATTGTTTATGGATATCCCCGCTTTCTAGCTCCCCTTTTAGGTGTCATCTTCTCCAGAGAATATAAACTGCTGGAGGGCAGAGTCTGGCTGTGTTTTTGCTGGTATGTGTATTCCCAGCACTCAGCACAGTGCCTGGCATGTATTAAGCACCTTACAAAATGCTCATTGTTTTGACTAGGTGTTCAATTTAACGAAGAAAAACACGGTAAGCCTCCATTCCCTCATCGGCAAAATAAGGATTTTCCTACCTGTACTGCCTGCCTGAAAGGGCTCTTGTGAAGAAAGTGCTTTGTAAATCTTACAGAAAGAGCTCCGTGAGTGTGATGTAGATGTGAGTGTAGATGCTCTTACTCAGCAGATTCTAGAACTGATTGGTTGAGATATTGCATTGAAAATATGTCTGGATTTTCTTATATGCATACATACATATTCTGTCTAGAACTGAGCTATATGGTCCGAAATGTTTTTCTTTAAAAAAGTTTTTCCAGATCCCTTACCTTCCCATGGTGTCTAGAACAATGCCACACATGAAATACATGCTCAGTAAAGACTGCTGAATTTCAGTTTGTCAAGGATAAGGGCTGTTCTCAGCCCCTAGCTCCCCAGCACCTATCGTAGATGAGGTTCCTAATGGATGTTTGCCGAATTAAGGCGCACTGACTAGGGAGGCAAGTCAGAGTAGCTGGGTTCACGGCCTCACTGGGTGGGGGTGAGTTGTTTAACCTGACTGCCTAAGCTTCAGTTCCTTCATCTGTAAAATGAAAGGGTGGCAACAAATGACTTCTGGGGGCCCTTCCAGCTCTAATAGTCTATAAATTGACTGGCTTATTTTAAATTTTTGCTGTGCTCAATCTCTAGCTTTACCGATTAGAACAGCGTGGAAGACCTCATTTACGAGTCCAGGCCAAACTTACAGGATCTAGTTACTTCTGTATTTGGATGGATCTGTGTGAGTTCATCCATGTGGATGCTCCCAACAGTGCAGATTGTAACCTATCTGTGTCCTCTCCTTCTGTGCATTTCTCATCCATGTCCTTCTGCAATCTCTAAGGGGGGACCAGCCGGTGTATGGAGGTACAGATGTGGTACAGATACCAATGCAGCACATTTTGGGCTGTTATTCCTTTTCTCTCAGTACAAAATCAGTAGAGAGATCTGTCATGGTCTAGTTAACCTAAAATAAACTCTTTTGTACATCCCTTAACATTTAGGGGTGGAGGGGACAATGTTCCTATATATAATGCAGTAGGGATACTGAAAAAAGAGGGATGGTGAATCTGAGAGTTTACCACTTCTATACAGGAAGAAAGAAGGGTGAGATGCATCTATTCCAACGGACACAGGTCCCTTATTGGCCACGGCTTCCTTCAGGGCATCTTCACTTCCATAGGGAAGCTCTGTGTACTTTGAACATGTAGCAGCTCGGTTAGCTGGGTTGTACTGGCATTTTCCATCCTGAAAAGAGAAATGTGGCTCATGTGCTTCAGCACATCCCAAACTCCTACAGAAATTCCATAACCTCTTTGAAATCCTAAATATATATAAGGACCTAAAGTTCTAACCCCCCACCCCAATTAATCAATCAACAGAGTAAACTATGTATTAAGAAACTTTTCTATAACCCCCTAACTACGCGTGGATAAGTTTTGCATCAGTTTGAAAAGACTATAATCCTTAGGGATGAAAGTATTCACTGGATCGAAAGAAGATGGCACTGCACAGGAAACACCTTGTGATGAGCAGAGAAGATCAGGTCACACTTGTTGGGCTACTATATAAGGCAACAAATCAGTTGAGCAGTGAGTCAGTCAAGCAAGAAACTGGAGAGCTGAAACCATGCCCCTGAGGAGGAACTGCCCTTGGAAAAAGGAGAAAGTCAAGGGGGGATTGGACCCCCACCTTCCATAGAGTTTATAACACACCTGATCCTCACCCTTTTATCACTGAGTTTCTACTTCCCTAGGCCTCCCAGGCCCTTGGCATTTCCTTTGGCAGAAATGGAAATCTAATCTTTAGTAACTACCTGCTTCAGCAATGGGGGGGAAGGAATTAAAATCTTGGAAATAAAGCAGTATGCTCTTTCTACACTCATAGCACATAGCTATATTGCTTTAAACTGTAGAGATCTTAATGTTTATGGAAAAGGTGCTATGAGACCAGCCCTCAGACTTAGTGGTCTTGATTCCTGGGTAGAAGAGAGAGAGCATCTCAGAGCTGGAAAGGACCTCAGAAGTCATGTAGCCCAACACTTACTTAAACAGCCATCCCCTCCACAGTACCCCTGAGAAGCGGTCTTCTAGGCTCCTTGGAAAGTCCTCCATTGAAGGGGAACTCAGCACTTTCCAAGCTACCAATTTTACTGTTGGACAACTGCTTGGGTACTCAGAGGAAGGAGGGTGGCGAAGTAGATAGAGTGCTAGGCTTGGAGTCAGGAAAACCTGAGTTCAGATCCAGCTTCAGACACTTGATAGCTGTGTGACCCTGGGCAAGTCATATAACTTCTGTCTGCTTCAGTTCCATCATATGTAAAATAGATAATTACAGCACCTACCTCTTAGAGTTGTTATGAAGTCAAAATGAGGTATTTATAAAGTACTATATGAATTCTAGCTATTACTATTTTCAGGAAATTTTCTTTATAGTAAGCCTCATCTCTGGTTTCCAACCCATTGCTTTTGGCTCTGTCCTATGGCTCCAAGCAGAACAAATATATCCTTCTTCCAAATGACAAGCCTTCATATATTTTATTTAAGTGATCATTTCTCCCCTAAGCCTTCTCTTCTTCAAGCTAACCGCCTCCTAACTTCTATAACTAATCTTCTTACGATATGGTTCCATCCTGTCCCAAATGCTGAAACAGTCAGAGATCAAAGTTTCAACAGAATGTGATTGTTTGTTTTTGGTAGGGAGAGGGTAGGAAGGCCAACAGCTCCCTTAGAGTTTGAAGGCTTGGCCACTGACAACCTTATGTAACCTTGGGCAAGTCATTTAATATCTTTAGGCCTCAGTTTCCTTACCTGTAAAATGAGGGGGTTAGATTAAATGATTAGTAATGTCCCTACTAGGCCTAATATTCTGTAAGTATATAAGATAAATTTGTAAGGGGGAATAATATTGAAAATGAGATGGGGAGGTGGTTATCACAGGAATCTTCCAAGAAGCAAAATTTTCAAAAACACTGTTAGATAGATGGATACACAGCAAGATTTTAAAAACCAAATTATCTTCATTGATTTTAAAAATATGCCCTTGGTAAATTAAGTAGAACCCTACCTAAGAAAGAAGATTAAAGAAATTTCAAAATGAAAGATAATAGCACCCTAGGTCCTTAGATTGAGTACTTGAAAGGAACTCAGAGGCCATCTAGACCAACTACCTCATTTTACAATTGAGGAAACTGAGGGCCTGCTACATTAAGTGACTCTTCCAACATACTGTAGCTTTGTAAGGATAGGAATCATCTGAATCAATGCCGTTGTTATCAATGATATACTGAAAGGCCTGAGTCATGAAGCCGCCATTGCAACCATGATTTTGGTATTTATCAGTTGAACAATCCACCAAGTTCTGTGCGCTGAGAGACACCAGCTTTCCTGTTTTCAGCTTAAGCTGTGCTTCCAGGGCTCCCACAGCACTGAAAGCCCAGCAGGAACCACAAGCACCCTGGAAAAGAGGAAAGAAAATGGTAATCATGGACACCACAACGAAGACTAGGGGACCCTCTCCCTTCCTCTGTTCCCCTCCCTCTTTCTGAGTGTAGATCTGCAAAGGACTAAACTCAGAACAGACCTGTCTGCCAAGCCAACCAATCAAATCAATAAAATGTATTGAGCATCTATTCTGTGTTTGGCCAGGCTTACAGGTAGGTAGGGTAGACAAGAGAACAAGACTGCCTATTGCAGTATTCATTTGAAAAGAATGCTACGAAGTCCCCTTTCTGTACCCATCTTCCCCCAAATGTGACCTATCACTGAAACCCGAAACATTGACTTAATTCCTCTAGGTGAGAGAGGGCATTGAGTCTCTCTCCCACCCAAACTGAGAGAGGCTAAACAATAAACTGTGGACAATCATGGACACCTAAAAGTGAAATAGTTACTTTATCTTTCCTGGGTTTTATTAGCATGTGAGTTCTTGGAAGGAGCCTTGCTGGAAGGCCTAGTACAGCAAGAGGGCAGCATAGGAACACTGAGGGAAGGGACAAGAAGCTGTCCAAATGATTGGTGAGAGGCCCTCAAAGACACTCTTCTCTTCTGCACAATTCTGACTCAGGCCAGCTGGGTGCAGCACTTGGGCTAGGAATTATGGAAGACACCACGAGGAAATCATCTTCAGCTTTCCCTCACAGATGTGGGCTCTGCCCTCAAGGAATCAACAGTCTCTTTGGGAAGAATTACTCCAGGCAATTTGGTGGCTAAATTTTGTCAGACTCTATGGAATTTAGGAAAAAGGGAGACCGGTGTAAGCCATGGTAGCACGGGGATATAAAACACACCTGATATTTCACGTTAGTAACACATCCCTTGTCCCTCCAGTCCACAGAATCCGGCAGCTTTTGATTGGAGTTTAGTCTGTAGGTCACATTCCTGTTCCATTGGTTAGGAATTTTCAGAGAACTCATCAAAGAAGCCACTTCTTCACTGGTCTACAAAACAAACATTTCTTTATTTTTATTTCTGTTACTTCTTTCAGGAGCCCAGTCATTTCTATCTTCACAACATCTTTATATGACCCCTTTTCTCCACTCACAGCCACCAGCCTTGTCACAGGCCTTTATCACCTACCCCTAGGCTATTACAATAGCCTCCTAATTTGTCTCCCTGTCTCAAGTCAATCCTCTCTCCAATCTATCCTCCACTCAGCTGCCAAAGCGATTTCCTAAAGCTTGGGTTTGACCATGTCACTCTCCTACTCAATAAACTCCAAGAATAGCCATTTTTACTACAGGCACAGACAATTTTGATTGTCCAAAATCACTTGTCAAGTTTAGCATTAGGTAGCAACCCCTCCACACACCTTTTTAACCACTTCACTTTTTGGTGCAAAATGAAGTGGATTCTTTTTGGAAGAGAGAATAATTTTTTTAATAATTTTATTTTCAGGTCTATACTTTCTCCTTTGGATGAGAGAATAATTCTCTTTGATAAGAGAATAATTTTTAAAATAATTATATTTTCAGGTCTACATTCTCTTCTTTCTATCTCCCATCCCACCCAGCCATTGATAAAGCAAGAAAAACAAAACCCTTGTCACAAACCCATGTTACAAACACGTATAGTCAAGCAAAACAAAATATTTTTCCATCTGTACTGAGATAAGCACCTCTCTACCTGGGGGTGAGTAGCATGTTTCCTCATGAGTCTTCAGGAATTATGACTCATCATTGTGTTGAAGAGTTCCCAGGTCTTTCAGAGTTGTTTGTCTTTACAGTATTGTTGTTATCATATAAATTGTTCTCTTGATTCTGCTTATTTCTCGTTGCATCAGTTTATACAACTCTTCCCATGTTTTCCTAAAGCCACATCCCTTCATCATTTCTTATGGCACCATAGTATTCCATCACATTTATATACCATAACTTGTTCAATCGTTCTTTAATTGATGGGTAATTCCTTGGTTTCAAATTCTTTGCCACCACAAAAAGAGATGCTACAAATTTTTTTGAGGGGAGAAGGCAAGGCAATTGGGGTTAAGTGACTTGCCCGAGGTCACATAGCTACTAAGTGTGTCAAGCATCTGAGGCCAAATTTGAACTCAGGTCCTCCTGACTCCAGGGCCAGTGTTCTATTCACTGTGCCACCTAGCTGCCCCACTACAAATATTTTTGACATGTGGATCTTTTTCCTCTTTCTTTCATCTCTTTGGGGTAGAGATTTAGTATTAGTATCTCTGGGTCAAAGGATTATGCGTAGTTTAGTAGCTTTTTGAACATAGTTCCAAATTGCTTTCCAGAATGGCTAGACTAATACATAGTTCCACCAAAAGTGCATTAATATGCCTGTTTTCCCACAGCCCTCCAGGCAATGAACAAGAGAACAATAAATTGATGAAAACTGCAACTTTTACCAGTTTTGTTAAAAATCTTGGCAGAAGCGGATGGAGTTTAAGCTATTAGAAAATTATTTGCAGAAATAATTATTCATATCCAGCAATACAATTTCTAAGGCTGTATCCCAAAAAGATCACACAAGTGGGAAAGGGATCCATGTGTACAAAAATATTTATAGCAGTTCTTTTTGTGGTAGTAAAGAATTGGAAATCAAGGGGATGCCCATCAATTGGGGAATGGCTAAACAAGCTGTGGTATATGATTGTAATGGAATACTATTGTTCTATAAGAAATGAGGAGCAGACAGACTTCATAACAACCTGGAAAGACTTACGTGATCTGATGCTGAGTGAGGGGAGAAGAACCAGGAGAACATTATACACAGTTATAGACACACGGTATCTGTAAGGACTAACTTAGATAGACTTGGCTCTTCTCAGCAATACAAGATTCAAAGACAGTTCCAAAAGACTCACGATGAAAAAAGCTATCCACATCCAGAGAAAGAATTACGGAGTCTGAATGCAGATCGAAGCAAACTATTTGCTCTCTTTTAAAAAAAAAATGTCTTCCTTCTCTTTTAGTTTTGTTTCTTCTTTCTTGTGATTCATTCCAGTGGCTATAATTCTTCTTTACAACTTGACTATTGTGTAAATAACTTTAGTGAAAAGGTATATGTAGAACCTATATCAGATTACATGCCATCTTGTGAGGGAGGGTGGAAGAGAGGGAGGTGGAGGAAATTTGGAACTCAAAAACTTGTGGAACTGAGAGTTGTAAACTAAAAATAGAAAATAAATGTAGAAAAAAGAGAAATAATTATTCATGTGATGCCTGATAACTAATAATGATAACTAACATTTATATAGCATTTACTATGTGCCAGGTACTGTGCTAAGCGCTTTATAATTATTATCTTATTTGATCCTCATAATAACCATGGCAGGTAGTGGCTATTATTATCCCCATTTAGTAGCTGAGGAGACTGAGGCAATCTGAAGTTTAGCAACTTGCCCAGAGTCACAGAGCTGGTAAGGGTCTGAGACTGAATTTGAACTCAGATCTTCCTGACTTCAGGCCCAGCACTCTATCCACTGAACCACCTAGCTGTCTCCATTATTGAAGAAAATTGTTTGGGAGCTAATTTTCTTTTTTCTTTTAAATGATTTTCTTTTTAAATTAATTTTTTATAAACTTTTATTATTTCTTCCTCTCACTCTCCCCAACAGTACAATTTTTTAAAAACTTGCAATAAGTATGCATAGTCTAGCAAAACAAATTCCCACATTGGCCATGTCCAAACATTCCCGCCTGGGTGGCATGATTCATTTACTTGTGGTTTGTCATTGCATTATTCAGAGTTCTAAAGATTTTCAACAAAAAGACTTTATTTCTGTGTTATCTTTGTATTGTACACAATACAAAGTTCTGCTCACTCCACTCTGCATCAGATCACAGAGGTGCCACAGGGGTCTGGCAAAGGGGCTAAGTGCCTCAGATGGAATCTCTCCACAGGGAGGATGCTAGGGAACTATTTCTAATAGCACTGTGACTATATGTACGGGAAATGCCTTCGAGGGACAGGAAGGGGCTTTTTTCCCACTGACTGAATAACCGCAACTGTTAGTATCTTCAAAAAAAACCAACTCCTCTTGGCTTCCTTTGGTCTGGAGGGACCTGAGGCCTCTTAAGATCATGGGACCTAGTGAAAGATTATACTGTAGGGGACCTTTATCCCATCTAACTGCATCTGGCATCTCCTGAGAAAGGAGCCTGGGACCTTGTCCTTTTTGCTTGTTCATTTCCAGGGTTAGGGCATGGGAGTCTCTGACTTGGCTGGGGAAATGAGATATTGCAATCTGGAAGCTAGGATCTGGGCTGGGTGTTGCTGCTAGCCTGGCATCAATGCAATGATCTTTCAGAATGATCTCTGGTACCCCAGCCCAGTGGACCGATTCATTAAGCAGCTGTGCTGCATCTGGACCCTGGTGGGACTATGGAGGAATGGCAATAAGGCTTGAGATTACTCCTCCAGAGGCTGATGTGGTATGGGGGGAGAATATGCCCCCAGGGGTCCTGGGGAAATGCTTATATATTTGTCCTAACTCTTTCTTTGAAGCTTATACGTCTCCATAAAAGCTACTCAATGTTAAATAATTAAACGGAACTGGCAGATGCTAGTCACCAGCCCCTAACAAATGAGACGAACACAACTGGTGGACTGGAGCCAATGGTTGTAAAGAAAAGAGTCATTGCAATTCTTCAGGGTACTCTAAGGTCCTAAAGGGGAAATACATCAGGCTTAATCCTGAGAGAGAGGATCAAGAGAGCACACATTACCAGGATCTTTCCAGTTCCCCATGAAACTATTTCATCATTCTCATGGCACAGTAACATTCCATTACATTCATATACGTACCACAATTTGATTAGCCATTCCTAAAAAGGTGAACACCCCCTTAGTTTCCAGGTTTTCGCTACTACAAAAAGAGTTATTATAGATATTTTTGAATATATGAGTTCTTTTCCTATTTCTTTGATCTCTTCGGCAGGGGGAGGTAGGTACCTACACAGTGATACAGTTGAGTCCAAAAATATGCATAGTTAGTAACTTTGGGGGGTATAATTCCAAATTGCTTTCCAGAATGGCCAAACCAATTCACAGTAGTTACTTTTTAAAACGAGCTAAAATTTTAAAGCTATGAATGAATAAAGACATTCCAAAATCCTATCTAGAAGTCATTCAAGAGAAAATGCCGGTATTACGAATTATAAGCAAAATAAAATTATTGTAAGATTAATATGGAAATTTTAAAATACCACTGAATACAACCCCCTGAGATAGACACTAGTATTACCCCCATTTTGAGTGAGAAAACTGAAGAAAACAGAGCTTAAGTGATTTTCCCAGGGTCACATAGTTAATAAGTATACCTGGAAGAATTTGAATTCAGGTCTTCCTGACTCCCAAGCCTAGAGTTTTTATCTATTGTACCTTCTAGCTGCCTCTGTGATATCATCAAGGAAAAGGAGCTAGTTTGGTTATGTGACAAAACGGAGGAATAACACAGACATCCTGAATGTTACACTGGCAGCCACACAATTATGAAAAGATCCAAATAGAGGCCTACACTGTTTTGAGCGAACTTCCATAGACACTTGAGAGAAGACACCAACAAAAACTGAACAGAGTAAGAAGGGTCTCAAGCTGCTCTGGGGAAGGGTGTTGTGTCTAGCTTCATGTGTATATGGGTTTTCTCCTTATTATTTTTTTATTGGCTGCCTTCAGATTCTTCTTTCAAATAGAAATCAGATTTCCTGCAGACGACAGTATAGGTTTGTAGGTAGTGAACCCACCATGTCACTCAGATGGTTCATGCTTAGATCATAGGAATGTAGTCCCATGGAGTGCTCCAGGTTATGCAACGTCACGAATTTTAGATTCTTTTCCCAGATGAGTCGCCGTGCTACTTCTTCATTCTAAAATTTAAAGAGAATAGACAATTATTTTACACTTTGGATAAAAGCTACAAATGAAAACCAGCATAGTATGTTGAATTATATAGTCAAGCATTTTCTAGATGTAATGTGTCTGAGACCATGTAAATGAGGATACACCTAATATAATTAATTACCAAAAGTCGACTTCCATTCCAATAGTATTTATTAAGTATACCTTAATTTTTATTTTATCCTACAATTTATTTGATGGAGATCATTATGATAATAATATGCATGTATAAATCTGCAATATAATATTCTCTCACAATAATTTGCTATTATTAACAGTCTAGAATAGCAGTGTCTTTGAAACTGTTTCTTTGTATTCATTATTAAATACATAAATAAATTTTTCCTGCCTCTTCAAATCTTCCAAATGTTTACAAATAAATGAGGCATCACCTTCCCGTTTTCACAAGGTGATTTTCATCAGACAGTTGTGTTTCTTAATTCTGCTTATAATCCTCCACCGTGCTCCTATTACCTCATAAAACAATGAGAAGGAATGATGAGAAAAATATATTTACAGAAAGTTTAGCTTGAATAAGCCAGCTCTATCTTATGGCACATTAGGAAGAAATGTAATGACAACAACAGAACAAAAAAAAAAAGGAAAAGATCCATAAAGATTTTTTATAACAAACATTTTTCTTCATTGATGACTATGAAGACACCATATTGAGACTAACATTACAGTGACTGATGCACTACATAAAGAAGTAGGAATGGTACTAAAGAAAAGGCTATCAGAATAATTGAACAAGACCAATTACAGACAGAATTAAGTTTGTTCTGGAGGCAAGACAATTCTGAGGACACTTTGAGACTGATTCTCAATATATCTGAAATAGGAAAGAGTACCAACTACTGGGGAAAAAAAATCACAGACTGTATTAATTAGCCCAGAAGGCAACAGAAAATATCAGTAATTTCCAACCTATATCCCATTAATACAAAATCTTTATGTGAATAACCTGCAAAAATTTTGAGGGTATCCTTCATGAAGGTACAAGAAGAGAACAAGCAACCTTTTCCCTACTTCAAGAACAAAAAATCTAACTACTTTGTTTCATCCTTCCAACTACTCACTATTTTTATAGCAAGTACCCTGTGGCAATTTGGCTTTGTCCCCAACAATCTACAGAAACTGTTCTATTGAAGGTTACTGAGGAATTCCTTGTGGCCAAATCCAAAGGTCTTTCTTCTTCTATCTTCATTCTTCTTGACCTATTTCCAACGTATGAGTCTCCTGATCATGTCTTCTTTCTTGAAATTCCTTCCTCTCTTGGCTTCCACGATATGATCCCATTCTGGTTCTCCTGCTTCTCTTATTACTTCTTCTTCTCTGTTCCCTTATCATGGATCTGTTTCTTCCTTTTTCATCTCAATGGTGGAAACTTCCATCCCTACCTCAGGCTCTGTTTTTAGCCTTTTGCTCTCTCTTTTTTTCACTCTTTCTCTTAGTTCATTTATTCTCATGGTTTCAGCTATCATGGTTATACTAACAGCTCCCAAATCATCTTCAGCCCTAGCCTCTCATCTGACCACCATGCCCATTTTTTTCAAATTGTCTTAAACACAATCGGATGTCTTGCTTTCACCTCAAGCTCAGCATGTCCAAATTCGAGCTGGCAAGAGCTTTAGTGCTGCACTGATTATGCCCACTGAATTTTAGGAGACTCCTAGAAGTTGGGACACGCTCTCTGGAGGACTACAGGAGGCCAAGAACAATTGTGTAAGGTTAGAAGGAGAGGAAGGGTGATCTGCACTGTTGGAGGAGGTACCCATATTCATGATATCATGGATCCATTGACATATGTTCATTTTTAAGGCTTCCTAATGCCATTTTAATTTCTCCATTTCTATCAATGGCATCATGATTCTTCAAGTTTTCCAGGACCAAAACCTTTGTCTTCCTTCCTAACATATATGTGTGTGTGTGTGTGTGTATGTGTGTGTGTATACACACATATATACATACATATACATATACATATACATATACATAATATACAATATTGATCCAAAAAGCAACTGCATCCCAACCCTGGGCAGCTTGGCTATTGAATGTAAAGGGAACTACCTAAGGGTGGACATGTGGACAGCTGGTAAAACAATTCACAGCACTTATCCTCCTGAAAGTGAGTCAACAGGACACAGCACTGTCATCCAGAGAGGACTACACATATGTAAGGGTCAGCTAGGGGGTGCAGTGGAGAGTTCAAATCCACCTTCAGACACTTACTAGCTCTGTGACCCTGGGCCAGTCACTTAACCCTGTTTGCTTCAGTTCCTCATCTGTAAAATGAGCCGAAGAAGGAAATGGCAAAACCACTCCAATATCTTTGCCAAGAAAACCCCAAATGGGGTCACAAGGAGTGGGATAAGATTGAGCAACAACATCAATGACTCGTGTATCAAATTCCAGTAGTACATAAGCTCTCAAAGGGCAGGAAATGTTTTCTTCTTGTCCTGGGATCCCTAAGCACAGTGTCTGGCACAAAGCAGCCACTTAATAAATATTTATTGAATAACATGACAATAGAAGGGAAAGGACACTGTTTGATAGTTTTTTCCAAGTGAACAGGAAGGAGTTGGAAGCAGCCGTGACTCCACGATTGGAGTCCTTGGCTTCTGAGTGTGATAATAGTAATTAACAATAGCTAACATTTCTATAGCACTCTGAAGTCTGCAAAGCACTTTACAGATGGAACATTATCTCCATTTGATCCAACCCTAGGAGGCAGAGGCTATTTTTTTGTTGTTAAGTCGCTCAGTCTGTCCAACTCTTTGTGACCTCGTGGATACCGGCCCTTCTATCCTCCACTATCTCTCCAAATCTGTCCGAGTTCATGTTCATTGTTTCCATGATCCTATCCATCTGTCTCATCCTCTACCATCCTCTCGATTTTGCAGATGAGGAAACTGCAACTGAATGAATGATTTGCATAGGGTCACTCGAATATGTGAGTCATGATTTGAACTCAGGCCTTCCTGATTCCACGTCCAGCACTCTAGCCACCTAATGGCCAGGGTGGTAGAAGTTCCCAGTGCATCTAAGGGCAGTTGTTGAGCTATCATCTCATCTACCTGTTCCTCATATTGTTTGCCATAAGTTTTCTTCCATAGCTTCCAGTGGCTGTCCAGCGTCGGATCGTGATGGAGTTGTGCCATTGTAGAAGCACAGGCCAGAAACATCCAGGTGATCACCTTCATTCTGGAAAGGAAAAAATGGAGGAGATCACTCGGAGTCATTCAATCCAACAAACATTTATTGAGCGCCTACTACATGCGGGAAACTGGGCCAGCCCTTGAGAACAAAATTTTTTAAAAAAGAAAAAAGATACAGTCTCTGCCCTCAGAGAGTTTAGTCTGCTGAGGAAATACAATGTGTTCAGAAATAAGGTGGATTCAAGGTAGAATGTGGTGGGGACAAAAGAGAAAGCCAAAATACTCTTGGAAGGAAAGAAAAGGGAGAGATCATTTTTAGTTGTCTTAATCAACGGAAGCTTCATAATAGCGCATTTATTTGCCAAGCATTTTACATATCTCTCACTTTGTCCTCACAACAACCCTGGGAGGTAGGTGCCATTGTTATCCCCATTTTACAGGTGAGGAATGTGAGGCAGAGATTAAGTGACTTGCCTAAGGTCACGCAGCTAGGAAGTATCTGAGACCATATTTGAAGTCATGTCTTCTGGCTCTAGATCCAGAGCTTTATCCATTGCACCACCTAGTTGTCTTCACCTTCATGAAGAAGGTATCACTTAGGCTAGATCTCAAAGGGAAAAAGGATTTCAATAGGGGAAAAATTAAGTGGCCAAGGAGATGAATTCACAGAGTTGGGAGAGGATGGGAAAAGATCGGGGAACAACTAATATTCATTTGGCTGAAAAATACCTAGGATTGTAGGTTGTAATTAGACTATGGGCCTTAAATGTCAGGCCTAAGGGACTTATATAAAGCCACTGAATATCTTTAAGCAAGGGAATGACATGGTCAGACCTATATATCAGGAAGATTATTTTGATAATTATGTAAACAGTGAACTAGAGAGGGGTGAGACTGAAGGCAGAGAGACCAGTTGGGAGGCTATCACAATAAAACAGGCCAAAGATAAGGTGGGCTTGAAGTGGGGTAGTAGCAATATAAGTCAAACACGGGGATGGATGTGAGACATAAGTCACAGTCATTCAGACAAGGCTCATACTGGCTCCTTTGTGATGGGGGCTAAATCACTAATGACCTTGGGAGTTGTAGTTTTTCCCAATCTAGTAAAGGACAAAGCTATCACTATCTCAGGACCGGAGGGTGAACTGAGCTCAATAATCCAATGTTCAATAAACTGGAAAATATAATTGCTTGGAAAACTAAAACAGTCTGGTAGGAATTAGGCCTAGAACAATGTCTTAGACCATATTACACAATAAATTCTAAAGGATATGTGTCTAGATCATAGGATAAAAAATTAGGGGAAAGCGGATCATGTACCTTTCATGGGTAAGAGATGGGTGGATGAATTCTTAACCAAACAGGAAAACTGCATCTAAGCCTTGAAGCAGCTGGAGCCTTTTTCTTTCCCTGGCTTACTGCTTGGCTTATTTAAGAAATACATCAAGGAGTCAATTATGCCTATTCCAAGAAACCAAGAACAAGAGTGAAGTTATTCTACTCTCTCCTTTTCTCTTCTGTGGTATTGCCACTGTTAGAAATAGCAAGAATTTTATCTGGCCATGTATGAATTTAGAAAAAAAGATTTTTATTTCACGTCATTGTTTGATGGGGGTGATTTGGCCTCTTTGTTGGCACAAGCACTCCTCAAGTTAGGTACAAAGCTCTTTCATTTCCGCCAGATTAGAATTTTGTGCCTTGAACGCCATTGGTCAGCATTTTGGGGTTCAATAAACCCTACCTCTTGATTACATCTTTTCACCTCCACACCTCAATCCTCCCCCTCATTCTCGGCCACATACACTTTATTCTTTATGTTTTTAACTTCTTTTAGTTTGTCTGCATTAGATAGCATGAGAATAGATCTCCCTCAATTGCTAAAGAGAATTGACAAAAGCACGGGTTTGGAGATTCAAACCCAGGACATCAATGATAAAAGACCAATTATCTAATACTGAGTCTAGATTGAGTCTTATCCTTTTGTGATTGACATCTGGCCTGGCAGTTCTATTGAGATACTGGAACAGGCCTTCTTAGAACAAAGAGAAGAGTCTGCCTTTTAGATAGGCTGATTTTCAAGAGGCCAGACTACTCAACTGCCTCAAAAAGCAGTTTGATTTCCTATAAGTATGGCTTCAAATTATATTTTCACATAATCTTTGTGGAAACAAAATTCAATCATACCTTATACCACATGAGGTAGAAGCTATTGTTTCTTACTAAGTCCTTCTCTGCTCTTTTAAATTTTCTTTTTTTTTTTGTACCTTTAATGTAGATTTTCTAGCTAAAGATAATTTAATTGTGTCCCAGTTAGTATCTTTGCTATAGATCAAGGCTGTCCAACCTTAGGTTTTTATTGAAACAATAGACAATATATTTTGATTTGCCATCTCAGTGAGAGCTCTGCAGTAGCTCGGCTTCATTTACTAAAGCATTTATGTAAATTTCTATGCTTGCAGGCAGCTGAATAAATCACAGCTCTGGCCACATGCGGCCTACTGGCACATTTTGGACAGCCCTGCTATAGATAGTATGATTGAGAGGGAAAGTCGGTGGATAATTGACACATAGAAACTAAGCTTCTGGGAAACTTCATTTTAAAAGACTTCTTGCCTTGGAGTTGGGTCAGAGCTTTTATTAATAATGTGTATTTTTAAGCTTTCTAACTTTGAAGGAAAAGACAGCAATGAGAATATGGGACCCCTGCCCTAAACTAAAAACGTCTTGAATTCATTTCCTTATCTCCCAGAAGAAATGTTGCTCTGAATAAAGAGCCTTTGGATTTTCTCCACCCTCTAAGGAATAGAAGGGAAAGAAGGTAGAAAAAGAGCCCCACAGAAGGCCACTCTCTGAACTAGCCCCAATGGAAAGAGATAAGGGTGGTCAAGGGGAGTCAGTTCCACCCACTCCTTCACAGAAAGGAGAAGAAAAACGTTCCTTGGCCATATTGTTTTCCATAGCAAAAGAGAGATATGCTGAAGGTAGAATTGATTGGAATTTCATCAGTGGGGGAGGAGGATTAGGGGACTCAATGGTTTCAATTCTGCAGAAGTTGTGTAAATACCACTTCCATCACTAACCAGTGCTTATGAAGCAAGGATTTACGGAGATTTCCCAATCCCTGGTGACTTAAACTCACATTTAAAAAAAAAAAAACCACCCTGGGGATTTCCAAGATTTCTAACAAAATTAATCAGAGAAACTTCTCTCCCCATCTCCTGTTTCAGAGGAATTCACATGCTTTACAAAAATAAACATTTTGATTGTGTAAAGGAAAAATAAAGACCAGAAGATTAGGTAAAGCCTCTGAATGGGAAAGACAGAGCTCTCCTGTGGTGTATTTTCTCCTAATGCTCATGAGTTCTACAGGTGGCTTAAAAAAAACTCTCCATATTGCTTTCTCCTTCCCACTTAGGTCATCTTTTCTCTCTCTCTCTCTCTGTCTCTCTCTGTGTCTCTCTCTTCCACTTCCTCGTGAGTAGATAAGGTGGTCAGGCAGACCTAAATTCAATGCTGCCCCAGATACCTTCTTGGCTGTGTCATCTAACCTCTGCCAACCTCAGTTTTCTCATCTGTAAAATGGAGATATTAATAGCACCCACCTCCTAAGGATGTTGTGATGATCAAATAAGATAACATGTAAAACCCTTTGCAATCTACAAACTGCTATATAAGTGCTAGCTATTATTACTATTGTTGAGTCATCACAATCGGAATTCTTCCCCTAAAGGAGTCAGTAAATGTTTTTTTTAATTTCAAAATAGCATATCTGTTTTGGACTAACACGGCTTTTTTTCCACAAAAATTGATGCAAAATTTCATAATGCCATAAACATCACAGATGCTTAGCAAATGTATATGGAACTGAGTTATATTTCCTAGTTTATTTTTCTTTTCTAACTTTTTTGCAGTCCCAAGACCCAGAAAATTTATTCATACCTGACTTTCGTTTATAGTACAAAACAATTTCTCTATGTCCTTGATATACAAGCCAGATACAGACTTTTTAAAAAAATTTAATCCTGTAAGAGTAGGGGGGAAAAAAAGCAAGATGGACTACATAATTTCTGAGCTTACTTCCTCAAACTAGATGAACATGTAGATCTAGTGTTTATAGTTAAGGAATCAAACAAGGGAAAAGGAAAGTAAAAGCCCACCTGGAGATGAGAGCAGGTGAGCTCCGTCTGCAGGAATCCTGGAACATCATGGGCCAACGCCAGAGACTTCAGAGCAATAAGAGGTCTGCAGAATTCACTTTTATATAAATTAGAACTTGTCACATGAGTCCTACATAATGAGGAAGCAAAATGATTTCACTTTCATTTCATGATTTCCTTGCTTAGCAGCTTCCTACTTCTTCCTGTGCTATGTGTGTGTGTATGTGTATGTCTGTTTTGCGTTCTTTTAATAACAGTGTACTAACTGTTCAGAACTGATGGATCTAAATGGTCATCCCCTTCCCACTGCCTCACCCTACAGTAATAGACCAGACAATTCGGGACCAGTAAAAAGCACTCAATGATACTATAAGCAAATTAGGAGAGCAAGGAATAGTTTACCCGTCAGATCTATGGAGAATGTATGAATTTATGACCAAACAAGAAATGGAAAACATTAAGAAATGCAAAATGGATAATTTTGATTACATTAAATTTAAAAGTTTTTGCACAAAGCCAATGCAACCAAGATTAGAAGGGAAGCAGAAAACTGGGAAACAATTTTTATAACCACTGTCTCTGATGAAGGCCTCAAAGAATTGAGTCAAATTTATAAGAATACAAGTCATTCCCCAATTGATAAATGGTCAAAGGATATGAATAGGCAGTTTTCAGATGAAGAAATGAAAGCTATCTATAGTCATATGAAAAAATACTCTAAATCACTATTGATTAGAGAAATGCAAATTAAAACAACTTTGAGGTACCACCTCACACCTAGCAAATTGGCTAACATGACAAAATAGGAAAATGATAAATGTTGGACAAAATGTGGGAAAATTGGAATATTAATACATTGTTGGTGGAGTTGTGAGCTGATCAACTATTCTAGAGAGCAATTTGGAACCATGCCCAAAGGGCTATAAAACTGTGTATACCCTTTCATGCAGCAATAACGCTACTAGGTCTGTACCCCAAAGAGACCATAAAAAAGGGAAAGGGACCCACATGTACAAAAATATTTATAGCAGCTCTTTTTGTGGTGGCAAAGAATCGGAAATTGAGGGGATGCCCATCAATGGGGAATGGCTGAACAAGTTGTGGTATATGAATGTCATGGAATACTATTGTTACATAAGAAATGATTAGCAGGCATATTTCAGAAAAAAATGGACTTAGGTGAACTGGTGCTGAGTAAAGTGAGCAAAACCAGGAGAACATTGTACACAGTGACAGCCACATTGTGCAATGACCAACTTTGATAGAATTAGCTCTTCCCAGCAATGCAATGATCTAAGACAATTCCAAAAGACTCATGACGGAAAATGCTATCTACATCTAGAGAAAGAACTTGGAGACTGAATGTAGATCAAAGCAGACTATTTGCTCTTTTTTTTCCTTCCTCGTAGTTTTTCTCTTCTGTTCTGATTCTTCTTTCACAACATGACTAATGTGGAATTAAGTTTAGTATGATTATATATATGTATACTATAGCCTATATCAGATTGAATGATGTCTTGGGGAGGGGGGAAATTTAGAATTCAAAATCTTATAAAAGTGAATATCAAAAACTAAAAATAAATAATTTTTTAAAAAAATAAAGATTTAAGGACAATAAAATAAAAAGCACCCAAAACAGCAGCCAAATGAGCCTGTTCTTGAATCTTGCTTCCCAGGAATGTAGCCCTTCTCCAGAGTAAATGGTGCAAGAAGGTTTTTAGCTCCGTTTTCTTTTCTTTGGACATCATAGGAGTCAAGTGACTTACCCAAGGTCACAGCCAATAAGTGTCTGAGGTGAGATTTGAACTCAGGTCCTCCTGATTCCAGGGTAGCTCCATTTTAGACAGATATGAAAACTTGGTTAACAGCGAGATTAAGATGAAGCTTCTGAAATCCTGTCTCCTCTAGGCAGTCTTCCCAGAATTACCAGTCTGCTTCCTGTAAGTAATTCTCTACCTCTAATCTGGATATGCAATGCCTTGCCTTGGCTACTTTTCCCAACCCTCATCTCAGTGAACCAGTTCTTGATCTCCATCCACAAAATCCATTTACCGTTGATATAAATGAAGTGTATGTAGTATGCATGTAGTATGCAGTATGTAGTGTGCATGTAGTATGCAGTATGTAGTGTGTATGTAGTATGTGAAATGTAACTCCTTTCTGACACTAGTTTTGGAGTGGACACAACTCATAAGTATGTGATTTTTTCACAGATGTGATAGGATGTGAAAAATCTAAATCGTTGTAATGCTAGGCTGTATTTTGGCTGTTCTCAGGCCTAATATTTCCATTCCTCTATCCTTGAAATCTCTGCCAGTGGGTGTGGCTTGTCACAAACTCCTCAGCCTCTAGGGCTATATGACTTGTGTATCTTCCACCCTAAATATATTGTTGGCTGACTCCAACTGTACTTTTTAAGAGAACCATGATAGCAAGTCTGCGATGACCCTTCCAGAAATGTGCATGATAGCTTTGTTTTTTGCTTTAAGTTGTCAAACCAGATGAACCTTTTTCATTCAAAATAGGAAGCTTTTAGGAAGAAGTACCCTGCTGCAAATCCCAAGAGAAGATGTGTAGTCTGGTGGGCAGAGCGTTGGACTGGTAGTCAGGAAGACCCATATTCAAATACCACCTCAGAGAGCAGCTCTATGCCTCTGGATAAGTCACTTTTCTGAGATTCAATCTCCTCATCTATACAGTAGAGATAACAGCACCTTCTTCACAGAGTTGTTGGGGGGCTCAAACAAAATAATGTATCTACAATCCCAAGGAGTGGAGTTGTGATTTCCCTTTTCCCCTCAGGTGATGAAATGAATGAATGGATAGATGGATGAATAAAGTGTCTATTAAGCCTTATTATGTACAAACTACTGAGCCGAACCTTAGGGATACAACTAAAAAAGTAAGCCGGACCCTGCTCTCCAGGAGCTTACATTCTAACGGAGGAGACGACATAAATGGAAAGTTAGGGCTGCAGCTCAGATGGAAAGGTCCCGTGGTGCTTAGGATACAGCTACAAAGCAAATGGTAGTATTTCTTTTTCAATCTCATTTTCACAGTTTCTTATTATTTAGGATTAGTGCCAAGGACTTTGGTGGCAAAATCTTTCTTTTCTGGGCCTTCAATAGATATAGCCTGATTTGCATCTCCACAGGAGTTGCCTCCAGGATGATGGCTACAGACTCTCGGCTTCATGGTCCTTGGCTGGCTCCATGTGGGTCTGAGAGGAAATAGTGGTCAAGGTGGTAGTGATTCAATTAGCTTGGCATATGCTGCCTCCTGTCTCTCTTTCAGGGTGCCTTTGTTACTTTATCTAGGCTGACTTGCCTGCCTTGTGAATGGCAGTTGATTAATAGTTAATGGAGGATGACTGGCCACTTCTTCACAGGGGCCACCATTCCAAACAATGGCTGTGAGGACTGGGCTAGAAGCAGGAGTGGTGGTTCGAGGCTCCTGGGTTTAGGATCCTGAGCTGTCTTGATCAGGGTCTGAGGGGACGTGGTGGTGATGGTGGTTCCTCTTGCTCTGCACATGCTGTACCCCACCCCCCATCACCCTCAGGATGGCCTACCGCTTCAATTAGGTTGGCTTGCCGGCTGATGCAATCACAGAAGACTCAGAATATAATCACAAGATGCTCAGAGGAGGTATTAAATGGGACAGAGAAAATGTACCTACCACCTTGGTCTTTTTACATGTTCAAACACCCCTCTGAGTCAATAGAGAAACAATAGGATAATCTGAGTAAACAAATTAGTCACACCTCAGAGAGCTTAAAAAAAAAAAAAACAACAAATCCCTGGACAAATTTCAAAAGTTCCAGTTGAAGGCATTGCAAACCTGGCACTGCCTGTGGAGGAGAGGAGAGGAGAGAGGATTTTTTTCTCCCCGCTTCATCATCAGTCATACAGCTTTGAAGGAGCTACTGAATCAGCAGGAGACATTGCATCCAGCAGAGAACAGAGACACAAACTCTGGACGGACATGAATACAGAGACCGCCTTTTGAGAGCAGAAACAACTTCAAGGAACGTGGCAAAAGAGAAGAGAAACAGATTGTGGAGAGTAGTGGACCCTGGCAACCCGTATGAACAACCCGATTAGCAAAGAAGCTGTTCTCAGAGGGAGCTGCTTTAGGCTCCAGAGAAAAAGGACTTTCAGGCCCTCCGGGGCCAGCAGTTGTGAGTAACCATATACGTATATACGATATATGTGTGTAGCACTACCACTGGACCCTGAATTTGAGCCCATTCTTCCCACAGACATTGAGTATATTTGTGGGGGAGTGTGCTGTAGGTTTATGAGGGGAATACTTAGTAACTATTGTTCTGGCTATGCCATTGATAATTGTATCTGCCGTCTGTTAACAGGAAGCATGTTGATGGGGGCTCAGGGGCTAGAGTGTTAGAAGTACAGACCCACAGGGTTACCCCTAGAATTCAAGGTCTCAGCCACCTTCTAGAGACCCCCTGCAAAGCTACAGTTGCAAGTTGAGGGAGTATCACAGAGGAAGTACAACAGGAGTCCTATATAAATCTGAGTTATTATATGATGTGGGGAGCAGCTAGGTAGATAGAGTGCCAGGCCTGAAGTCAGGAAGACTCATCTTTCTGATTTCAAATCTGACCTCAGACACTTACTAGCTGTGTGATCCTGGGCAAGTCACTTAACCCTGTTTGCCTGAGTTTCTGTATCTGCCAAATACTCTGGAGAAGGAAATGGCAAACCACTCCAGTATCAAGAAAACCCTAAATGGGGTCACAAAGAGTCAGACGTGAACGACTGAACAACGATTATTTTGATGTACTTAGAAATTATTAAATACGTAAAAGTGGATTTCTTTTGTGTCTTATTTTGTTCAGGACCTGCCCTGATAAGAAGTCATAAAGCTAGTATTATGTCATACCCTGAATTATTATGTTGATTAATCAGTCAGTTAACATTTTTCAAAGATCTACCATGTGCATAAACACTAGAAGGACATATAAAACAAAGACTATGGGCCTTGTTCTTTTGTTGTTTAAAAAAAATGATTTAGGTAGGCAAAATTGACACAGATAAAAAAATCAGAATATCTATAAAGCAACGATCAAATGACCTCGGGGCCAATCTTTAAGACAAAATGTATGGTATCTTCCCCCTGTACTCCCCTCTCTCCTGTAGGAGGAAGAGGCAGATAGAAGAGAGGTAACTTTGGGGTAGGGGGATCTATGGTTTATTATATGATATTATGTGCAATAGTGTGAATGTGATTATAAGGCAAAATGCCCCCAGATTTTAACCTATTTTTGAGGAATGTTTCATTCAGATTCACTGCCTTTCAGGCATACTACAAACATCTACAAAGTGTAGCTGCTGTACCACAAACATAAGAAACAGGAAACTTGAGCACAATGCCCCCACTCATGAGATGGAACAACTTCCCACACACAAAAAAAGGAAAAAGATAAAAAAGTTCTCCTTTTTACATCCTGTTGTGCCTGACAAATGAAAAGTGCTGCTTGGATGAGGTGGGGGTGGGGTGGGGCAGGAGGGGTGGCACTATGGCCAACAGAAGCAGAGACAGAGAAGTTGGAGGCCATGAAGAGAACCACAGAAGCTTAGGGAAAGGGAGATGGGGAAGGGGCAGATTTACAGCCATAAGATGACTGAAAACTGTCTCTTCTTTGGCAGAAGCCGAATTAAACAAAAATTTTGGTAAGTAACTAATGTGCATGATGGAACCAGAGACAGTTGAAATGTGGACTAATGTGCATAGATCATTGTGCTAATCATGGTTGGTGCTAGATAGATAGAAAATGTAGGTAAGATTCTGCCCTTAACTCTGACAAAGCAAAGTCAAGCAAGGAGATAATACACATATAAAGATGGTGCTGACACACTATATAGAACAAGCACACCTGAAGGGAGTGAAACAATATGTATTATACTGATACAGTGGATCAGGGAAGGCAGCATGGAAGAGACACAACTTTATTGATAGGCCCAAGAGAGTCACTGATGTTTTTTGAGCAAAGAAATGAGATAAACTCATCAATGCATAAGAAAGATTATTCTGGCAGTGGTATGAAGGATATATTGAAAGGGAAATTCAATGGAGCTTGGAAACCTATTAGGAAGTTTTTACAATGGTCTAGGTAGGTGGTAATGATGGTTTGTGGTGTGGCAATACCAATGCATAGAGAGAGGAGGAAATGGATGCAAGAGGCTTTGTAGAGGTAGAATTGATAGGACTTGATTGATTAGACAGGAGATGAGAGAAAGAAGAAATAATAACACTAGGTTTTGGAATATGGGAGAGTGCCATAGAAACAAATAGTAGAGTCAGAAGGAAGACTAAATTATATTGTGTTTTCAGTGCCAATGGGGCAGTTGGAAATGCAAATCTAGAGCTGGGAAAAATGATGAGGCTTGGAGACATAGAGTTTGGAAATCACCTGCATAGAGGTTGTAGCTTAGACCCTGGGAGTGAATAAGATTGCAAAGATAGATTAAAAAGAAAAGAAGAGAGGTCAAAAAAATTTTTTTTGGGGGGGTGGGGTAATGAAGTTAATGAAATGTAAGATCTTCCCCATCCATTAGTAGGCCTATGTATTCCCTTTCTTCCTTGGAACAGGGGCCCTTTTCTCAGGTCTAAAGGTACACAGGTATTTCACCTATGGATATCTTGCTGCTTTGAGCTCTGGCCCAGCTCACAGCTGTGATACATCCTGAATCAGAAAGAGTGCATTGGGGGAGGAACTTGCAATTTGCCTAAGGGAAAGCTTGCTTACAGGGAGGCTTGCTTGCAGGAAGGCTTTAACACCTTTGGATACTAAGCTAATTAGGCACTGAGTCACAAGAATTGTGATGCCTTTTGGCTCTGAGCCTATCAGCGTCACTCACGGGAAGAATGTTCTTCGTGATTTGGCTAGAGGAGACTCTGGGTAGCCGTTGTTAAGGAACCCCACTCTTTTGTGAACCCAGATGTTGGCGCTCCCTGTTTGGTGATCATTATTTTGTTTAGACAGAGCCCTATTAGATCTCTGTGCTAATTTCTCTCTGTTTATATTTTCTTCATGTTCAAGGGGCTGACCTTTTCCCTTGAACTAGTGAATGACCTTTACCCTTCTTTACTTACATATCTTTAATTAAAATAATATTGTTGACCCCTTTGAAGCCGTCCTTCCTTTAGAGAAGCAGAATAAAGAATCTGTGCTAGCAGCCCATCTTGGGTGTGCTAGGGTGCTTGCTAACACAAGGAGACAATGAGTAAGCAAGATCAGAAAAATGAGGAGTCAGTCAAGGGAAAAAAAAAAGGAACAGTTAGAGAGACAAGAGTAGAACTAGGAGAGCATAATGTCTCCAAATTCAAAAGTGGATAGAATATCCAGTAAGAAGAGAAGGTGAGTAGTGTCAGTTGCTCCAAAGAGGTAAAGAAGGATGGGGGTGGGGGAAGCCATTGGATTGGTCAGTTACATGGGTACCGACTACCTTTGCAAGAGTAGTTTCTGTAGAATGATGGGGACAGAGCCTAAGGTAGGAATTGAGGAAGGAGTGAGTAAATGGAGAGGAAGTGAAAACATTGGACATGAACCACTTTTTAAAGAACTTTAGCAGTTCAGTGACAGAAGAGAAATGAGATAGTAACTAGATACGTTAGAAAGCAGAAGAGGTTTGGTCTGTTTGGTTTGGTTTTTAAGAAGGGGGAAGGCTGATCCTATTTTTAGGAAGACAGGAAAGAGCCAATTAGGAGGGAGAGATTGAAAATGCATGAGCAAAAGATGAGTGCTAAAGCATGTTACTGGAGAAGGTGAGGAGTTATACTTCTTCTATGACCAAAACTTAAGGAGGAGGTAGTTAATGATAATGTTGGTGTTGAGAAATTTTGAGCTGCGGGAACTCAAGTGGAATGGGCTAGGTTCATTCTTAGTGTAAAGGGGGAAGTCTCCCCATCCAGCTGCTATAATAGATGGGATGAGATTTTAAAGTGTAAACAAGATGCAATTATGCCCTATTCAACCTCCAAAGGGTGCCAGCTATAGCCACAGAATGATCTAGGGGTACAAATGGGTGAATATGATGGAGGAGGGGCAGATTCCTACTGGTACCCAAACAGCTGGTTCTGTGGGTGGCCTGAAGCAGGTGTGGGGAACCTGCAACCTCGAGGACACATGTGGCCCTCTAAGTCCTTAAGTACAACCCTTTGACTGAACCCAAACTTCACAGAACAAATCCCCTAAATAAAAGGATTTGTTCAGTAAAATTTGGACTCAGTCAAAAGGCTGCGCCCAAGGACCTAGAAGGCCACATGTGGCCTTAAGGCTACTTTCCCCACCCCTGATAGGTTGTAATTGCTCAGAGGAAAAGATGAGGGAACAACTAGAGGATAAGTGTAGGAGTGATTTTGTTGGAGACAAGCTCCATAATTAGGTATCAGAGGGAAGGTAGAAAGCAACCAATCTTCCCATCTTCTAATTATTTAATTACAGGCCCCTTGGAGTCAAACCACATGTCCCTTTGGGTAAGAGCATGATGCCTAAGGGAACCCCAGCTTCCACTTTAAAGACCATTGCTCTAAGTCATAAGAGAATAAGATGTCCCTTTTAAAAATGGAACAAGGATTGAAATGTGAAAACAACAAAGAAAAAGAGATTGAAGAAAGCAAAAGAAAATCCTGGCCCTTGGCAGATCAGAGGATGGAACATGACAAAAGAAAAAGAGAATAGAGACCATTAAACACTTGAAGCTAAGAAATTGATGTTGCCCTTCCTGAAAAAGAGTGAGGCTAGACCTTCTGAGGTTTCGAAAAGCAGCTGCTTGTCCTCTAAGGAATTATGACAAATCCATAGGTGGCATCAGATAAGAGATTATCCAACATGGTCAAAGGAAGAAGACAAGTAGTGGCCACTGAGGACTTCCTACGGAGACAACTCCATTTATTGATCCAAAATTAACAAAAAGAGAGTTGGGCTACCTTCTCAGGCTATATACACAGGATTTAACAAGGCTTATTAAACCCGATGACTACTTCGCACTTCAGGTGATTCATGTGGACATAAACGATAATGCCAGAGGGAATATCAAAAACATGTTAAGGATTATAAAGTCTTGGGCAAGAAACTGAAGACCTCAGGCAGCATGTCGCGTTTTAATTACTACTAATTACTGAGCTACTAATCAAAGACTGGAAGAGAAAGGTAGAAATAGGACATATGATCAGCTGGTTAAGAAGGTGATGTGTAGTAATGGATTTTGGATTTCTCTGGAATGAAGAGGGCTTGGCCAGGAATGAAATGCACCCAACAGGGGCTGCTACAAATATATTTTCCTAGAGGCTTGTTGTTCAATCAATCAAGTATTTGTTAAGTACCTACCATGTGCCAGACACTTTCCTTAAGTGCTGGGGATACATGGACAAAAATGAAACCATCTCTACCCTCAAACATTTTAATGGAGGAGATATGTATATGTTGCAGGTTTTTTACTAACTCACCTGTAGCAACCCCATGGACAAGGATTAAGTGTGTGTTGCAAGATGAGAGAAATGCAATCTTGGGGATAAACCCACCAAACTTCACTCCCTAGACTGCTATTGTCTTGTCCTTTCAACAATAGTTTTTTCCCATGCCTCCCTTCCCATCATTATTTATTTATTTTTGCAAATATTTATTCTTTCTCCTTTCTACTGCCTTTTTTAATTGAACATCCCCCTCCTCCCCAAAAAAAGACAACAAACATCTAAGTCCAACAAAAGCAACAAAGATCCCTCATTGACAATGTCCAAAAACACAAATCTCATGGATTTTAAGTCCATCACATTCTGCCGTTCCGGCAGGAGCTAGGTGGCATTGATTTATATTCAGTTCTCCAAACTTGTGATTCATGATTCATTCATTAGTCAGTGTTCTAAAGTTATTCTCTATAATGTTGTCAATATAAACTGTTCTCCTAGTTCTGCTCACTTCACTCTGCATCAGAGATCATTGGTCATTTCTAGTTTCCTCTGAAACTGTCCATTTTGGCATTTTTTATGGCACATTAATATTCCAAGTCCTCTACCACAACTTGTTTAGCCATTCTCCAATAGGTAGACACCCCTCATTGAGTTTTCAGTTTGAGGCTAGTATGAAAGGAACTAAAAATAAATATTGTTATATATGTGGGTCTTTTCCACTCCCTTTGATCTTTTTGGGATATGCCTACTTGTGGTATAACTGGGTCAAGGGGTATTCATGGTTTAGTGACTTTAGGACATAGTTCCAAATTGCTTTCCAGAATGGCTGGACAAATTCAGTTCCACCACAATGCATTCACGTGCAGGTTTTCCTACAGCCCCTCCAACATCTGTCATATTTCTATTTTGTTATCTTTGCCAATCTGATGGGTGTGAAGTGAAATCTCAGGGTTTCTTTAAATTGAATTTAATTATTAATAATTTGGAGCATTTAGTCACAAGGTTATTGATAGCTTAAATGTCTTTCTTTGGGAACTGCCTATCCATATCCTTTGATCATTTATCTATTGGGGAATGGCTCTTAGTCTTACAAATTAGAATCTGTTCCTTATATGTCTTGGATGTAAGATCTTTATCAGAGAAAATTACTACAAAGTTTCCCCCACAATTACCAGTTTCCCTTTTTTTTTTTTACCTGGATTAGATTTATGCAAAAACTTTTCAGTTTTATATAATCAGAGCTGCCCATTTTATTTTCTGTGATCCTATTGTTTCTTTAGTCAGGAACTCTGCCTCATCAATAAATCTAAAAGGTAATTTTTTCCCTTGCTCTTCCATTTTGCTCATGCCACTTTTCATGTCTAAGTTTGGAGATTATCTTGGCATGCTGTGTGAGATGTTGTTCCATACCCAGTTTCTGCCAAACTGCTTTCCAGTTTCCCTGGCATTTTTATCAAATAGCAAGTTCTTACCTCAGTAACTAGATTCTTTGCGTTTACTCAAACACCATGCTACTGTGTTCATCTGCTTCTATACTGTCCTTTCCCCTACCATGGGCTTCAGTGAACAGTCAGTCACAAGCGCTCCTCTCTGCCCAAATCTGGTCTGTCCCTCCTGATAGGCTCCAGTATGAGCTATGGTGGACAATCAGCAAAGCATGCTTCTGAATCAGGGGGGCTGGCCTCCCCCACATCACAGTGATGTGATCACTTCTGTAGTGGAAATGTGGGAATTAGGAACTGCAACCCATCCATTGCTGTTGTCCAGTCATTCAGTTATGTCCTAGCCTTGGTGACCCTATGAACTACAGTTTTCTTAGCAAAGATTCTGGAGTGGAGTGGGGCAGAAATGCAGCTTAAATTTGTATTGTAATGTATAAAAGTATAAAGTAGTGACTGTTTTAGCATTAAAAAAAAGACTGGAGTGGTTTGCCATTTCCTTCTCCAGTGAATCAAGACAGAGGTTAAGTCACTTGCCCAGGGTCACACAGCTAGTAAGCATCTGAGTCTGGATTTGAATTCAGGTCTTCCTGAGTCCAGGCCCAGTACTCTATCCATTGAGCCACCTAGCTGGCTCCATCCACATTATTTGACATTATCTGACAGTATACAAATAGGCATAGATTTTATGGGGAGAGGTAAGGAAAGGGGGAAAAAATGGGATGGATTTGAACACAGGTCCTTCTACTTTAGTCAGTGCTCTTTCCACTGTAAAGCAAGAAGGCGGCAAGGACAAGGTTCAGCTGAGAACCACATAGAAGGAGTTGAGGGTGAAGAAGATGAGAAGAGAGTGTGTGTCTTTTGTGAACTTTGGGGGTAATCTGTGTATCGACTGAACTGACTTTGTATTTCCTTTGCTTAACCATAGTAAGGAGAAGTTAGTTAACAAGGTATTAATATGGGTAGGAGAGCACAAGCAACCTGTGCTAACAGAAGGCTTCTTGATAGGATGAAGGCGTTTAGAAGGAAATGTAGCCATTTATTGACAAAGAGGTTGATGGGAAGTATAGTGTTTCCTAGATGGAGTGAGAGACTTAAGGATCTTGGGAAGCAGAAACCCAGCAGGAGTGGAGAGAAATCTAGGAACTTTTGAGCCTCGAGGCACAAGAGGCAGGGCAGCTAGGTGGCACAGTGAGTAGAGCACAGGCCGTGGAGTCAGGAGGACCTGAATTCAAATCTGACCTCAGACACTTCACACACTTACTTTACTAGCTGTGTGACCTTGGGAAGGTCACTTAATTCCAATTGCTCTGCTTTCCCCCCTCCAAAAACAAAACAAAAAGACAAAAGAGGGCCTCCAGGTGCAGAAAAATACCAGCCTCAGTAGCCAGCTGATTTCAAATGAAGGGCATTGCTACCCCAAGCGGAATACAATCATGAACATTTTATCTGAGACCTGGGTAATGTGCCTGGACACAATTTCACAGTTTTTTTCTGAGGGAAACATAATTTTTACTGGCAGTTGGTGAATTGAATCCTTCTCCACTTCTGCCCTCTCCCTGCCTTATTGATCCCTGCTTGCTTATTTTCAGTTTTCTTCTGCCTTTAAATATCATTTGCTGTATGTACTTTTATAATGGGTTTTGTCTCCAGATGAAGAGAAGCTGATTCTTATTCCATTCCATTGCTATAAAGAAGTGGACCACACAATGAAGAAAGACAAAAGGGAACCTATAGATCAGCAACCCCAGACTAAAGGCAGGCCTACGCTGAAGTTCTTTTTCTCTGGAGATACATAGAAGGGCTTCAGGAGAATGAGTTCAGTCCAAAAGGCCAAGGTGGGCAAATCCTCAAATGGTTTTTCTGTTCCCATGAGAAGATGCCATTTTCTGCGGGGGGCTACAAAATGGCCCAAAGGTGAACACATATGGCCAGCCTAGATCTAAGGAACTTCAATTAAGAATTTTTAAAGTTTAGGTCTCTCTGAGTCTCAGATTAGGTAGATTTATTTTGTAGACACTTTTATAGATGCTTCTGCCTCCATTGATCTTGGTCCAAATGCTCTCTACCATGGCTTTCCTATTTAAGTCCTAGATTTCTTAAACTGAGCCTTTTTTTTTTGGCATTTCTAAGACCAAAGGAAGAACTTCATTGACTTGAAAAATTAAGTGTGTCTACTAATAATGCTTAATTTCCAGAGAAAAGTTTATACATGAAGTGCATCTGGCTTGAGAATTTGGAGAGTGAAAATCTAGAAACATTGACTTTCATCAATTGTTCAGTGATTTTTGTGATTTTCAAATCACTAAGAGTAGGAAAAAGTTGAAAACGTTAAGGACGAGGGTGAATGTGCATATTATTTTGTAGTGAATAGAAAGCTGGCCTTGTTTCAAATCACCACATAGTGGCTAAGCAAATCATTTAGTCTCTCATTGCTCTAGGAAACTTTCTCTAGGCCCATAAAATGCAGGTGGTCTTCTGTATTTGTAGTAATTTCTTTCACCCAGATGTCTGTTATATCAGTGAAATTATTATGTTCTCCACCTCTTCATCATTCATCTGAAACTATTTTCTACAGTCACCAGTGATGTCTCAATTGCCAAATTAAATGACATTTTCTCAGTCCTCATCCTTGACCTATTTTGACACCATTTGATCCCTGTTCTCCATGGTTACTCTTTCCTCCCAAAGTTTTTGCAATACTGCACTCTCCTGGTTTTCTACCTACTTGTCTGACCACTTCTCAGTTTCTGTTGCTGGAGTGAGCATATCTTCCTAATGCCACATAAGAAAACCAGTTCATTAATGCGTTGTTGATGGAGTTGTGGATTGGCCCAGCCATTCTGGAAAACAATTTGGAACTATGCTCTTAAATTCACTAAGCTATGCATTCCCTTTGACTTTTTGATACCACTACTCAGTCTATACACCAAGAAATCAAAGATAAAGAAAAAGGACTCATATGTACAAAAATGTTTATAGCAGCTCAGCTCTTTTTTTGGTGGCAAAGAACTGGAAACTCACTGGATTCCCATCAATTGGGACATAGCTGAATTAAAATTATGTGAACAGAATATTATTCTACTATATGAAATGATGAAAGGGATGGTTTAAGAAAAACTTCAGAAGATGAACTAATGCAGAATAAAGTGAGTAGAATCAAAACAATCTATATATGAAACGTGTTTTAAAGACAAACAACTTTGAAAGACTTCTAAGAACTTTGACCAAACGAACGACTAATGACAATTCTAGAGGAGCCATGGTGACACATGCTATATTTGAGATATATTCTTTGGACACGGCCAATGCAATGACTATGAAAATCTTGACAAGTGTTAGGTTTTTCTTACTTTTTTCCAGTGGGAGAAAGGTAAGAGGGAGAGAAAATATTTTTATTGATTGAAAAAAATAAAACTACATTAAAGAATATACAGTGCTATTGTGCTAGTATACCTCTTCTTTCCCCGTCCCTTTTTTAAAAAAAACTCTTCCTGTTCCTTTCAAATAAGCTATACCTGACAATCATGGATCCCATCACACCAATCTTAAGTCAAATTGGCCTCTATGTTATAATGTCTAGGTTCACTTGGTTGGTTATTCATATTTCATACATATATGTACAGACACGAGGTCAGTCATGGTTTTATTCTTTCTTGAATGTGTCTTGAGTTAATTTCTGGTTATCTATTGCTATTCTTCATACATTGTAGCAACCCCCTATGGTATTTAGCTTGGTAGACACATACATAAGCAGTTTTCTCCATTCTCTTTCCTTTTCGATTTAGAGGCCTTTTGATTAGATTTACAAGATTCTAGAGAACTGTATTTTTACTAGCATTTGTTAGGTATACTCCACACTCACCCTGGCCCTAAACTTCACACATTGGAAGTACCCTACGCCCTTGCAGCTCCTTCCCTGATTGCCTGGTTTCTCCCAGAATCTCCATTTTAAAGAGAACACCCATTCCTTCCTCTCCAAATTGCACTCCAGACTCAGCTCCTGGGTTTTCTCTACAAAATAATGGACACTCTCCACCCTAGGAGTTCACTTCAGTCAACTCCTCCATTATCACCTTTCCAGCTTTCTTTTATGTGTTGTCTTTCCCCATTAGAAGGTAAGCTCCATGAGGGTAGGGACTGTTGTATTTGTATCCCCAGGGCTTAGCAAAGTGCCGGGCACACAGTGAGAACTTTGTAAATAAATGCTTGTTGATTTGATGTGTACTCTCTTCGTTCTTTCCCAGGAAGATGTCATTCTAGTATTCTAAGCCTTAGTCCAAAAATCCAAATCTCATTGTCGACACAGCTGTTCAACTCCTATTTAGATGATCTCTGAGGTCACTTCTGGCTCTAAACCTATGATTCTATGAGAATCTGTCCACCTCTAAACGAACCAGCTACAGAACTCTACTGTATCCCTTGACCCCATACCTGTCATGGGTTTTAACTATGCAGGCTCCACAATTTTGGTAGGAGGCTCCCTGGTTTGGGGGGTGTGCCAGTAAGGCAAAATGGGCTTAGTTTAACGGGTGCCCTTGAGGAGTTTGGCTTTTGTTTACGGTGAAAGTACTTTCACCTGTTAAATGCTAAGCCCCAGGCCCAAAGCCCTATCAGGTG
>CM053627.1:41212956-41281634 GCA_028646595.1 Phalanger gymnotis | reverse complement strand
TTCTGCTTGGAGAATTCTGTATACCCAACGATTTCGAACCATTCAGATATTTATATGATCCTTTTTGAGATCATAAATTCGGCCTTCCTACTACAGAAGCAGAGAAACTACACAGCCAAGAAGTAGGGCTAAGAAGCACCCTATGAAAAAGCCAAGGTTGATGACTGGGTAATGGGCGAGGGAACTGAAGGGTGGGATTCAGAAAGCTATGTCTGGTGCAGAAAAAAGGTCAGAATCAAGGACCATTAAACTTTCGGGAGCTAGTCTGGGTTCAGGCTGCAGAAAGGTCTGGTAACCAGGCAAACAAAGAGATGAACCTGAAGGAACTTTACCAAGTGCTGCTCTCATCATTATGCAGGAACGTGTGAATTTTAATGAAGGACTCTGAGTATGGGGGTGACCTTCAGCCCTCTCCAGATTTGCTCTGATGAGATTGTTCCTGCAGTCAAGGCCTTTGCTGCTCTTCAGCACATGTGTGAGTGAGTTCAAGGAAAAGCCAGCTCCCAATATCTCACTGCCACATCCATGGGCCCAGATGTTAACCCAGTTGAACTTCGCAATAGGCAGATGTACTCTTTCAAAGTTAAGCTTGTTGTCTTCTCAATGAAGTTGGGAGAGCAGGGAAGGAGGGAGAGAATTCGGAACTCAAAATTTGAAAAAAAGAATGTGAAATTGTTTTTATATGCAATTAGGGAAAAAATAAAATATAAAATTGAATTGAAAAAAAGTTCAGCTTGGTTAAATTTACTAGGGGTGGAAGACAAAGCCATTCCTTTTTCAATGCCAAGAGAAGTTTAGATACTGGTCCATTAAGTCATCCATTGAAGGGTCATGACAAGTGATCAATACTCAAGTTTATTTCAAAATAGTTAAGCAGAGAGGGAAAATACATGTTTCTGGTATAATCTAAACTTGCTACAAAATAAAAAAAATCATAGTTTCTTTCATGAAATAAGATGGAAAACAGGCATCTCCCACTTTTGAGGAAGAGATTACGGAGACTCACAGACTTGGATGGAAGAAACTCTGAAAGCTAGACTGACATAATTCCATGTCGCTGTCCGCATCTCTGCCTCTAGGCAGGACAAAGGACTGACTTATTCTATCTGGATGAGAGTCTGCTCTGCTTGGAAGCTCCCCAAGCTCTCCTCACATGGGCACAACAGCAACACCAGGACAGACAGCCTGCCAACAACATGCTGTCTATACCTCACAGGCCACGGGCATGTGTGTGCCTTTCAGAATTACCCCTTATACCTCACACCTGACCCTGAAATTTCAAAGGAAGATGAGTAGTAGTAGGGGTTGTAGAAAGGAAGAGAAGGAGGAGGAGGAGGAGGAGGAAGATGTCATCTGAAGGGCACTTTGTAATACTGAAAGGTAGGTTTTAGGTAAACCATCTGCAGACCACCAAGTTTGCTCCAAGAGAGACTGGCCAGCTCCTTTCCAAAGTGCACCCCCACCCTGCAAGAACGGGGGGGGGGGGGGGGGAGGGGAGAAAGGGTCGAAGGCAGTCGAATGGCGATCACATCTTGGGGAAACTAGCCAGGTTGGCAATACCACAGGCGTTGTTCTTGTTCCGGGCCATCAGGATGTAACCTTTGTTGCCCCACTGCTCTCCCCAGCTGTAGGAGCAACAGAAAACAGTCTGAATGTCTTCATTCTACAGTGTAGTGTAGATGCTTGAACTCCTTATTGCTCTCTAGTGAGAGGAGAGGGATGCAAAGGCTGTGGGAGTTTCACCTGCCCTAAATGACAAGGAAGAAGATAACTGGTTCTAGCTCACTGCTCATTTCTAGGGGACGTCTCCCTCAATGAACAGACCTTTACCAATCTCATACAGCATTTCTAAGTCTTATAATTCTGGAATCCTCCAGCCTAGCTAGCATTACGTTCTGGCACAGAGTAGACACCCAAAATATGTTTGTGGAATGAACAAATAAATGATTGCTTATCATTCTAAGGTATTAGCACCAGTTAGCCTTTACAAAGTGTCTAATGCAGGTGTAAACAACTGGTTGGGGGAATAGAGTAAATCCTCACAATACTAGGGGGCTCAAGTCACAGATAATCCCTCCTCTCCTTCAAAACTGCAGAAGTGCTGGTTTCCCACGTCTTTGGGGCCTAGGCAAATGCTTCTTCCCTTTTACTGGCCTACCTAGTGAGGAATGATTCCAATTTTGGAGTTGGGAATTAAACTCTAACAGAGAATAAACATAACTTCCATCTCTGAGTGAAATCATAGTCTAAGGAAAAGAAAAAGCAATGAAAACAAGAATAGCAGAAGGAAGAAGAAAAAGAAGGAAGGCCCAAAATGGAAATCAGCACAGGTCACAGAGGCCTTTATTGTTCAGTCGTATGTTTCAGTCATGTTTGACTCTTCATGACCCCATTTGGGGTTTTCTTCGCAAAGATGCTAGAGTGGTTTTCCATTTCTTTCTCCAGCTCATTTTACAGATGAAGAAACTGAGGCAAAGAGGGTTAAATGACTTGCCTAAGGTCACACAGCTACTAAAGTGTCTGAGGCCAGATTTGAACTTGAAGATGAGTCTTCCTGACTCCAGGCCCCACACTCTAACCACTACTCCAACTAACTGCCCTACAGAGGCCTATTACAGCCTCATTAATGAACTTTCAAATAGCTTACAGCTAGAATTTACATAGACCTTTAAGGACTTTACAAAGATCTCATTCTTCACAACAACCTTGAAAGACAGGTGCTATTATCCCCTTTTATAGATGATGAAACACAAGCAGATTAAGTGACTAGCCAAATCTCTGAGGCAGAATTTGAACTCAGGTCTTCCTGACTCCTGGCCCAAGCTCAGTCCACTGAGCCACCCAGCTGCATTTTCTAGTTCTACATGGTTTAATTGCAATTATTTCCATTCCTAAATACAGGGTAACTCCTAAGTTATAATTATCCTGGCTCCCAGGGGCAAGCACAACAAAATGCTCCCTGAAAAAGCAGCAGAAAAGATGCCATAAAATAAAGTCTTTGAGACAAATTCAGATGCGAAGGCAAAGACTTCAGAACATGGGGATGTCAATACCACTACACTTTTGCCTGTCCTGGAAGCCGACCCTCTCTTTAGCCAATAGAATTCAGGTGCCAGGGGCTGCTAGGTGGCGCCATGGTGCATAGAGCACTGGGCTTGGAACTGGAAAGACTCATCTTCACGAGGTCAAATCTGTCAACACACACAGGCTGTGTGACCCTGGCCAAGTCACTTACCCGTTTGCTCAGTTTCCTCATTTGTCAAATGAGCTGGAGTAGGAAATGACAAACCACCCCAGGATCTTTGCCAAGAAAACCCCACCTAGGGTCATGAGTTGGATACAACTGAAATGAATGAATGTTCAGGTGCTATCGGAGCTCAGACCAACTCTTAGACTCTCCTTAGTGAGCTTTCTAGGACTACCAACTTCCTTGGTACAAGGGGAGAAAGGACCTGTAGGAAAGTGGTGGGTAGGCTTGACGCTTAGGGAGCAGGGTAGCTGGGCAGCGTTTCCAACATTTACCTGTTTTTGACAATCCAGTGTTTGGTGCCCCTTTGCATCCCATATCCCACAGCCAGCACTGCATGGTTGAGATTATCACTGTTGCAGTTTTCATCATAATACACACCTAGGGAACAACTTTTTATAGGTTAGGGTTCCTGGCAGTTCAGGGAATTTTCCATAGGGGCCTACTCTGAGACCAGAGGGGCCCTGCTCTCATCTCCAGAGATGAAATCAGGATCCTTCTGTGCTAGCTCCCAGTCAGGAGCACCTCTGTGGGGTCTCTCAACTTGAAGGGCTCTTCTGTGAAGTTCTCCAGCCTAATGCCTGATCAAATAATTTTTCAGCCAACCTTTTTGGATTGCAGCAATAGCCACCAAGCTTTCTCTTAGGTAAATTCAGAAGCCAAAGGTATGAGCTAAGTCCTAAAGGTCTTCGGGACTTGCCAGAGTAGAACAGAACGCTGCTCAGCGAGGAGAGCCACCAAAACCCTGTCTCCTCACCCCTTAACATCTTACCTTTACTATAGAACTGGAAAGAGGACAGGCTTGCATCGATTGCAACGGCTACGGGTCCCACTCTGGCCACTGCCCTCTTCAAGGCTTTCTCACTTCCTTCAGGGATCTCTCGGTACCCCCGGCATTTTGCTGCCTTGCCAGTAGGGTTGTACATGCAGTTTTCATCCTGGGAAATCAGGGAGATGGAGGAAGAGGAGATTAAAAAAAAAAAGCTGAAACCTTATTAGAAATGAGAATGTGGTAGTTGAGGTCAGCTGGTGGGTGAAAACTGCCCCAGAACGTGCTTTTCTATGAAGTTGAAAAGAGGAGGTATTTCTGTGTCTCTGGCTTTGAAATATAGGGTGACCTCAACATAAGAAGCTAAGAAAATCCCTCTGATGCTAGGTTGTCAGGAAGGATTCCCAGGGCCTTAGGTCACTATCAATCCCTTCCAACAACAAGGTTCAAAAAAGCTCATGTCCTCCAGGTTTAATCCCATAACAAAAACGGAGGTGGGAGGAGGGGGAGATAAAAATTTCTGAAGATAAGGGCTCTGTGCAATTTAGTATTATTAAATGCTTAAAGCAAAGGACTTTCTTATGGAGTTTGTACTTAAAAATTTGAGATATGTTGATAATTTCTTGAAACACTATCCTTGACCACCCTTTCCAGTACTGGTTATACTTTTACTCAAACCATCCATATCACTGGTCGTGGAAGACCCAGAATGTGCCTTGCTCCTCACTGCCACCCCCAAATCTTCCTTTACTATCATTCGGCAACCTCTCCCACTTTGAAATTCATTCAATCTATATTACCCAATCGAGATTATGGTAGTGATTATCTACCAAGCTCTGGGACACTCTCCTCCCTCTCTACATGAGTTCAGGGCCTGGCCCCACTGTCTTCCTCTCCACCCAAACTTCTGCTCTCCTATTAGAGAACTCCAGCAAACAGATGGATACTCTCTCAGCCACCCTACTTTCCAGTATGTTGATCTTTACTTCATTCTTACAACGTATTCCTCCACTCTCTTAGCTACACAGAGATTATCTTACCTTTGAGCTTACCATCACCCACAAGTATTCCAATTTCATGTTCACAAACTCCAAAATTCCTTTATCTGATCATAATCTTTTGACATTCTATCTTTTCCTCTACTTTATGACCTCTACTACTGTTCTTCATCTTCACCATGACCTCCAATCCCTCCACCCCTCAATTCTTTCCCAAACCATCAGCCCTGCACTGTCTACACTATCTTCCCTCCCATATCTCAACCCTTTGGTGAACCATTTCAATTCGACATTTGTCTTCCATACTCAAATCCCTTACCCCCTTGCTCTACAGCTAATCATGCCTTGCCAATCCAAATTTGGATTACTCCCACCACATACTCTCATGCACATATTCACATGCTGCTAAATAGAGCTGGAGAAAATCATGAAACTTTGTTGACCACATATTTATGTTACATTATCTCCTTGGGACCCTCACTGCAACAAGGTTAATCCTTTTATACCTACCTAATGGATTTACTGTCCAGTTCATGGGAAGGGCTATTTAAAACCTCTCTGGCCCACCTCAAACTTTCCATGGCACCCCTTCCCCACATGCTCTTAGCACTAATATTTCACCAAAATACTTGAGGCTATTAGCTGGGAGTGCCCTCTTATCCCCACCATCTCATATCACTCAGCTATTGCCCCTCAACTTCCTCCTTTACCTCATCTCACATTAAGAGAAGACTTTCTCCTTGCCAAGGAAAGTCCTTCTCCATGGGCACACAAATCACTGCAACAGTGAGAATCTCAATATATATATATATATATATATATACACACACACACACACACACACAGTATATGTATATATATATATATATATACACACACACACACACATACATATATATATATACACACACACATACACACACTATATATATGTGTGTATATATATAATACATACACATATATATAGTGTGTGTGTATATATGTATATGCAGCACGGGATGTGGGATTCAAAGGGGCACCAAACACTGGATCATCAAAAACTGGTAAATGTTGGAAATGCTGCCCACTTACCCTGTTCCCGCTCTCCCTATGTACTGGCTGCTTCCCCCTACTGCCTACAAACATGCCCATGTTCTCTCACCATTTACAAACCCTCCCTTGATCTGACCATCCCTGTTAGATTTAATATTAGATCTCTCCTCCTCCGCTCAACTAAAATTCTTGAAAAAGCTGTCTACACTTAGTACCTTCACTTCCTTCCTCTTACTCAATTTTAAATCCTTTGTAATCTAGCTTCTGAGCTCATTATTCAACTAAAACTCTTCTCTCCAACATTAACAGTGATTTCTTAATTCTCAAGTCCAGTGGCTTTTGCGTAATCCTCATCCTTCTTGACTTCTCTCCAGTCTTTGAACCTGTCAACCACCCTCTTCTGGATGGGATGTCATGACACTGCCTTTTCCTAGTTCTCCTCTTACCTGTCTGACTACTCCTTCTCAATCCCCTTTGCCAGCTCTTCCTCCAGGTCAAGACCATTAACTGTAGGTAACCCCGAAGGCTCTGATCTGGGCCCTTTTCTATTCCACTTCTATATTATCTCACATGGTGATCTCATTAGCTCCCATGGGTTTAATCATCATTTCTACACAGACCTATGTATCCATCTCTGTTTTTCCCACGCTCCATTTTCATCTCTTTATCCAAGATATTGGATACCTTGACCTGGATGTTCTGTAGACATCTCAAAATCAACATGTCAAAAACAGAACTCATTATTTTCCCTCCTCCTGCCCTCCCCTCTTCCCAACTTCCATATTATTGTCAAGGGTACCACCATTATCCTTCCAGTCACCTAGGCTTGCAACCATGGTATCATCCTCAACTCCTTTTCTCATTTACTTATCTAATCCCTTTCCAAATCTTGTCATTTCTACACTCACAATGTGTCTTGTATGCATTCCCCCTTTTTTCCACTCACACAGCCATCCCCTTGGTGCAGGCACCTAGCACCTGGACTACCTCAATACAATAGCTGGATTGCTATCCCAGTTCCAGGTCTTGCCCATTCCAGTCCATCCTTTCCTCAGCTATCAAAATAATTTTCCCAAAGCATAGTTCTGATTATGTCACTATTCACTCCCTGCCCCAATCAATAAACTTCTTACTTTTACAACCCTCCACATACTCTATGGTCAAACAATGCTGTCCTTCCTGCTTTCCTCACACAGGACACTTCATTTCCCAAGGCGATTCCTTTTCATTCATCCCTCTCCACCTCCTGGCTTCCTTCAAACCTCATCTTAAATCCCACCTTTTGTACAAGGTCTTTCCCAGGCTTTCTTACTGCTGGTGACTTCCTTCTGGCATTATCTTTCATTTAGACTGTATAAATTTTATATGTACAATTTTTTTTGCATACCATCTCACTATTAGAATGTGAACTTCTTGAGGGGAGGAACCATGTTTTTTGCTTTTCTTTGTCCAGTGCTTGGCATTGTGCAAACCACAAAGTAAGTTCTTAAGAAATGCTGACTAATCCTACTGCTATGTAGGGTTCCCAGAAACAAGCACAGAGTAGTTTAATAATCTCAAAACTTTCTGCCTTCTGACAGCCATTCCAAAGCCCTCTATGCATCTTCCTGTGTATCTATGCCCTTTATTGCTACAAGGATAAAATATCATAGATAGAGTTAAATATTAATAGAACTATAAGGGACTTTAGGAGTCATCTACTCTAGTTCCCTCATTTTATACATGAGGATCAGAGCAGCCATGAGACTCTCCCAAAGTTGAGTTTACAATAAAAAGCCCAGTTCATCTCCTTATTAAATGCCTTATGGGAGTATAGGAGTTAATTTCTGTTGTTTGAAGGAACACTAAATCAAGAATCACCTGTTTTCTACTAGTTCATAGCTGCAAATTAATTTATAATAATTGATCAATTTTCCCAAAAGCTTTAACGCCTAGCATCCAAAAGAAAGTGTCAGATACTTGCGGCAAACAACATGTAAAGAAGGTTCTCATTCTTTAAGAGGATTCTTTTAAAGAATCCCAAATATGGCCCTCTAAGAGAGTCACAGATATTTTCTCAAGAATATGTACTTTCTAAAATTCCCCAGGGACAGGTGGCAAGAGAGAAGAATTGCGGTTTTAAGATCTGAAAGCCTCACTGAGTTGCTTAGCAAAGGAGAAATCTTTTCCCACTTGTCTGTTTGAGAGACATGGTCCCATCTCAAAGGCAGGATGAGCGGGGAGCAAGCTGAGGGCTGTAGTTTTAGGGAATAAGAGACTGCATTAGGGATGCGAAGATGCTGATCAGAGAGAGAACAATGTTGTCTGTGGGCAGTGGGGGAGCTCACCTGTCCAATGTAAGGGTAAGCATCTTCAGAGTCTATCCCCCGGTTCTCCTGCACATACTGGAAGGCATTGGTCATGTACCCGCCGCCACAGCCATCATTTTTGGACACACAGTCCACAAGGTTCTGGGGGCTCAGGTTGAGGAGTTTACCAGTCTTCTTCTTGAGTTGGCCTTCCAAGGCACCCACAGAACTGAAGGCCCAGCAGGAACCACACTGACCCTGGGGTGATTAGGGAGAAATATTCAGAGGCTCAGTAGATACTTGAAAAGATAGAAAAGTACATGGCTTCATAAATGGTTTATTTACTGTGTCCTCTTCCAAATTCTTTTTTTGTCCTTATCAAGTTTTGTTGCTATTGTTTTATGTAGTCAATTTCTTTGCTGTTCTAATTCTGCCTTCTAAGCTCTATATTACTTTATATCTTTCCATATTTCTTTGAATTTCTCTAATTTATTATTGTAACAATACAATAATCTGTTACTCTGATATACTATGATTTATTTGGCCATTTCCCTACTGTTGGACATATAAGTTGTTTCCAGTTTCTTATTATATACAAAGCAAATATAGTTTTGTACTGATTTAGTAGTTTTCCCTCTTAGTAATATTCAGAGATCAATGCAGCAAAGGATATAACCACTGAAAAACTCTTTATGTGCAGCAACTATTTAAACTACTTAAACCCAGGTTGGCTTAGAATCACAGAATGGTAAATCTGGAGAGAAAGTTAAGGACCATTTAGTCTGACCCTCTCATTTTACAGATGAGGAGACTGAGGGCCAGAGAGCTTACTTACCCAAGATTTTACAGCTAGCCAGGGGCAAAGCTGAGCCTAGAATTAAAGTCTCCTGATTTCCAGTCCTGGGCTCTTAAAAATTTCGCCACACTGCTTGGCATACTCCCTCTTATTTCCCACCAATACACAACTGATATACTCTCAGAAAATGAAAACTAACTTTAATATCTATTAGAACAAAACATAACTAAAAAGGTAAATCTGCTGGGATGTCAGGGGTAGGGTGAGGATGATAGAACGTGTCCCAAAACCAAACAGAAATTGGGCTTCACTTATATTACCAAATATAACTGAGAAATGACTGGCCCTCTGCCCAGATGTCCTAAGTAATGAAGGGTGATCCAGAGGAAAGAGAATAAAGGATTCCTATCCATGTATTCATGGAATTTCCCATTTCAATGGAGAAAATATAATCCTTATCCTTATGGTGTTGCCAGTACACTAGAAGTGACATATTCTATGATCCCTTCCATGGGTAATCTCCTGAACTAATGGGTGAAGGGAGACAATGACAGATTAGTCCTTGCACTCCCAATCTGTTTGGGGAAAAGATACCCAACATTAAAATCTATCTCTATAATACAAATATATTTATTAATATAAATAAAATATATTAGTATAATATATAAATAATTATAATGAATGCAATATATAATAATATATAATGTATATGGGATTTGAATATATATGATATGTTATATATAATATGTTGTATTATGTATAACACATTATACATATTTATAACAAATACATAAAATTTATCTAATATATGTAATATGCATATATGTATTTCTAAATATCTACAGTCTGCAGAACACTGTACTTAAAGTAGGGAAGACATAAAGTTAAACTAATCACAAACCCAGTCTTCAAGGTTCTTACCATCAGATATGACATGAATAGAAATAATTATGATATCTGATATTACAAGAAAGATGGTGCAGTGGATAGAGCTCCAGGCCTGGACTTAGGAAGACCCAAGTTCAAATCTGACCTCAGATGCTTACTCGCTGTGTGACCCTGAGCAAGTCACTTAACCCCATCTGTCTCAGTTCCTCATCTATAAAATAAGCTTAAGAAGGAAACGGCAAAGCATTCCAGTATCTGCCAAGAAAACCCTAACTGGGGTCATAAAGAATCGGACACAACTGAAATGACTGAACAGCAACAACAAAATTACAAGAAATGCATTAGAGAATTAAAAAAATAAAATGTCGTGAAATGTCTAAGGAAGAAAGTCATTAAGAAGCAACAGAATCAGGGAAAGCTTCCCAGAAAAAATAGCATTTGAATTGGGCTTTAAGGGGTAGGTAAGAAGTCAAAGGACAAAGGGAAGGATGGCATTCCAGGCATTGGGAACAGCCTAAGCAAAAGCACGGAGGAGGGAAAGCATAATGTGTGTTCAGGGACAGTTGTCCCGGCCTTATTTGGTGAGCTGTGACTATTTGATATGTGTGTGTGTGTCTATGTATAAAAAACACAGTTTATTCCATCTGGGCTACCAAGAATGGATTGGCAGAAGAGAAGGAAAACTGGGTAGATGTGAAAGAAGACAATCATAAGAATCCAAGTAGGTGGTAATGAGGGCATTATGTTAAGGTGTTAAGAGTAGCATCAAAAAAGAGGAGTCCACCCTTGGAATGTAAGTAGAATCAATTAAACATTGTAGCTGATTGGATAAAAAAGAAAGTGGAAAGGGAAGGTAATCTTAAGCCTGAAAACTAAAGACCAAATGAACAGTGGTATCCTCAGAGACAAACAGCCAAGTCATTAGCACAAACTCAAAAGGAATGATAATGATCTTGACAGGAGACATGTAGAGGCTGAGGTGCTGATGGGACACACAGATAAAGATGTCCTGGGGACCGTTAGAGCTTCCAGTCTCAAGTTCAGAAAAGAGATCAGGACTAGTCTGGTCAGTCAGGAGCATTTATTAAGCACCTACCACGTTCCAAGCACTGTGCTGGCAATACACAGAAAGGCAACAAATACCTCGAGCTCTCAAGCAGCTCACAGTCTAATAGACTAAAGCTACTGATATAGGAGGGAAGGTCCTGGAGTCAAAGTATATGTCTAACCCCCTCCATGAATGAGTGGGTCAACCTAATCTTTGGCTACAAGGAGCATGGACCTTCTGCTATGGAAAGGTCTTCAATTGCTGCACCTGTGAGAATGAGGGTAGGGAATGTCAGCTTCTGTTGCCCCTCTAAGGGCAAAGAGGAGGAGTAGAGTGTCATTTCACGGTAAGAACACCAGATTTAGAGTCCGAAGATCCAAGTTCAAATCCCAGCTTTATTACCTGTGACTTGTTATTAGCCTAATCAAGTCACTTCCTCTTACTGAGCTTCAGGCTCCTCATTTGCAAAATGAGCCTTGTGAAACAGATAATCAAAAGTTTCTTCCAGGCTAAATCCTACAGTGCTTTGACTGGGGAACTACTGCTTCTATTATACCTACCAGGTTGCAGTGAAGAAATATGGCATAGAAAAATGAGTGCTGGACTATGTCCTACCTAGGTAACCTTGGATAAATCATTTCTATTGTTATATCTGAGTTTCCTCATCTGAAAATGATACCTTCGGACTAGATAATCTTTAAGGTTCCTTCCAGCTCTAACATTCTGTCTCTATGATTCAACTTCATAAAGACGGTGGTAGAAGCCACGGAAATGAACCAGACTGCTGATAACTTAGTGAGAGGGAAGAAGAGGGCCAAAAACAATCCGTTGGGGAATCGGTAGAGGAGACAAAGAAGTAGCCAGCAGAGAGGTAAGAGGAGAACCAGGAGATCTATGGATATGTAATGCCTCTGAAATTTAAGAAAAACAGAATATCCTGTGGGAAAGAGTGGTCAATAATACCGTATAGAAACTACAAGAGAGATCAAAGAGAATGAAGACAGAAAAAAGGCCACTGAACTGGCGATTAGAACATCAGTGATGATTTCTGAGAGGGCAGTTTAAGTAGGGGTCAGATGGCAAGGGCTGAAGACATTACACATAACAAAGTGGAGGTATTAGGTGGAGATAGCTTTTAAAAGTTTAGAAATAAAGGGGAAGAGAGAGATGGGACAGACAGTAAATGGATGGGCCAGATGGACCAAGAGAAAGCTTTTTAAGAGGAGAGAAATTTGGGCAAGTGTGTGGACAAATGAGGAGACAACAGCAAGGAAGAAATTGAAGATGCACTAAAGGGAAGAGATGACAGAAGAAACATGAAAACCAAAGTTTCAAGAGGAAGAAGTAAATCTTAGTGATAGTATGGACATCAACATTAGACTCTGCAGTAATTCACTGTGTTGTGGCTTCTGGGATTTTGCCTAGAATAACCTTTTTCTGCCCCATTTGTGCCTATTGAAATCTTACCCATTTTCTGTTGTTTTTTTTTTAAAAGTAAAGTGACTTTTAATTTTATTCAAAACATAATATAGCATATGACATTTGTAGGAGGTCCAAATCAACAACAAAATAATTTCACATTTATATACCACTTTTCAGAAAATAATGATGATGATGATAACTAGCATTTATATAGCTCCTCAAAGTTTGCCAAGCACTTTACACATGTTATCTCATTTGATTCTTACTATGGAAACTCTCTTCAATACCTATTCATTCTTTTTTTGGGGGGTGGGGTGGGGGGAGGAGGCATGTTGGTGGCAATCAGGGTTACGTGACTTGCTCAAGATCACACAGCTACTAAATGTCTCAGGCCAGATTTAACTCAGGTTCTCCTGACTCTAGGGTCAGTGTTCTATCCCTTGTGTCACCTAGCCCCTACAGATCTTCATTCTTGATGAGAAAAGTAAAGACTATATAACACAAATAGAGTGTACAAAAACACATGTAGACCACACACAAAAACTGATCATATACAGAGCTACAAATAAAATACAGTTAAATACAGAAAAGTAAAAATTTTAAAGGGATCGGAACTAGACCTGTTATTTCATTAACAGAGGATGAGTAAATTCCCTATGCTAACACACGATGGCACCTTCTTTGCAACTTAAAAGTCTTCAAGAGTTGCCTAGAGCACTGACTTGCCAATGGCCACTGGTCAGTATGTGTTAGAGGTGGGCCTTGAAACCCAGATCTTCCTGGCTTCAGCGTCAACTATCAATCCGTCATGCCACGCCATCTCTCAATCCTATGTGCTATATTTATAAGTCATAATGCATTAAAGTTAGTAGGAAATAACAATAGAATGAGTAAAAATGCATACGCCAATATGGAAAGTGAAAAATGATTTGTTAAAATAATATCCGAGTAGTGTGAGATGCTAGTCTAAACTTAATTTTCTGCCAAACTGTTATCCAGTTTTCTAAGAGTTCTTGTCAAATATAGAGTTCTTTCCTTAGTATTTCCAGTCTTAGGTTCATTGTACATTGGAGTTATAAAGTACGATAGTTTCTCATTCTTAGATTGTCTGTTTCACTGACACAATTTTCTACTTTTTAACCAGTTTTGATCATTATTGTTTTATAATATAATATTAGGTCTAGAAGTGCTATTCCCCTTTCATTTCTTCCTTTTTGAATCCAGTACTCCACTGGGAGTTTGGCCCTTTTTTCCCTCTGAATGAATGGTTATTATTTTGTCTAGTCCTGTAAAGGAACCCTTTATTAGTTGCTTATTGTTGTTCAGTTGTTTCAGTCATGTCCAACTCTTCTGACCCCCATTTTGGGATTTTATTAGCAAAGATACTGGAGTGGTTTGCCATTTCCTTCTCCAGGTCATTTTACAGAAGAGGAAACTAAGGCAAACAGGGTGAAGTGACTAGCCTTGGATCACACACCTGGGAAGTGTCTGAAGCTGGATTTGAATTCAGAAAGCTGAGTTTTCCTGATTCCAGGTTTGGCGCTTTATCCACTGAGTTATCTTGCTTATCTTCCTATTTTCTGTTTGTGTATTGCTTGAATAATTAATCCTGACCCAAGGAGGAGGGGGATTGGGAGAGATGAGAAAACACACCTCTTTTTGGCAAAAGTTGGGGACTGCGGGTGTGCACTAACTGCATCTCCTTTTAAATTTGGTGGTTTTACTGAAATGCTTTTTTTCTTTTATTCTTCCTCACAAGGGGTAGAAAAGGTAAGGGTATATATTCAGAAGTAAAAGCTATGTAAAAACAAGGTATCAATAAAGTTTTAATATAAATATGCTTAAATGAAAGGGAAAATACTAGATTATATCGACTAAAACAATATAGATAAGATACTACATATCAAAATCTATGGAATGTAGCCAAAGAAAATTTGTAGGACTGATTTCTTATATCAATAAGAGAAAGAGAAACATGGTGATATGAGTCTGCACTTTAAAATTTTAAAGAAGGAATAAGTGATATACAAATAGAAAATAGGAAAATAAACACAATAACTGAGATTAATGATAGAGCTGGGCCAGGCCTGGAGTCAGGAAGTTCAAATCCAGCCTCAGACACTTATAAGCTGTGTAACTCTGGGCAACTCACTTGACCCTATTTGCCTCAGCTTCGTCATCTGTAAAATAAGCAGAAGGAAATGGAAAACCACCCCAGTATCTTTGCCAAGAAAACCCCAAATGGGGTCATGAAGAGCCAGCCATGACTGAACAGTGAGTAGATAAGTGGGAACTCCCTTAAATGAAAATATAACTCAGATCACAAACACCAGACGATGTTGGCAAAAACTTAAAAAATCTATATTGATCCTTTCTTCAGAGGTTCCTAGAGTGGGGGATACCGCTCCTGGGGGTGCTGGAGCAATCAAGGGGGGGCGCGATTGCAGCCTTGGGTGCAGATGGAAAGTGTTGAATTTTTAAAAATAAGGAGGCAGTGGAAGCATAAAGAAGAGATAAGAAAATTCCGAAAAACAGGTGGTCCGTGTTTCATCTGTTGTGTAACAGAGTTAAAGTCATAGTGATTACATTATTTTCTAAATAAACACACAAAATGCAAATTATAACCAATCAGTGGTCAAGTCTGCTGACTTAAACATGCAAACGTTGGCAGGCCAGTGTGTCACACACTGTCAGGAAGTCCAGCATGCATCGACAGGAATATGTGTGTGTAAAGACTTGTTTACAATACAAGACTATACAGCTGTCACAATTTCAATGTAGGAAAAAACCCACAAATTTATGATAAATTATTAAATTTAATATGTCATTTTTTAAAAAAATATTTTATATATTTTTTGAAATGATGCAAATTTAAAAAAAAAACTTAAAAGCTTAAAGAAAGTAGATTTCCAGAGGTGTGGTGACTAATTTTTTTTTAAAGGTGGAGGCATGCCAAATAAGTTTGGGAACCTTGGTTTTAGACAAACATTAAATTACCTAAGTGTAGTCCAGCTGCCTGTACTACCATGTACAATCACTTTTTAATGCTGTCTTGAGTGTTTTGGGAGGCTGTACACAGAGATTCAATTGTGAGGATGCTGGGGTTTTGTACAATAGGTCAAATCACACAAAAATGTATTTTTTTTTTTAATCCTGAGCACTGAAACACCCAAGTCTTTAGAAGGATTTTGGGAGATTTATAGAGATGGAAGGGGCTCAGTCTTCCATTTCCAGACTTCCCAAAGACCTCTGGATTATTAAGAAACAACAAGGAATGACAAGAGGCTGATGATACAAATGCATTACATTAATATGTCTTTTGGTCTTACCCTTCTACAGGGTTGGAATAAATGAGACAATTCAGATGGATGTTCCTAAAGCTTATTACCTAAAATAGTATCTAATAACATATTTAGAGGAACTGCTGTTTCTTCACACAGATGTTGTAGTTTCCTTTCTGCAGCTGGTTTTGTACCAATCATTTCACTTCTGGGCTACTGAACAAATTTTCTTAGCCTCTTTTTCTCTCACCAACACTATTCTTTGTGCAAGACTGAACACTTCAAAAATCTGTCATAATACAATCTTGGTATGCAACACAACCCACTTCTGGCTATGCTTTTGAAACACTAACTACAAACAAGCATTTTATAAAGTTGAAAAAAAGACAAATTAAAAATGGTTTTGACAAAACTCAGAGGACTGAACAATGGAGGGATATCCCCTCTATGGTAAAAAGGAGTTATACTAGAGGGACTCCAAGGCCCTTCCAGCTCTAAATCCATGGTCCTATGAAATCTCTTAACCTCCAGGGCTTCGGTTTCTTTGACATCACATATGTCCTATCTCTTACAGGGCTCTTGTGAGGAGTGAGTACTATAGTGTATATGTGAAAGTACTTTGAAATTTATAATTGACTTCACAAATGTAACGTGTAATTATTACTCAAAAATAGCAGCTGTATATTATTTTTAATAGCAAAATACTGGAAACAATCTAAGTGCCCAACAGCTAGGTAACTGCTAACCAAAACAGGTACATCAATGCAATGGAGAGTTCACTGCCATGAAGCTGTGAAAAATAAACAGATGTGTGGAAATATCCATTCAAGATGAAAAAAAGCAGAGTTGGAAGAAATGCATATACACTGACTACAACTTCCATATCTCAAGGATCTATATTACTCTATCAATATGGACATTCCTTCTACCAACACAGATTGCAGCCTAAATTCACTCCTTATTGGATGGTCTTTGGGAGTTACTGTGGTCTTTAAAAAGTCATCACCTGAAGCCAACCTTGAGACAAGCCTCTCTGAACCTCTAGATTCTGATCCTCTCTAGGATCCTTAAACAATAGGCATATAATTAAAACAGTTCCAGTTTGGTGAGATCTGCCAACTTACACACTTCCAGAACAGCCTTCCACAACCAGGGCCATTTCCATGCTATGATGAATCATCAGAGAAGGACTTTATGTGAGAAAGGGAACTAACTACAATTATATAAAACACATCTGAATGTGCAATTAAAGAACTGGAAGAGGTTAATTAGAATCTTAGTTATTGCTAAGTTGCCACTGGGGTATATATCCATAAGTACTCTTTATTGAAAAATGGTTAAAGACATTTTAAGAATCAAAAAGGCTTGACTTTTTAAAAAGGAAGAGTAGCTGCTACATGCTGTGTAATCATTTGAAAAATGGCAAGAAAACTCCAAAGCAAATAAGCAAAGGAGCTTGTTAAGGGAAAGCACTGTCTCTAGACTTGGGGGATACTGACATATAAGTATATAGAAGAAGCGAGAAAACCTCTAAACTTGGATTTCTCTCTCAGAGCCTCTTTTTTCTGCCTCCTGTCTTGTAAGAATCCCCCTCCACCATCCTATGAAATAGAAGCAAGAGATAGAAGTAGTCACATGCATCTATCCTGGAAGCACAGAAGGTACCTGATTTTTCACAGGGGTGACATATCCCTTTTTTCTGTAGTCAATGGAATCAGGGGTTCTGCCCTCCTGGTCAGGGATATAGAGGGTGTCGTTGTTCTGGGACCGAGATAGGGGCACCTTCAGTCCAGTCATCTTCTGTACTACCTCCTCGCTGGTCTGGAACGCAAAAGTGGTTGAAACAATGAGCGTCATGAATGGAGAGATGACAAATAAGGTATGAAGAAAGCAACCTCAAAGATTGTGAATGGCAAGGTGACAGATTGGAAGTTCCTTTTCGTCGACTGGGGAATCTAGAGACAATCTTTAAATCCCAGGAGTTCCACAGAAATGAAGAGCAGAAACATCAGAACCTACTCTCTTCCCCAGCCCCACCCAAATAAAGATCTTTTTCTACTGACTGTTACATCTGTCCCGGTGTTCCACATTCACAGTCTTTATGTTATTTTTGACTCTTTCATCTCCATCATCTCTCACATTCAATCCTTCCCAAGTCTTTCCAGTTATAACTCTACAATCTCTCTCTCATCTGTCTCCTTTCCCTCTAGTCTCTCTACCATCCCCCTAAGTATCGCTGGACTTTGGTAACTTCCTAACAAACTCTTCTGTCTCTGGCCTTAATTCTCCCTGAGTAATATTATTTATGTATACATCTGGTGATGTTAATCCTTGGCTCAAAAAACCTTTGTTCACACTAATATAAGACCCTCTAATAGAAACCTGGAAACATCTTCCTTTTGTATTATTGATTCCTATTACTCCCTTCCTTCATACATTATGCTCAACCAAACAAGGCTACTCACGATCCCCAGTACACACTGACCTTTGCACTTTCCTGCCTCCATACCTTTGCTATCATATCAGTATATGTGGCACCTTTCCTGGTATATATGCCTTAGAGGAAAATCTCTGAGTCTAAGAGAATGAATGTTTTAATCATTTGTAGAATAATTTCAAATTGTTTTCCCAAAAGGTTGGACCAACCCACAAGTATTACAACGGTATATTAGTGTGCCTGTCCTTCTTCAGCCCCTCCAACATTTGACTATTCCCATCTTTTGTCATCTTTACCAATTTGTTGGATGGGAAGTGAAACCTCAGGGTTGTTTTGATTTGCAGTTTTCTTATTTTTCTGTGTTTTGGACAAGTCTTTCATATTGTTCTTAATAGTTTGTAATTCTTTGGAGACAATTTGTTCATATCCTTTGATGCCTTCTCCTATATGATGTAAACGCTTGTCTGGAAATTATTGAGGGAGAAAAAGGAAGCTGAGAAATTTAAAGTTAAAAATTGGTCATATCAATGCCAAGTTATACATGGAAATTATATGGGATTCCATGCCGTCTTGGGGAGGGAGGGGGGGAGGAAGGGAAGAAAATCTGGAACTCAAAATTATGTAGAACTGTGTGTTGCAAACTAAAACTAAAACTAAAAAATAAAAAAAAATTGGTCATAAATGGACACAAAGCATTTCTAAAATTATAATGTATCAGTAGGATTCAGAACTCATTTACGATGACTGATTATAATGACCTTTACCCAGCAGGACCTTCCACAGCACTATGTTTACAACTTTTTGCATTTATCCTATGTTACAGTTATTTGTGAACAAGTCATATGATCATGGAGCTGGGAGAGATCTTACTTAGCTCAACCCTCTCCTTTTACACGCGAGGAGACTAAGTCCCAGAGAGCTGAAGTGACCTGCCCATGGTGACAAAGGAAATAAGCAGATGAACCTGGGATTTGAACTCAGCTCTTTTGACCCCAGGATCCAGGGGTCCTGTCGCTATGCCCCTTGCCTCTTTTACACATGAGCACCCTACTATGACTATAAGCTCCATGAAGGCAGGGATGATGTCTCAGTTAAACTTTATGTCTCCTCCAGAACCCAGCACAGAGCTTTGAACTTAAAAAGTGCTTATTAAAAATAAGTATTTAAGAGTACAGAAAAGGGCAAACCCTCAAACTCTAACATTTAGAAGGAAGGAGGAAGGGAATCAAGCCTGTCTGCCAGGCTTTAAAAAGGTAAAGAAGTAGAAAAAGTAGCATATAAAATATAGACCAGATTTAGTAGAGGATCTAGAGGAAGAGATAAGTAAATTGAACTTAAGCTCTAAACATATTGTTTTGTCTATTTTTTAAAACTTTAACCTAAAATTTGGGCTATTAATTTTTTTTTCCTGACTCCAAAGTATCTCCAGTGACTGGTCTGAGGTGGGCAAAAAATATGCTTCCCTTAAATGTCTGAAAAGCTAATGGATGGCAGTATTTGTTTGAGGAATCCCAAAGTAAAAAAATTAAAAGACAAGTCTAGAAATTCATTGGTTAATACAAAACAAAACATTCACAGTAGTACTCTTTGCAGTGGCACAAAACTGGAACCAAAGTGGGTGCTTATTGATTAAGGGATGGCATAAGAATTTGTATTACGTAAATGTAATAAGCTAGTATTATACCATAATAAATCATGAATATGAGGAATTCAGAGAAACATGGTAAGAATTGCTACAGAACAAGGAAAGCAGAACCAAGAAAACAACATATACAGTGACTATACACAATATAAACAATGTAGATGAAAACAACTGAACTCAATTTAATTACAGTGAACAATCTGGGATCCAGAGAACAGACAATTTAACATATATCCCCCTGCTCTTAGTAGAAAGATGGGTGCTACAGGAGCATCCCCCTTCAGACACAGTTATCAGTTGTGCTTATTTCCTCAGTGGAGGAAAGGAAATCCATATGAAAACAACCATGATGTACAACAAGGCTGTCCAAAATGTGGCCCGCAGTGCGATTTTGCGTGGCCCACCTGTGGGTTTTAGTTTTCATGAGCGAAAAAATAAAATAACAATCGCATAGAATGCATATTAGATTTTTTAATTCCATCACTAATAAATAATCTTGATGTTAATTTTCTTTGCTGTTTTTAAGCAGTATTACAGACGGAACACATGCACGGAATTTTCAATTGATCTTTGGGATGCCTTCTGTTTGTACGATGCAGATTAGTCAGTGTGCACCTACCTTTATACTGTTCTGTTGTCGCTTTGTTTTGTTTGCTTTCGCACTTTGCCCTTTTGCCTGTCGTATTGATGACACGCGTTCCCCCACTTTCTATTAGTGTACTGTATTTTTTATTCTGGGTGCAGCCCTCGAATAATTATTTTATTTTAATGCAGCCCTAAGATAACCTAAGATTGGACAGCCCTGATGTACAATAATTCCAAAAGGCGTACCTTTTTTTAATGGAAAAAAATCCTTAGGATGAGTCTGGCTCCTGTTGCCAGGTTGAGACTTAACCCTTACATAAGGAAGTTAAAGCTAGGGGATGAGACAGACTTACCATGTCTCCCAAATGGTTCATTGCCAGTTCAAACGTGTGAAGACCAAGAGAGAATTCTAGGTTGTGAGTGGAAATATATTTCAGGTTCTTTTCCCAAATCAGACGTCGAGAGATCTCATCCGCCTAAGCAGAGCAGAAGTAGCAATGATGCTGACTGAACATCCTTTGTAGACTACACTAAGTATAGCCTTATGCTAACTGTTATCAAGGATTCAGAAGAAGGAAGATACCAAATACTCCCATCCTCTGGGAGGACAATGTGGGCAAACTAGACATATGTACATGAGAAAAAAAAATTTGAGTCCTTATAAATTAGTATATAAAGAAAGGCAAAACCTTACAGTCATATTAAGTACATGTACTGAGATGATATCAACCAAGGGAGTACACAGAACTGGATTGGGTTATTCTGGGAAGTCTTTTGGAAGAAAGCAATATGATATAGTTAGGAAGGATATAAAGGTCAGAGATTTAAGGTTGCGGTAATGAGTTGGGGGAAGGTTTGGAGGTCAGAGAGGGTGAAGTACAGAGATGAGTGAAGAACAGAGGGCAGATTTGCTTAGAGTGGGAAATTTATACTGAATTTATACTGACTTATATTGAAGGGGGTCTAGCAGTTAAAAGGATGTTATAGGGTAGAAGAAGCTTTGACTCCTCAAATACTTCCAACTGGCACAACCCAGGCCTCCCTCCAGGTCCCCACACACCTTGCTGTTATATTCTTTTCCATAGGATTTCTTCCACAACTTCCACTGTGTATCTAACATCTCCTCTGGGTACAAAGCAGAATTCACCACCGATGGCAGCAATAGCAACAGGATGCTCAACCCCCACATCCTGAGGGAAGGAATACTGTCCAGATTTTGGATGTGCAAGGGGTATATATGAAAGCTGCATTCAAGTTCCAGACCAGCGATAATGGGGGCTGGGGGAAACTGTTCATGTTGGGAAGGGGGACTGAGAATGGTTTATAACCAAAGAATAAGAGTCAGGAACCCAGCTCTGGATGAAATCTACACACCACAGAAACACATTACTTTTCTTGTCTGGTTTCTTGACTCCTCCCTGCGTACTTTATCCTGGTGAAACATCACCCAAACACACACAACAGATAAACGTTAATAAATATCTATACCAAGATGTATCTAGGGCAGGGCAATTAAACCGTTGCACCAAAGCATAAAATTTGGAGGGCACTGCTACTATTTGTAATTCTTCAGCAATTTAGAGCAGTTAGGGAAAAAAACAGTTAATTAAAACACCCATTCCTTTCAACTAAGCGCTCACTCACTTTGCATCGTTTGCCTTGGACGCAGTTTAGGGAGCCTGTCTTCAATGCAAAGGCTTCTAGCTCTGCATATGAGGAAGGGAGAGATAAAAACGATCTTATTTATATCTTCTCCCACTCCCTCCAGTATGCCCAGCAAGCCTGGAGGGGGCGATAAGGAAAAGGGAATGGCCGAAATCAGGTTAGAGTTCGAATAAACACCAGGCAGGGGTTTTGATCTGATCGGTGGATCTCCTTAGACTCTGATCTACTTTTCTTTCCAAAGAATCCGTCCTAAGTTCTTAGATATATGTTGGACTGCTGAGCCAAAATTTGCTAATTGAAAGGATTTTCCTCCTGGTCCCAATCTGTCTGGCTCTTTCTGTCTCTCATTTTCCTCACTTATTTCTATCTCCCTTTCTCTGACACCTCTCCACCACCCTCCCCTCTCCTCTACTCCCAACTTTACTGCCATTTCTGTTCCTCCTCCTTTCTCAGGAAACTGCTCTAATATCAACCAGCTGCTGTGGTCAGAAAGATTTCCCCTTCTTTTCCACCATCAGAAGCTCTGTTGCTACATCCCAAAAGAATCAAGCTCGAGGATCAGGCTGGAAATCAGGCAGCCCCTGAAGGTCAAGTTCCGAGTCCCACCCTAATCCTTCTTCTGCAGTGGTTTCAAGCCTCCCTCACAAAAGCAGATATGCAGAGTAACATGCCACATGGCACCACAATCCGATGTACTAACAATTTTGAGTGAGCTTAGGCTACTGAGGGCCGTTTTGACCGTGTCTTCAACCCTTGTCATGACTATAGCTAAAGGGCCAGTCCTGAAAGTCCCCTTGATACAAGCCCAGCCGTATCAAATGTTAACTGAGAGGCCCAAAACTCTTAGGAAGATGGGATGGCTTGAACAATTCTTCCCTCCACTTCTGTATTGTAGTATAGGGCTCCCTCTATTCAACATTTGTGCCCCAAGCTCTAAAATCTCATAAATCCCTCCGTTCCACATCCTCTTTGGAAATCAAGACTGACAATTACAAGCAGAGCCTTGGGGGAATTTGAGTGGGTGAGAGGGCCCTAAACTCTCTGCCCTCATCACTGCTGTAAGACAAAGGCCACTCACAGGATACATTGCAGATTTCCAGGCAAGAAACATCTATGTGGCAACAAAATGATCCCTAGAAGCCACTTACCCGTATTGTAGTATCTCCTGACTTCTCTAAAGAAGCCTAAAGGCAGAGGAAGAAGCACAGCTTTACCTGATGATGGTCTGTCCTCTAGTCTGGAGAGGAAGGCACAGGCACGTATCTGAGTGGACGATTACAGATGCTAGTTTTATTCCAAAAAGTTTGAGGAAGTCAGCTCCAGCAGTCGGCTGGAAAATCTGGACTGTCAGGCTGGGAAGTAGCAGGCAGGAGGAGGGGGGAGAGGGAGCAGTGAGGAAGGAGACCAAAAGGGAGAAGGGAAGGAGGAGAATAGATTTGCATATCAACCGGGAACAATGATTGCTGAGTGTTGAGTTTCACGTGACTTTGTGGCACACAGAAAACAGCTGGAGTACTCAGCCTCAACACAAGATCCTCCCAAGTTTTGTCTTCTCTGCCGGTCTTCTGGCTGAGAAGTACAGGCTGTGGGGTGCTAGCTTGGCCTTCCTAGTCCCACCAAACTAATTTTTCACACACATAGCCATACTCCCCTCATCGTTTGGGGTACTGTTTCCTTTAACACACACACACACACACACACAGGATGTTCTTTCTAGTCTAAGATCAGCAGTGTCTTAGAACACTGAAATTACCAGATGACCTTCACTCCTATTTTAGAGGCCATTCTACCTCCGACTCCTAGATGTCTCAACTTTTTTTTTTCTTCAAATCTATTTTTCCTTCAAGACTCTCAGAACTAAGGCACCTGAATAAAACTACGCGCCCCCCCCGCCCCACCCCACCTGTGCCCTTCATCCCATCTCCTTATGGACCTTGAGGGAACTTATTGGGGAAGACCACCACTCAAAACCTAATTCTAGACCTGCCTCCGCCCCTCACTAGCAGTTTGACCTTACATAAATTTATTTTGTGTGTGTGTGTGTGTGTGTGTGTGTGTGTGTGTAAAATGAGGTGACTGGACAAAATAATTTATAAGGTCTATGATTCTAAGCTCTTCTCCAACTTCAATCATTTCTTCTCTATTGATTACTTATATCCACTTAAAAAGGACAGCTAGGTGGCAAAATGGATAGAGTGCCAGATAGACTCATCTTCCTGGGTTCATATCTGGCCTCAGACTTACTAGCTGTGCCACAATGGGTAAGTCACTTTAACCCTGTTTACCTCAGTTCATCAGTCAAATGGGCTGGCAAACCACTCCACTTTTTTTAAGAAAAGCCCAAATGCAGTCACAGTCAGACATAACTGCAATGAATGACTCAATAAACAAATCCACCTTAAGTTTTGTCTTTCTTATCCTAAAAAACAATCCCCATTTTGACCCTGATGAAGACTTCCAAGGCACTGTTCTCTCTCCTTCCTTTCACTGCCAAACTTCCCGAAACAGTAGTCTACACTTACTTCTCTACCCCTGGCAATCCCCTTTCTGTTTCCAACTTTACTAAACTGTGCTTTCTTTGGGTCATCAATTTCTCAAATGGCCTTTTGATAATCATCAGCCCTCTACCTAAAGCATTTAACTTAGTCAACAAACACATCAATGAAAAAACAGCACTTCCTCCTTCCTTGGCTGTTTAATTCTGCTTCCATCTAGATCTCCTGACCACTTTGTGTTATATAGAGATATGTGTGTGTATGTATGTATGTGTACATACACACATATACTTACAAATAAGTACATACCTGTGTACACACACACATACACACACACGTATGGATGTACTTTAATCTTTTCTTTCCCCAGCACCTTGTACATTGCAGATCCTCCCAAGAACTTCAGTCATTAAGAATCATGACTCAAAACCTGCCCCAAAACTTGTGTGTGACCTAAAGCAAATAAATGAACCTCTCTCTCATTTCCTCATCGGTAAAATAAGGATATTACCTACCTCAATCAAAAGACTATTTTAAGAATCATACGATATAATACAGAAAAGTGCTTTGTAAACCTTAAAGCACCCCATAAATGTTATGACTTCTAGCTTATCATTCAACGTTTGGTACAGGGCTGTCATCAATGTAGCAAACTCCTCCCAGGGATGCACATCAGGAACTTCTCTGGGGCTCTGAACAGCTGAGTAACTGGCTCATGGCCATTTGGTTAGTATCTGACAGAACCAGAAGGTGAACCCTTGGAATCTTCCTGACTCTAAGGCCAGCCCTCAATCCATTTTGTCAAAATCTTACAATCCAAAACTCAGGAACTTTATGGAGTCAGGTCACCAAACTTCCTTGCCTCTTATAGGTTATTCACCAGGTCATTATGTCTCTCTCTCTGTGACCTCAGACAAGATAGTATCTTTTCTATACAGAGGAACTTTTTTCTCAGGTTAAAGAAATGATCCATTACACAGGAGTCTAGTCAGCTATAAAATAACTGTATCAGAAGTAGCATTTCCAATAATGACAACACATAAATCAATGCCAGAAGCACTGAGACCATGGGGAAGGTAGAAGGGATTTCCCTTTTTTTAAGTCCTGGATGGTAGGGATGGGTATCGTCTGATGATTATTATATGCCAGTCATATGAGCCCTTCCACACCATTCCCCCACCCTCCCCAACATGTGACAGATCACAAGAGTATGCCTCAGCCCCAACCCTCCCCCACAAAAAACAGATGACATGGAAGAAGGAAAAAGGATGATTCTAAGAAGATAAATACATTTGGTTTCTTTTCCCGAAGACAGCTGGATTCTATTCCAAGATTCCCCTGCAGTTCGAATTCTATTCCAGTTGCTTCAGCCCATGCTAGATAGAGGAGATAGTCCTAGAAGGAAACCAAGAACAACCAAAAGCAGCCTGTCTCCCAATACTTACATTCTTTTCATCAGAGAATAAGGATATTTTGGGGCAGAGGGTAGTGGATACCCTTTTCCTCCAGGTTCTGGAGTTCTTTCTCCTTGGAACTCTTTGCTATATATAAAAGCATTCTCTTCCCTCCCTTCAAAGGTAGCAAAATCAAAAGGCCGGTAAAAAAGTAGATGAGTGATCACAGCCCGTGGGTTTTTTAAAAAAATATAGATTATATAAGCATCTCATTTAGGGAATGGTGTGTTTCTTATCTTTGGTGTCTTAGTGTATGTATTTTTTGGTAGGACTAACCTATGTTCTGCATCACACAGCACGTTTTTGTCTTTTCTCTCTCCATACCTTGGCAGGAAGCATTAAGCAAGAAACCTGTGGCTTGGTCACAATCAAGATTAAACGACACAAGAGTTTTTAAAAAGGAAAAAAATATCTTTGCTTTAAAATCTCTGCTACACAATGACATCATTTGTGCCACCATGAGACTTGGCACAGGTACCAAGTAACAAAGGATGGCCAACAAGAAAAATAAACACAATTGAAAATAAAACCCTGAAGGAAGAGTAGGAACAAAATCCCCAGAGTTTTTTCTCCCTCCCTCCCGACACCCTACAATAACTGTACAATATTATAGTCCTAATCACATTTAAAAATAATTGATTATCAAAAGACAGATTCAAATGGAAACTCAACTTTTTGGCTTCTTAAATTGTGATATAAATATATAATATATATATATATATATAATGTATGTATGCTGTGTGTGTGCACATAAATTTTTAAAAATAAAATATCTCCTCCTCCCTGTCCATTTGGACCTGGTACCAGGGTGAAGGGAAGGGGAGAGGAGAGGCTAAGTCAATATGACACCCCACCTCCAGCCTCCCCAAGGTCATCTATTTTCAAGACATCTATAACTACATTAAAAACATCTTGCCTTTCATAACTCAGCCTTGTAATTAAAAACTGGCCTAAGCCAATAGGAAAAAAAAAACCCACTGATGTCACTTTACTGTTTGTGACCTAAGGCTCAAAAACCATAAAAGTAGCCTATATCCTCAATCAAACAGCTACATTGTTAAGAAGCCCTGTTTGATATGGGTTCCTACCCAACTGCCATATAGTATTATTATATTTATATTTACTTGACACTTCCTACCCCCAGCAAAAATTTTTAAGAGACCCAACTTGACTCTAAAGGCTAGGAAGAAAACAAAGTATAGCATTATAGACTCATTTTCCATCTATGTGCTAGTAACAAGGAAAAAATGTCTTCTTTTTTCTGTTTAGGTCTGGCTGGAGCATTGGGATTGAAAAAAAAAACTTATTTTTTAGATGAAGTTGGTATCAAGGTGCATAGCCCAGTGTAGATAAGGGCCTCTTACTGGGGCTGTCAAACCAAGAAGTTGAGTTTCCATGGGGTTATTTTCTCCACAGTGCTTGTACAGTATATAATTCTGACAGAAAATACATTGTAGTCCTTGTGGCCATGAGTCTAGGGTTTCTTAAAAAAGTTAGCACCTGAGCCCGCTTTCCATAATGTCTTGAAGTTCCCTCTAAATGAGGAGCACCACCAACAGTGAGAATGACCCAGGTTTATCACTGACGATGTTCAATGAGAAGGTGCCCACACAAAACACTCCTACAAAACTGCTCACACTGGCTGGGCATAGATGTGAACACAGCAAAGAAGTTAATCTAAATACACTTTGGCTGCAATATGGAGCAGAAAATACCTGGAATTAACACTTTAGGACTTATTTTCACACACACACACACACACACACACACACACACACACACACGTGCAGAGTCAGGACCAGAGTTTGCATAGTCCCCCTGACACAGAAGAAACATATATAGACACACACAGATGTGCATACAGACACAGACACACTCTCTCTCTCATACAAGTTTCTTTCTAGAGGAATTACACGCAGTTGAAACTACCTGTATCCGTTCCTAAAGCCATGTGCCTGCTCTTTCTTGGGCCTCATACACAGAGATACTTCTCCTTTACCCCACCCCTCCTCCTCCCTGATCCAATTCAGAGTTTGTCCAAAATAAGTCTCTGCACCAAGGTGATTATCAAACACTTCACAGCTGGATCTGGAGGTCTCTGTGTAGAATCTTCCAGCCTGGAACATGCCAAGCTTCTTCTCTGCACAAAGCTCTGGTCAGGAGAAAAAGGGAAAAGATCCCCCAGTCCGTCTGGTGTCAATTTTCAAAGTTCTCAGGAGCCTTGATGATCCATTCCATTGATTTTGACCATTCTACTGGGGGTAGTGGGAAAGGGAAGTGAATGGAGATAGGGAACAAAGGGGGCATAAGGTGGATTTTGGGGGTGAGGGAGGGGAAGGGAGAGTATCTTTATTCTGTTTACAGAAAGATTTGTTTTTTTTAAAAACAAAAAGTGATTTCTCTCCCCCACCCCCTAATCCTCACCCCAACAGTTCTATTCTGAAAAAGAAGGAAAAATGGCTAAGTCAGGAAATTCTTCATTGTTATAGGTGTTACCCTGGTCTCCCAACATAGACAGCATCTCCTAATGAGAAAAAAGAAGAAAATCGGTATTAAAAACCAGTCCCTTACATCCATCAGGCAATTTCTCACTAAACTCACGCTAGCATCAACAGACCCCACATAAATGATTTTTGTTCTCATGAGCTAGCTTGGCCCCCAATTCCCTAACCCCAAACCTTCCGGTTATAATTTTATTTTCTTCCTTCTTATTTAGTTCTTAATAGAAGAGAAAGAAGAAATTATTTCCTTCCCTGCCAGCACTGTTCTGCTCTTAGATACATATCTGAAGTAGCTCTAACCCCATCCCTTTCTATCAAACATCCCTTCTTCTGGCAATCATTGCTTAACAAAGGCTTCTCCTATCCTATGCCCCCTGATTCCATTCACTCCATTCACTTTGCCCTCCCTCCTGGCATTTCTAAGCAGACCTGTGTATGGTTATTATTAGTGCCATCCTTCGCTAAGTATGCTTTTATTTGCTTCCTGGGTGCTATATGTCCTCTACAGCCCAAAGACAGAAACTGGCTTCCTCTTACTAGGAGCCACACCCTTTCCCCTCTCTCCTCCCATGGTGCTTAGTAAACAGGTGGTTGGCTGACTGAGTCAAGGGTGACACAGGATCCCCACTTTCAGAATCACAATGTACCTCCCCCCACCTCGGCTAAGCCCAATTCTCTCTGGCCCCTTTACCCTGCGCTTCCGCCCTGTCTCCTCGAGCCCCTTACCTGGAAGACTTCAGGCTGGCTGGGCTGCTGTGCCGGTGGCTGCATGTGCTGTTCCCCAGACCCAGATCGGTGGTGGGCCTGTTGCCCCTGTGGCCATTGTGGCCACACATTCACTCCCTCTGCTGTCCGGGCCTGAAACTGTCCCGAGGGCTGTCCAGCCTCTGTGGCTGGGGAAATGCCATCCTTTAGTAACTGGGCTAGTCTCAGCACTCCCCCCACAAAGACAAAGGGCAACCCCCAGTAAGTCAGCCAAAGCTTTTTGAGAGTTGTGATCATCTTGCCTGACAATATCAGAACATACTGAAATTTCTCCAAGTATTCATATTAATAATAGTGACTGGAGCTTATCTAACACTTTAAGGTTTACAAAGTGTTTTACTGATGTGACCTTGTTTGATCCTCTTCACAATCCTGAAGGGGGGCTGTGTGTGATCAGCGCTGTTACAGACGAGGAAACTGCATGAAATCGCCTAATTTCACTGAGCCTGAATCACACAACTTGTAAGGGGAATGGAATAAGCATTTCTATAGCACCTATTAAGTGCTTTACAAACATGATCCTCACAACCACCCTGGGAGGTAGGTACTATTATTACATCCATCTTGCAGATGAGGAAACAGAGGCAAACAGATTCAGTGACTTGTCCAGGGTCACACAACCAGTGTCTGCAGCTGCCATCTAAATTCAGGTCTTCTGCCTCTAGGCCTGGTGCTCTGGGCCCACTGGTGCCCCTAGCGGCCTGGCTAGTAAGTCAAGACTTACATTTAGGTGTCATCATCCCCCCACCCCAGCCCTTCAATGGCACCAGCTGCCTCTCAATTAGGCCGTCATCCCTCCAAAGGCTGGATGTGTGCACCTCCAACCACACCTTCATTCGCAGTTGTCCTTCCCCTTAGGACAGCCCCTCTCCACAAGAGACTCACCAAAGCTGGAGCCTCGGCTGGTAAGGCTGGGGTAGGCAGCAGCACCCGGAGATGCAGTGGGGGCCCCAGCAAGAGACATGGGGCTGAAGGAAGACGGTGTCTGGAAGCTGCTGACAGCAAACTGAGGGGACCGGGTCTTGGATGTGGGAGGGGGGGCCACCTGCTACACAGACAGGACATGAGCAAAGCAGAGTAGAAGCATTACTCATCTTCTCCCTGGGAGAACCTCTTCCTTCCCTCATAAGCTAGCTCAGTGAAAATAAAACTGAATATAGATGAATACTCCCCCACCCCAAAAAAAAGACAGTTCACTATTTTATCTCCTTCCAAGAAGAGCTAATTAACTCTCTACCGCTACAATCTCAAATCAGCATCTGTATGGCTGGCAGAGGGCTTTCTGTAAACAGCTAGCTTCTCTAACTGTGGTCTGTTCCACTAACTCCATCAAGGATTCCTCTAAGGCAAGAACAGAATCTTCTATTACTTGTCTAAACTCCAACAGCAAACAGCTCAGTATTCCACATAAAATCAGTGAATTAACAAGCACTAAGCCGGGGGCCACACTAAGCGCTGGGGATGCAGACACAAAAGAGATATAACCATTGCCCCAAAGGAGGGTACACTGCACTGTCCATGTCAGGCGTCTGTACAAATGCTAAGTGAGGGTGTGCTCTCCAGCAGGCTGCCTTGCCGAAGCCCTTCATGTATATTATCTTATTGGAGCCTTGTAGCACCTTGCTATAAGGAAGAGGAAGAGAGAGGCTCAGAGAAGTTGAGGCCCTCACCCACAGTCACATTGTTTTTAAATGTCAGAGACAGAATTTAAAACCGGGTCTTCCTGACTGAGTTCATTACTTACATTAGTAACTCTTTGGCATCTCCCTCAGAAAATATACGACTCTGATTAGAGGTAGGGAGCTGAACGACATAATGAAGAATGGGGCTAAAAGATGTGTGGTCTAGTTATGGATTTTCACTATAGAATCTCTATCATGCCTGAGAAGCTGAAGCGGGAGAGTGTTATTCAAGAGAAGTCCAGGGAAGTTTTCCTATTTTACCAATGAAAAACAAAATTTATCATGTGGGGTAAAGGTGGGACAAAGGCTGTACCTGGGCAACGAAGCCAGGACGGGTGCTAGGGTTCCAGGCAGGAGCTGTGCCCTGTGAAGGGTTGGAGTGGCGGGAGATCTGGGCCAACATCTGTCCCGCAGAAGCTGGTGGCTGCACGATGGTCCCAGGAGGAACCAGGCTGTTGTTTCTAGAAGAGAATAAAGTAGAAGAAAGGTGGAATAGTAAGGAAATTTGGGAAATAAAGTACATATCATATCATCATTATCCTCAGGCATCACCGCTTAGTTTCTTTGTGCTACGGAAAACCTGACAGAAATGCCTTCCAGCGCTGCACTATGCTGGGTGGTGCCTCGGCTCCAGGTGAGGGCTGAGATGACCTCCACTATCCGAGGAGCCTCACAATTTAGATCATGGAAAGGCCTGGAGGATCCTGACTTTCCGAGGTAAAACAGAAAGCCAAGAAGGAGACTGACCAGGACATGTACCACAATTGGAGGCTGGTGCCCGAGCACGAGGAAGAAACCTTTAAGAACTTCAGCCCCAAGTCAGAGGAAACTGACCCATATGTGCCTTACCCTCCTCTGCTCTGGGCAATGATCTTTGCAGAACGACAGAAACAGGGCAACCTCAGCAATGAGGAGTCCGTGATAGACTTGGAGAAAAGATTCTTTTTCCGAAAGCAGAATGCCAATAACCAAGCAGAAGGCACTCCAGTATATAGGCCCCGGGCTGCTTGGTCATGTGCAATGTGAACTTACTTGTGGAACATCCTCTTTAATGAAGAATTTATGTCCTAGAAAACCAGTTTTATACTATGTTTCTGGTGATGCACTGACTGATCTGAGCTTGTGGAATTCTGCAAAAGTAGTGGCGAAGTTTAGTGTTTTGTAAAGCCTGTGCTCTTTTCACCATACCTTGCTGGACCACCACTGAGTGTTCAACTCATTTGGACCTCTTGTTCTTTTAGAAAGGGTCAGAGTTGTCTTTGGGAGAGACCACAGAGGCAAAGGTTCCTCAAGTGCTGCATAGCACACTGTGTTTGTACCTCAAAGTCAGGGGACATTCTTTGAGCCTCAGTTGAATATCTGACTCTTCAAGGAGTCCAGGTAGAGGCATGAAGCCAATAAAACCACCCTAGGGCTTCCTTTACTGTTTCATTTTACCTTTCACTGAGAGCCAGAACCTGGTTCTGCACAAGCACAAATAAAGGAAAGCAAACTCTTAAAAAAACCTGACAAAATTTAGAAAAAAGAGAGGAAGAGTGTACAACATACACACAGGATACACTTAAGCAAAGGGAGAGGACAGCTGCAAAGACAGTGCAAGGGATAGGGCCGTGTAAACACCCTTATTTGCCTGAGTCCAGTAGTTAAGCTGGAGAAAGAGAAATCCTGTCTTTTTAAGTAGAATCTTCATCAATGCCTCCCTGCTGCCCACCTCAGAGGACTCCTGGCCCATAGCAAAAGGACTCACCTGAAGTTCTCTGCTGTTCTGGGGACCGGGGGGAACGTGCTGCCCTGGGAGAACAGCTGCTGGCTAGAGGGGACGGTGCTGCTCGTGATGCCTTTACTCTGATCTAAGAAAAGGAGGGGGGACAGGGTGAGGTGACACTCAGGGATCTGTTCTGCCAAGTTCAACACATTGTCTGAAGATTTCCTAGAGTGCCTAGATGTAGATCCAACAAGAATCCAAGCTGGAATCTGGCTGGTGGGAATGGGGAGGAGGGAGAGAAGACATAAGTACTTATTCTACGTAGGTCACTATGCTAATCGATGGGAATTTGAATGATATAGCTCCTGCCCTCAAGGAGCTTATAGTTCACAGGTCAGTAAATACCACGTAATTTAAAAAGTGACAAGGCAGTAACAACTGAGATAAGGACCAGACCTATGATTTCATTGACAGAAGAAACTCCCAGTGAAAAAACTCATCCTCACCAATGTGACTGCAATTCTGAGTCTCAGAGAGCTGCCTAATGTACTGGGATGTTCAGTAACATGCCCAGGGTCACCAAGCTGGTGTGGGCTCAGAGATGGTTCACCAAAGTTGAATCTAGGTTTTCCTCTCTCCACTATGCCACTATGGCTTTCAATTGGGGGATTAGAAAAGAGATGAAGGGCACATACCTGCACTAATGTTGGGGTAGATCTCAGCAAATCTTGGGTCTCTATCCTGACCAAAAAGGCCGTCAGACTTCTCCAGGGACTTGCTATGCTCTGGGCCTGTGGCTGACCCAGGCTGGACTGAGACCTAGGGAAAGTAAGGAGAGAGGGATATGAATTCTACCTGAGAATGACTTATTTCAGGGTCCTATAATCTAACTAGCATGGTGTTCTTTAAGATGGGAACCTAAATACCCTTAATGTTCAGAATTAATAATGAATATAATATGAAGGAAGGCCCCAGATACTGCCAGGAATACAGACAGGATAATCGATTCCAAAATGTCTTTTATTTTCCTAGTTTGTCTGATGAACTGTCCTCATTCATCATCATCTTAGTCACTCATCAAGAGTTAGAACAGTCATAAAGTCTCCATTCTTCAGTACTGAGTTTCAAGGCCCCTCTAACAAATGTCTGCCCACTTAAACCCCTCCAGTTCCCCAGGCTGGCTCCCTGTAACTCACCCAAGGCCTCGTTCTTTGTATTTCCTGTCCATTGATGCCATGAGCTCCCCTTATTCCAAATGTTCTTTCTCTATGCCAAGTTATGTCCTTCTACCCTAACACTTTCCAAGCTTTACTTAAAATCTACCAAATCCATGAAATTTTTCTTAACTCTACCTATCCAATCATTCCAATGCTTCTCAGTCTCTCCCTATGAAGCTATAAACACTCCCAATAAACTGTTTTTATCTTTTCTAAGTATCCTCCTAAAGTACTTGACATAGGGTATCCTCAATGTAGACTGCTGAATAACCAGGCCCCAGATTAAAGAATCTTTAGAGGTTTGATCCCTTATCATGGCCAGCCTGTCCCACAGCTCCACCCAAATCTGAAACCGACATTCCAAATTCAGGCCCTCATTACACTTACCTTGTAACCTCTCTATTATAACAACCATTCTTCCCAAATCCAGACTTTCCCCGCTCTAATCCATGCTACAGTATTCCTGCCAGATAAATTTTCATAATGCATAGCTCAAATTTGCATTACTATTTTATGCAAAATTCTTCAATGCCTCTGTTAAATATCAAATAAAATCCAGATTCTTTAGCCAAACCAAAGACCTCTTCGATTTAGCTCCAGAACTTTCCTAGCCAAACTGGAAGACTTCCTGTCCCTATACATTGTTGCCATTTATCCCCTTTCTGCCTTTGTATATATCCTCCCTTTTGCCTAGGTACTGCCCTCCCTTCCCAACTCCATCTGTTAAAAATTCTATCTCATCTTCTTCTAGGCCCAGCTCAAATGCCACCTGCTCTTCTTCAATCCCCTCAGTCAAATCTGACTTTTTTCTCCCCGCTTTGATCTCTCATTGGCATTCGGTATCTCTATTATACATTTACTATAATGCTCTACTAAGTAATGCAGTCATGTGTGTAACTGTCACAAGTCCTCTATTAGTCATCCTCTACAAGTCCCTCAAGAAACTAGTTTATCTTTATATCTCCATCAGTCCCTAGTACAATGTCTTGTAAACATATTGTTAGTACTACTGTTAAATTTAATATATACTTCTAAAAAAGGGAAGTCTATATGTAAAAAAGATTTCATATACACAATTTCATATACCAACCTTTTTTTCCTGTTCTTTGTACATTGAAGTGCTCATGTTTGTTAATGTTTGTCAGGTTGATAACAAAAAAAGAAAATTTGGAAAAACAATGCCTTGTATAAGGTGCTCAAAAAATATTTGTTGAATAAGTGAATATATTACTAAAAGAGGCGTGACCCAAATAAAACAATATCCACTGGGGGGTTCAGTCTTATAAAGGATGTGTAAAGAGAAGGAACTGTGACTAATCCAATTAAAGTTATGTTCAAGAGACTGTGCTAGAATACAAAGAAAAACAGCTGCTGTCTTCAAGTTGCTTATATAGTCTACAGAGGAATACGTGATTCAAAGATATAATTACATACAATCTAATTTAAAGTGGGAGAAAGCACTAACCAGTTGGGGGTGTCAGAAAAGGCTTCCCATAGCAAGTGGTAACTGAATTGAGTCATGAAGAAAGCTAAGGATTCTAAGAGAGGGAGGAGAGGGAACTCGTTTCAGGCTCAAAGGAAAGATATAGCAGGGACAAGGAAAGCAGCCACAACTAGATTATCTATAATTAACAGGGATATTGTGGAAGGTTAGAATATAATGCAACCACATATACACTAGGAAATAGGAATCTTAGAAAACAAAACCCACCTCTAAATCTATGCCCCCAGTTCTTCTTATGATGCAACTCCAACCAGAAATCCTGGCCCTCACTAACTATGCAGCAAAAACTTCTGTCCCTAGACCAGACGTACAAAAGAAACAGTATCTGATGACCCCATGACTGACTGCTGCTCCTTCTGAACCTTAGTTGGCCACTGACCAACGTACCTGTGAATGATTATAGCTGGCCAATCCATCTCTTCCTGGTATCACATCAAGCTCTGTTTGCTGTTGCTGCCTATAGAGCAAAAGAGGGTGAATGAAAAAAAAATGGTCTAACTATCCTAGGAACACAGGCCTAGAACTGGACCGACCTCCCCCATTTGGCCAATGAAGAAACTAAAACCCTCAGATGGTCACAAGTCATTTCACCCAATTATCCCCACCATTCACCTGGGTGCCAGCTGCCCAGAGCCCATCTCCAGGGGCAGATTAGCTGAAGGACCCAGCTGTGGCCTCTGGATTGAGTTGGACAGTGTGGGACGTTGCTCCTGGTTGGAGTTCCTAGAAAACATTTTGTGGTAGAGAAGGTAAGGGGATAGAAAAAGAGAGAAATCTGACAATGTTTGCGCATACATCTCTGTGTATTAATTATTTAGTGAATACACCTAAGATGTTTGGTCTTACTGATGGACTTTACCCCCAGATGGGGCAACACAGAAATCACATGGACAAATAAGAACACAAACATGCTTTACACTCAATATATCTCCAATAAATACTTGCCTAACCATTTTTCGTTTCAGTGCTTTGACAGAAAATTTTCTGTTGATTTTGGGTGTTTCACTTCTCTCTTCTATGTAAGCTCTCTGAAGCAAGGAACCATTGTCTTTTCTGTAGCACATAAACTAAATACCTAAGATAATACTATCAGCCCCTGGACTCAATTTCCTATCTTTCCCATTCTTGCTGTTTTCTGAGCCCTACAAAGCAGGACATGGGTCACTGATTTCTTTTTTGCAGCCATATTCTTCTTTGTCCAAAGCCCAAGGGTAGATTGGATATGATATTAAGAAAGTCTCCTGTAAGGGGTAGATCTCAGAAACCTTTGACCCTGGACTACTGCACTTTTTATTCCTGTTCAATCACAGATTAAGAATGAGACACTATTGTTCATGTTCTGTTCAACTTCAATGACGGGCAGAGGACAAACCTGTATGATCTCGAGGATGCTGACAAGTACTTGACTTCGCTCCCCACCTCCAGTAAAGAATGCTTCTTTAGTCCAGCCTAGAAGTAGAACTAACTGCATGAAATCTACTCTATGCCTGATCAGTGGAATTCTGTCCTCAAGAGAGTCTTCTCACACTAAGGAACAACAAAACACTCCAGAATTTCACAAAGGCCCAAAACCGCATTTATTCTATGGGATTCATTTTTGTTTTTTGACATTCTCTTCCACTCTCTTCCTGTGGACAATTTATTTGTCAACTGGCACATACACCAAAATATGGTAGGTCTATAATACCTTTCAAAGTGGGCACCAAAACAGATTTGACCAGTCTAAAGTGATCATGTTACAAAACAATGATACTGATTCTCCTACAGATCACTGTCAAATCTGCAGTTGGCACCCTATGTTGATTATAAAGGTAGCCAATTACTTTGAAGGGGTGGGGGAAGAACATGGATAAAAACCAGCTGTGCTCTGAAAAAACATCTGGGCCAGAAACTCTGGTGAATCTATAGATACACTACTACACATAAGCATGAGGGGTGGGGGGGAGAAGAGACAATAATGAGCCAGGTAAAGTCACCTGCTAAGATGAAGCAGCTAAACCTTTATCACTGTGTATCTACTGGGGAAGAGTAAAAGGGATTTATTTGCTACTCCATAGCAACTGGTTTGATACCCAAGATGGTGAGCATCCGTCTGATCATTGTTAAAAATTTCCACAGAACACTTTCTCTCCCACCTAGACCCACAGCTAACAACAGCCTTTGGCTATAGATAACGGGATACACGAAGAATGGAAGCAAACCTACAGGAGTCACACTGCCAAAACCAGAGTATGCCTTAACAGGGGTAGAAGGCAGTACTGGACTTAGAGTCTGAAGAGACCTCAGTTTGAATTCCACCACTGAGACTTAATAGTTGGGCTAACAACTATTAACAAGTCACTTAACCCCTCTGAGTTCAGTTCCCTCATCTATAAATTAAAGAACACCTACAGTACCTACTTCACCAGCTTGCTGTAAGGATCAAATGAAGTAACAAGCTTTACAAATTTCAGCTGTGAAAGTTACACAAATCAGGCACTGAGATTCTCTCTGCTACTGTTGTCCCCATTGTTGTCAAGCCAAGTCAACGTGCATTTATTATGTGCCTAGAAGCAATATAAGTGCCTAACCCCTTGCCACAGCCCAGGGTGCACGGCAAGCGTCTTCTTTTGCAATGATAAATGAATCTCTAAAAATTACATTCCAGCACTTACCCTCATGTCCCTACCAAAAGTGTCATCTCTGTAACTGGCATGATGTTGAGACATGAGCAGAAGGAGAAACAATATCCATATCTCTAAGTCACATAGTCTAACTCCCTGGCCAAAAATAAAGGCACCATAAAAAGATGGCAAAACATGCCAAAATTTAAAAATTTTTAATTTTAATCTTTAAAAAAAAAGATTATAAATTTAAGGAGGAAAGATAAGAAAAGCCAAAGTCCCAGGCACTTGGATCTTTCTAGAACCAGCCACCCATACCTTTGTATGGAAACCCAGAGCAAAAGTATAGCAACCTTGACTCCAGTGATTCCAAGGCAGTAAAGTCAAGTAAAGGCAGAAGGGAAGCACCTCAAGTTTCATCTGTCCTTTGTTACATCAAGTTGATTAGAAATTATTTAACTTTCCTTAATAAATCCTTGGGTTAGTTGACCCTGATTTCAGATTAGTGTTCATAATGCTGGTTTACTATTCAATCTAGCCTTAAAGATGAGGGTTAGTGACCTGATCTAGGCCAAAGAGGTAGATTAGCTGGAAAAAGAAAAGCAGGCAAGTTAGAAGAAAAAAGAACCTAAGGAAAAGAAGACAATAAGATGGAAGGAAGGAAGCAAAGACTGGTGAGACAGGACTGGTTTGGTCTTGGGGAAGTATTCTAAATATGTGAAAATAGGGTCTGGGGCAGTGATGGGGGAAGGAGTGTGAGTCAGTCAATGTGATTAAAAAGAAAGAGAATCATTCTGAGAAATAACTGAAAAATAAAATTGAGACAAGTATCCTCCTCTTCAGTGCCTGTAATTGACAGTATGAGTACAGGTAACAGCCGAAAGAGAAACTGGGTTCATTTCTCCTATTTCCATCTTTTGACTCCCTGGCCAAAACAAAGGTATCAGAGAAAGTAAAACATAAAATGTTCTGTTAAAGCTCCCTCTAACTGAAATCAATCCAGACTTCCTGTCTCATCCAATGGCCCCAAATCCTGCAGAGAACAGAAAGGTGATGATTCATAGTTGAGTGTTCTTCAATATTGCTTTGCGGGGGAGGGAGGGAGGAGAAAAGGATGGGGAGGGCTTAGCCCTGGTTAATCTGGAGGGGCCAGATGCACCAGAAGTGCCCTCAGTGGTACCTACTTCACGCTGGTGTTGGTACAGATGATGTACTCAATCTCATCTGAGTAGGGGTTCTGGAAGGTAAAGGAGCTGGTTCTCATCCAGAGCCACTCATGGTTCTTGGACCGGAACCGGAACATGACAGACAGAACCTGGCCTTTTAATTTCACCACCTGGAAGAGTTTTTACCATGTCAGTGGGACCCCAACCAAAAGAAATGGGCTGAACAGACACACGGACCCATAGCCCCCATCCCAGACCCACCGCTGTCCTAGAGATACCAGGCCCTCTCTGTATTAATCTGCACTGTGTATATTATACTCCAGCCACATAAACATTTATTAAGTGCCTACTATGTGCAAGGCACCATTCTCAATGTTGGGGATACACATAAAAAATATACCTGCCCTCCAGGAATTTACATTGCATCAGGTGATAGTACACATAAACAGGTACATACCGACTATGAGAAGGGAGAGGGCAGCAACAAGTGGGGAGATCAGGAAAGGCTTCCTGTAGGAGACGGCATCTGGGCTGAGTATCGGAATAAACTAAGGATTCTCTTTAGAATCCTGCTACCTCCTACAGAAAGCCTCCACTTGAAGATGGAGGAGATACCAGGAATAGGAGCCAGCATATGTGCACGCAGAGAAGCAGAGATTCAGGGAATAGTAAGGCAGTTTAACTGGAACATAAAAGTGTGAAAGAAGGCTAGAAAGGCAGGCTGGAGCCAGACAACAATGAGCTTAGCAAGCTTCCATTTGATCCTGGAGGCCACTGAAGGCTCTTGAGCAAGGGCATGACCTGCGCTTCAAGAAGATGATGTTGGCAGCTATGTGGATAATGGCTAGAGAAGGGAGACCTGAGAAGCCACGCATCCAACCATGAGGCTGTTGCAATAGTCTAGGCCCTAAGGGGTGATGGGGGAAGATGAGGGCCTCTGAGTGCAGGGAAGGGAACAACCCTAAGACATTGCTGTGTCAGTGACCTTAAGTCTGTGAGGTGTTTGCATGCATGCTGTAATCCCATCAGATGAGAAACTTAGTAAGAGGTTTGGATTTGACCAATTAATTTAGAGTGTAACCTGAAGCCTTAAACACCAAATACTGATGATTTAGTGTACCTTGAGATCATAAGGGGCTAAGCTGAATGAACTCTTGAGGGCCTATGCATACAGACTATGCATCTAATAATAATATCCTGGTACTTTCTGGCTTTCAATTCTTTGTTTCCCGTCATAATCACGTACAAGAAGACAAAGCGCAGTCATTTTCTTTAAGGGAGGATAGCCAGACTGAAGCTTCCACAACTTTACAATGTTCTGCCTATTCAAGACAGAACCACTAAGTAGCTGAAAAATATGGAAATAAACATAGTGTGTTTCTCTGCAAGGCCCCAAGTCTTAGATTGTTATGGCTAGAGCCCAAAAGGGAAGCAAATACCTTTAAAGACCAGCAGGAAAAGGGCCTTGTTAAGCCCACTTAGCCTTGGAAAGCATGTCAGCTCTCCAAAAGAAACAACCCTTGTACACGGTCTAGAATCCCAAACCTGAGAGCCTTAGGAACCTGGACACAGTTCACATTAAGCCAGTTGATTCTATCCTTCTCCTGATACCAATGTGTTTCTGTTTTTAAAGTAGAGACAAAAACTGTCAGGAGTCCAGTGAAGTTTTATAAGGAAAATTTCTCTAAAGCGATGGTAATTCTGGCCTTACTTTCTGCTTTAAAAACCAGTTGGAAATGTTTTCTTTTCTAGCCAAAGAACCAAAAAAGTGACCTCTTGTATGTCTCATCCATTCCACATCACAGAAACTCAGAGCTGGAGGTTCAGAGGCTGCCTGGTCTGACCCATATATACAATTAATCTCTTCTGCAACAAATCTGACAAGAAGGCATCCAGCTTAGACTTGAAAGTTTCTAGCAAGGAGGGCTCACTACTTCCAGACAGCGCCAATTGTTATCAAGTTGCTCTTTACATCCAGGCCAAATCTGCCTTTTAGTAACCTCCCCTTATTACTCCTAATTCTGCCCCTCTGGAACTAAGCAAAACAAATCTAATCTCTCTTCCACAAGAGAACCTTTCAAATATTTACAGATCGCTATTATTCTCCCCTCCATTCCCCTCTTCATTAGAAATCTTTAGGACCTGAGTCAACTAACAATTAAGAGTAACTGAGTTATTAATGAAGGGCAGCTACATGGCTCAGTGGATAGAGTGCCAGACCTGGAATCAGGAAGACTCATTTTCCTGAGTTCAAATCCTACCTTGGACACTTATGTATGTATGTAACGCTGCTATGTAACCCTGAGCAAGTCACTTAACTCTGTTTGTCTAAGCTTCCTTATCTGTAAAATGAGCTGGAGAAAGAAATGGCATACCATTCTAGTATCTCTACCAAGAAAACCCCAAATGGGGTCACAAAGGACTGAACAACAGGTTATCAACGAATGAATTGTCAGAAATGGATAATCCTACCCAAAACAAGTCAAGTCTTTGAGATCAGATCCAGGCAGGTAAATATGTATGCCTCTCCCTCCATTCCAAAGCCAACACAGATGAAACGGGGATAGTCTGTTATTTTAAATTGTTTTATCCTAATCTTCTCCTCTATATACACAAATGCCTGAGTTGAGTATACCTGAACAAGTGAAATTATAGTGCCTTGCACAAAGTAGGTGGCCCAATAAATAACTATTCAATGAATGAATGAATGAATGAACACATGAACGCCACAGCAATAAAGCCTATTCCAATCTGAAATGAAAGCAAGAATGAAAGGAATTACCTGTTGGAAACTGTCTCTCAGGAGCTGCTGGTCTTCATGATGGCAGAATTCCACAATATCCTTTCCCAATAGCTCCTAATTGAAGAAAGGAGAGTAAGGCTCTCTTTACCTAAAGCCTTAGAGTCATCTTGCTACTTCTCCCCTTTCACTTCATCTGGGATTCAGGAACCTGATTTTTCATTTCCAATTCCATCCTTAACTCCATGTTGCTCTTAGGCAAAGTCCCTTCCCTCTCAGGATCCCACTCTAAACAAATAAGAAAAGTCATTTTATTTTTTTCCCTTCAGGTTAATCGGTGTAAATATATGTGGGGACTTGGCCAAACCCTCAACGTGTTCTCAGATGCATTATCCCATGTGTGTATTACTCAAGACCCTTTACTTCCTTCTCCTCCCCTTCCACCTACATAACTGTCCTGTTTATCAATACTTCTGCTAGAATAAGGAGAAAAGGGAAAGCCTAAATCCATTAGATTTATGGATGGATTCCCAAGTTTCTAATGATACTAGAAGGATTCCTGACATTTTTTGTCATGGATCCCTTGGCAATCTGAAGAAGCCTAAGGACTTCATAGAATGATTCTAAATGCATAAAATGAAATACAAAAAAAAAAAAATTGGGCAGCTAGGTGGCATGGTGAGTAGAGCACCAGCCCCGGAGTCAGGAAAACCTAAAGTCAAATCCAGCCTCAGATACTTGACACTTACTAGCTGTATGACCTTGGGTAAGTTACTTAACCCTGCCTTCCCCTGTCAAAAAAAATTTATTTTTTTTTTAAATCATGAAGGACTTTAAGTTAAGAACTCCTAGAATAGCAGACCTTTTTCTGAGCTATTAAGGATATCTCTACTAAGAACCAGAATGTTTTCTACAGGCCCTATTGTTATGAATTTTATATTCAGGCTGTTTCCACTTAGATCAGCACCTCGAGGCCACAGGTTCCCTACCCCTGATTAGATGCAGCTCAATTGACCTGATGAATGCAAGATTCTAGTAAGTACTGCAAACTGGAATCTAATTTCTCTATTTTGTGAATTTTTGTAGTCCAGGAGTGATCCAATTACTATAAATCAATCTATATGAGTATGTGACCATAGCTATAATACAACTGGGAACACAGATGTGAAAGTGTTCTGAAAAGTGAAAACCAATACGCAAATACAAAGCAGTAATTATTAATGTTAATCACAATAACAGTAAATAGATATTTACAGGATATATACACATGTGTGTTTATCTGTGTGCATGTATATGTGCATATATGTATACATATATACATGTGTATATGCATCAGGCTGCCTTTGCTTGTTTCAGCTGTCACATATGACTAACCTAAGGACTAGCTTTAGACAAAGAAAAAAATCTAGCTGCCAAATCTCTCTGAATCTGGATTTTTATCTTTTTGTTATCTACAAGCCTACAGTTGGTAACCTTAATACAAAGTTGGGAGAAAAAAGAAGCCAAAATGTCAGTTTTGTCTTGCATCGAGTACCTCACCTGTGGCTGGTAGCCCACAGTAGCTATGCATCGATGGTCCACAAAAGTAAAGATACCCTCAGTGTTGTGACGGGAGATGAATTCTGTTGGCTGACAGACATTGCTCATGTCTGTGCAGTTAGGAGAACTGGTCACCTAAGAACAAGAAAAAGTTCAGGAAAAAAGACTCTCACCACCTAAGCCCTTTAGGGAATCAAAATACACGTGTCCCTATCTCACACATAATCATTTCTATAATGACTTTTCACAAGGCCTTACATGTTTAGGCACAATAACCAATGACTATAAATAATTTATATTATCTGTGCCTCTACAGCAAGAGGGAAGAATGACACAAATATAGTGAGAGAAAAATGTAAGTCTAACAGAAAACTCCTTTTAATAAATACTAAGGAAAGGGGAAACCAGCCACTTATAATCCAAAAGCCTCCCCTCTCCCTTCTGATAGAGCTAGGTTCCTCAATGCAACTAGAAAACTGAGGCCTGAAGTGACGAAGGAAATTGTCCAGCAGTTTGGCTACAGGAAATCAGAAGCCTTAACTTCTAATTCTTTCCTCTAGTTAATCTTGCAGATATAAAAAAAGTGAGGATGTACAGTTCTTCTCTAACACAGGGGCCAGGAAACCAGAATAGAGAAGGCAAACAGGGGGTTGAAATTACAAAAGAGCACATAAGAGAGAGAAGTGACACCCCCTCCTCATGTTTCCCATCTTCTTTTAAACCCAAGAAGGTATTACAAATCTCCAAGCCTAAATTAAATGTCCAAAGTTTTACATTTTTGTTTCTGTGGAATCAGGCAATAAGAGAGAACAGGAAAAGAGGAAAGACATATGTACAAGCCCAAAGCGGGAAGGAGAGGAGAGGTAAAATACTTCACACTTGCCTGCAATCGGCCAATGGCCACAAGGCAGAACTTGCTTCCTTGGCTAGCCTCTGGGTCATCATCTGGGAGCGAGACACCTGTAGAGTGAGATTAAAGTCAAAGAGTGTATAGCAATACCAGCAATAAAGTCAAGAGATGTCTTGGAAATAAATAATGCACCAAGAACCAAACAATGTCCAAACGAGTATTTATTTCTATATGGGGAGTGGGGGTGGGGGTGCGGGTGATGGAAATAAGAGCCATACTCCAATGTGGAAGAGGAAAACAGGGTAATCATTCCTCCCTTAGAGCTCTGATATTTGCTTTTTTGACCCAGAATAATAGCAATACTATTTCCCTAACCTAAGGACCAAACCAAAGTAGGAAGAAAAGCCATAAACACTTTTGATTATAATTTGCACATCTATAATAACTTAAAATCCATTTTTAAGTTCAAATTTAAGTAATGATGCCTAGAAACTAATTTTTTTTTGTTTCATTTTACCTTCTCCTTTCAATAGACAAAAGGAAGCATCCAGATTCAGCAGGGGAAGGGTGAGGTGAGGGTGGGGAAGGGCTGGAAGAATGGAAGGAGGATGGAAGAGAATAGTCTCAGGAATCCAGAATCCTTTGCCAGACCAGCTGGAAGAGGTGTTTTCTCCCCAAATGTGTGAAATGTGACTCATAGATCTAGCCAAATTAGTCTGTTTCTCATCCCCTCTTTGACTTGCTCAATCCTATCTTCAAACTTGATATAAAACACTCTGCCTACATATCCTTCCCACCAATCCATGGCCTTCCTCACCTTCAAAGTCTGAAGAGACTCCCTACTTTGGAAACTTTTTTCTATGGGCTACCCTGAGTTCTTATTACTCCCTTATGTGGTCGGTGGATATTCCTGTCAATTTATATTTGAGGATATATTGTATCTGCTCATATTTATTAGTACTCATCCATGTTTAAATATGTATACCTCATATATACCCTGTATGGCCCAGGAACTGAGACAGGATTTAGTCTTCTTTGGTCCGTTTATGGTCCTCTAAAGAATACAATACAGTACGATGCACACACTGAGTGAACAATAAATGTTCATCCACTTTCTTACTCTTTCTATGAGGAGTTGTCTAGGAGAACTCTCTTACCTGCTGGGGGCCAGGCCTTGATGTAGCCTGTGCAGTGGACAACCACGAAGTGAGGCTCCCCTTCCTTCACAGAGCCAAGACCATTCCTAGAGAAAATCATATATATCAGGAGAAAATACAGCTTTAAAGATAAGCATACTAGTGCATCGTTGGTGGAGCTGTGAATCAGTACAACAGCTGTGGAAAGCAATTTAGAATTATGCAAATAAAATAACTAAGATGCCCATACCCTTTGGCCCAGCAATTCCACTAACTAAGTATATGCCCCAAGAAAGTTATTGATAAGAAAGCTTCCATATATACCAAAATATTTACAGTGGTAGAAAAGAACTGTAAACAAAGCAGATGCTCATCTACCAGGGAATGGCTAAACAAATTGTGGAATATGAATGTAATGGAATATTGCTAAGTTATATGAAATGATAACTACGATGAGGCATGGAGATTTACATGATCTACTACAGAATGCAGGAAGCAGAGCTCAGAAAACAATATGCATAATGACCACAAAAATGTAAATAGAAGAACCACAAAACAATTTTTTAAAAAAGTGAATGTTGACAAATTAACAAGAACACGCATAGCTCCAAAGAGTATCATGAGATTTTTTTTTCCCACTGGAAATGGGAGGTTCACATTGCTTATATTATGAAATAATCAGTTTTGCTGATTTTTTTCCTCAGAGGTTCACATTTGGAACATTGCTTATATTATGAAATAATCAGTTTTTCTTTTTTCTTTAAAAAATTTGTGACATGAGATGGCCCTCTGGGAAGGAGAAAGTGGATGATACTGAAAGAAATTCTGGTGATGTAAAATCAAAGGATAATCAATAAAAAAATTTTTTCACAAAATTAAAAAAGAAAACCACTCTCATTAAACTATTTATTTATGGGTCAATTTTTGGTTTTGTTGGCATGTTTAACTTAAGACTTTGAGCAATCTGAGGACAAGATAATCAGTAGCCCTTCTCCACACCAAAGCAACCGACATACTATGCTCTCTTATTGCGGCAGGAAGACCACACTCATCCACACACAACGTGTGGACTTCTTCCTGGGTAGGGATACCCTGGAAATGGGTAACTATTGTGCCTTTTCCTCTGGAAGGCTGACAAGAAGACTATCTTTTCCAAGGCAAGGAAAAGAATGTAGTGATCTCTGGAGGAGACAAGCTACCCCAGACATCTGTGAGGCACTCTCCGTGTATATGATGACCATCAAACTCACCTGCACCTGTTCCTCACATAGCTCAATCTGTTCATGGAACCTGGATCCACAGAGCTATTACCACACCTGCCCAAAGGAAAAAATAAAATTTAGGCTGACCAGCGTAAGAGCTTCCTGTAGCACCCATGAAGCTAACAGGCCAGGGAAACCGGTGAGTAGGAGAGACATCAGAGCAGAAGATAAAACAGTGGGGATTATACTGCTTCCTCTGAGAAATGAGGCTTTTAACAAAAAGAGGATAGAAAACATCACTGATACCTGAATTCAAGACAAAAATATACTAACAAACAAAAATATCAAAAATGGCAAGAGAAGGAGTCTGTATATGAGTGTTCACCTCTTTAATGCATGATTTTCCTGTTCCTAGCACTGTTTGCATCAGCCATTTCACAACCTAGGATGCTGCCTCCCCACCAAGCTCTGATTCCCAGTGTTCTGCTTCATATTCACCTCCTCCAGGAGAGTTTTACTGATCGGCTCTACTCAAATGTCACCATTCTCTATTCCACATGATCTCCACAGTCTACATAGAGTTTTGCACACTACTGGCTCATTTTTACCACGTTTCCCCCATCAGAGCTAATATCTATATGGTATTTTAGGACTTACAAAGCACTTTACCAATTTTACCTCACTTTATCCTTACAACAACCCTGAAAGGCAGCTGCTATTATTATCCTCACTGTGCAGAAGAAGAAACTGAAGCCCAGAAAAATTAAGGCATTTGTCCAGGGTCACACAGGCCTTGAGACTAAACTTGAACTCAAGTTCAAATTCCTGATTCCAAGTGCAACATTCTACCCACCCAGCTGCTACCTATGAAACCGTAAGCATCCTGAGGTTACGAGTGGCCTCTCTTCTTGCCTCAATATCACCTAACAATGTCTAGTACGGTACTCAAAAATATACTGTTTATATATTTAGGAACCCCATATGTCTCATAAAGTTGCGATCACTGAAACAGAATGAGCAATTGCGAGTGCACAGATGTTGGAAGAAGTATGGAGTCAGGATGGCCTGAGTTCAAAACCTGAACCCACGCTTACTAATCATGAAACTACAAGTAAGTCACTTGAGGCTCAGTGACGTTATCTGCCAAATGGGGACATCCTCTATAGCTCCTACCTCAAAGAGTTGTTTTAAGACTCCAATAAGATAATCTATACAAACTGCTTTGCCAAAGTGAATTGTTATTGTCATCAACACATCTGTTGTTTTTTTTTTTTTTTTGGGGGGGGGGCCCAGGGCAAGCGGGGTTAAGTGACTTGCCCAAGGTCACGCAGCTAGCCAAGTGTCTGCGGCCAGATTTGAACTCAGGTCCTCCTGAGTCCAGGGTCGGTGCTCTACTCACTGCGCCACCTAGCTGCCCCCACAACTTGTTCTTACTGTTGATGTCCTACCCCTCTGGGCTTAAATTAGAAATGAATTTAAATCCATCAGTGTTTTTTTGGAGTTTAAGGCCCTGAGAGCTGATTAAGACATTAAATACCCTACTTGATGCTAAATTCTTCCTAAATAAAACCACACCAACTTTCTACTTACCTCATCCGACAGATAAATGACCTCCTTGAACCCATACACATCCTCATGGAAGATTGCTGACCCTCCTTCTTTACTGTCCCAGTCTTCAGGTCTAAAATGCGACCTGGAAAAAAAAAAAGGAAGCTTGGAGTGAACTGTTTGGTGGAAAAGAAAAAGAGATAAAAATGTGAGTGGAATGGAAACAAAGGCAGATGGGCACTTGTAGCCCTAACCAATTTTTAGCAATAGCATGAGTTTGGAATTTGGCACCAATCTAAGAAACTTCTCACTTGTTTCCTGTTTCTGTCTACAGCTTTCAGTACCAATGGAAATGGGTAGCCCTGACCATCTCACTGAGCCCCCTACCGTATGGGGAGGAGTCTATGAGGAGTGGGAAAGTCAATGTTCATACACACATACAGATTATATGTGACAAATTTTTAATCTTAGGCTGGCTTTCATCTGGAGTCTCTTAAATGACCTCCATTTGACAACGAAATCTTGAATTCTAATTTTCTTTTCAGTTCTGATGCCTTATTTAGCTCATGGTAACACTAAAATGAGCTAACTTCTCTAATAAAATACTGATGAATGATGGTGCAGAAAGGGAGCCCCGGCCCATTCCAGGTATCGATCTTGGATGAAAACTTATCCAAGCAAAGGCATAAATAGATGACCCGGGTGTAAACAATAAAGACTTGATTTTATTGGATTAAAAGATTTCTGGAGACAGTGCATTTCCTTAGCTCCCTTTAAGCCAACACAAAGGGGAGAAGGAGAGAACAGGGAAAAAGCACAAAAATCACTCCTACCTTAGAGCAGCATGATGAAGCACTGACTCTAGAGCCAAAGGACTCTGATTCTGCTTCAAAACCCTTACATCCCTTTTCCTTCCCAATGACCAACTACTCAAGTCTCACCAGTCAAAGCATTTTCGGAGGTAGAAAGCTGCTCCCGGAGCTTATCCACATCATCTGGGTGCACTTGGTCATAAAGTGTGCTGCCAAACCACTCAGACTGTGGCTGGTTCAAGACAGGGGTCACTGAGTCAGACACATATACCACTCGGCCCGTCTCACACGACACAATGAACAGAAAACCATCTGCTGCCTCTAGTATCAGGTGTTTCAGCTCCTGCCCAAAGTAAAGTACAAAGAATTAATATGATAAACTCTGAGAAACCAAGCTATTTCCATCAATGGAGGATCCAAGGAGTCTGAATCTATTATGACCACAAAAAGCTTAATTTCAAAGTAGTACCAGGGCTCTATCTCTCATCCATTCTTCTTCTACCTCAATTACAGCTCTATTTATAAAGTATCTTGTGATAATGTCCTATTAACTTTTTCTACATTTATTCACATAAATATCTAATTTTTCTGGGGGATAGTTTCCTCATTTGTAAAAAAAAAAAAAAAGACAACCTTTTCTAAAGTTCTTTCTACTTTCACTGTTATCTGAATCTTTATACAATCTTTACAGAAGTTCTCCTGTGTAGAACCTGAAAACAAATCTGTGTCCCTTTTCCTTTGTTTAAAATCTCTGTTCAAAGCTCTTCTACTCCAGAAGTCCAACGTGATTATGCTCACTAAGCTTTCATCATTCCATTCAATTCTGCTCATCTCTAGCATTTATTTATCTAGCATCATACAATTTCTACTTCTTCATGTTATCTTTTAATGCCTCTTATACTTAGACTGGGCTCTACCAAGGCAGAGATCACGTATCCTCCTTTAGAATCCTCACGGTACACAGTTCAGAGCTTTGTCAGAGCAAAAACTCGTGCAACTGCCAATTGGACTTCCTTCTTTCCTCATTTAAACCGCAGCATCATTCAATATCAGGAACTATTCTCCTGCTCAGAGGAAGTCCTAGTCCCTCATATACATCACAGGTTGAATTAAAGAGCTCTCCAAGTTGTTCCTCTTTCTTAACAACTCTCCTACCCCAATTAATCCACCATACTTTGTAAGTTAAGTATTCCCGCCAAATTCCAAAATCCCCATCAGCTTTAAGCAGTCCATTCCTGACTTCATAGTCCCAACACTGATGCAACCGACAGCCAAGAGCAGCAGCAGCCTAAAGGTCAACATAGATGGTGAAGGGATGAAGTTACTATTTTTACTGCAACTCATTTACGTCCTTCAACATTTCATATAGAGTCACACCTACTCTGACACTGTCTGGAAAATATAGTTATTTGCCCATAGAGGAACAAAGCTACAAAACGATCCACCCAACTCCCAGGGCCCCTTTGGGGCTGGTGGGACCCACAGACCTGGTCAGTAAGGAAGGATGGCTTATAGGTGCCATCTGTAGAAGTGTTGCCAGTTCCCCTCAAGGATTTCATGTGCGAAACGGCCATGCGTAAGATGGTCAGCTTGTCTGGTTTTCGGGCCAAGGCACTGCAGGTGGGTACCATGTCTGAGAGTTCTGTGATGTAAGCTGTCATCTTGTTCCGCCTTCGACGTTCAATTTCACTATGATTTTCCCTACATTGAGAGAAAGAGGAAAAGTCCCACCAAGTAGGTCATACCCAGTCATTTAATGGCACAAAGATGCAACATACATACCAGATAGGCTGCTGAGAGATGTGACATTTTGTTTTAGTAGTGCTAAAGTCTTCCAGAAGTTAAGAAGGATGGACAACCCTCTCATGCGGATCATGCACAAAAGAGAAAATGACACAAGGCAAAAGAGAGGGCAGGAAGATCCCAGGGTCTCCGTGCTAAGCTAATGGAGCCCTTCAATTCACATCCTTTGAAAACTGTCTCTCAGCAAAAGCTCATAGTTCTTTTTCAAGTAAAGGGCATTGACTTCATTCACTGAAGTTCCTAAAGAATCTCTATTTTCAAGTGGTGGACATTATGCTCTTTTATTAAAACTTTTCAAGCGAAGGGTGACATGGGGGAATGACCTGTTTACCTAATGCAAGTATAATTCAGAAGGTGAGCACAGAAAAATGACTGTAAGTACAGGTTTTCCCCAAGCTGCTCCACTCCTAGCTCATGTCTTGCTCAAAAAGCATAAGGCAAAGTTGAGGGCATTCTGTTAAAATGTTATATACGCTACTCCTGAGATAGAAAGTTATACCTTCTTTAATTAATAAACTAAACTTCTAAACAAACACTTACTACAAGATGCTCATAAAAGGGAGCACACATCTAAGGCAGAGAAATGAGTGAAAATCATTCTAGAAGACCTAAGGGAGGCAGACCACTTTATGACTTCAAAGGTGAAGATAAATAGTGGGATCTGGGTTTAACTAGACTGTCATTTTAGGGCCAGAAGACTAGGTCTCCAACATTGCTTTCCCAAAACTAAAATAGGATTTAAAATACAGATCAAGGGAACTTTAGATATAGTATAACTACCTCATTTTACACATGAGGAAACAAAGGCCTAGACAGGCTAAGGGATTTATACAATGCCAGTTAACAGCAGAACAAAGACTCGAACCCAGGTCTACTGCATTCAGGGCTCTTCACATTAGGCCATGAAGAAGCAAGTTTTCTAAAGAGTGTTCTGGTTAGTAGGAAATACAGCATGAAATACTAACAAAAATCTTGTGGCAAAGATGGAAAAGGACAGGTAATAAATAAGAGGGAAAAAAAGCATGGAAAAATGAGTGGAAAAAGGATGACAGAGCTTAAAAAAAATGTACCGGCCCTAGCTACTCATCACATACCAAAGAAACTTTGACCCATTTTCTGCTACTCTCTTACTAAGATCGGGTTGACAGCCAGCAAATGCAACCCTAAAGTCTTCCTGTGCAAAGAACAGAGGGATTTCCCCTTCACAGACCTCTAATTTCATGACTACGTTACTTAAGAACACCTAAAACTCCACCTTTAGAGTGGGAGCAGACACCTGTCTGACAAATGTTTGACATCCAATCTCAAAGAATGAACTTTCTGATGACCACAAAGAAGCTGCCAAGATGATTCTGAGTAGCCACAAGCAAGGCCTCCATCACTGGGGCAATGCAATCCTTTTGTGGCACAGGAATGCGGGCTACAAAACAACACCGGAAACCAGGATAGATGTTTTTCTAGAGTGGTAGGGAAGGAACTGCTATGGTTTAACATGGCAGGAGACGATCTTAAACACAGGGTATTTTTTGGCATTTGGCTTTCTGACAAGAAAGCACATCCCTGCCAAAGCACAAACTGGCACAGCTGCTGAGACTGTGAAAGCTTTCTATTCTCTAATCACTTGATGCTAGGCTTCAAAGGAAGAATAAAACTCTATTACTAATATCAATTTTCTAAATTTCTAAATTTAAAAATTGGCCATTTCCCCAACCCACTTTATTTTTCGGGGGGAAGCCCAAAAGGGCTTAATTTCACAAAAACTTCCATAAGGTGCCATCCTCATCTGTCACAGATAAGATAAAGCAGAAAGAAGAAAGGAAATAAAAGTAAAATTTTAGATTAGGAAGGAAGAGAAGGAAAAGGAGCATTGTTGGCTTCACCATGCTGAATACTGTTCTCCTACCTGGCAAGTCTCTCTTTATCCGCTGAACTCTGCTCATCATCCGACCTAAAAATAAAATTGATGAACTAAGCTAAAAGAAATTTTAATAAAGATAAATGAAAGGAAGATGGGGAAAAAGGAAGAAAGATAAAATGGAACAGGGAACTCAGCCCATAGCTATGCAAAACCACCTGTTAGAACAAAGAAACCAATATAGAAGACAAAGATCAATTTAAAAGAAACTCTGAATGACCCCCATCTGAAAGTACTGTAAAAGTACAAAGTACTTTACAACTTGAATTAGACCCTATTAAAATAGACACTAAAGATATCTAAAGTCTGGGACAGAGGAATCCAAGACAACGCAGGAGGCCTGCTGTCATACACTGCTCCCTCCCGTTAAGGGAAGAAGATATGCTGCAACAAGTTAAGAATTGTTCATATCTGAAGTTGGGATAAGAGATTAAGAACAGGTTATCATTAATAGACACGCGTATGCTCAGAGTCCCAGAAAACAACAGGATTGCACTGGAGAGGCTATATAAATAGCATGCAAAGCCCAGTTTCTGGCACTCTCTTTAGTCTTTGCTTTTCAAATAACTCCTGCTTTCTATTCATTCATTCACAACTTAAGCAGCTTTCTGCAGAAAATTATAACACCCTTGTTCCCCTACTACTATCCCCTCCTCTGAAAGGGAAACAATGGGTTACCAGTAACTTTTACTGGGAAACTGAGGTGCCTCAGTGGCAACTGAAGAAATATCATACTAATGTGGCACAGGAGTAGATAAAAGCGTCAGCAACTGATTCTATTTTTAGGATATCTGGTGTATTTTAAGAGACAAAGCACTCTATGCTATATTAACATGATAAGCTCTTACACAGCTATTACAACTGATATATTAATATATAGAAATGTTTATGTGAAATAATGTTTCAGTGAAAAATGGAGAACACAAAATAACACATGAACAATGATTATAAGTATAAAAAATGTATTCTATACTCTTTCAAAGATCAGAAGAAAATGGAGATTGATATAAATAGTTCATCATTCATTAGGTTTTACTCCCTCTTCCTGCTGTTAGCAAGGAAATTTTCTTCTTTTAAAAAGCCTGTAATTTATTCTTTTCATTAAAGAGTAGAAAATTATCCCCACACTTGAAGTCTATAAATTCATTCTACTGAAGGCTGTAGGAGAGAAGGTGAGAGGTGCTACACAAGTTCAACTATCAAGGTGGGCCAGTACATTAGAGGACCTGCATTGGGGGAAAAATGAAATTTCAGGAAAGTAAGAAAAAATTCAAAATCAGACTTCTGTAGGCACTTAAGCACAAGCAGTCTAAGTCTCAGTTTCCTGAGAAAACTACTTAAGTGGAATGGATAATGAAACTCAAGAGAGAACCAAGGTCCAGTGGCCATCACTATAACCTGACCTTTTCCTGGTCTGTAGTATGTTTTTGTCTGTTGGAGACTAAGAGATTTCTATTTTTAAATATACTATTTAAAAATGTAAAAGTGACCCCTCTTCTACATGTACATTCTAAAGCCAGAGGGGATTTTGAAAGCCACAGAGTCCCATACTCTTCTTTTCCAGATAAAGAACTAAAGCCCCAAAAGTTTATGACCCAAGGATATGGCTCGGAAGTGGCAGAACTGGTATTTAAACTCGGGGCCTCTAATTCTCAGTTCAACACTCTTTTCTAACTGTACCACTTTGCTCTTGATCTGAACAGCTGCATTACAAGTAACAATCACATCTTAAAAGAATAAACTTTGTTTGTAGAGAAGCCAGGCAACATCTGAAAGCAGTGTACTCTATGATTTATCACGCTAATATGGATGGCAAAAGTACTCTCCAAATAGCCATGACTAACCTACTGAATTAGTGCTGTTTCAGTTCCCAGTGATTTAATAAATACCTACTTCAATAAATTGTGCTAAATGGCACAACTAACTTAGGACCTGTCAATTCTTCCTTCAATACATCTTTCTATGACATCATATTGTCTCTGAAAAGTCTACCATGGCTGCCTACTACGGAGTTTATCAAGTGCAATATCCTTTGGCCAGCCTGAGAGGTCTCCCATAACCCAGTCCTATTATACCTAGGGCCCCCCTACTTGCTAACCCTCTGATCCAGTCAGGTCAGTTTCTACAAAGTGAAAGAGTTTCTACTTCCATGCCTTGGATATTTTTGCTCAAATGGGAAGGCTTTCCATTTCTCTATTCAAAGTCCAATTTAAAACCCATCTCCTTCACGAATCCCTCCCTGACTATGGGTTTGATTCAAAACTGTGTGTCTAGTAAACACCTTCCTATATACTATGAAGAACAGACATAAAACTTGCTGAACTCAAGATATTATAGTCTATTTGGGAAGACTAAATAACAAATAATCATTAGAGAGGGATTCATGAAGGAGATGGATTTTAAATTGGACTTTGAAAAGAATTTGAATTAGTATTACACATTTTTCTGACAAAACATAAAATTAATCTGAAAAATATAAAAATAAAACACTGCTTTAAAATGTACATATCTTCTAAGGTGAACAAATGCACAGACTGTAAAAAGTATGTGAATACCCAAGTAATACTAAAAAAGAACATACTTTTTAATAAAGGAAAAAACTGAGTTTTTGACTAGCCATTTAAATAAACTAATTCTATTTCAAATCACATCCACTCTAGTTCTAAAAACAATCCCATACCCCATAAGGAGTTAATTAACATCTTCTCATTTTTTAATGATGTAAAGAGAATCTGAAAAGTACTTCTGATCCAGGCCCAATAACATTACATAAACATATTTTAAATATCCACTTAACAAAACAAGTCAAAGCAATTCCACATGGCACTTAATTCAGATTTTGGCTGACACTGAATGGCAGCCAGGTGGCACTCCGCTCTAACAATAGGGGATATACATAAACACAGTAACATATGCCAATTTATTTCTATTCACTGTTTTATAGTGAAATGATACGAACTTTATTAAATAATAGAAGCTGGAGTCTTGAACCTTCCTCGATCTCTAAACAGGAACAAGTCAGAGCAGGCGGACTAAGCCAGTCCAGTCAGAAAAAAAAAACAGTATGGACAGGGTGCCTGATCCCATGGTATAGAGGACGGACCAAAAGCCTGTATCAACATTACCTGGCAAACCGCTCTTTATCATTAGGCATCTGATCATCATCACATCTGGAGAAGAAAATAAAGAACAAATACATTGTTGTCATTTAACTGATTTTTCTGAGTTAGAAATGTGGCATAACATAAAGGACATTATAGAAAAAGGGGGATGATGGTGGAATACCAATGTTGTAGATATAGTAGCACCCAGGCTAGAAAGGGCCCAACAGATTGTTGATCCTTGCCAAGATCCTACTGTATCTATTATATATCAAAAGAAGCCAGAGAAAGAGGATGATCTCATGAGGAGAGTTGCTACATACAGTACCATAACCATTCAAGAGAAGGATGGCTTAAATTTTGAGCAATACAGTTTATTTTTTATTTGAATAATAAGCTCGATCCAGTAATCATCCGCTTACTAGGCAGATTACACCCTGCCTGCTACAACAGAAACAATAAGCAGTTCTTACTGCAAATTAAACCTTTAGTATCTACAGAGCCAATTTAACCAGTATGTGGATAATCTAATTTTCTTTCTCCTCCTTGTTACAGTAAAATGCTATAAGGCCTGGACAGCATACAGTGAAAGGAACCAGGTAAGTTTCTCCCTCACAGATGCCCAAATCCTCAATACAGCAGACCCTGAGAAATGAAAATCTCTATAGAAGAACTAATGCAGAGTAAAGTAAACAGAAGTAGGAGAATAATTTATGCAAGAACAACATTGTAAAAACAAACCAAACAAAAAGTTTTGAAAGACTTTGGAACTCTGATCAATGCAAAGACAAATCATAGTTCCAGAGGACTGATGATGAAGAATGCTACCCATGTTTTGATAAAGGTAATCGACTGAAGAGCAGAATTAGACATACATTTTTGGACAAAGAAATTTATTTTGTTTAATATACATACATTATGAAGGTTTTGCTTTTCTTCTTTTTCAAGGGGGAGATTGAAGGGATAGAAAATAAATGCTTATTAACTGAAAAATAATGAATTATATATATGTGCATATATATGTACATATATATATATTTTTAACAAGGCTCAAATGCAAAAGCAAAATGAGAACAAATGAATGACCTTCGAAGTTTAATGCATTGTGGATATCAATGCAGAAAACTAAAAATATTAAATAAATAATAAAATAAGGGGAAAAAAAGAAAAAAAGAAGTTCAATGCAATCTCTATTAGAGACAAATTATTTTATTTTTTAAAGGCAAAGAAGGGGCCACTGAAGTAGCCACTTTAAAATCTTAACCAGTAAGTACATTTTTAAAAGCAGTCATGAAAGTAATCGATACATCTCTGCCCTGTTACTCTATCCGTTATTTCCTAGAATTGACCATAAATCACTAAACAGTATGAACAAGGATGTTCTAGTATAACTTGTTCATAAAAAGTGGCACATATTTTTCATGCTTCCACTCAAAGTAGGGATCTAATCATGAAGTCACAGAAGGGCACTGCAAATGAGGCTTGAGATATATGCATATGAACTGTTAAGGGGTCCCCTGAACTTGTCTTTTTGAGTTGCCATATTTTCCAGAAAACACTGGACCCCACAGCATGAAGGAGGCCTTGAATGTGTCAAGGATAAAGCAGGGTTCTCTCCGTCCCCTGCCCAGGACATAATTTGTTGTTTGCACTCCCCCAAGCTAGAGTCCCTGTGTGTCCTTGGGAAGCAAGACAGGTGCCAGTCAGTATGTGCCAGACTGATGCTTGTACTGCTGGGGAACTTTGCAGATAAGTAGACCCTCCTATCTTCAGTCTAGCAGTTCTCAGGGGAAAAGAATGCAGCTTTTGCCATCATCTTGCTCCTCCCATTCAGCGGGGGTTTTGTCCTTTTCCCCACCTTCATTGCACCTTTCCCCTGCCATGCCACACCCTTTCCTGTTTTCTCCTCCTCCTTTTGTCGTACTGTCAAAAATATGCAGACTTCTATAAGGACTGTGAACTCTGGGTTCCACATGCATGTTCATTTCTCTTGTAATAAACCTGGTTTTCACGTAAGTCTCCTGATGCTGTGATTGGCTGTTGAAAAGACCAATGTATCAACCTACCAAAACACTGCTCAAGACCACTTAGGATAGTACGGTATGAGTATGCCAAGAGAACATCTACTGAACTGTGCTTGCTTCCTATCAAATGAAGCGGCTAACAACAACTTAAATGAAAAAGATCTGGCGCTTCTCGGGGACTACAAGCCAAAACCAAGATGCAAAGATAATCTCTATGCTACACCAGTAAAGGTATATAAAAGATGTAATAATTCTATACTTTGCACTGGTCAAATCAAATATAGAATATTTTGTTTGGTTCTGGATTCTACATTTTACAAACTGTTTCCCCAATAAGAACACCATGAGGGAGGTAGTACAAATAGTATTATCTTCATTTGACAGACATAAGAACAGCGCAAAGCTCCAAAGTGCTGGAGCTAGGACTTCAACTCACGTCTATTGATTTAGGGTCCAAGACTTTCCACTACAGCAGTGACTCTCAAACTACGTTATGTCACACGTCTAGATGAGGACTAACATTAGAAATCTTTCTGAGAAAGGGGAAAGATTAAATAAATCTGCTGTTTTTCTGCATTACTTCTGTATAAAGGAAGTGGAGTGTTTAGGACTAGAATTAACTGATTGGTGTAAATGGACAACTGGTTTTCCAGGGTAGGAGAGATATCAAAATTATCTGTAGATGTTTCTTCCCCATCAGTGTTGTCCCAAAGCTTACCTTGATGGGGACATTAAGCAACTCTAATTACTAAGGAGCTAAGAACCTAAACTATGTCTCTAAAATTATGATGAAGGGTGACATCAATGACTCTATTATATTTAAACAAGCCTATTAAGCCATGGCATGTAGTTAAAAATTGAACTCCCAAACACTCAAGCAAGATTTTCAGAAAAAGCTCCTTCATACTACATGAAATACAAAGAAAACAGCTCCCTTATAATGCAAGAGATAATCTGAGTGATGTTAACATATCTGAATAAAGGAAAAGGAGATGGCTGGTTACAAGCCTTCCCCCTCCCTTCTGTGGCCATAGATCATAAATATCTTGCCTGGCCCTGTAATAATAGACAAGGCTCAGTTCAAGTGCTTCAGAAGCACCCACAAGTAAATGGTTTAATTACCCTCAAGAAGCAGAAAGTAATTAGGGAGGCTTGCAAAACCTATCAGCCTCTACACAATAGGTCACTCCTCTGGAGCTAACAGAATGCTTGAGCATCTTCTCAAAAAGAAAAGAAATATAATACATAAAAGTATGTAGTTTCAACCCTGGATATGGGATCTAAAGTCATTTTTAATTCCAAAAGTCTAGGAAATGAGAAAAAAATTCTTACCTCAAAAATTTACTATTTCCTTCTCCATCATCATCAAAATCAAGCCTGGAAAATACCAAAAATAAAGTGTTAAAGATAGTTCATTAACAAAATAATTCCTTACCCACCTGTTGTCTCACCCACACAGAAGTAGGTGTCTAAGAATGAAGGGAAACGCAACAAGGGAAAATTATAACAGAGCAGCTTCATTCTTCCTCTCTGGATCAAAACAAACAGAGATGAACCTAGAAAAAGAACAACTATGTATTTCATTGTACTTGCATTCAGCGAGTGACTGACTTTTACAAAGGTATCCCCAGAGACTGGTTTTGCATGAAACCTCAAACAGAAATTAAGAGATGACGTATCATGAAGAGCTTATGCTAATACTCTACTTTATGACACAGGGCTTCCTTAAGTACCAGAAAAGCTCATGGGAAGCACTGGTCCCTGACATATTGCCCAAGTGACAGAATAGCTATCGCCTGCGATTCTGAAACACTTATCCTATTCCCAACACCTAGAATAAATAAGAGTATAGTTTTCTTGAGAGTATGTTATCTAGAATACGAGAAGGGTTGTCATGCTGTATTAGAAATGAGAAACAGAATCAACTCAGTCTCCTGCCAATTTCTAGGTTGATTCTAACTTTAAAATGTCATTAAATGTGAAAATTAAGGGTTTTTTGTTTTGCTTCAGTTTAAAGGGAAGATATTGGTATTTTAAAAAAATAGTTCAAGATAGTTTAAGTGAAGATAGGGGAAAGGCAATTTACCGTTATAACGTCTATTATAAACCATGTTTTAAAGAATGAAATTGTTTATTTCGATTGACCACAATGTAAAACCAACATAGCAATAAGTTCTGAAAGAAACAGTCTGTTGTTGTCAGACGTGCACTTTAGGAAAATCACTTTGGGAGATGAATGGAGGATGAATTGGAGTGAGGAGAGACTTCAGGCAGGCACACTCACCAGCAGGCTACTGCAATAGTCCAGATATGAGTAGATGAGGGTTTGTACCAAGGTAAGATGGGAGACTGTGGATAAGGAACACTATATATATTTTAGGACATACATTTTACATTGGTTAGTTTTGCTGCACTTGGGTTTTTTTTCCTCTCTATATTTTTTTATTCTTTGTTATAAGAAATGGTTTTCTGGGTGGGGAAGTGAAAGGGATATATACTGAGAAATAAAGATGATATGAAAACAAAAGATACAAATAAATATAATTTTTAAAAGCAAAACCAAAATGGTTTTATAAATACAGCACAGAGATCACTGAAGGGCATCCAGCCAACATCATCTTCAACCCTTATGTAAAACTTCCTGTGTGGGGAAAAAAATGAAGTCATATACACATAAAGCAGCAAGGTGCCCTAAAGGAGGCAACCTGTACCAGGCAATTCAACCCAGCACTACCATCCTGACCACTACTTCCCCTAACACCCAGATGGAGAAGGCCCAGGACCCCGACCCTTAAGCCCACCCTCCATAGTCACTATTCAGGGCAGTAGCTCCTGTGGAGGAGCCAGTCATGCTCATCAACTGCTGACCCACTGCCACTGACAGAAAATGCTGCCTTGTTGAAGCAGCAAGGTACCCTGAGGGAGAGGGAGGAAGCATCATGTGCACTAAGCAAGTCAAACCATTACCACCTCAACTATGACCTGACAGAGACAAGTCCCCTGACCCTGAGAGTCTGGGGAATAGCAGCAGCTCCAGAACACCAGTCTTGCCTCCAGCCAAGGCCTTGCAACCATGGGGAGAAAGGCCCACCTTCCTTGTCATCGCCAACACCAACTGTTAACCAACTGCCCCTGCCAGGTGGGTAAGCCAAATAACCTGAAAGTGGCAGCACCCTCAATCCAGCTCATCATACCCATCATTCTGAGAAGCAACCTCCACGGAGAGGCATACTAGACATTGCTCCTGCAGGTTCTACAACTACAGCTATTAAAGACCCAAAAAAGAAAGTTCTTGTCCCCAAGGTCTTGGTGTTGTCAAAGGGTTCAGAATGAGAAACTGATGCCATTATTAGTGGAAATGACACTGAACCATTTGGCTCAACCATTCTGGAAAACAATTTGCTGCAGTGCCCTAAGGAAAGGCCCCATGGTTCATCTGAAAACCCTTCCATGTATTTACCTCACTTTTCTATCTGGATCCTCAGCAATTAGCACAGCGCTCTGAACACAGTAAATGCTTTTTCATTCATTCACCCACCACTTTAGTCCTCAGAGATCTTTGGCTACTAAACTATTTTTAAGATATTCTTAAAAAATAAAATCAGTACAAACACTTAATCCCACTTCATACCAAATCTAGCCCGGCAGCTTGGCAGCAGAACAGTGGGGAAGAGCCAGAAACAGCTGAGGAGTGAGTGTGATTCTGAAACTAAGCCAATTCTCTTACCAGCAGATCAGGCATGAGCTAAATGAACACATTCCAGAATGAGGCTTCTCAGTTTACAGGAACCCTCAACGCCATCCCATTTTGTATTCTTACTCACCCTGGCCGACGCTTAATAGTCCGCTGAGAGATGGCTCCCCCACCTTGAACCCCAGGTCCAGGGTTTCCAGACACAATGGCTGCACCCAATGATGAAACATCTGATGCCATTTCTGTTAGAAAAAACAAAAGGTACAACACTTTTTAACCCCTTTTATTATCAGCACAGAATTCAAGTAAGCTAATAAAAGTCAATTGTCAACTAGCATTTATTAGGCACCTACAATGCTTAAGTAAACTAGTTTCTTCCCCCGCACCCAACATGGTAAAAGGGGGATAGATTTGGTGATTCACATCCCAGCTCTGTTATCCCTGAGGGGCCTCAGCCAAATCACTTCCCCTTTTGAGGCCCTGGGAAAAAGAGCACTGGATTTAAGTCCTGGCATTACAGCTTCCTCCATGTGGAATCTTAGGCAAGCTATTTCTCCTTCCTCTGCCTCAGTTTCCTCAATGGTAAAATGAGAGAGCTGTACTAAGTCAAAGATTCTTCCTCTCTATGTCACAGACCCTATCTGGCAGTCAATTAGGTGAAGTCTAAGGACTCATTCACAGGATGTTCTTAAGTACAAAAAAAAAAAAAATGAATACATAAGATCATAAGGAAACCAATTATACTGAAATAGTTATCAGAACTTTTCTTTTGGGGGGGCAATCAATGTTAAGTGACTTGCCCAGGGTCACATAGCTAATAAGTGTTTGAGACTGAATTTGAACTCAGATCCTCCTGACTCTAGGGCTGGCACTCCAATGTGCCACCTGGCTGCCCCAGAATGTTTTTTTAAAAACAAGTTCACAGCCGCCAGGTCAAGAACTCCCAACTAGATGATCTCTAAGGTCTCTTCCATTAATAAACCTCCTACACTTACTTTATGATTAATGCATTTTACAATAAAAGTGATTTTAAACATACAGGTAACAATAATTCAGTCTATGTTCTTTCTGATCCTTATGTTTATACATTCTGGTTGTTTTGTTGTTGTTCAGTTGTTTCAGTGGTTGGTTCACTCTTCATGATACCATGTGGAGTTTTCTTGGTAGAGATAGTGGAATGGTTTGCCATTTCCTTCTCCAGTTCATTTGACAGATAAGGAAAGTGAGGCAAACAGGGTTAAATGGCACAGCTAGTGAGTGTCTGAGGCCAGATATGAACTCAGGAAGGTTTAGGCCCAGCACTCTATCCACTGTTCCACCTAGCTGCCCATACATTCTGGTACATACATACATTCTGTTTTTTACATTAGCTAAAAACCCCACTGATTTCTCACATCTAGACTGTCTTCACTTTTATTTAAACTCTTAGTTTGAAACAAGGATCTCCTGATTCCAGCTCTCTCCTCTCTGGCACTTATAAGACGATACATTCATGCAGGGCTCTTCTCTCCTTAGGGAGTTCTTCCCAGAACCTCCATTTGAGAGAAGAATCCCAGACCCGCCACCCCCTCATTCTCTGGACTTAGAACTCCCTCTCTCTCCTTCAGCTTTTCAATTTTTCTTTTTATGTGCTATCTTCCCCTATTCAGAATTTAAGTTCCTTGTGGGCAGGGATTATCTTTCTTTTTGCTTGTATTTGTATCCCCAGCACTTAGCACAGTGGCTAGCCCACAGTAAGTGCTTAATAAATGCTTGTTCGCTATTTTCACAAGAGATCTTCTGCTTTCTTGAAGAGTGCTAAATAAAGCATTAACTGGGCTAGCTAGCTTCAATGCTTAGGTCAGTCACAGAAACTAGGTTTGCATCCCAGATGTTTCTGCTTGCATCACTTCGGGCAAGTCACTTAACCTACATGGACTTCAGTTTCCTCACCTAGAATATGAGGTGGCTATGGCTCTATGACCATAAATTGAGAAGTATTCTAACACATCAAAGAGTATCACTACTAACACACTTAGCTAGTGTTGAAATGGAGTGCCTTACATAAAGAGCAGTTACAGCGAGAAAGGCAGCATGAGAGAAAGGAAACGAAGAGTTCGTAAAATTATGAATACGGCTTACATTTATGTATTATCTTAACTACAGGATCTCGCCTAATCCTCAAAACCTGGTGAGGCAGGCTGTTCAGGTACTGTCATCTCCATTTTATAGAGGAGTACATCATTGAGGTTCAAACAGTTACTCCAAGTCCCACAGCTGGAAGGGAGAGGAGCTGGGCCTCAAACCCCATCATCTGATGGATTCTCTGTCTTCCACTCTTTCTACTAACTGGCTCTGAGCCAATTTAACCTCCTTTAAAAAATCAATATTTTCTTGGAAAGATTCAGCTCTAAAGTTAAACTACCGCCAAATTCGGTTTGTTTTCCTAAATAAGCAGGTGGAATAAAATTTAAAATGAGAGTAAGAAATTAAAAAATATGACTGAGGCAGACAGAAATATTAAAGGTGCTGTGTCAACATAAACAGCTAATTAAAGGAATCACCCAAATTTTCTAAACTATGATCTACCACTTAGGCTGGAATTCATTTTCCTGTAGTTTTTTAATCATTTCCTAAATCCACCTCTAAACTGGATTTAGAGTAAATATAAAATACTTGCCATTCTGAGGCAGAAACTGATTATCACTCATTATGGTGATACAAATTATATCAGTGGCAACGGATAAACCCAATAATTGTAAGCTTTCGATTTTTGCTCTACCCACCAAACAAGCATGTTTCTCATTGTAGATACTTTGGCAACTCAGTGAAGATGAATTTTTAAAGTTTAAGTCTTTGACTAACATTGAGAAGAATAAACTTGTACTGTGTTTTAAAGCATAAGTTAAAAAGTTAAATTATTTTAAGCTTCATCAAGTTGAGGCATATTAGACAATTAGTCTAGCATCATGAAGCTTACATAATTATTAAGTTCATTTTCAAAAGCTTTTCCCAAATGTTAAAATGTACTTCTATCTGCCACACATTAGGCATCTTTAAAGAACATTTATCTCTTGACAACAGCTTTCTCCATCCTTTAAAAGCCATTTATATGAATAGTTCCCAAAAGAATGGATTATATCAAATCGCTAAGTGCAAATTAATATAGCTGAGGTTTTACCTCACTCACACCCAGCAAATTAGCAACACCGACATAAAAATGGAAATATTCGCTGTTTGGAGGGACCAGAGAAAGACAGGACCGCTATCAGTGGGGTTGTGAAATGATCCAATCATTCTGAAAAACAATTTGGAATGGATTAGCCTAAAAAAAAAAAAAAAAGGTGACAAAAATGTCCCTACTCTTTGACCCAGAAATTCCACTGCTACGAAAATACTGGCATTCAGGTGAAGTTCAGAAAGAAAGGTCCCACATATCAAAATATTCATGGCAACACTTTTTTGTAGTCACAAAGTATCACAGATGCTCATCAATTAGGGAAAAGCTAAATAACTGGTACATGAACATAAGAGAATGCTATGCCATAAGAAATGAAAATGAAGAATTTGGAGAAACATCTAAAGATTTACATAAAGTGGTACAAAGTGAAGAGAAAGCAATGGCTACAAAAATGTAAACAAAAAGCAACAAAATTAAACTAAATACTGTGTAATTATAATGGCCAAGGATGGTCCTAGACTAGAGAAGCAACCAGGAAATGCAGTTTCCTCTTTTCTCTAGAGAGCTGGGGACTATGGATCCCCCAGCAGAATACTGTATATGCTGTCAAGCATGAATTATGTATTGGCTGGTTTTGCTTAGTCTTTTTTTTTTCTTTGTAATAAGGGGGCAGAGGGTGGAGTTTATTCAGAAACCAGTGAGATATAAAAAAGGAAGGGTATCGAAATCACTACTAATTAGAGAAATGCAAATTAAAACAACTCTTAGGTACCACATCTCTCCTGTCAGATTGGCTAAAATGACAAAACAGGAAAATGATAAATGCTGGAGAGGATGTGGGAAAATTGGAACACTGTTACATTGCTGGTGGAGTTGTGAACTGATCTGGATTCTGGAACTATGCCCAAAGGGCTATAAAAATGTTCATACCCTTTGATCCAGCAATACCACTTCTAGGGTTGTATCCCAAAGAGATCACACAAGTGGGAAAAGGACCCATATATACAAAAATATTTATAGCGGCTCTCTTTTGTAGTAGCTAAGAATTGGAAATCAAAGGGATGCCCATCAATCGGGGAATGGCTGAACAAGTTGTGGTATATGAAGGTAATGGAATAATACTATTGTGCTATAAGAAATGGGGATGATATGGACTTCCTAACAACCTGGAAAAACCTATACGATATAATGCTGAGTGAGCAGAGCAGAGCCAGGAGAACATTATACACAACCACAGATACATGGATTCTGTGAGGACTAACCCTGATAGACTTTGCTCTTCTCAGCAACACAAGGTGCAAAGACAACTCCAAAGGACTCATGATGGAGAATGCCATCTACATCCAGAGAAAGAACTATGGCATCTAAATGCAGATTGAGGCACACTTGATGCTCGCCTTTTTTTTCTCTTTTGTTTTTGTTTTGGGGTCTTTTTTTTTGGTTCTGTTTCCTCTTTCTCATAATTCATTCCATTGGTCATAATTCTTCTTCACAACTTGACTAGTGCGTTATACGTACAAGATATATCAGATTCCATGCTGTCTTGGCCGGGTGGGGGATGGGGGTGGGGAAAGAAAACATGGGGAACTCAAAATTATATAGAACCCAGTGTTGTAAACTAAAAATAAAAAATCTCAAAAAAAAAAAGAAGAGTATATAGAAAAGAATAAAGACATTTCAAACATAAAGTCAGTATCTGAAAAAGAAGATTCCTTTTGTATGTGCTGAAGATGCTAACTGCTCCTGGGATTCAAAAAGAATAGAAAGCACTCCAGTTGAGGAAATAAAAACTATATGTATACATGAAACAGCTAGAGAATATTATGCTGTATTCACTCAAATGTGAGATCATCACATTTGCCTTCTGACTGAATCCAAACTTCACAAACTTCACCTTGTTCTGTAAAGTTTGGATTCAGTCAAAGGGCTGTACAGGGCCATACGTGGCTTCAAGTCTGAAGGTCCCCCACCCTGATTTAAGCCATCCACAGGTTGTCCTCTGCAGCTCCTCTTCACGTTCTTCCATAAATCTTTTACCCAACATGGGAGGGTAGGGTCTTTCTGTAGATCTCTTGACCTTAATTGCGCACCATCCACTCAAGATCCCTCCTTATCTTCTGTTGTCCATCTGATAGCTTTCACACCACTCCTCTTACACAGTGCTTCGCTAACACCATAATGCAGCCTATTGGCATCCATGACGCACCTCTCTCATGACCTTCAATTTTAATTCCTTGGAAATTGTGGTATTCCATGACTTAAAGTCATACAGCAGCATCCAAAGATACTGGTATCAAAAAGATGGGTCTTTTTATTTCTTAAGGGAGAAGCTTGCCATCATTTGAGCTACTGTGAAGTTTCCCAAGGACAACCTAACCTGTTCTCATTCTCCCATTTAATACTACTTCCAGCTCACTGTCCGCCCACAATGTCTCTCCAAGATATATACATAAAGATGAACCAGTTCTACATCCAACTGCACACCGCAGTATAGAAAAGAGGCATTCTTCACTCACATGGTTTTCCCATGTGGACAGTCAGGACAAATTCATGAAATAAAGCAAGTTAGAACAGGGAAAGACAATTATGGGAGTAGAGTAATACCCAAAGTGCCACTAACAACAGGAAAGGTGTCATAGAGGAGATGAGCTAGATTTTAGAGAAAGTAAAAGAATTTGTTAAAATATAATAAACTTCATTTTTGTAACAACACTTGGATGCTCAACCTTCTAGCTCCTCCTGATCATTTCCTAAAAAAAGCATTCATGACATATAGGTATAAAGTTTCTGAGCAGGTTCTCTACAAGAGTCTTTCACTTCTCTCATTCCTTACATCTGAATGGTATTTTTAAAAAATATTTTTAACTGTCCTTTGTGTCCATCTTTGCAGTGACATTACCAAGTATCAGAGTTTGGGGAGTTTTTGGTCCAGACCTGTACAGATCAGTGTGGAAAGTCCCTCTACCAACGCAGATCAGCAATTCGCCTGCAATGTGGAGCCTCAGAATGGGGTACTGAGTGTTAAGTGACTTACCCTGGGTAACATAGCTAACGTATCAAAGGCAGAATTTAAACTCATGTTTCAAGTTCCTAGCACCTCCATGGTAGGAGACCACACTGCCTCTCATCAAAAACAGAGGCTGATTTAATTTAGAGGGTGTTATCCAGGATTCCCCTGCCTTCTCATCTTCTGCAATCAAGGCTGGTGCATAAGGTGCAATTATGTGAATGGTAGTCTTATTTTTTAAATTTTATTTAGTATTTTATTTTCCTCAGTTACATGTAAAAACAATTTTTAACATTTGCTTTTAAAACTTGGGAGTTCCAAATTCTCTTCCTTCATTCCTCCACACCCCATGCCCCAACATTGAGAAGGCAAGCAATTCAATATAAGTTATATATGTATTGTGTATGGTAGTCTTTTTGAAAGAAAGAAGAAAATCAAATTACCTGTATCAAAAATGAAAAGGGTGAGTTCACCTCTAATGAAGAGGAAATCAAAACAATAATCAGGAATTATTTTGCCCAATTATATGCCCATAAATTTGACAACCTTAGAGATATGGATGAATATTTGCAAAAACAGAAATTGCCCAGGTTAACAGAAAAGGAAGTAAAATTTCTAAATAACCCCATCTCAGAAAAAGAAATTGAGCAAGTCATCAATGAACTCCCTAGGAAAAAATCTCCAGGGCCAGATGGTTTTACATGTGAATTCTATCAAACATTTAAAGAACAATTAATTCCTATACTTTGTAGACTATTTGGGAAAATAGGCGAAGGAGTCCTATCAAATTCGTTTTATGACACAAATATGGTACTAATACCCAAACCAGGTACAGTCAAAACAGAGAAAGAAAATTATAGACCAATTTCCCTAATGAATATTGATGCAAAAAATTTAGATAAAATATTAGCAAAAACATTGCAGCAACTTATCACCAGAATAATACACTATGACCAG
>CM053627.1:41186003-41212456 GCA_028646595.1 Phalanger gymnotis | reverse complement strand
GATACATTGTGAAATGTTAAAATTTGGTTTTATAAACAGTAATCTTTTCTTTTACAGTGCTAAGAGTATTGGGCCTTAGAAATTAGAATGTTACCACTAGTGATTAAAATAATTCCTCTTATAATCTAGATGTTGTTAGATTAAGAATTGTACTTAATTAAGAAACTGAGGTTGTTAACTGAACCAAGGACGTTTGGATATTCAATCTTGTGTAAAAGTTTTCAGTGTAGAGGAATTCCTATGGACAAAGCTTTTAAAGTCCTGGTAAACTTTGTTATTGTGATAAAGCTAATTTAATTGGGCATGTAATGTATAGAAACTAAGCGTTCTCCCCATTACAACATCCTTTTTGACTAAAGAATTTTTGTGTTATCTAGAAATTCTGTAATGACAAAGAATTGAGTTGTTATAATACTCTGAAAAATATAGGGGTGTGATTTTCAAGCCTGTATTATCTAAAGATGTATTTATGTATGTTAATCTGGAGGTTTATGGACTAATCTGTGATGGCACTTCGGGAATTTGTTAATGAATCCCAATGTTTAAAGGTTATTTTGCTTTAAAAAGGAGACACATCTCGTTTTAGAGCTGTCCAAATAATTTTTCTTTATGAAAGTTCAGTGATAATCCCTGTTTATATATCAGGATCAATTTTAAATTGTTTTAAAGAAGAGAAAATGCTTTTGAAAAATGCTCTGTAAAATCTTTTTGTATAATTTTCAGAAGGCCTGCTGAATTTCCACCCTGTAAGCTAATTGGTTACAGCTTTCTCTGAGTTTTCCAAGTTCTGGGTGAGAATCTTATACTTGGGGAATTAATGCTTATCTATAGAAGTCTCGGGGGAGGGTGGTTAAAGCATGTGTTTTATGTACCCCAAGAAAGGCCCATTAAGGAGGCAGTCTGTGCGCTCCTTACTCCCCGCCCCCTTAGTTTAAATAAGAAAGAGTATTACCTTTGCCCACCTGTCAGAAAGGAAGGAAGGGGGAGAAGCAGCAGTTAAAGAAAGAAATAAACAGTAGGGGTCAGAAGCCTCCAAACCTGGCTTCTTAAAGTCAGCAAAAGTGATGGGTTTTTAGGATAAGATTAGGTTTTGAGGATGTAGGTCTTAAGGATATAGTTTTTATTAGTGAAGCTTGCCATCTAATGGAAAAGAACCCACCCTCAGGGGGAGATGATATGGCAGATCTCTTTAATCAGAAATAAGCAGGTAGTGACAAAAGGGAAGTCATCTGCCAGAATCTGTTACCATTGTGAAAGAAGTTGGTTTTATCGGAAAAATGGAAAATTGGATAAATGCAAATATGTGAAATCTTGTTTTTAATCAAATGACTAGTTACATTGGTACTCTTGTATAGCCAAATGAAAGATAATATGGTTTCCAAAGTATTAAAGGGAATAATTTGGGGAAAAGGGAAAAGAAGTTTTATGAGATAATATTGTTTACAAATGTAAGGTTGAATCATTATCCCATAGACTAAGGCTGGGATTTTAAAGTTATATTGTATCTATGTGAGATAGAGTTCTTAGATGTTTTAAAGTGATATGAGAGCAATTATTGTATTAATACAAATGGTGTAATTAATCACTGGAACTAAATCAGAGACATCCTCAGTTTAGGGAAAAGAATTTCAATGTAAGTCTCTTTAGGAGAGATAAGTTGTAGAATATTTCTGTATTGATGGGAAAGTTAAATGTGGATTTGAATTCATTCCATTGTCTAAAACATAATGATAAAATTATGGCTCAATTCTTTCAGACTAGGCATAATTAGAGAAGAATAGGAAAATAGAGGAGAAATTGATGCAAATGTGTTAGAGAAATAATTTATGATCTTAATGGGAAGACTTTATGAATAAAAGAGGAAATGCATACAAGCTATTTAGAGCTAGCTTTAAGGATGTCCCTGAAGCAATGTGAGATTATATTCATTCAATCTTGCCATTCAAAGATTTAATGGGACTGTTAACTGACAGTTTTTCTGAGCCTAACTCCAGTTGTGAGTACCTAGGAAGGCTGACCCAAGATGCCAGCAGCCCTGTAGGAGGGCAGGCATGATTTCTTGGCAAAGTTGAGAGGGCAATTGTTCAGCGTGTGCTGAGGTGGGACCCTCTTAACTGAAGCCTGGCAGACTAGGCCTGGCTTAATGTAGCTTACAGTTTGACTTAACTTCTGCCTGGAGTTGATAGGAAGCTGGGGAAAATATGGTCCCCTTACTCTGAGTCCCTATTCTCTTGGTGAAAATTTTCTATAATCAGAAGGTTTTTTAAGTACAGTAAAAAAAATCTATTGATTATGGAACATCTTAGATTACTATAGGACTGGGAGTAGTGTTTTTGTATAGGTCCGTACATAAGTTAGGTTTTTCTCCGTAATGGTATGGAGATGATTAAGTCAAGGGCTTGTGAGAATATTATTTTGCTATTTGGTTAATATCAAGCTTGTCTAGGGTTTTGCTACAATTAATAATGTTAAAAGAATGGCGTGTGTATTATCCTGTAAATGCCATCAAAGAAACATGGCATGACAAAAGTTTATGATATTGTATGTACTGTGATAAAAATTGGTTATTTAATGTGTTTATGTATGTACTGAAGCCTGTTAATTCCTTAAGTGAGATATCATCCTCCTGGTGAGGAAATTAATAATGAGTGAATGTAAAATATAAGAAACTGGGTCCTGATGTGAATTTCTTAAACAGAACAATTGGTCAAGGTTCCAATTTTGAATTTGTAAAATGATCAGGGTTATAAGGATTAGAAATAGTAACTTAAAATTGTGCTAAGGTGACTTTTGTAGGAGAACAGACAGAAAGCTGGTTCCTGTAAGACAAGAGGAAGGCGCTGGGATGCTGTGCTGAGAGCAAATGCCAAGGAGCAGAAGACGTGGTGCTCCCTGCCGGACAGCCATACTGGAAAAGACTTTTTGAATCTTAAAGGGACAACTGCATCATCGTTTTCCTTTGAGTCTCTGTATCTGTATCTACAAAGGGGACTGCCCCCTTTGATTTGTCAACGAGTAGGAGATTTTGAGGAATGGAAACCTTAGAAAAGGGTAATGGGGACGCAACTTATATTAGCAATGATGTGTGAAGTCTTCAGATTAGTATAAAAAGAGAGGGGACTGAATGGGATGGATAATTGTGAAGACTTCACAGGGTATCTTTAATGGAGAGGTTTTGGGATTTGATTTGGCTTTGTGATTTTGGAAGGTGAGGGCCTGGAACTGAAGGCATGCCCTTCCTCCCCTCTCTCTCACATGTTAGAAGATAATGAACTTCCTGTGAGCTAATTGTTCTTTGCCCTAGGAAGGTCTCTCCCCCCCCATTTCTTCTCCTAGACTTTCAGACGCCACCATGGCAGTTGAGTTCCCATAGGGAAAAACTTGAATGGACCGGATCAACCTTGGTCCTCTGTGTAGTTTTCGTGCCTAGACTGTAAGCCCACCTCCCAGCCAATGGTGAGAAGGGATAGGGGTGGGTGGGAATCTTTTTCATTAAGAGTATAAATTAGGACAGGTCCCCTTTTACCTCGTCTCCTCCATTATGGAGATGTGCCCAAATCTTGCAAGGTTTGTGAAATAAATTTACTTTGTTCCTCCTAAGGATGTCTCTCTTATTTAAAAATTCTGTCTCATATATATATATATGTACATACATATATATATATACACACACATATATATATGTGACATCCTCATTTTGAGGAGTTCAGGTAGAAAAGAATAAAGGAAATAAATTTTCTGGGAAATTTACAAGGCATTCCAAAAGTCTTACTGCAGTTTTAAATTTTAACAGCTTAAAGGCCTTTTGGGACACTCTGTAAATGTGCATGAAGCATGGCAGGCAGGAGAGTCCAGTGGATGAAGAGCAAGCTCAAGTTCCTGCCTCTATACACACTTGTCTTATAACAATGAGAAAGTCACTTAACTTCTCAGTGTTCATTAGCAATTCTCTGAAACTATAAATTACACATCAGAGTTGTCCATCTGAACATGGAAAGGCCCAATGAAATCAGAAAGCTGGGCAAAAAAAAAATGAATATGATGCACATATCACCACACATATGTGCCTATACATTTCGGTCATTAGTCCTTTTTTTAATCCTGTGCAAGTTTTTTGGCACTGATTAACACTAGGAAACCATTATGTAAATATATGTATTACACATTTTTAAAGTCAGAGTTATTCCCATGCAAAAACAAAACCTCACAAAAATATAATGCAATCAAGCATTTGTAAGAATTATTCACTGTTTTAACTTCTAAATTTGTTTTCTGAATTTACAGAGGCAAAGAGCAAATGAATCTGCTCAAATAAATGCTATCCTTCCTTACAGGCTTCAGCTAATATTAATTACCTCATCAAAATGTGATCATGAGTTTTGTTTGTTCACACACACAAATTTATTCCCACACTGTAGAAAAATTCACTTCTGACAACCTGTTTGCAAATGTTTTGCAGCTTGGCTGACTGCTGTTATATTACCTTTTGCAATGTCAACAGTTTAAAAGTCTTATTTATTTGCTCCATGGTTCAAAGATGTCATTTTACGTTTACATTTGAAGGTGAGATTTACAATAACAAGCACTCTTCCAGTTTAATTTCATCTCTCAGAATTTCCTGCAATATAATTTCAGGCATTATCTCTCAAACTGTCTCCCTCTCTCTGAAAAAAAGTTTTCCGTATAAGAAACATATAATGAACATCCAGAGGGGCAGTAGGCAAGGACTTAATATTTTTCTAACATCCATACATCCTTGTTCCAGAAACAATGCAGAAAAACTAGTAAAAAGTATTCACAATGATTAATATTTGATGTTATCAAATTCTTGCTATTGTAAAATAATAACTTTTTTCTAGGGGCTCAATTTAAATTTCCACCTACATCGGCTAATCCAGGGAGATCCATTTTAATACAAAAACCAACACAAGAAACTCAATACGCCTAACTACCCTGCTTTCTAGAAATGCTCCTCCTTTTAAAAGGAGCTGATCAAAAAGCTAGTGACAAACCTAAGCTACTGGAAATGCTTCGGCAGCATTTTCAGTTTGAATCCAGAGATCACCAAAGAAAAGCAGCCCCTTTCAAACCTTTTTACCTTTTCTTGGGGTTTCAGCTCTATTTAGTGCTAAGATGAAAAACGAGAAAAACCTTTTTTCTAAAATCCTATCAGAACCCAAGAGAAGGGTCATTTCATCCCTTCATCTCCAGGCAAAAAGTACATTTAGAATTATAGAATCCCTAAATTTTAGAAGTTAGAAAGAACTTTTAAAAAATCTTCTAGTCCATCTATTTTTTTAAATAATAAACAAAGTGATTTTACAGAAGAAAATGAGGCAGACCAACCACTGGCAGAGATAAAATAAGAATTTAGTCAGTTTACTGAAAAAACAATTATCATAATAGTAATAGCTAGCATTTATATAGTTACTACTGCAAAGTGCTTCATATATTATCTCATTTAATTCTCAGATAAACCCTGTCAGGTAGGTACTATATTATTTTACAGATGAGGAAAATAAGGCAGAGGTTAAGTAATTTGCCCAAGGTCATATAGTCAGCATCTCAGCCAAAATTTGAACTCAGGTCTTCCTGAGGCACCTGGTCTAGGACTTGATACCAAATATGTCAAAAAACACTTAGCAAATCCTTAATATATCCATGCTATATCTCTTGGATATCTGTTGAACTGATTCTTTCGAAAAGAAATCACCATCTAGACTACCCAACATGCAAACAAAATTCTGAAGGACAGGAAACTAACCTAGCCCTAATAAGATTTGAATCTAAGCTTCTGAAAGCTTAATTCTGAATCACAGTCCCTATTTCCGAACTATGTAGAAACACACACGTGCCTACAGTACCTAGGGACACAAGTCTCTTAAAAGACAAACTCAAGTTTAAAAGTAGGGTCCAAGTGAGTCTCCTGACCATCTATTTGTCTATAAAATTTAAATATATCCATTCCTCTATAAGTTTTGAAGATACAGGGTGTCCCAAAAGTTTTAGTGAAGTTTGAAGCTAAAGCTTTAATAGTTTAAATAGCTCCAAACTGTACCAAGACTTGGAAAGACCATGGAAAGAGAGACACACAGGTCTACACGACCATATACATATGTATAAATATATATATACCCACATATACTATAGACTATCCATATACTTACATAGTATATAGACACATAATACCATATACACATATATATTATCCATATGCTTATAGATAGCATGCAAATATATTAAATGTGTATATTCATATATGCATATACACAGGACTACATACACACTATATATACTATGTCTCTACTATCTATGTGCTCATATATAGTGTATTTATGAAAATATATATACTATATATGCTATGTGTATCCTATCCATATGTTTATGGTGTATGTATATAAAAACTCATATATACACATATATGTGCATGTATGTATATACTAAAATACACAATACCACACATACATAAGAGGCAGCTAGGTGGCTCAGTGACTAGGATCCTGAGCCTGGAGTCAGGAAAACCTCAAACACTTACTAGCTGTATGACCTTGGGCAAGTCACTTAACCTCTGTTTGCCTTATGCCACTGGAGAAGTATCCAGTATCTTTCCCAAGAAAATCCCATGGACTGTATGGTCCACGTGGTCACGCCTTAACTACAATACGTACTATGTTGTATACATGCATATACCATGTACATACTATCCAATCCTTCCACAGAATATGTAGATACCATACATAATATATACCCGTGTATACACAGATGCTACGGATCTGTTTGTGTGATACGTATATACTAAAATTACACGAATAGTCCGTATATATGAAATTACACACGGCTGAGAAGACACAAAGCCCTAACTTAGGCAGCAGCCCCCAGGGCCGTGTAGACCACCCCTCATTCCGCCCAAGGCGCCTCTCAGACCGAACCGACCCAACCAAGCCCCCGAAGCTCGCGGGGCGCAGGAGTCCCGAGAGGCGGACCCCGCGCCCACCACGCAGACTCTGCGGGCCCGAATAGTCCTGCCCCGAATAGTCCCCGGCACCGCCCCTCCCTCTCCAGCCTTTCTCTCTTTCTCCAGCCCCCGCCCCCGGACCCCAGACTCCCCCTCCCCTCGGGCGTCCAGCCCCGGCCTTCTCAGACGCCCGTGCTTCCCGGCCCCTGGACGCCGGCCCCTCGGGCCCAGGCCGCCCCCACCCCCGCCCCAGTCGCGCCCGCCCCTCCCCCCCCCAGCCCGGTCTGCAGGGTCCTCACCAGGGTTTGCGGCAGTCGCCGCCATGGCCCCCGCTGCCGCGCCCCCCGGAGGGAGGAGTCGCCGCCGCCACCGTGGCCGCCGCGAGACCGGGAGGGGCGGGGGAGGGGGAGGGGAAGGTCACTGCCCCGGAGCCGCCGCCGCAGCCGCCGCCGCCACCGAGCTGCACCGCGGCGCCCAAGATGGCGGGCGCTGCAGACCCTCCCTGACAGGGGAGGTGCCTTCGCGCCCGGGAGGAGAGGCCTAATCCGAGCCTGGCCTCCTCGGCGGGAAGCCTACCAATAGACAAGGCCGGGTCGGACCCGGGGCCCGCGGAGGTCGAAGCGCCAGCTAGTCAACTGTGAGCCGGGCTGGGGAGAACCGTCTGGGGAGAACCGTCTGGGGAGCTCCCAATGGCCCCGCCTCCGGGGCGGCCCCGGGCCTTGTTAAAGGTCGGAGTGACGTCAGCAGGCCCGCCTATATAAGGACCGGTCTGGTTGCCCGTGAGAGCCTGAAGGAGGTGGCCTCTCAGAGCCTGCAACCTTAAGGGTTTGGTTATTTAAAAGCTCCCAGGCTGGCCTTTCTTGCGCGTTTTCTTTCCCCTGAGCTCCGCGTTCCCTTTCTACCTAAGTCAGCCAGGTAGCATTCATTAAGTGTCTCTCATGAACTATGCGCTGGGCGTAGAAATGAGCCGATCCCATCCAAGCGGCATTTGTGCTGGGGGTACCAAGAAAGGCCAGGACAGTCCCCGCGCGCAGGGCGCCGGAGCCCCCAGTTTGGTGCAAGGGACGGCGTGCAAACCGCATGCACGAAGCATACCTTGGCCGAGGGAGGGAGGGCACTAGCCTTAAGGGACACTGAGAGGGGTTTGATCTTCAGTAGACTTGGTGGCTGCAGGAGGAAACCCGTTTGCAGGGTGGTGGACAACCCATTCAATAGAAGAACTTTCTAAAAATGCCATTGGCAGCCCATCGAGGAAGCAGATGCCCCTCTTCAGGGAACACCTTCAAGCTGTACCTGGGAGGGGAATGTGTGTCGGGGAGTCCCCTGGTCTTACTGTGTTAGGAAGAGATGCTTTTCTGCGAGGAATTAGGATATAAGTTCCAGAATGAGACTTTTCCATTTCCATGGCTGAAATGCACTTTATTCCCACTCTTAGAATGCCTTGCTTCCTTCAAAGCACAGATGTCACCTCTTGAACAAGACCTTTCCTGATTCCACCAGATGTTACTGCCTTTTCCTTTTTCAAATTACCTTGTATTTATATTGGTTTATATTTTGTATTCTCCTCTAGTCTGGCTACCCGCACCAACATACCTACACATTAAAATGTAAGTGGCTGTTTTGTCTCTATATCCCTAGAGCCTAGGATAGTGCCTCATTCTTCATGGTTTTCTCGCATCCTTCTCATTTCTCTTCCCAATTTTTCTTCTACTTCTCTAACTTGTTTTTCCAAATCCTTTTTGAGCTCTTTCATGGCCTGAGACCAGTTCATGTTTTTCTTGGAGGCTTTTGTTGTAGGCTCTTCAACTTTGTTGACTTCTTCTGGCTGTAGGTTTTGGTTTTCTTTGTCACCAAAGAAAGATTCCAAAGTCTGAGACTGAATCTGGGTATGTTTTCGCTGCCTGGACATTTTCACAACCAACTTACTTGACCTTTGAGTTTTTCAGCAGGGTATGACTGCTAGAGTGAAGAGAACTATGTTCCAAGCTTGGGGGTTTGTGCCAGCTCTGCCACACCAGCATGCCGCCTTCCCCAAGAACCCCCAACCTGGACTGGACTTAGATCTTCAGCAGGCTCTGCATTCCTGCTCTGATCCTCCACTTAATTCCTCCCACCAGGTAGGCCTGGGGCCAGAAGCAACTGCAGCTGTATTTCTGTAGCTGCCCTACCTCCACTGCCCCCAGGCCGGTGGCACAACTGTGAACTCCTTTTTTCACTCTGTCCCCAGCAGCTTTTCCCACTAACCTTCTCTGTTGTCTTTGGTGTTTGCGGGTTGAGAAGTCTGCTGTAGCTCGCTGATTCAGGGTGCTAGGGCATGCTCTGCCCGGCTCCTGGTCTGGTTGGTCCGTGCAGGCCAAGCTGGGCTCTACTCCTCTCTGCCCCACTCCCAGCTCCGAGCGGGATAGACCTTACCCAGAGGCCATCCAGGCTGTCCTGGGCTGTAGCCCTGCTTCCTTCTGCTGTTTTGTGGGTTCTGCAGTTCTAGAATTGGTTCAGAGCCATTTTTTTTAGGTTTTTGGAGGGAATTGGGAGCTCATGCTAGTCCCTGCTTTCCAGCCACCATCTTGGCCCTGCCGCCCGATCATACCTCATTCTTAACAGGTACTCATCCATCCATCCATCCATCTATCTACCTACCTATCTTTCTCTCTCTTTGTTTCCAGTTGAATTGTATTCTTTGTGCCAGTAAATGCAGAAAATTCCTACAAATCTAGCCTGATCCAATCATCATTAAATGGCTACCATGTGGAAGGCCACTGCGTAGGGACCAGTGATAACATTTAATGAAGGAAGAAGCACTAAAATTTGGTATGATCAGGAAATGGCCATGTGTAACCAGGATGTGGCATCAGTTATACTGGATACCTTTCTGGGTCCTCAGAAAGGGCCTTGAAGTGGTTTTCTCACCTATAAAATGAAGGGGTTAGATTAGGCACATAGTAGGCATTATATAAATGCTTATTGTCTTCCCTACCTTACCCCTCCTAAATGATCTCTAAGGTATCTTTCAGCTCCAGATCTATGATTAAATTATGGTCCAGACATGAAAAAATTCATGGAGTGGAGAGGCTACCAGACAAGATCAGGGAACATATCCAGTTTGGCTAGAAAGTTATCTTAGAACCAGATTGTAAAGGTCATCAAATGCACAGTTAAGAAACACAGTTTCCTTAGGGAGGCAGGGAAGGTCTTTAAACAGAGAAGTTATACAGGTAGGAGGTTCTAATGATAACTCAGGGCCTGAACCAGTCTGATAACACAGTGGAAAGAAGAGGTCAATACAAGAGATGTTGTTGGAAGTAGACTCAGTGAGACAAAAGTTTGTTTGTGAGTATGAGGGAGACTCAGGAAGATCCACTGATGACTGAGGTTTGGAGCTTGTATGACTGAAAGGATGGTGGCACCAGGGAGTGAGTGGGGAGAGAGAGGCAGGTTTCATGGGGAAGTGACTAGTACAATTTTGGACATATGCCTGGCTATGAAGCCAGAACAGGTAGCATCTTTAAAAGCACCAAGCTGAGACAGTTCCCCTCCTCCCATGGAGGTAGGTAAAGAGCCTATTTTCTTGCAGCACAGAGGCCATGAACTCCTTTAGGGCCTCCAGAAATGACCTTGGAGTTGGTTCTATTTCGCTTCTCCTTTTCTGTACCTGCTAGGCAAGGGAGTCCCTGTACTTCTCTGCCCCCATCCAGGCCCCAACTGGAGCTATGGCAACTTTGGAAGCAAGATTCCAGGACAGACAGTGTAACCAGCTAGGAAGGCCAGAAAAGCCTAGGGCAGAAACACAAGGGGGCCGGTGGAGTAAGCTGTTCGTATGGTTTGTTTTTTGTTTTGGTTTTTTTTTGCTATATCTTTGAAGTAAATATTTCTTTGTACAAGCCGAGTCTGACTATAAAAATGGTTGAATGGAACTGGGGTGCAAAGTCCCCCCCAAAATTGATCGAATATAATTGGTGATGGCTAGAACCTTTACTGGCAGAAATTAGATGCCCCCAACCTCTCTTCACAGCAGCAGAGAACCCTGGGGGAGACATAAAATATAACACATTTTACTTTCATGCATAGGTTGAGGGGCATCCAGAGTAATCACTATTAAATAGATAATATACATACGGGAGAGGCATGTACCATAATAGCCAGTGCAATTTTATTACATTGTATATAATATGTGCAAATACCCTATCTAAAATGACATGAATCAGATGCCATATATAAAAATGTATATTGTATAATATATATAGTATTTATTGTACATTACATGAAGCATATAATGTGTAATATGCTATGTTGTATACTGCGTATTATATGGCATATGACATAATCTATTATACACATGGTGTTATATAATTTATATAATATTTTGTTTTTCACAAGTGTCATACTATTCATGACCCTTTTTGGGGTTTTCTTGGCAAAGATACTGAAGTGGGTTGCCATTTCTTTCTCCAGTTCATTTGATGGGTGAGGAAACTGAGGCCAACTGGGTTCAGTGACTTGCCCAGAATCACACAACTATTGAGTGTCTGAGGCCAAATTTAACTGCAGGAAGATGAATCTTCCTGATAGTGTGTGTTATGAATAATATAATACATGTTACATAATGTACATATAAGAGATGTCTACCTTAATAGTCAATACAATTCCATTACATTGTAATGTGCATATAAGATATATGACTAGATACTTAAATTGTATATATTTACAGTAAAATATCATAGTTGTATAACACATATCCTATATTACACATTGTTTTGTTTATAGCATGTTATATATATTGTATACCATTATATATTTTATATTATAGAATATACATACAAGAGATATTTACCTTAATGGCCAATATGATTGTGTTCTATTACATTATATATAATATATATAACTAGTTACATAACATGTATATTATATATAATGTGTTGTATATGAATTATATATGTTGTGAATTGCATGTTATTTTATTATACATGGTATAAAATGACATACCATAACATATTGTGTTATACTATCTATTGTGCTATATTATGTGACATGTTATATATAATATACATATTAGGTTTGCTATCATATGTGCATATTATATAATGTACTGTAATACATATTGACTATTAAGGTGCACATCTACTACATGTAATATATACATGTATGTATGTGTATATATGCATATGTGTGTTATGTGTGTATATATTTGTGTGTATGTATATATGTGTAATAGCTTACATGTCATACCTTATAGTTTACAGCAGGCTTTCCTACAGGTCTACTCACAGGATTAGCCCTGTAGTACATGTATCACATTTCATGTGATATTATTATGTATAATATATATTAGTAATGCACATTAGGTACTGTTGTATTTATTTATATATAATATGATACAATCATATTAGTGTAAGGTATAAATTTCCTATGATGATATAGTTTTAAATTAATTCAATAGCATATTGGAGAGACAGTAATTATACTAACATTTATATAGTACTTTAAGATTTACAAATCACTTTTCATGGGTTATTTCATTTGTAATACCTCAGCTAGCCAGTGGAGACTCACACTTTAGCTAGAGTGTGCCTATGCAAGAGGTGCCTCTGTCGAGGGAGGGGGTTTAAGGTAGGGGCTGATGGAGGATCATGCTCAATAAGGAATGTATAAGCTGAAATACATTGATATTAGATCATTTTGATTCATTTCAACCATTCTGATTTGGGACTGTGTGTAAGAGTATCATTCTCTCTAGGCTTACTTCCCCAGCTTCCACTTGAGTTGACAGTTTGGGTCCCTAGAGGACAAATCACTCCCACTGCTCAAAGTTCAATGACGTAAATCCCTGAGGGACGAGGTTTTTCTAGTACTGTGAGCCCCCACCAGTGGGCTATTATTATTATCAGCCAGTAATTTTTATTTTTTACTTTTTACAAAAGGGATTTACTTTCATGGAGAATACAAACAGTACAAACATTCTCCTCAAACCATGGGTACACTTTTCCCTTATACTACAAAGTCTCTGGGGAAAGCAGGTTAAAAATTAAAGTACAAAAGTAATGTGTCACATATATATCAAAAGTGTATCTCACAGCTCCTAGAAGTCCTTTTCTCCCTTGATAGCATGCTTATGAAGTATCCCCTAGATGAGTAGTTCTCTGCTAGGTTCTAACAATAGGTGCCTTTGTAGGGTCTGTAGCTGGCATTTCTCTTTATCAAAAGAGTCATAATCCCTGAAGCTTCTGCCTTCTGTCAGTGACTATTTTTTCATATCTGTCTGCAGGCATTTCCTATACTATAGGCTGCTATAATTCTATTTTTTCTGTCATAAGAGATGACCACTCTGTTGGACTCTGCTACCAAACTGATCACTGGTGAAACCTATGATGACTCTGCTGGATCTCCCAACTTCATATAGTTACCTAGGTGATGAACTACTGAAATGTATAATTCCAAACCAGGTTGAAGTTTAATAGATGGCCCAGAGGCATATCTAATTCTTTTAGCCAATCACAAGATAGTTCCTGTGTACGTCAACATCTCTCTTTATCCAATGATCAAAATACTCTATTCCTATTAAAATGATGAAGGACTTGTTTACACCCTTGGTAGATTAATTGTTTCAACCCAGATATTTGGGCCTTTTGTGATTACATTAATTAGAATAAACACTTCTATCCTTATACAACCGTGTCTTAGAAGAAGCGTTAATATAAAAATAGTAGGGATTGGACAAAATAGAGGCATTTCCTTAAATAGAATATGGGATAGAGGTAGCTAGGTGGCTCAGTGGATAGAGCACTGGACCTGTAGTCAGGAAGACCTGAGTTCAAATATAGCCCCAGACTATTTTGTATTTACTCATCTTTGTATATACCTCCCAAGTTTCTTGTGATCAAGGTCTGTTTTATTCCTTATCTTTGCCTCCCCTACAATAGTGCTTTGCACATTGTAGGCATTTAATAAACTCATTTTGAATTTAAGTAACTTGAAAGCTATCTCTCAGACAAGTACAATGAAGCTCTTTTGATTTGATGAGTCCATATGTCCTTAATTGGCCTAAGTAAAAGGAAAGAAAATATGAAGTTGTACTTCAGTATTTCTTTAGACCAGGGTCTCTTAACCTGGTGCCCATGAACCCCATAATGGTCAAATTTCAGAGGGTCCATAAACTTGGGTGGGAAAAAATTTACATCTCTATTTCAATATAATTGGTTTCCTTTGTAATAGTATGTATTTTATTTTGTTAATTTAAAAACTTTATTCTGAAAAGCCCAGAGACTTCTTAAGACTACTAAATGGGGTCATGACATAAAAACAAAAAAAATGGTTAAGAACCCCTGCTTTAGACCAAATGACTGGGCTGTTCTACCTTCCACCACACATGTTCATGAGCAATATGTTAACTTTGGCTTCCCCAGCCCAGGTAAAGTTGTGGAAATAGTCCCCCCCACGACCCAGGTTCTTATTTAATCAATTGGGATCATTTTCTCACTCATTATAGAGTGTCTGAAACTTGAAGCTGTTTTGGTTGAACTATTCATGAAGTACCTGGTGCCTCAGTGTAAGACGAGGGGATGAAGAGGGCAGTCTGTCTACCATTCCACCACCACTCCAGCAATATGAGGTGAATGGAGAGGGCAAAGATCACATGCTGCTAAAAAGATGTATTTATTTAGGTAAAGTCTGCCCTACTGACAGTCAAATCCAGCCTTGGATGTCACTGCCTTCAAAGGTAAAAAGCTACTGCCATAATATCTACTACAGAAAGCCCTTTCAGAAATACTCTAATTGTGACTTTAATTCTGTGGGGTCCAATATATGGTACTTTTAAGACTTTATATTGTGAAGGTGATTGTACAAGGAAGGTTTTCTTCCTAGAGCTCATTAAGAAACAAAGAGATATCCATTTTGTCTTGGATATGTTTTGATATGTGGGAAGATGACCTGGAGATATGATCTCCAAAGAGTTCTGCCAGCTGGGGTAGTTTGTGATTAATAGGTTATGCTGTATGATATCTTAAGGTTACAGAGTGTGCTTTCACATATACTTTTTCTTGAACTTCACAAACTATGAGACAGGAAATACAGTAGAAATAGTATTATAGCCATTAAAAGATGAGGAAATTCAGGTTCAAAGAATTGTCTTGCTTGCTTCAGTTAAGTGAAGACTCCACTGGGTCTATCATTTTTTTCTATTATACAATATCCTATCTTTTCTAAGAATTGTAGCATAAAAGGCCAAAGATCATACTTGAAGACGTCTTCTTTTTCAGAGCCAATCCTATTGGAAGGAGAGAGGCTGGCACATTGTTTAGGAAAGAATACAGGCCAAAGAGGAATTTTCAGAAAAATGAGGTGTTTCGGGAAGAGAACATGTGGCAAAGCAGAGGAAACTAATGAAAGGAATGCACCTTCCCTGTGTGTTCTGAAATTCTGCTATTCCTGACCCCTAAAAGGGGCTGAACTCAAGCAATGTGGATAAAGGGATTTGCTCCCTGACCCCCATTTTTTCAACTCTCATACTAAAGAGTACTATATTTTTTAAGTAGCAAAGAAAAGAGCCTTACTAATCATTTTAAATGTCTATGACAGGTTTCTGGGGTTTTTTTTCTGTTCTGTTTCTTATGATGAAATCCAGATTAAATTTGGTCCCTACATTTCTTAGCAGTGCTCTTTGTATAGTCACAGGAAAAAAGATTTGATTGAATAAGGTACGGTTTCTGTTTTACCTAAAGAACCGGACCTTCCCTGCCTGTCCATCTGTGTCTCTATATCATACAATCCATGGATAATCCATCATCACAAGCTTCTCTTTCAGCTTTGACATTTGTTCTTTTAATTATTTAATAAGAAATTCCATCCCAATACATTTACCACGTATCTTATTTTTAAAAGGTAGCACACAAGTCTATTCTTTAAAAGGCAGAAAAGACCCTTCAAGACAAAGTGTGACATATAAAGGAGGATCAAGGGTGGCAGGCAACCTTGTATAGTGGATAAAGAGCTGACCTAGGAACCAGGAAGACCGGAGATCAAATCCTATCTTTAACACAAGCTAACAATGTGACTCTGGGCCAGTAAATTACTCACCTCTCATTGCTTTAGGTAACTTTCTTTTTTTTTTTTCCTGGGGCAGTCCCATGTTTATTGGAAAAAAGGCAAAAGTAAATATTAAACAGCTCCTCTTGGTGTTTTGAAGTCCATCCCAAGTGTGGGCTGGGTAACTTGCAGGTTGGACAAACTGCCAAAGTCCAGGAGTTTCAACATTTCTTTGGTGTCAGGGTCCACTTCAATAATTTCCTAATCCAAAGCAGAGACCTCTGGGACATAGTTATCCCTCCTTTCTCTTTCTTCTTCCTGCAGTTTGATGGAGATACCTCTCACAGGGCCTCTCTGGATCCACTTCATCAGATGAGTAACATATCCCGCGATCTTGTTGAGGAGCTTCTTGCTGGGGATGATGGCGATCTCCTCGCACACGCACTTGTTGGTGTGGAAGTCATTGCCCAGGCGGGTGTAGTACTTTTCGATGATGACTCGCGCTGCCTTCTTCACAGTCTTGGTCGGAACGCAACCCATGTTGGCTCCAGAGGGTGAAGGGCGCTTTAGGTAACTTTCTAAGAGCATAAGTTATAGAAAAGGTGCCCACCTACATCAGTAGATGAAGATCCTCCCCAAGACCTCCCTACACTAATTAAATCACCAGTCCTATCTATCTCGATCCCACTTTAGTTTGCAAAGGAATTGACTGCTTTTGACAAAATATTCACAGAATGATATGAATTGAGTCTTTGAGTTTTCATATGGGCATAAAACATCATAAAGGTTTTTTTAGACAATCATTGCCTTCAAGTACCTTTTAAATCTAATCAGACTTTATTTGCATGAAACCACAAAACAGTACCTGGAAGAGCTGGAAGAGCCTTTAGAGACTTCCTAATTTTGCAAATGAGGAAACTAAACTTTAACTCATTAAGGAATATGACTTAAATCAAATGCTAAGATATGTGATATAGACAGGAAGTCAGAGTAGGGGATTGATTGGATCAATTTGTTTAGAGAAGACTTCATGGAGGAGCACTTTAAACTGTATGCTGTCTTATATATTACATATATTTTGATCCTCACAACAACCCTGAAAGCTAGGGAGGGCCGGTACTGTCCTCATTTTGCGAATGTGTAGAGTGGCATTCCTCTCCACAGGAACACATGCTTTACATTGGCAATAAGAAGCAAAAGGCAGACATATAACCATCATACCAAACATATGCATGTCCTCCTGCAATAGGGGCTGAGCTTCGGGTGCCTCCTCAAGGGACAGGGCTGGAATAGCTTCTCAAAGTAAAGTCTCCATGTAAATCACCAGAGGGTGCTCTAAGCTCAGATTGCTCTAGCTTCCTCCCTTGGCGCAGGTGTGCAAATCCTGCTTTATCTATTTGATGCTTCATGAATGTGCTTTCAGTAAACTTATTTCAATCCAGATGGGTCCATACTCCTGCCCAACAACCAGCACAGGGAGATCTGGTTGTACTATTCCTCCCAGTGGGCCTGTCCCCAGTACCTCATTCCCCACCCTCAGTTGTCACCTCCAGTGCCTCACTCATCAAGGCAACACAGCACCCCAATTAGGATGTCAGGATAGAAGGTCAATAAGGGGACCCCAGTTTTACAAGTTTTACCCTTCATGAGCCTTAGGTAGTTGATATATTGAATGGTAACTCGGGGGGGAATGCCATGCCAGCTTTATGACCCAAACTTCTCCAGTGTGAGGACTATAAGTCCCACTAATTAAATTTTTTCAAGACATTATCTGAGTCCCCTCGCTGTCCTTTTTGCAAATGTACAAATGTGATTTGCCTCAGTCCTCCAGATCCCAATGCCACAGCCCAAACTGACCTAATCTAGTTTAAGGATATCAAGATTCCCAACAATAAATCATAATTTATATGATTCATTTCCTCCCATTCCCATAAGAGTTTTATCTCAACAACTTTATCATAAGATCTAGTCTGTAGGAAATAATTTTATTTGACATATTTCCTAGCCTTTTCTAGCTTAAAGAGAGAGAGAGAGAGAGAGAGAGAGAGACTCATACTTGCACAGTCCCCCATGCCTTTCCACATGACTCTGCCCCAACACAATTTCGGTTAACATTTATAAGAATCTTAAACAAGGAGAAGTTCATGATATGTTAAAATACAGTCATCAGTTCCTTTCTGGATCACTTGTCTCTGAGTTCCTGCCTGTGATCAATATCTCAACCTCGAATCTCAAAACAAACATTGTCTCCAGGTGGGTCATATTGTCCAGGCATCCCAGGTATGTAGGAAAAATTCAGTTTGGGTATTAACCTTACTTTATTTCAAAGGAAGGTGCTAGCCTTTGTTCCTCCCACTTTCCTAAAGGGAAAAAACCAGAAAGATTTTCAGGCTGGCTAAGTAAGTAATGTTTCTAGAGAAGCTAGAAAAGTTTTCAAAACATGCTTTCTCAGGAAGCAATTCAGGATAGTGCTATTTGAGCTTAAAAGAAGGACAGAAAATTTACGGCTTGGAAAATCAGAAAAGTCTTCATAGAGGAAGTGGAATTTGAGCTGAGCCTTGAATCAGGAAGAAATTCTTATGGACTGAAGAAATTACATTCCAAGCACATAGAACATTAGGGGCAGAAGAGAGAGGGAGGAAAGCCTGAAATATGTTCAAATGATGGATATTATGTACAACAGTTTACCTGAAGTTAATTTATGTATGAAGTTACATACATGAAAGTGTGAGATAAGCCTGGAAAGATAGTTTGTGGAGAACCAAGAACATCAGACTAAGGAGTTCAGACCTCATTTGGCAAACAGTGGGATTCACTGAAGGGCTTTGACCAGTGAGACAGCATGATCAAATCTGGAAAAATTCATCTGGCAGCGGGGATTTGGATAGATTGGACCAGAGAGAGATTGGGAGGCAGGAATATATCAATTAAGAAGCTGGTAAGAATAGCTTGAGCTATACTGGGAATGGAAACAGAGGGACAGATATGAGAAAAATAGAAACTGAATCTCCAGGATTTAGTCAGTAATTGGATGTTGTGGGTAAGGGATAATGAGGACACAAAATGACTAAGAAGTTTTGACTGCAGAATGGTGGTACCAACCTTTCTTTAAAAAAAAAATCAGGAATAAAAGGTCTTGGATGAAAGACAACCAAAAAAATAAATTTAATAAATTTTTAAAAAGAAAGCCTGAAAGGAGAGCCCCTAAGAAGGCAATAGCCCCTGTGATTGAACCCCAAATTCCAAAGGATAATTTAATTCACATTCTCCTGTGGCTACCATTCTGAGCTCACCACTAATGGCATTACAAAAATTCTCCTTTTTATTCAACCAAAACATGGTAGGAGAGGGGGAAGGGAGATTAAGAAGCTATACTAGGTAATTAGGGAGAATTCAATAAATATTAAACTCTTACTATGTGCAAGGCACTGTTCTAGGCACGACAATGCCAATTACAAAACCCCAAAATTCCTGACTTCAAAGATTTCTCTATTATACTAGAGCACTGAATGCAACATGTAACCAAATATGTAAATACAAGTTAATTCAAGGAGGGAGACAGCACTAACAATTAAAGACTTGGGAAAAGTACAATAAAACAAAATAAGGAACAAGATTGTTAACTTTGCAAAGATATAGCTATAGACTCCTTTTAACCCTGTGTAAGCCCAATTTGGAAAGTTCTGTTCTTGCCCCACTCTGTTCTTTTCTCTGGTCTCAAATAATGCTCAATATCCATGTATAAGGTTGGTTTTTCTTTTAGATGAAGCCCAGTTTCTTCACCTCTAGCGATTGATTATCTCAACCTAATTTTGACTCATTCTAAGTAGTTTTTAATAGCTTTCGTCATTTTAATCCTTGGACCCTCTCCTTGCTCATAGTTTCTTTCTCTCTCTCTCTCTCTCTCTCTCTCTCTCTCTCTCTCTCTCTCTCTCTCTCTTTCTTTCTTTCTCTTTCTCTCACACACACACACGCGCGCTCACTCGCTCATGTACACATGTACACACGACTGTGGAAGAATAAGGACTGGAGTATTTTTGAATTTCAAAGTTCACTTCCCAATTTAAGGACACTTCCCAAGTGTATAAAAGCTAAAATTACCAACCTCACTTGCATATTCTAGCAATTTCCTATGTTCTTGGTTTGGGACTCCATTATACTTGAAGGAACTGGCCATCCAGTGACCTTTATAATCTTAAAATATTGCAAAACATTAAGTATACAATAATAATACTAATAATTTCCAGGAACAGTAAGAGAGAGGTCATTTCATAATAGAGAATGAATTTGGCACAAGTTGGGGGGGGGTAGCTAAAAATGGCCTCTACTTCCTTTCTTCCAACTATTTGCTACAGTGTCATGCATATAATAGATATTTAGTAACTGCCTGTTGAATGGAGAATAAATCTTCCCCTTATGGGGCTTCTCCTTGCTCCCTTCCCCTTGGTTTCTGTAAAATAATAATAACAATAACAAGCAAGACTGTCCTTAAAGGAATCTGCATTCATGTTTCACCCTTGTTTCTCCCAAGGAATACTGTAGCTGTGCAGAGGGATCTGAGGAGGCAGCCAAGCAGTAGGAAAAGTATCTGCATGGAGGATACAAGCTTAATCTCCAGCGTCGATGTGGATAAAGGGTTCGCCATTGGTTTTGTTGTTCTTATGTGCGTGTTCCTGATTGTAATGACAGTTCGGTGTGCCAAGCTAGTAATAGACCCTTTTAAGGCAATCCCCACGTCCACTTGGCAGGAGGAAGACATCTAACCAGCCACAAGGCCCAGGAAGTTTGCCATCTCTGGGATAAAGCTGAGGCAAATAATATTACATATCATAGGCTGGCGAACCCAATACATCTGCTGTCAATTGTACAGAAAATAATGATCTAGCACATTAGATTATTAAACTTCCTTGTTTTTCAACATTCTCATTCTTACCATATGGGAATATAACCTGTAACTTAGAACACCAATTCTGGGTTTATCGAGATTAGATCTAGTTTTTCCAAAAATCTTTTTGGCTCATTTTGTTCCCATCCTGGGATTCTCTTGGGAACCTTAGAATTTGGTTTACTTTGTTCCTACCCTGGGAACATCCAATACGTTGTGTCTAGGTCTCTACCTGTGACTTAGGAACCCTAAGCCCTGGACCGACCAAGGCCGAACCTGAGACTACCCAAAACATGACTTTTTCTTTGACTTATATTGCCCCCAACTGGAGTTTTCTCCAGGAAATCTCAAAATATAGTTAATATCCAGTCTCCACGAATAAGAATGACAGGACCACTAATTTCCGTAAAGGACTCAAAGTAACAAGTACATTTATAAGGTATGATAAAGGTAAAAGCCTTTATTTTAGCCCATAGAAAATAGACTCAAGATCCCATAAGTAAGTGCAAAAAAAAAACACATAAAAGAACTCACAATAGCTCAGAAATTCAACACAATTCTTCCTCTAGAGGGCCTAATTTACTACAGGATCCTATATAACTTGTTACCAGATTTTTAATTCCACCCTTGTGGTCTGCACTCCCCTTGAAAGGGAAACACATGCTACCCTTAGACAGACAACATCCTTCCTGTGGGACCACACTGTCCAAATAACTCTTTGTAATGACACATACAAAGTCAAGGTCTTTTCTTCCTCCACAGCATGACTTTTGGTCCTTTGCCACTGTCAAAGTACTCAGAGCCAAGTGTTTGATTCTCATCTCTCTTCAAGAGGCACACTAATCATGGAAGTCTCCTTCTTTGGATAGAAGGCTGTATGACTGACTCTCATACTTGGGGTTATTCAAAAGACATTTTGTCCAAGAAAGTCTGCTGTCCAAGAAATCTCCCCTCTCAGGTTAAAAGGATAATTTTCAAGATCTGGTCATCAGCCCCAACACCTTCCTGTGGAAACTTGGACTCCACTCCTGGAGCCACACTGAGCTCTGATAGTTCAGCTTTCATCTTCTTTGACTGAATCTAAGTCTCTATTTCACATCCTGACTATCTCCAAAACACGCTCCTGCCCTTGTCTCCCTCCGCTTACCAGCTCCGTCAGCGTAAACGTAAGCAAAGCAAATTTTCGTTAGTATTTCTTAGAGTTTAGTTTCCCAGGATCCATGGCCTTAACAATCTCAAACAAATCCAAAACAATCTCAAACAAATCCAAACAAAATTTTGCCTTGCCAATCAGGTGCTGAGTCCCGTAAACTTTGATGCCTTCTGCCTCTGAGCCCATGTGTTTTGGGAATTGATCTTTTGCCTTGGGGGCTCACTTATGGAAAGGACCTTTGATTTCCTGGACAGGACTCTGGGTAGCCATTTGTTAAGGAATCTACTCATCCCCGCCCCTCTACTCCTCTACCCAGAGGTCGGTAATCTCCCGTTCTGGTGATGTATGTAAATGGTAAAGTGTGTCACAAGATTACTCTGTTAAAACAGTTGGAGCCCTGTCTATTGGATCTCTGTGCTAATTTCTCTGTTTCTGTGCCTGTTAATAATTGATTTTCTCCACTTTCAGAGTACTGACCCTTTTCCCCTGAATTAGTAGATAATGTTAGTCTTTCCTCATTACTTATATATCTTTCTGCATTGTTTAATTAAAGTAAGATTATTAACCCCTTTGAAGCTGCCTTTCCTTTAGGAAAGCAGATCAAGAACCTGTGCTAGCAGCCCACCCTGTGTGCTAGTGTGGTTGCTAATACACTCAGTGTTGCCTTTCCTCATTAGAATTTAAACTCTTGAGAGCCAGGACTATCTTGTTTGTTTGTATTTGTACCCCAGTGTCTAGCATCATGCTTAGCACATAGGAAGTGCTTAATAAATGCTTTATCTTTGTATCTATCTACCTACCTTTTGATCTAGGAAATCCCCTTTCTCTAGCTAGAAGCCCAGATTCCAGGAGTTTGAAATTTAAGATTATCTTCAAGGCAAGCCCCAAGGCCTAGGAAATCCCCCTTCTCTGGCTGGAAGACAAGGGCTCAGGAACATCAGCTATGTATCCCTCCTTTGGTGCCTTGTGGGCAAGAACACTTTTGTCCTTTCTTATCTGAGAGGGAGACACTCTTCAGGACCCAGAGAGAAGATCTGAAGTACTTGGTAAAGATAGAACTAGATGCCCCTAAGATAACTTAAAACTGCTTTAGTGCCCAGCTAACATAGCCAACCTGGAAAGCACCAGGTTTAGGACCATTGTTTCACTGAAAGAGTATAATGCAGTTTTTTTTAGTTGATTTTTTTGTTTTTAGTTTACAACACTTAGTTCTACCAGTTTTTGAGTTCCAGATTTTCTCTCCCTCGCTTTCCACCCCCCTTCCCCCCAATACGACATGTAATCCAATATAGGTTCTACATATACCTTTGCATTAAACTTATTTACACAATCGTCAAGTTGTAAGGAAGAATTATAATATATCTCTGGATGTGGATAGCTTTTTCCATTGTGAGTCTTTTGGAGCTGTCTTTGAACCTTGTATTGCTGAGAAGAGCCAAGTCTTTCAAAATCAGTCATCACAGATACCGTGTGTCCATAATTGCATATAATGTTCTCCTGGTTCTGATCCCCTCGCTAAGCATCAGATCACATAAGTCTTTCCAGGTTATTATGAAGTCTGTCTGCTCCTCATTTCTTATAGCACAATAGTATTCTATTACACTCATATACCACAACTTGTTTAGCCATTCTCCAATTGATGGGCATCCCCTTGATTTCCAATTCTTTGCCACCACAAAAAGAACTGCTGTAAATTTTTTTACATACAGATCCCTTTCCCACTTGTGTGATCTCTTTGGCCTACAGCCCTAGAAGTGGTATAATGCAGTCGTTTTACTAAAAGAACTTACCACTGCTCTAGCAGCCTCAGAGTAGCGTGGAAGAAACCTTGTCTGGCAGGAGAGTAGAGAGTCTTAGAACAGGACAGAAAGACTGTTTCCTAGGAGAGACCATTGCCAACCAATCTTGAAGTCCAGAGTTTTGAGCTGCCTCGAGTGTCTGCATTTCTCTACTCCTGTATCTCATTAGTAGATTCTATAAGTGTGTGCCCACTCCTACACATACACACTGTGCACATTGCTGGAAGAGTGACTAAAGTCTACTGATGGACCATCATATTTTGGCTATTCCTGAGTAAATGTTACCTGATGATTATTGTTGCTTTTGCCTTCTTGTTTAGTAAATATTTCATATTTAAGAGTTAATAGTGTCATTGTGACTGCTTTGTGTAAATGGGAGCTGGTGGGGGCTCAGGAACTACAGTGGTAAGTAGTAACAATGTATCTTCCCTTACCATAGCTAGCCCAGGAGCCTGAGAGTGAGTTTTGGTGGTCATGGCCATGGCTGCCTCTCATCCTCCACTAGGTGAAAAACCTCCTTCAATTACCAGCAGGAAGGCAGGAAAGAGAAACAGAGATAGAGAGGCAGAAAAGAGAGACAGAGAAAAGGAGAAGGAGGATACAGATAACACTTTGGATGCCATACTCACAGATTATACTGCCTGCATCAGTGTGTTACCTCCTACACCTGGGCTACTTTAAGTATGCATGCTTTTATATCTTATTCTGGGCAAACTTTATTTCACTGCAATAGAAAATTCAAAACATAAAGGACTCATATCTAAGCCCATAAAAAGCCAAGACAGCTTTCCTCAGTGTAATGGATAGAGTGCTGGGCCTGGAATCAGGAAAACCTGAGTTCAAATCCAGCCTCAGACACGTATGAGCTATGTGACTCTGGGCGAGTCATATAACCTATTTGCCTCAGTTTCTTCAACTGTAAAATGGAGAAAATAGCACCTATCTTGCAGGGTTGTGAGGATCAAGTGATACAATATTTGTTTTTAAAAAATGCTTAGCACTGTGCTGACACACAGTAGGCACTATGTAAATAGTCACTTTCTTCCCCACCTCTTCCTCTTCCCTTTTTCTTCTCTTATAGAAGAGTGGGTCAAAGAGACTCTTAAGGTATCTGATATTCATGTCTCCCTTCAAGCCACATCTAGACAGACCCATGTGGACACAACCTGCATGTTTGAAACAGAACATCTGGAAGGAGATAGCAAGAACATGTCACATGCTGGTGGTAACCAATCCCATGCCCAACCAGAAACAAGAAAGCTTCCATGGTTGCTAAAATTCAATGGGAAAAATATTTCCAGGATATGGACTTCCTGCCAGGATTCATTCAGACCAAAGCAGAGACTTCAAAAGTACTCTGCTCAAAGAAATGTTAGCTTTGGCTCTAGAACAATATCTTAGGATATTCAAGACCCACTACCTAAATGTTTCAGCTACATACTGGTGAACATGGAGACTAGAATAAAAACCACAGTAAAGGCAAAGTGGTTTTCCTAGTACATGCATACTACTCCACTAGGAATAATATGGCTTTACATCCTATTTACTGATACCTGGAGTGGGCTGAGACTCCCTATTAATTTATGTTTTGGAATCTCTGAAGAGGGAGACACTACAGAAACCTACAACTACTACATTTCTCAGCTGTGAGAGAAGCTAAGGAAGCTTTACCACCCATCTACTTTAGCCCAGAAGAACAATGAAGGAGATAAACAACAATATGATATCCAAATTCACTTTTTTTAGTTGCTTAATTTAATTTTTTTTTTAATTTGGGGAAAACCAACACTTGATCAAACTACATTTTCATAAAAGATAAGGATAAGGTATGAATTTCTTGATCTAGTCAATTTTGTGCTGATTTTTATATAATATTTTATTTTCCCCCAATTACATGTTAAAACAATTTTAAACAGTTTAAAAAAAGTTTTGAATTTGCTTTCCCCACCATTAGATGCAATTTCAGTATTATTCAAGCTTTTTTTTTTATTAAATAAAGTAAGTATTTTTTTAAGTTTTGAGTTCCAAATTCTGTCATTCTCTTCCCATGCCGCCTCCCTTTCCCCCCTTCCTGAGATGGTAAGCAATCTGATATAGATTACACATGTGCAATCATGTAAAACATTTCCATTTTAGTCATTATATACAAGAAGATTCAAATAAAGAAAAGAATGAAATAACATGAAAAATAGCATGATTCAGTCTGTATTCAAACAGTATCAGTTCTTTCTCTGGAGGTGGATAGTATGCTTCATCATGAGTCCCTTGGAATTATCTTGGATCATTATATTGCTGAGAAGAGCTATGTCATCGACAATACTTCATTGTACAATATTTTTTTTATTTTAATTTATTTTTAATATGTTTAGTTTTCAGCATTGATTTTCACAGGCATTTGGATTACAGATTTTCTCCCCATTTCCACCCCCCCACTCCAAGATGGCGTACACTCTGGTTGCCCTGTTCCCCAGTCTGCCCTCCCCTCCATCACCCCATTCCCCTCCCATCCCCCTTTCCCTTACTTTCTTGTAGGGCAAGATAAATCTCTATGCCCCATTGCCTGTGCATCTTATTTTCTAGTTGCATAAAAAAAAAACTTCTTTACTTTTCAACATCTATATTTTTAAAACCTTGAGTTCCAAA
>CM053627.1:41100563-41185503 GCA_028646595.1 Phalanger gymnotis | reverse complement strand
TCTGCCACTTTGTGGGTTCTGCAGTTCTAGAATTGGTTCAGAGCCATTTTTTTATAGGTTTTTGGAGGGACTTGGTGGGGAGCTCATGCCAGTTACTGCTTTCCAGTCGCCATCTTGGCTCCGCCCCCCTCAATTCTGTTTTGCTCATAGAGCACACTGTGAGGTCCTGTGCCAGAGTTTCCCATGTCACACAATCAATTCCAAAGTTCTTAATAGAAACCTTCAGAGTGTCCTTGTATTACTTCTTCTGATGACCAAGTGAATGCTTCCCCTGTGTGAGTTCTCCCTAAAACAGGCTTTTAGGTAAGCATACATTTGGCATTCAAACAACATGGCCAACCCATTGGAGTTGCCCTCTCTGCAGTAGAGTTGAATGCTTGGCAGTTTAGTTCAAGAAAGGACCTCAGTGTCTGGTGTCTTATGCTGCCAGGTGATCTTCAGAATTTTCCTAAGACAATTCAAATGGAAGCGATTCAGTTTCCTGGTATGGCGCTGGTATACTATTCAGGTTTCACAGGCGTACAACAATAAGGTATTACAGAGCAGAAGACCTGGGCTGAGGGAAATTCTGAGAAAAGGTCAGCTTTTTTCCCCTAATTTCCCTCCTGTGCCTCTCTATCTATTGGCAGTATAATATAATCTGCTCTTTTGTTACCCAAACTTTTACGATAAGCTGATTTTTGCCTCAACCACCAATAAGCCAAGAGTTAACTACAGATAGGTATAAATGTAAAGTTAAGCAACCTGACCTCTGCCTAAACATTAGGAATTTTCCTAACTGGGGACTCAGAACAACTGTGACTAAACTCATAACTTTTGATCTAAAAACAATTCTTAAAGCTAAAGAGCATGGAATAATGAGGACCTTAGAGGCCATTATATTGCCCTCTATGCACAAAATGACCTAATTATTGTAAGGGGATGTTACAAATTAGGTTCAATTATGCTTTATATAGGAAAATGTCTTCAACGAAGTCTTATCCTTCAACTTTGAGATCAGGTTATTCCTGGTCACACATTCTACACTTTTTCACAGTCCGTAGGACAGGGATAGAGGTTGGACCTGTGAGTTCCCTGGGATAGAGAAATGCAGGTCAGCCCCTCCTCTGCAGTTGATAGCCTTAGAGACTTGTCTAGAGCATGTGTCAAACACATGCCTGAGAGTGCAGCCCAAACCAGCTTCAAGAGTAATTGAAAAATATTTAATTGTAACAAGGACTATCCCCAACATGTAGGGGTATCAGTTTGTGGCTCAGAGGGAGACAATTGATATCTCTGAGTTCTTCTTCCTCCACTCCACTCCAAGGGAGACTTTAATTATTGCCAGAAGGGAAAGCAAGAGATCTGGGCCTGAAATTTAGCCATTCTGCTCTCCTCAGAGAGAGGGGAAGTGCCAGGATGGAATTATGTTTATTTTCTCCCTTAAATAGGCTCAATTTAGAGCAGGCCTGCACAGCTTTCAGCCTTCAGGCCCTTTGAGCAAAGTCAAAGTTTGGCTACAAAAATGTAGAGGAAAACATCCTTTGTATGTAGAGGAAATCCTTTGGCCTGTGGCAATCAGCCTGAGGGCCCTAAGCAGCCCTCTTTGGCAAGTTGTGCAGGCCTGGTCTAGAGAATGTAGTTTTCAGATTGAAAATAAACTTTTGGTCACTGTTTCTTGATGGGGAAAGGAGGACCCAAGCTTTATATCTAAGGCTTAACTCCCTTCCCACCACGTATCAATTTCACAATGAACACACATAGGCAAAGAAACCCATTTATCCAAGTCAGCAAAAAGTGGAAATCAGAGAAAGTATTCATAGGAGAATATAAACCGGACACTACAGAGTATGCCGCCTGCCTCCGCTTATGCCAGAACCAATCGAACTCAGCCCGGACAGATTAGCATTGCTGACACTTTTCCCTTTCCTCCTTGCCCCAAAGCTTCTACTGGCCATTTAATAGATAGGATTATCAGAAAATTGGTGGAAATCTCAACAAAAAAGTGGCAGCCTGATGGAAAGAAGTGGGTCAATCAATCAACATTTATTAAGTGCCAGGCATACAAAAAGATACAAAGAGAGGCAGAAGACGGTCCTGCCCTCCAGGAGCTTACAATCTAACGGGGGGGAGACTACGTGCACACAAATATATACAAAGGAAGCTATTCACATAGGTAAGCCCCCCGTCTACATAGTTTTACGCCTGCACAGCATTGGCTCTGCCTGGTGATACGCAAGGTTCTAAGGGTCTGGTTGGTTGAGTCCAGAGCCTAATCGTGCCACCAGGAAGTAACCGCAGCTCTGCCATTTCTGCCTGACTGATGCTGAGTAAATCTCTCAGCCTCTCTGGCTTCAGTTTCCTCCTCTGTAAAAAGGCTGAGATCTGGATACGGGGCCTCTGAGCCCCTAGACTACGTGTCTAGCAGCAGTACCGGCGAGGCGGCCTCCCCTTTAAGTCAGGCCCCGCCCATCCTCCTCCTTCCCCTCCTTTCTTCCCTAAAGATCTTCAATGCCCGCCCCCAGAAGACTCGGCCTCCCAACACGCGGGGGCGGCCGCCTCCGCCACCTAGTATCTCGGCCGCGTCGGAGGCCGAGGCTACGCCTCCGGGGTTTGAGCCGGGCCAGCCGCCATCGTCGGGACCGGAAAAGCATGAGGGGCGTACATCCGGTGTCCGTCTCGCTTTGCGTTCCCCCTCACACCACTCCTTCCCCCCGACCCCCAGCACCAACCTCCCTTTCCCTCGTCCGCTCAGCTCGGGTTTCCCTAGTAGTCCCTGCCGCTGCCGGCCCCGAGGCGTGAGTCTGAGTGGTGGGAAGGGGCTGAGGGGCGGTTGTCGGGCGAGCGTGGGGCGCTGGGGACCGGGGGAGGAATGGGGAGTGGAGCAGTTGGAGCCTGAAGAGGTAACTCAAGCAGGGACTGGGCCCTGGGGGCTGCACTCGTGCAGGGCGCGCTCGGCCCCTGAGCCGGGGGGGCAGGAGAGCGCGCGTGGCGAGGGGGCTGCGGGGCCCAAAGCCGGCTGGACGGGGGAGTGAGTTGACAGGGCCCTGGGGGCCTGCAAGGGGGGGAGGGGCGCGGCGGAGACCTGGGGGACCACGTGACTGTTTTTGCCTCAACTATTTGAATTGTAAACCTTGTCGGGACGTCAATCACCTGGAGTCCTTATGGTCCCTACCTTTCGTGCCTGGGATGTAGCGCATCCACGGTCCATTGGTAGGGCCAGGCTGATTCCCGCCTCCTCTCAGCAGGTTCTTCTTCTGTGCCGGTTGTTGCTTTTTTCAGGGAGTGCAAACTCATTTTACTCCAGGCCAGACTAGTTGCTGTGGTTAGGGAGAGGGATAATGATATAGGATATAATCAAAAGCCAAGCCGTAATAAGTGCTTTTTGATTAAGAGACTAATTATCAACGAAAGATGTTCAAAAAAGTTACCCCTCTTCCTTCAAACGTGAAAGTTTTTCCTAAAAATTATCATACACAGTATGAGTTATGAGTTATTATGAAAGCTTATGGTTCAGTGTCACTATGTATAGAAGCATCAAATAACGTAAAAGTTGCAATGTTTTTGCAAATATGTTACCATACATAAAAGAAAAGACACAAATGGCAACCTGAACGTTAAATCCCACCTTCCACCTGTGAAGACAGCCGTCCTGATTATAACACACTTGCTTTTTTTATTGACCTCATTGGTCACTAATGAACTAAAACTTCATAGAAAAACCATCCTTTTTGCTAAGGGAGTGCATTCTTTTATTAATTGCATGTGGTGCTGTTTTAGTTGTTCCATTCCCCCCCAAAACAACAGCAACAATCGATAGACTCATGGGTTTACTGCTAGAAACTTAGAATCTGACATGAATTTTTTTTTTCTAGACCTGGGATTTCCTTTATACTGAGCTTCAATTCCAATTTACTTAGAGTCTTGTAAGGTTGCCTGGGCCACTGAGAAGTTAAATGACTTGTCTCTGACCACACAGCTAGTATGTGTCACAGGCAGGACTTGAATCCAAGTCATTTTGACTCCAAGGACTCCTTATGCTGACAGTGCCTCTTAAAGACATGAATACTGACATGTATATATGCGTGCACAGAATATAGACTAAAACCATTAAAATAAGATGCCGTATACTCACCTAACCTCTGTTTGCCTCAGTTTCCTCTGCTATAAAATGGGAATGATAATAACACCCACCTCATAGGGTTTTTGTGAGGACCAAATGAAATAATATTTGTAAAAATGCTTATCACAGTGCCTAGCACTATAGAAATACTTATTCCCTTCCCCAGTAAAATAGGTATTTGTGTAGGTATAGGACTGTGTCCCTAATGTTCTTCCATCTTCTTCAGTTCCGTCCTGGTTTACAATCAGTTATAGACCACATACTCCTTGTGCAGGAGATAGCGCAGGATTCAAAGTTAAGTATATTTGGATTATCCGAGGATAGGCTGGCAGGGGCATGGATTTCCCAGTTAATTGTGATCATTGTTCATTTTACTGTTTTCTTTTTTTGTCCTGTATAGAGAACCTCAGGCATGACTTCCCTTCCTGGGTGTTTTGGTTTGGGTGCTGCCGCAGCAGCTGGGATGGAACCTCAGGAGATTGCCGAGCTGCAGCAGGCTGTGGTGGAGGAGCTGGGCATCTCCATGGAAGAACTTCGACAGTTTATTGATGAGGAGCTGGAAAAGATGGACTGTGTGAAGCAGCGAAAGAAACAGTTGGCTGAACTGGAAACCTGGGTGGTGCAGAAAGAGTCTGAGGTTGCCCACGTTGATGAGCTTTTCGATGAAGCATCCAGGTCAGGACAAAGTGGACTGGGGAGAGTAGATATCAGCATTATTGAAAAGCATTTACTAAGTGGCCAGTCATTTAAATAGCACCTGGCCACTTTACTAAGAATTTGTGATCTAACGCTAGATTCACTGAAACAACTAAATATATATAGGACATTCAGGCATCAGTTCTAAAAGTAAAAGAACTTTTAGTGACCTGGAGTAACTTTCAAGTATTTCTTTGTTTTATAGGTCAGCGTAAGTATGTTTTAGGCATGGTGGCCTAGGGTAGCTTCATAATTTGGTAGAGATCAAAGAAGATAGATAAGAAAATTTGCTTTCCATCTTTTGTGTTATTCAAGCATCTCATTTTTAGTATAGTCAGTTCCTTACTTGTAAATACTTTTAAAAAAATTGTATGTATAAATGAGCAAGAATCCAAATCCAAAGCCTTAGTTCCTGCTTCCCCCTTTCTATCCCTATTACAGCACACCTGCCCTTTGTTCTCTAGTTTAGAATATCAGGTTAATGACTGACCTGGGGAAGTGGCTTTCTTTAAGTATGTGTATTATAAATAAATTACAGCATTCTAGTGTATGCTTCAGCCTCTTCCCCCTACCACACCACCCTCCCCAAGATGTCCGTAGCACCCTTATTGGAACTCAGAACATTTTCCAATAGAAACTATAATTGGTGGTTAGGTATACTTAAAATAGAAATATGAATGCCTTACTTCAGGTGCATTATGAGTTAAATGAACTTTATTGAGAACAACATACTGTGGTCAAAAGAGCACTGGACTTGATATCTGAAGACCTGAGTTCAATTCTTAGCTCTAACGTTTTATGGCTGTATAATCTTGGGCAAATCACTTAGTTTCTCAGAATCTCATTTTCTTCATCTTTAAAATGGTCGTAGTCATACTTGGCCTGTCTCCTTCATAGGGCCCTTGTAAAGAAAACAGGGGATAAACTGTGAAATGCTATGTAAACTGCAATTATTATATGTGGGCACATATGAAAACTTAAACACCATTTGTAACAATTACCAGCAATTGTGTAATGCTTTAAAGTTCGCAAAGAGATTTACATGTGATCATTGTTTCTATGAGAAAATGCCTTCTGAATTAGAAACAACTTACTTAAAAATAAACAACCCACGTATGTACATAACTCTCTAAGGCCCCTCCCTCCACTACCCTCGCTGGCTTTGACCCTTTTCCCTATTTGTGTCCCAATGCCAGGGCAGTGACTAACTGTGAATCTCTAGTGAAGGATTTCTACTCCAAACTGGGGCTGCAGTATCGAGAGAGCAGTTCTGAAGATGAAGCCTCCAAACCCACAGAAGTAATTGAGATTCCCGATGAGGATGATGATGTCCTGAGTGTCGATTCAGGTGAGGACAGGGACCAGGACAGGGAGGTGGAAGCAAGTAATGAACAATTCTGTTTAGATTTGATCTCTCACATGGATTCCCAGCTTGATTATTTTCCCATTACATAAACATTTGTTTAGGATCTTCTCAATGGTCCCTGTGTTAGGTGGGAATATAAAAACAGTACAAAAGGAAAAGTCCCCATCTTCAAAGAGTTTACGTTCTGTTGGAGAGATACAACCTTTAAACAACTAAGTATATACGTGATAATTTAAGAAGGGGTAGAGCTGAAGTTATGTGAATGAGGGAAGCGATGAGAAAGCATAAAGAGAATAACACCCATAACAGAAGCTCATTGAGTGTCAGACTGGGAGGACAAAAAGGGAAAAAAAAGAGCAAAAATGAATTAGAGAAAAAAAAAATGAATTAGAGAAGCAGGCAGAGTAATGTCGTGTCACTGGGAACCAAGGGAAGAGAAAGTATCTAAAAGCTTTTAAGAGTAGCAACTATTCCAGAGAGGATAAGGAGAATGAGGATGGATAAAAGGACATTTGATTTTGTATCTGCAGTATTCGTTTTCAAGAGGGAAATTTTAATAGAATTGGGTGATGGGAACCAAACTGAAAGGGGTTAAGCACTTAGTGAGGAAGTGGAGATAATGAAATCAGACCCTTCAAAAAGTTTTAAAGTAAGAGGAGAGTAACAGAATGTGATTGGACAGTCAAAAATGATGAATATGAAGAATTCGTAGAATCATAGATTTGTGTCGTTCAATAAGCATTCATTAAATACCTGCTGTGTGTCAAGCATGGGTATTAAGCACTGGGGGTAAAAACACCAGTGTGAGACAGTTCTTGCCCTTCCTGTATGAGCACATGCAGAGTGAAGTAAATATAATTAACGACTACAGTGATGTAAACCAGAATAATGCTAGAAGGGACGTGAACTCTTAAATAATCATGATTACCTATCTCAGAAGAACAGGTGATAAAGTAATACTTTATCAGATATCAAGTGATACTCTTGGCAGATGCAGGGTAGACAAATGGCGCAGAATGTTTCAAATATCGGCAGACAAAGTTACTGTTTCAGTTGTGTTCGCTTAACAGTTTTTCTTGTTGTGAAGGAGAGTTCACTACTAGTGGGTCATATACAGAAATGAACAAAACAAAAACAAAAAGTATAAATAACATTTTATTTTATTTTAACATTTTAAAAATTGGAGGTGGAGGAAAGAAGAGATGATACTAGTAGTTGTTGATGGCAACATCAAGGGAATTTATTTTAAGAATAAGGGAAAGCTAAGCCTCTTTGTGGCTGAAAGTGAAAGAAACTGAAGCTGTGAAGGAGAGATACAGTAGTCATTTGATAGGGTAAGATCCAGAAAGATTCAGGAAGAGTTGGGTTTAATAGAGGTGGAAAGGTTAACCTTTGAAGGTGGGAGAGATTCTTTATTTTGATACAGGAGAGGAAGAGGAGGAGGAGGTCAGTAAAGATACAGAGAAATTTTGAGGTGGAGAAGAGGGAAGTTGGAGCAGCTATTGATTAATTCCTAAAGAGAGGTATTGATATTGATCATTGTCAGAGTTCAGGAAAAAAAAAGTTATTTCTAGCTGGAGTGGTAGGGAATGCTTCATAGAAGAAGTAGGAATTGTTCCACTCTGAAGAGTGGATAGGTATGGAGAAAACAAAAGAGGCCTTCCAAATTTTGGAAGCAAAGACAGAAACTTGGGAAAGCAAGTGGGAGTCAGAATAAAACCATTTGGGTGAAGCAAATGATTCATGTAAGAGGCAGTAGTGAAAGAGAAGGCTACCATACCACATACTTGAGGAGTGACCCAAGGACCCTTTTTGATAGGTGTTATTTGAAGCAGATGGCAAATTGGCCAAGATTAAGGGTTTGATCTTTGGTCCTGGAACAAATTTTTGTATGAAGATGATTGGCATGTCACCATTGCCACCAAGAAATTTCTCTCTGTTCACTTTTCTCAGAATCCTGTTCCTGAACCTCTCTTTCATACTTAGCCAACTTTCTTTATTTTCAAGTTATTCGTATGCTTGTTCTTCCCCTCAGATTGTAAAGTCCTCGAGAGTAGGGCCTGTGATACATCCACCTGGCATATGGTAGGCGCCAAATAAATGTTTGCATTTCAGTGATTTGACATTAACTCTATGTTAGAACCAATCGCAAACAAACAGAAAAGAGAAGACCCTGAACAGCAGTTACATCTACATGTTGGTTTCGTGTTCTAATCTGGAACTTTAACCTTTCCTTTGAGGTCCTATTCCTCAGGGTCCTCATCAGGAATCTTTATCTTTCAAGAACTGAGATGCAGTCTGAAAAATCCTAAATGGGAAGCATTTATTCAGCATGTATCATGTGCCAGACAGTGTGCTAAACTTAGGATACAAAGAAAAAGGGAAATTGATCTCTGGCATCTGATTTGCATTATGATGGAGGAAACAACATATACATAATTAGATATATATAAAATATATACAACCTTAAAATGGCACATGTTTCTTTGTGGTGGGGCTTGTCAGCCTTCTGGTTTTAAACCCTTCCCTCCTCTGTGCCCCATCCTGTAATGTTGTTGGGCAGCAGCTCAGTATCTATAAGTGCCTACTATGTGCAGAGCATTTTGTTGGGCACTGGAGAAGATTCAGAGATGCCTTCAGCGAACTTATAATCTAGTAGGTTGGAACATATGTATATAAATATACAATACTGTGACATTAATGTGCAATCACTGTATGCCAGAATAGAAAATGATAAGAGATAAAAAGTGCTTTTGGAGATTGGAGGAAGAGAAAAGTCATTTCCTAACTAGGGAATCATTGAAAAATTCTCAGAAATAGCAGCATTTGCTCTGGAGCATGGTAGAGTAGAAAGAGTGGAGGATTTACATTCAGAGGACCAAAGTTCAAATCCCAGCTTTGCTGCTTTATTACTTGAGTGATGTGAGGTAAGTCACATGACCTTCTTGGGCTTCATTTTATCACTTATAAAATGAGATGATCTCTAAGTCTGTTTAGTTCTAAATCTATGATCCTACAACTCTAAATTGGATAGGGTTTCAATAGGTGGAGATGTGTTAAAAGCAAAAGCCTAAAAGGGAGAAAGTTCTAGACACAAACAGGAAATTAGGAGTAGTCCTTTTTAGCTGGAAGTTAGGATACATGGACAGGAATAGTAAGTAATGTATGATAAAGCTGGATAGGCAACAAGTTATGAAGGACTCTTAATCCCTGGTCAAAGGAGTTAAAATCATTTGATAGACGATAGAAGGCTGTTGTCTCCACTAAAACCCTCCAGAGCCTCATCCTGACGTGGAAGTGACCCGGGTTTCTCAAAGGGATATTGATCTGTATTAGGGGAAAGAGAACCCACCACACCTTGATCTCTGAAATATTAACCCAAGTAAGAGAACTATTGAAGGGTTTTGACTAGAGGAGTGATACCAGATCTGTGCATTAGGAAGGTAAAGTGAGGAGAGGCTGTGAGCAAGAAGACCAGTTAGGAGCCCTTTGCACTAGCTCAGGTAGATACTAATAAAAGCTTATGACAAGTTGACAATGGTAAAAATAGAAAAGGGGGCAAATCCATAACTATTTTGAAGGTATAATTAGCACAACTTGGTAATTGGTTGTTGGTAGCAAGGGAAGAGTCAGAGATAACAATGACATTTTGAGGCAAGGTAACTGGGTGAGTGGTGATACCATTGACAGAAATAGACAAGATAGAGATAAGTCACTTTGAGGGGAAAGATGTTTTCTGTTTCTCACATGTTGAGTTTGAGGCACTTTCAGTACCTTTAGATAGTGATGTCTAGTAGGGATTTGGGAAGAGATTAGGACTGGAGGTACCAATTGGGGATCTTCTGAGTAAAAAGGGTAGGAGTAGTCTTGGGAATAAATGAGATGGTAAAAATTGAAGAGGACCCGAGAAAGAGCCTTTTGGAAGGTACCTGTTTTAAGAACTTAAAAGGAGGAAAAACCAGAAAAGGATTGGTCAGAACACGAGGAGAACCAGAAAGTAATCACCTTCCAGAATCCAGCAGGTGAGAGAATCTCGGGGAGGATGGTGTGCTTAGCGATGTCATATGTCAGAGGTGAAGACCGACAAATATGAGAGAGGAGGTTTCTCTAACATTGTTGAGGATGGAAACCGCACGGCGAGTGGGTGATTAGGCTTAGTTTTTTATTTATAGGAAATGTAATTGTAGGGATGTCTTTTTCTCTCAAACCCGCAGGTGATGCAGGCAATAGGACCCCAAAGGACCAGAAGGTGAGTTAACTGGGCGGGTAAGAGGCAAGACAATTAAAGAAGCTGTTAGGATAGGGTTATTCAGCAACATTCGAGGGCCTGTTGTTTGTAGGACTTGTTCCAGACGCCCTGGAAGACAAGCTCTTGATACTAGGAGTTAGGTAGACAGCGCTCACACCTGTGGGAATGACCAAAAAAGGGTTACAGGTAAACAGTATGTAGGTAGGTCGGATGTGCACGTGCAGGATAGTCAACAAGAATTTAAGCGCTTACTACAAAGGGAAGCAAAACCATAGTCGGCGCCCTCAAGGAACTCTCCTTCCAACATGAGGGAGAGACGACACACACATAACTGTGTACGCACGGGGCGGATAGCGGCTGGAAGGAGTTCTTGGAAGTACCAGCCGTGGAAGGAGCTGGGAAAGGCTGTCTGCCAATGTGGGCTGTGAGCTCAGTCTTGAAGAAAGCCAGGGGAGTGAGGAGGCAGAGGCAGAGGCAGACATAAGGAGTGAGGAAAGTCAAACAAGGTAAATCAGGGAAAGTTTCCTAGAAGAACCGAATTTTAAGCCAGGTTTGGAAACAGAAGCACGACCTGCCAAGAAGTTGGCCATCCCGTTGACTCACTACAGCTCAGTCTGTTTGAAAGGCAAGCTAGTTCTGCACCTGGGGAGAAGAATCTCGCTCATTCGGAGCTTTTCCTTTCCCAACCTTTGTCCTACAGCTTCGAGAAGCTATGGCTGCCCTGAGGAAGTCAGCCCAAGATGTCCAAAAGTTCATGGATGCGGTCAACAAGAAGACTAGTTCCCAGGACCTGAACAAAGGTCAGACTCAGGAGATGGCTGGAGAAAGCCATGCAAAGACCGCCCCATAGCTGGTGTCATCCTCCCTCTTCAGTGCCTTGGCTGTGTTGGTAGCATGACAGTTTTTGTTTGTGATCTATTTAAAACCATTTGCTTGTGGTATTGCTTTTATCATCATTAACTAAGTCCTCTGTCTCACAGTCCAGTCTGGCTTATTTTCTATAATTTTAAGTTTTAGTTGCCTTGGCACTGTTTATCTGGCATATGGTGGCTTGCTTAGATCTTTGAGTTTTCCCTTTATTCACCTCCCACAACTTGACCTTTGGCTATTTTGCAAAGCCTGGAAACCTTCCCCAGTGTAGGGGTGAACAGAAAAAGAACACTGTTGACTCCTCTTGGCCAAGAATATACACAGAACCTTTAGATGAGGATTTGAGATTTGCTTTCTGCTCCCTCCAGTTGGTGTTGGTAATTGAGAAATCATGGGGTTTGCCCTCTGGAACAGGGGCTCATGAATCTTTTTGTGTCACGGACCCCTTTGGCCTTCTAAAAGACCTGTGGACCTCAGAATAATATTTTTAAATGCATAAAAATACATAACACTATAATAATTTTTTGCCATTTCCTTGACTTCCTGAAATCTATCCATGGGGCCAAGGGCAGGGTTCTCCTATTTTTTCATATCTCTCCCCAAAGATGGCATACCTAGCAGTTGGCGTGGTAGTGTCCCCAAGACACTAGATGTAGGTGACTTAATTCACTTCCAAGCCCGTTTCCTCATCTATCATATGAAGACAATGGTAGCACTAACCTTACAAGTTATCGTGAGTTTCAAATGAGATCAAAGATTTTTTAAGACGTAAAAGCGCTGTATGAATGTTATTGTTCATTGTTTTGATGCTTCTTCCCTAGGAGCCTTGAGTCAAGTACCTGTTGAGTTGAGTAAGGATGGTGACCTCGTTGTCAGCATGAGAATCCTGGGCAAGAAAAGGACCAAGACATGGCACAAGGGAACCCTCATTGCCATCCAGACAGTTGGTATGTACAGCCCAGGAGCAAAGTCAGTATACAAGGAGAGGTCTGGGCATCCACTTAGGCATTGAGCTCCTAGGCTTGAGCGTCATTTGATCTTTTTAGTGGCCTACGAGGTCTCCTAGTTGCCATTCACATCAAATCTAAACATTTAATTATGGTCTTCCAGACACTCACCAACCAACGAACTCCCTTTACCAGCTTTTTTTATGCTTTAGGTGGTCTGTGTGCTGTTACAAAACCTGCCTTCTGTGTCCCCCTAAGCTTGCATTTGGATCTTGCTTCTTTGGTGTCATTTCACTTTAGGAAGCTTTGCCTCTCTCCTGTCTGCATATCCTGAGCTGCTTCCATGCATTTTTTCTTATTTTATTTTTCTCATCTCTCTAGTGCCCAATCAAAATAGATAACTGCGATTATTTAGCTTTCCTGTGCCCTCCATGGGTTCTCTCTCCTCATTTAAACTGTGGAGCTCCTTTAGGCAGGAGTTCTTTCCCCTATTAGCAGTAAAAGTCCTGGAATGCAGGGATTATTTCTTCCCTTTCTCTGTATCTCTGTCCAGAAGTAAGCACAGGGTTGTGGGTGTGAGGAATTAGCAAAGTGATGAGTGGTGGAGAGAGTATTGATTGAACTTGGAGAGAACTTGGAACAGAGAACTTGGATTCAAATATGACCTTTTCCACTTATTGATTGTGAGACCTTAGGCAAGTCACTTAATCTGATTAGGCCTCCATTTTTGTTTTGTTTTTTTTTTAATATGTAAAATTAGAGGGTTGTATGAAATGATCTCAAAGGCCTCTTTGAGCTCTTTTTCTATGATTTGTGAATTGACAATTGTATTGATGCCTTTTTTCCTTACCTAGGAGCTGGGAGGAAGTTCAAAGTCAAATTTGACAACAAAGGGAAGAGCCTGTTGTCTGGGAACCATATTGCCTATGACTATCACCCTCCGGCAGACAAGTTGTATGTAGGCAGCCGTGTGGTGGCCAAGTATAAGGATGGGAATCAGGTCTGGCTCTATGCTGGCATCGTGGCAGAGACTCCAAATGTCAAAAACAAGCTCAGGTACTGGGATGGGGATTATAGAAAGACAGGCAGCTGGAATATCAGCAGCTGATGCATCCTCTAAGAAATTTCCAGCTCTCAGAACTGACTACATTCTCAATTTTATCTTTGATTCTTATCATAAATCCTCCAACCTCTGGACATTATTCCCAAAGGCCAGCCAGCCCATTTTTCATCTGAGAGTTGTAGGGATGATTCTCCCCTTCTCCCTAGTTGCTATTTGGTTTTATCTTTCAAGCCTTAAAAAAGAAAATATGAAGTAGGAGAGCCACAGAAAATCAAACCTAAAAAAATTTGTATAAAAATCAATAAAATAGATGACCATTAGCTAATGTGATTTCAAAAAAAGAAAGAAGAAAATCAAATTACCAATATCAAAAATAAAGGATAAGAGAAATTTTGTTTCCAACTCTATGCCAAAAAAACCAGCCACTTAAAGGAAGTAGATGAACATTTACAAAAATATACCCAAGTTAACTGAACAAGAAATAGAGAATTTAAACAACCCAGTCTCAGGAAAAGAAATTGAATAAGCCTAAATGAACTTGCAAAGAAAAACCCACAGGACCAAATGGATTTACACGTGGATTCTATCATGCATTCAAAGAACAATTCATTCTAGTATTTTCAGACTTTGCAAAAATAGCAAAAGATGTGATCCTGCCAAATTCCTTCTATGATACAAATATGATCTTGATAGCTAAACTAAGAAGAGTCAAAACAAGTGATAGAAAATTGTAGACCAGTGGCCTTAATTAGCATTGATAAAAAAAATTTAAATAAAGTATTAACAAAGAGGCTACAGCAGCACATGGCAAAAGGCCATACACAATGACCAGGTTGTATTTATACCGGGAAAGCAGAGTTGCTTTAATATCAAGAAAACTACAAGCACAACTGACCAGAATAATAACCAGGACAACCAAATCAAATTAAATCAATAGATGCCAAAAAAAGCTTTTGACAAAAACAAAAATGCACCCATTTCTCTTGAAAACTCTAGAAAACACAGAGACAAAAGAATTTTCCTTAACACGGTGAATACTGTAACCAAGAACCAGCATTATATGTAATGGATATAAACTGAAGACCTTTGTAGTAAGATTGGGGATGAAGCAAGGATGGCCTTTGTCACCACTTCTATTTGATATCATGTTAGAAATGATGGCTGTAGCAAGAAAACAAGAAAAAGAAACTGAGAGAATAAGCATCACTAAAGGAGGAAAGAGATGACCATTTTTGCAGATGAGGTGGTATACCTTAAGATCCCTAATGAGTTAACTGAAAATTAACCAAAACAATAACTTCAACAAAGTTGCATGATATAAAATGAATCTATATAAAAATGATCAGCATTTCTGCATAGTACCAATAAAATCCAACAGAAAGGGAGAAATTCCATTTAGAATAACTACAGAATATATAAAATGCTTGACTCTCTACTTACCAAGAGAGATATAAGAACTGTGTGAAGACAGCTATAAGACTCTTTGCAGATATAAAAACAAACCTACATAATTGGAGAAATAGTCATTGTTCATTGGTAGGCTACGCCAATGTAATAAAAATGACATTACTATGTAAATTAGTTTACTTATTCAGGGCCATGCCAATCAACTACCAAATGATTACTGTGTAGTATAGTTCCAGAAAAAAATAATGAAATTAACATGGAGAAAAAAAGGTCAAGAATCTCAAGGGAAAGAAAGTTAAAAAGTGGAAAGGAAATGGGTCTAGCAATAGCAGTTTTCGAACTATACGACCAAGCAGTAATTGTCAAAACAATTTGTACAGGCTAAAAAAATTGATTAATGGAACAAATTAGGAACACAATCTGTGGAAGTAAACCTTGTAGCTTAGTGTTCAGTAAACCCAAAGACTCCAGTTCTTAAAGATTCACTGTCTGAAAAAATTGTTGAGAAAACTACACAGTAGTTTGACAGAAATTAGGTTTAGATCCGCACCTCACACACTTTAAGAAGATAAGCTTCAAATAGATACGAGACCACAGTATAAAAGGTCATATCATAAATAAATTGCCTGTCAGATCTATGGATAAAGGAAAAGTTCACAACCTAAGGATAGAAAGGATCACAAAATAAAATGGACTCTTGATTATATAAAATTACTTTTTGCCAATCAAATCCATTACAACTAAAGTAAGAAGAGAAAATGGGAAAAATACAAGTTCCTCTAATAGAGGTCTCATTTCCAAAACAGGCAAAGAACTGATTCAAATTTATAAGAATAAAAGCCATTAACCAATTGATGCTTGAAAGATATGAATAGACAGTTCTCAATGAAAGAAATCCAAGCTACCTAAAGTCATACAAAAAAATGCTCAAAATTACTAAGAGAGAAATTAAAGCACTTCTGAGTTTTCCCATCATATGGCAAAGCTAACAAGAAAGGAAAGTGGTAGATGCTGGTGGGACTGCAGAAGAATAGGCACACTGGTGCACTGTTGGAGCTGTGGATCAGTGTAGCCATTTTAGAAAGCAATTTGGAATTAGGCCTGAAAAAGTTAGTGAACTGTACATAACCTTCTTGACCTAGTGATACCACTAGTAGTCTATACCCCAAAAAGATAAATGGATAAAAGATAAAAGGATACAGAAAAGATCTTCTATATACAAAAATATTTATAACAACTCTTTTTATAGTGGCAAAGAACCGGAAACTAAGGGGATGCCTATCAGTTGGAATGGCTGAACAAATTATGGTATAAAAATGTAATGGAATACTATTGTGTTGTAAGAAGTGAAAAAAGGCCATTTCAAAGAAACCTGGTAAGACACATGAACTGTTGCAGAGTGTGAGCAGAATGAGAACAATAGTTTGTACTATAATTTCGATATTGTCAAAGTAAACAATTTTGAAAGACTTAACTCTGTTCAGTGCATCCACCCAAACACAATTTCAGAGGACTCATGATAAAGAATCCTACCTACCTTATGACTGAAAGTCAGTGGTTAAATGTGCAGATTGAGAAACATGTTGTTGGACGTGACCAGTATGGGATTTTGTTTTGCACAGCTGTTCTTATGTGACACTAGGATTTTGTATGTTGTTTTGTTTTTTTCACTGTGGAGGGTAAGGTAGAAGGGGAAAAACATAAGTCCTTGATGATTGAAAAAATATTTTAAAAACAAAAAGAATTAAGAATCTAGAGAAGGCAGCCCACCAGAGACTGGTTAATTACACTGGAATCCAGTAAGCCAAAGAGAACAAGTAACCTTTGCTTAGAGATACAGAGATATAGCATAGCTTTAACAGAACTCTTGGCTACTGGGGTGGGAGGAAAGCCTGAGAACAGTGAAGAAGGATGTGGGCTGTAGTATTGCTCCATAGAGAGCAAAAGAAGCTTCACCTTTGGGCTAGAAGAGTAGAGGCAACTAGGGAATAATCTGCCAAATGTGCCGAACGACCCCTGTCTCTTGAGCAGACTTGTTTCACTGTCACATTTTATTTTAGGTTTCTCATCTTCTTTGATGATGGCTATGCATCCTATGTCACACAATCTGAACTCTATCCTATTTGCAGACCATGTGAGTTTCCCTTTCCCTTTCCCACCTTGTATACCCTCTTCTTAAGAGACATAGATGGTATGCCTCTTTCTTCATGGCATATTGTGACCTTGTGATTCAATTCTAATCCTAGGAAACATGTATTGGGTGCCAGAATCCTAGTGATGCCCCTTGCGAAGGGGCGTTTCATTTGCTAGATTCTAGAGCCCTGTCTTGGTAGCCAAAGTGCAAGAAATTTCTGACACCACGCTGTTTAGACTGATCCGTGTTTTGGGGGGTAACTTACAAATATGTTATTTGGATCATCATTCTTCCCTGCTGTTGCACCTGGGCATGAGAAAGAAGATGCTAAATAGTTGTATTATAATATCTTAAATGTGTTAATATGCCCAAGGAAAAGACTTTCCAGGAAACAATCAGTTTGCCTTCGTGCATCTCCAGATATGTTTGATGGAAAACATTCCCATTCAAAGGCCCTGAAAAGATTGATGTAAATGTGTGCCTATTGTATTTATTCCGTCTGGGCCAGTTATTTTCTTGGATTTACCTCCTTGACAAGAGTCTCCACTTGAATTTTCCTGGGGGTCCGTATTGGGGTGTATGATGTGAGTGAGGAATATGTGTGCATGATTTGCATGTGTTTTGCATACCCGAGATTTGCATATGCTTACATGTGCTATAGTCTGCCCTCATCTTTCAGATTAGTCTTGTTATCTACCTTGAAATTGTAATATCTTTTTCCCTCTTAACTTAGAGAATACCAGTTCTCCTTTCTTCGCCTACCTTTAACAAGACTTTTTTCTTTTGAACAGTGAAGAAAACATGGGAGGACATTGAGGATATTTCATGCCGAGACTTCATCGAAGAATATATCACTGCCTACCCCAACCGTCCCATGGTGCTACTTAAGAGTGGGCAGCTCATAAAGACTGAATGGGAAGGCACTTGGTGGAAGTCACGGGTAGAAGAGGTGGATGGGAGTCTTGTCAAGATCCTTTTCCTGGTATGGTCTCTTCCTCAGGTTGTGGGGAGGAGTAAGAGTAGCTGTGTGAGAGAAGTTAACAAGGGTCAGTTTATATCCTACAGTGTCTTATCTCTTCCTTCACTCCCACTTCTTCTAGTCATTTATTGCCAGACTTCATTTCTAATGCTAGATCGCAAGAGTATCTTTGTAAGTTGATACTAAGTATTTTCGTGTGTGCCAGAAGTAGGCATAGATTCTGCCATTGAATAACTAGCTAGCTAATGGAGGAAACACAGGAGAAACAGATATGAGATAAAAATAGTAGAGACATAGATACAAGCCTGAATTCAGGACCACGCAAACTGGGTACTGTTGATTCTTGTCATTTGTGGGAGTTATGTTTCATAAAGTTGCTGCAAACACTGAATTAATGAATACTGATTCTGATACTACTGAACCATTGTTCATAGGGGAAATACAGGATTAGGTTCCTGCACGCCTCTGGTTATAACATTTACTTCATCGCTTTCTGCAGTGACCTCATGTACAGATGGGCAAATTTCACCTTCTTATTCTGGGTGCATCATATTATATTGTTGATGCAGCATTAGATCTCACACCTGCCCGAAGCTTACCTAAAGCACGACCTCAGCTGGGATGTGTGCATTGCTCAAATCCACTTTTTTACCACTGTGCTTCTCTGCAAATTATCACAAAATTACCATGTGTATTGAGTTTGGGGTGTTAAATTTTAGCAAGTGGGCAAATTCACAAATCCAGAATTTGCGAATAATGAGGATCGACTGTATAGTCAGTGCTTAGCTTTGTATGAAGCTTTGTGGCACGTGTGGAGTATGGTTAGATGTTATCTCTCCCTTTGTAGAGCTTACAGTCTAAAGCAGAAATAAAATGGGCCAGTAAACAAATCAGTCATTAATGTAATTTATTGAGTGCCTCCTGGTTATAGAACCCTGTAGATAATATTGTGGAAATGTAAAAAAGGAGGAATTTGGGTTCTAGGGCTGAGGACACATATAATTTAGTTTGGAAGGACAAACATATATGAAAAAATTGTTAATAATAATTACCAAATAGGATACAAAAAAATACAAATTAACAGTCCTATAATAAAATTATATTTTTGTTCCAGTGTGGAACAAAATGTGATTGAAAAAGAGGGACCTTGTAGTAGTGTGGGATTTAGGGATCATCAAAGGAAGCAGCTTTGACGTGCTCCCCACAAACAACAGGACACACTCCAGCCTCTCTCCCTTCTCCCCTGACATCAGGATGACAAGCGGTGCGAATGGATCTATCGAGGATCTACCCGACTAGAGCCCATGTTCAGCATGAAGACATCCACAGCTTCTACACTGGAGAAGAAACAGGGGGGACAGCTCCGGACACGCCCAAACATGGGTATGTCTCAGAAAGGTCCCAGGGCTCAGGGCTTCTTCTACCCTGGGGACGAGGGAGAGTCACAGAGATTCTTTTCAAGTCACTTTTTTGCTTTGTTTTTTAAATTTTGACCACTTTTCTGGTCCATCCATATGCTATGGCATTGTACCCTTTGTGACCGCAGCATACGTTATCTGGACAGGATTATAAATTGAAGTCATATGCCATGGAATGGAGTTTTTCCTTTTAATTAATGATGGAGGAAAATTGTCAGCATGATCTGGTTTGTTGCATTATCCACAGCCAATTTTTAAGCCTATCCTGGTGTTTCACCCTGTTATTCAGCATGCTTCTTCTGTCTTGCATACTTTAAAAAAAAAATCACCTGAGTAAAACATAATTAAGGAAGTAAATCCAGAAGATACAAAATTCACATTGTATGTCAAAGCCCAAAACAAATACCTTCTGCTTTATCCATGCCACTGTTCCCCTTATTGTTGGTGTGGATAATAGAGAAATTAGAGTAATTCCATCCAAATATTTGCTGAAGGTGCTTCTGCTACTCCCTCTTTCTCTTTTACCCAAAAGAGACGATGGTACATTGTGGAGTAGGATAGAAGTAGCATTAAGCCAAGCTACTCCTTGGTCCATATTCTTTCCCCTGCCAGGTGCTGTGAGGAGCAAAGGTCCTGTGGTACAGTATACTCAAGATCTCACTGGTACTGGAACGCAGTTCAAGCCCCTGGAACCACCTCATACTACCTCCTTGCCTGCCCCAACCCTGTCCCCTCAGGTGGCTGATTTGGAGTGAGTATGATTGCGTCTTGTTCTCCAATGCCTCTTGGTCATTCTCTGTACAGTGAAGAACTTCTTCAGTCTCTTTCTTATCATGGCCTTCCTTCCATGACCTGCTTTTTCTCTGTCCCAGAAGTCTGGAGAGTCAACTCGCCCAGGCACGGAAGCAGGTGGCCAAAAAGAGCACATCTTTCCGGCTAGGTTCTGTGGGTTCTGGTCATTCATCCCCAACGTCCCCTGGGCTTAATGAGGCGGTCCCTGGCGGGAAGTCTGGAGTTGGCCAGACAGTCAGGTGAGATGAATTAGGAGCAACCTGGTGGACTCTAAACAGTCTGCGAGCTCATCAGCATCATGGCCTGAGAGTGTGTAGTGTAAAATAAAGAGGAAAATCAGTTTCTAGCTTCAGGATGTTCCGTTCGGTGGAGGAAACAAGAAAAAATGGGTGCCTAACACATGAACTGCATCAGAAAATGTAGGCCTTAGTGTTGAGGAATTAGAGTGACCAGAGGCAAGAAAAGTAGTCTGGGGAGACTTCTGAAGTAAGGAAGTCTAGAGCAAGGTGAAGAAGAATTGGTTCATGGTATGCCCCACTGCAAGGTTGGTGTTCAAGGCCAGGGAGCCACCTCTCATACTTGGGCAGGTGAAGGTAAGTCATGACGGGAGGATAGGAAGGGAGCAAGTTTGACTGTCTGAGATGGGAGGAGTTTCAGGAAATAGAGATGGCTAACAGGATTGCCTTGAGGGAAGTTGATAAAAGATGAAATGGAGAGGAGGGGGCCAAACTCAAGATTCTAAGGAAGACAAGGTGAGGAAGTTGTATTAGAAAGTAGGGGACCAAAAATGCCTTTGTTAGGCTCTGAAGTGTGTGGTGCTTGCTATGCAAAGGTGGCCACATGCTGAGTAAAAGCTCTGGATTTGGAGCAAGGAAGACCCGAGTTCAAATCCCACCTCAGACTCTTCCTAGCTGTGTAATCCTGAGCAAGTTACTTAACCTCTGTCCACCTCAGTTTCCTCATCTATAAAATGGGGATAATAATAACTCCTAATACCCAAGAGTTGTTGTGAGGATCACATGAGATTACATCTGTACAGCACTTTGCAAACCTTAAAGCACTATAAAATTTCTGGTTTTATTAGTAGTAATAGTGGTAATGATAACTCACATTTCTTTAACACATCAAGGTTGGTAAGGTACTTTCCTTAGCAATAGCCCCTGAGGTTAGAATGCTGTGATATGTCACTTAGCCCCTGAAGGAGTCAGGTTCTGTGAAGAGGTGCGCCTGAGTTCCCATCTCATCTTCCCTCTCTCCCCACTTATTTCCCTTGGTCAGATTAACACCAGGCTCTGTGGCCCCTGGCCCGACCTTCCCGGCTTTTCACGGCATGCTGGAGCGGGCTCCAGCCGAACCCTCCTATCGGGCCCCAATGGAGAAGCTCTTCTACCTGCCTCACGCCTGTAGTCACACCTGCCTCACTCGAGTGAGGCCAGTGAGTAATGCACAGTACAGGGGCAAGAACCCCCTCTTGGTTCCTCTGCTCTATGATTTTCGGCGCATGACAGCCAGGCGCCGGGTCAACCGCAAGATGGGCTTTCACGTTATCTATAAGACACCCTGTGGCCTCTGCCTGAGGACAATGAGTGAGATTGAACGCTACCTCTTTGAGACAACCTGTGATTTCCTTTTCTTGGAGATGTTCTGTTTGGACCCATATGTTCTTGTGGATCGGAAATTCCAGCCTTATAAGCCTTTTTACTATATCCTGGACATCACCCATGGCCAAGAGGATGTTCCTCTGTCATGTGTCAATGAGATTGATACTACCCCACCACCACAGGTGGCCTATAGTAAAGAGAGGATCCCAGGGAAGGGTGTCTTCATCAACACTGGCTGGGAGTTTCTTGTTGGCTGTGACTGCAAAGATGGTTGTCGAGACAAGTGAGTTGGGGGTGCAAGTTATTTCTTTTCTCCCTCCTGGCACTTCTTTCCTTTCTCAGGCTCTTATTTCTCTTCTCTGTTTTCCCCCTTGTGATTCTTCATCTCTTTCTTTTTATTCTTCCCTAACTGTGGCTCTGCCCTAAGGCCTCTGCTGGTTATAAGATGGAAATGGTAGGATATTGGAGCCTGGGTTATTTTTTTTTCTGAGTAACTGGTCAAATACTTGCCTGTCTCTGTCCCACTTTGCTTCCTTCTTCCCCTATCATTCTGTCCTTATTGGCTTCATTATTCTTTAATGTTTTAGTATGCAATCTCCGTTCTTTCTCTCTGTATGTGTCTCTGTTTCTCTTGTGTGTATGCATATCCTTACCTTTAAATATGTGTATTTCTGTGTGGGAGAATCTCCCCTACCATCTCTTTCCCCACCATTTATCAATGACTTCTCACCCCTAGAAAAAAATCTAATAGCCTCGTTCATTTATCCCCTTTTATTCTACATCCAGGTCTAAATGTGCTTGCCACCAGCTTACCATCCAGGCAACAGCCTGCACCCCAGGGGGCCAGATCAACCCTAACTCTGGCTACCAGCATAAGAGACTAGATGAGTGCCTACCCACAGGGTAAGTGAGAAAAGGAGACGGAACCTCAGACACGAAGGAAGTTATCTATGTCACTTTTGATTTGTTTGCAAAAACTTCCATTATACTGGAACAGGGAATACAGAAACAGGTGCATTTTGCTTCTTTTTTTTTAAACAAGTATTTATTAAGTCAAATTTGGATCCATTATTTTTGTCATTATTGAAATGAAATAAAAGAATGCTATTGAATAATCATTGGAAATTTTGCTTTGAGATAAAGAACGATCTATTTCCTAGCTGTGTGGTTTTTATGACATTCATCTTAGCCAGCAAGTGAAATTGTTCGAACTGTATTTTATGAAGTCAGTGCATTGATATTGACTGGGGGTCACTATAGGCAGAGCCCTGTACTAGGTGTTAGATACAAATGAAAATACAAATGAAATACATAATATAGGTTCCATCTCTTAACATGTAGGAAGTCATTATCCAAGTAAGCATAAAGTAGCATATTGCCAGTAGCATTCATAAGCACTGAGGAGGTGTGAAACCAAAGCGTTTTCCAAAGGGGTAATCAGAGAATTCTTCTCAGAGCAGAGAATTGAGTGGGGTGTCAGAGGGAGCCAGGGACACAGATTGGCAGGGAGGCCATTTTGAATGGGAGCATGGTCATGTCAAAACACGGGGCTTACATCCTCAAATTTAAGGGTGTCAGAAAACAGAAGCCTAGGACTTAGGTAAATGCATAACCTGTGATTTAGAATAAACAGGGAAATTTTACCTAATGTCAACATTGAGCGGAAGAAAAATTAACTAGTCTCAAGAGTTCTCTTTCTAAGAGTTAATCTGCTGAATTTTCATACCAGGGAGCTACAAAAGCTAAGTTCTAGCGCTTAGGTCTTAAAGGTAAATTAGCTGCAACAGTGGTGTTGAAAATCTCAATAATTGCGACAGCATGCTAATTAGCTGATAGCTCTTCCCTTAGATATCAGCATTAGCCTTTTGACTAATTCATCTGCTGTAACTGTTGGCAGCGTTGAAGTCTTTAGCCGTTGCACGCATTTTGAAATGGAAGCACCTTTGGCAATACAATTTGTAACTGTGATTAATGCTGTAGAGATCATATTGTAATAGATTTTAATGTAACCTCTTTACAGGGTGTATGAATGTAACAAGCGCTGCAAATGTAACCTGAACATGTGCACAAACCGCTTGGTGCAGCATGGGCTACAGGTTCGCCTGCAGCTCTTCAAGACACAGAACAAGGGCTGGGGCATCCGGTGCTTGGATGACATCGCCAGAGGCTCCTTTGTCTGTATCTATGCAGGTTGGTAGGGTTAGAGAAGGAGCATAGAGTCTTAGGATTAGAAGGGATGTCAGAGACTGGTAATTCAATGACAAGACTAAGCATCATTCCCAACACGCAATCACTTAAGCACAAGGACAAGTTAGACATGTAGAGACCCTTGGAATGGGGAGTGGTGAGGAGCCAGCAGGGGGGGAGAACTTGTGGCTGTAGGTGGCCCCTCTAGGTCCTCAAGTGCAGCCCTTTGACTGAATTCAAACTTCACAGAACGAATCCCCTTAATAGAAGAATTTGTTGTGTAAAACTTGGACTCAGTCAAAAGGCTGCACCTGAGGACCTAGAGGGGCCACCTGTGGCCTAGAGACCTCAAGTTCCCTACGCTTGGGCCAGAGCATCTCCTTTCCCAGAGAACATTCATGAGCTCTGTGTCTGGGTAAGCTGGGTTGCAAAGGCTGCTGGACTAGAAACGAGAGTGCTTCAATAAGACTAAGATCAGAAAAGGCTAAAACTGGTAAAGGTGAATGAAATTAGATGTTAAATATCACTGCCTAGTGGGCAGCACTGAGACCTGTTTGAGGGAAGCTAATATCTTTTGTTTCCCTAGTAGAGGTTCCCAAAGTGGGCCATACCACCCCTGGGGGGGGCACTGGAACGATCCATGGTGGGGCAATTGGGTGCAATTGGGAGGGTGTTGAATAAAAATAAGGGGGTGGTGGAAGCATAAGGAAAGAAGAGAATTTTGAAAAACCATACATGTTTTATCTGTTGTGTAACAGAGTTAAAGTCGTAATAATTACATTATTTTCCAAATAAGATGCAAGTTATAAGCAATCAGTGGTCAAGTTCAACAACAGGCCTTAAGCAAGTGTTGGCAGGCGAGGATCTCGCGCATTGTCAGAAAGTCCAGCATGCATCAGCAGGAATATGTGCGTGTAATGACTTGTTTACAATACGATACTGTACACAATATTGCGTCATCAAATTATTAAATTTAAGATAGGTTTTTTTTTTAAATCCTGCAATTTTTTTTAAGCCATTAGAAGGTTAAAGAAAGTAGATTTTCAGAGGGCACTGAGTAAATTTTTTTTTAAATTGTGTGATAGGCCAAGTAAGTTTGGGAACTTCTGCCTTGGAGAAATCTCTTAGCATGAGAAAAACATTACTTTCTTAGGCATGGGAAAAGAGATACGAAGAAATAAGGGGAATGGGAGCTCATTAGGTTAACATTCAGAGACTTTAACAAATCCACATAGTTGGGAAGTCAAATAATGGTTTGTTATCAAGGATAGGTGATATCAGTCTTATGTTGGTGGGTTTGGGGATCATGACCATGGGAAAGAGGGAGATGAATGGAACAAACTTGCCAAGGACATGGTCCCCTTCTTCCCGAGGTACCTTTAACTCCTCCTTTTTCCATCCAGGCAAAATTCTCACTGACGACTTTGCAGACAAGGAAGGTCTGGAAATGGGGGATGAGTACTTTGCAAACCTGGACCATATTGAAAGTGTGGAGAACTTTAAGGAAGGCTATGAAAGTGATGCCCCCTGCTCCTCTGATAGCAGTGGTGTGGACTTGAAGGACCAAGAGGATGGCAACAGTGGCACTGAGGACCCTGAAGAGTCTAATGATGACAGTTCAGATGATAACTTTTGCAAAGATGAGGACTTCAGTACCAGTTCAGTCTGGCGTAGTTATGCCACCCGGCGGCAGACAAGAGGCCAGAAAGAGAATGGGTTGTCTGAGACAGCCTCCAAAGACTCCCGCCCCCCAGACTCTGGCCCCTCCCATCTTTCTGCCCCCTCAGCTTCCATAGGGGGGTGTAAACCTCCTTCCTCCGAGGACACACCCAAGAACAAAGTGGCCACATGGCTAAGCTGCAACAATGTCAGTGATGGCAGCTTTGCTGACTCAGATAGCCGCTCCTCCTTCAGGACCAGCGAGGGTGGAGATGGGAGGGCTGGGGGAGGCCGTGGGGATGGAGAGAAGCCTTCCATCTCAGGGGTAGGGGTCAAAGAAGAGGGGGATATCAAGCCACCCAAGAAAGAGGTGAGCAGTTTGGAATCCAGGGGCTTTGGGGTTCTCTGCATAGTGCTGATCCTTCCTACGGTCAACTTTCTGAATTGTCATGGGGGTTGTATACTTTCTGGATAATTTTTAGCAAATAGCATCTAGCTTTCCCCATTACCCAAATAGGTTGGCCTAGGTTGCCATCTCCCACTGTCACCTGAATATGTGCCCAGGAAATGCGATTCATTTTAATATTATGAGCAAAACATTAGCAAGAGAAATTATCTGATGAATTTCAAAATCTCTTCTGAATGGTTTTTGTATTGTCAGCTATTTGGGGGTCACCTGAGAATGGAACATTCTTTTGTTCCCATTAAATAGCCTCCATCTTGGAAGTAGAAACTGAAGCTTGAGGCCAGTTGAGTACACTCTTGGCCCCTAAGGTTCTCTTCCTTCGAGGGTTGCCAGGAGGCCCACCCTCCTTCATGAAGCCTTCTCAACTAGGAGCGTTATTGAGCTCACTGTGACTAAGGTGCAGGGTAACTCCATCTGCCCTCTACCTTTAGACAGCATGGCCCCACCCACCACTGTTTCTTGATCATGAGGGCAGGGGGAAAGGCAGAGTATAATTGTGGAATTTAAAAAGGAAAAAAAATTAACTTTGCATTTGCTGTTGTATTTCCCAGGAGCCTGATGAACAGAATAAAATTTTGTTGTAAGTGTCTTCTGTTAATAACTCCCTGTTTCCATATCTATCTTCCACTACAGCTCTGACCAACACTGTCCTTCTGTTTTGCACACTAGGCCTAGCGAAAGTTCCAGGAATTTTGGTTACAACCCATCACCCCCGAAGATTGAAGGTATTAAGTGCCCACCTAGCAAGACCAATATGCATCAGGCCCGGAGGCTTCTGGGGCCTGCCCAAGCCAACCCTGATGTAAGTGATTCTGCCTAGCTTCTGTTTTCTCCATGATTCTGCTGGTCTTAATCCTCAGGCCAGGGAAAGCATTTTTACCATCTCATGGGCTTCGTAATTTTGGTAGTTGAGGGTAGAAATAGGGTTCCTTCATTTTCTTCCATGGCTCTCACTTCTTGCCTCATCCCACACGTCACACACTGTGGTCTTTCTTCCTGTTTTAGAATCAGCCCCTTGCATTTCTGGCCTTTACTTCCACCCTACCCTCTATTTTCCACCTATTGATTCATTATGGAGAACTGAGGCAGAGAATCCAGATTTCCCCATCCCTAGCCATTCCTGGAGAGGTACTACTACTCTTGGTTCCTTAACACTGATCCTTCTGCCAGGATGTTTTGACACTGTCCAGCAGCACCGAAAGTGAGGGGGAAAGTGGAACAAGCCGAAAGCCCATTGCCGGTCAGGCACCAGCTACAGCAGCAGACAGTGATGACATCCAGACTATCTCATCTGGCTCTGATGGCGAGGATTTTGAAGACAAGAAGAACCTGTCTGGTACTTTGGGTGAATTTAAGGGGCATTTATGAAGGGAGTTTCAGAGCTGGAGTATAGTAGAAAGCCCAGAGCCTAGTACCCAAGCCCACCATCTCCTTCCCAGCTGTTAATGTCACATCCTCTTCCTTTTCTTAATTTTCTAACTCTCTAGCAGCTGTTCTGTCAGGTATAGTTTTACCTGAAAAAAAAATCCCATTTAAGGTTTTCCTAAGCATCCCAAACTCCATCTTTTTGGTATAGTGAACAGCATGCCTGCAAGGAGGAGCAAGGATAACTGACCTCTATATAATACTTCAGTTTGCACAATGCTTTAAATTTAAAATCTCATTTGATCTCTATCTTAAACCTATGAAATCAGTGTCTACCCAAGGTCACATGGCTACTGTCAGAGCTGGGATTTGAACCCAGCCTTTTCCTGATTCTAAGTTCAGGACTTCCCTGCTGAGCCAAACTGTGCTGTCTCCCAGCCTTCAACTTCTCATTTCTCCGCAGGCCCAATCAAACGTCAGGTGGCTGTGAAATCCACACGTGGTTTTGCTTTAAAATCAACACACGGCATTGCTATCAAGTCAACCAATATGGCGTCCGCAGACAAGGGCGAGAGTGTGCCTGTCCGCAAGAATACACGCCAGTTCTATGATGGCGAGGAGTCTTGCTACATCATTGATGCCAAGCTAGAGGGCAACCTAGGCCGCTATCTCAATGTGAGTTTCCCTTCCCCACCATACCAAAGATCTCCAAGACTGGACAACCTAGGGACCTGAAAACAAGCACATCCCAACCCCTTCATTCTTGGATCAAAAATTCCACCTACCTTATTAGGCCTCATTATTTAACCTCAGGGGTCCACCTTGTCCCTTTCTTCGCCTCCAGAGAAGCATTTAGTCAAAAGAATCTCAACAAGCTATCCTCAGGATTAGAGACCCACTGGTTCTTACCTCCCTCTTGGCGTTCCCTTACTTTTGTCCCTGTCCCCAAGTCCAACTGTATTCAGTATTCTCTCCCAAATTGTGACCATTCATTCTTCTTGATTCTGACTTCATCTTGTTTCCATACCTACAGCATAGCTGCAGTCCTAACCTGTTTGTCCAGAATGTCTTCGTTGACACCCATGACCTTCGGTTCCCTTGGGTGGCTTTCTTTGCCAGCAAGTAAGAATCGGGGCTGGGGGGGGGAATGGAGGAAGGGGAACTGCACACTTTTTTTTACCTTTGAACTGAAAGGGCTCTGGGTCTGTTGGGCTTTCTGTGCTGTGTCCATTCGTTTCCCCTTCCTTTTTCCAGGAGGATACGGGCTGGGACAGAGCTGACCTGGGACTATAACTATGAGGTGGGCAGCGTGGAAGGAAAGGAGCTGCTGTGCTGCTGTGGGGCCATAGAGTGCCGAGGACGGCTTCTTTAAACTTCCCTGCCACGTTCAGGACCCTCTGAGACATCTCAAACTATGCCCCTATCCAGTGGACTTGACCCCTCCATCCCTTCCTCTAGTAGATAAAATGGGAACCCTACAGTTTGAGGGTCCCTTCCAGTGTGGTGCTGTCAGGCAGGGCCCGTCCCCCCACCTCCAATCTTCCCTCCCCGCATGCCAGTTTGAGGAGATCACAGCTTGTGGACGGGGCCCTTCCATTCCTGTCCCATCTCCTTCCCCTTTACTGAATTCACATGAATATGGCAGACCTAATCTGTCCCTGAGATGGGGGTTGTTTTTCCCACCCCTGCTCCCACTTTGTAATCTTCCTTCCTTGAAAATCTCTTAACAAGGAGGTAAATCTGCATCTCTCTGGTTTGATTTTTCTTTCCCAGCTCCCTTTTCCAGACAAGGGAGTCTGATCTATGATCTTAGTTTGTTCTTTGCCCATACACACTGTCCTAAGTGTCTTGCATCATCAGTTAGTCCTTCCCTCTGTCCATGTGCCAGGTGAAGTTTAAGGGGGGTGGGGGGAAATGTGTGTGGAATTTTAAGGTTAGTTGTGAAGAAGATAAACTGTTTTCTTGTTCCCCACCAAATCCCCATGTTCTCACGTCTCTTGCCATGTTTTATTTAATCTTTAATATATTTTAATTAAAAAAACACACACACACACAAACAGTACAACATTTGGTCTGTGGGTTTGAAATGGTTTGATATGGTCCTCTCTACTGAAATGTCTGTCACCCTCCTTTCCCTAGGCTGTTTGCAATCCAGGCTTTCAAACTGAAAACCAAAACTCCAAAGTACAATAAATAAGTAAAACTAGTTGCCGCCCCACTTCAGTCAAGCTAGCCTGACAGAGAAGGAGGAGGAGAGTAAAAAAGAGTCTAGATCCTGTACAGGAGGCTGCAAGAGCCCCTAGGGAAAATGATATCCTTGTGCTGAGGCCCGGGGGGTGGGGTGGGGGTGGCCTTACTCGGGGCAGAGAAGGCAAGGATCGTCGTGGTAACCCTTGGACACCCGATTTCTAGATGTCTCTGGTTAGAGGAAAGAGCGGATTAGGCAGCTCAGCTTTGGTCCCCGGCCATAGTAGGGAACCTGGAATAATTAAAAGAAGGGTCTAGCTTTGGCAGAATGAGACCCAAAAAGGGAATGGTAAGGCACAGACTGTCTGTCTCTGGAGCCCCTGATCTGAAACTATGGTAAGGAATGTGAGTTGTTCCCCTTACTCGGAACCCAAGCCTATGGGTGGGGGAGGGGAGAAGGCTTGTCCCAGAAGTGAATGACGGGACAGGCAGCTTAGGGAGGGGGGAGGGAAACTCCCCCTGTAACAGAGGCTATGACCAATCCCCCTCATACAAGATGGACAGGAGTTTGGTTTAAAGGCAACTGGGTGATCAGGAAGGGCAACTGGAGGGAGTGGTGAAGGGAAAGGGAGAAAACTTACCCTTTCACTCCTACCCTCAGATTTTGGTGACCTCTGACCCCTCCCCAAGGGATGTCTTCCCCTTGTGGTAGGAAGGGGTGTTTTCTTGGCTTTATGAAATCAGGCTGGGGGGCAATAGGGACCCAGGCTCAGTCATTTTTTCTGTGGTTATTGTTAAGGATAGGGTGGCCATTGGCCAGATGATGGCTCTTCATTCCCCCACCAGTGACAGCCTCCTCGCCCTCGGAACTCTCTGTCTCTTCCCGATCACTGCGTTCATCTTCCACCAGCTAAGAAAGAGGAAAGAAGACCAAAGATCAGAAGCTGCCTAGAAACTCCTTCCCTCTCCCCCCTTAGGGCCCTAATTTTTAAACTGGGGAGCATATCTGATGTGAAAGGCTAAGCTCTGGTACTCCAGGGTGGGAAGGTCTTAATTCCTTTCACTATGAATTATGGATCATGAAGAAAATGTACAGGGGTGAAGAGGAATCAAGTCCTAGTGAAGGAGATACAAAAGTGGAAGTAGTCCTCACCTTTCCAGTTACAAACTTGTGGGCCATTCGAAGGATGAGGTAGGCCCAGAAGATATGTAGTACTTGGAGCACACCCATCATGAAGTTGAAGAAGTAATAGCCAAAGAAGGCAGGATACAGCTGCAGAGGGTAGATCAGTGTGCAGTGCAGGATCCTGAGGGACAGAGAGGCAAACGCTGGAGAGATGGGGGAGGAACGGAGGCTGGGGAAGATGAGCTCACAGGGTCTAGGGGTAAGGTGACAGGGAGAACAAGAAGCAGGTGGGGATGGGGGCTTGAGAGCAAGAAAAACAGGGAGAGGCCCACCTCCTAAGCAGGCAGCACCCCTGAGCTCCCACTCACCAGAAGGGTAATATGACGAGGCGAGTGATGATGAAGACAATGGCGAAGACAATGAAGATATTGTTGCACGTGTTTTTCCATCCGGCGTAGTTAAACATCTTGGCTGACTGAACAAACACCCCCAGCCCCCTGTAGCCATCATCAAGGGCTCCATCTCCCCCTCCAACACACACACACACACACGCACACGCGTGTATATATAGATATATATACACACGTGTGTGTGTGTGAATTATATATCTATGTATTTATGTATATAACCAGGACATTGGTACTGACCCCTACTCCAACCCAATGACCCTAAAGGAGGCAAAAGGGGCAGAGGAGGTTTAAGATGCAGGGAAAAGTTATATGGCCTGGGGTCTTAGATTAAGGGAGCTCAGGGGATTCCTGACCTCTAGCAGGTAGTCAGAGGAGTCATGGAGAGCCATGATGAGTGTCCCTGCCCGGATGTAGTTGGCAAACCAGGAGAAGCTGATGAGGATGATAGTGGCCACATGGTGGATCACCTGCTCTTTGAAATCCTACGAAGGAGATTAGAGGTCATGGGATGAGGATTTTTGTTTCTCAATCCTTACATTTCCCTCTGTTTCCTTTTTCCAAATATCTTCCAACCCTTGCCACTCGGAGTAATAAGGTCCTTGCCTGCCCCTTAAAGCAGGGATTCTTAAATTGGGGCCCATGAACCTGCAAGGTGGGGTCTACAGATTCTGGGGTTCCATGAATGTGTATGGGGAAAAAACTGCATCTTTATCTCAATATAATTGGTTTCCTTTGTAATGCTATCTCATTTCATTCATTTAAAAACATTTGGAGAAGGGGTTCACAGGTTTCAACTGACTGCCAAAGGGGTCTATGACACTGGAAAGGTTAGCCCTAAAATAAAAGGAAGATTGAGGTGATCTCACATTCTTACTTCCTTTCAGATTTAGCTCAACTGTACAGAGCTTCTAGCAATAAATGGGAGGACCCAGTACCTAGGGAATTCCCCAAACCATTCCTTTGCCAGCCACTTGTCCTACCTTTCGTTTAACATCAGAAGCAATACTGAAGAGTAGGGACCAGTAGAAGGAGAGTTCGATCATGTAATACCAGTACTGGGAAGGGATGGTAGACTAGGAGAGAGGAAGGAAAACTGAGGTCCACCAAAGCATGGATATTCCCCCAAAGTACCAGCACCCACCCACCCCACACTTACTGCTTCTGGAGTAATACAATTTACCCCAACAAGCAGCCTTCCCAGGCTTTCAAATTTCTCTTAGCTCAGTTACTCCCAAGGATGTTACAGATTCCCTTCATCTCAAGGGTCTGGCCCAGTCCCATCCCACCACAAATCTCTCTTTGCCTCTAGCTCCACATGAGGATCCGTAGCCCCCATTTCTCGTACCTGTATGGGATAACCTTTCCATACTTCCTTCATGTCATAGAACCAAGGTTTCTGAGAAAAGATAGTGGCAAATCAGAGGAGCTGAAACATTGAAGAGGGGACCAAGTCTTATGACTCCATCTCTACTATGCCAAACCTCCAACTCCTCCCTCCTACCCTCACTCACATCCACAATGACAGCCATGCCAGCAATGAAAGCAATAAGATAAAAGGTGAATCTCCAACTGGAAGAAGAAGCAAAAGAGACTCAGTGGGACAGGAGCAGGAGGCATAGACTCAGACCCTGGACTCCCCACCTCTACTCATGACCCTTTACCTCTATTATCAAGATAGAACATCATAACATCTCCCTTCCATCCTTTTCCACACCCAGCTACTCCCTAGCCCCTTCAGCTCCCATTCCACCACCCTTGGCTCTGTTGCCACCTGGCCTCCCGGAATTTCTTGAGCAGGCTGGGTCGGTCCTGATTTCGGCGTCTACGGAACCATCTCTCCACCTGACGGCTTGAGAGTCCGCTCTGCCGAGACAAGAGTTCCACCTCTGCCTAAGAGGGTTGGGGAAAGACGGAAAACTTAGCAGTGACTGATCACACAGACAACCCAAATGAATGCCGACCTCCCTCAGAACATTCAACAGTCTCTCTGACACTGACTCCCTAATCCCCTTCCCCAATCCCAAACCCCTTGCATTCCTTTTTCTACATCAACCCCTTTAGTGGGCAGGGCACCAGACTCCAGCCATGACCTTGTCCTCAAAATTGACTCCTTTATTCTCTAGCATTGACATACGGAAGGATCATTATTTTAGAGCTCAAAAGAGTGGAAAAACTCATGTCACAGTCCAACCCTCTCATTTTAGATGAAACAGGTCAAAGGGGGTTAAATGCTTGACCAAAAGTCACCTGAGAAGCAAAGAGCAGAGCCAGTATGTGAGCTGAGATCTTTCAGCTGCCAATGCCAGGACTCTCCATTTTCCCACTGATTTACCAATTTTCATCCTTCTAATGCTCACCTCAGATGCATCCTTTCCCTTCCTGCTCCGCTAAGATCTGGCCACAACCTATCAGGTGCCCCTGGGGGGGCGGGGGAGGGGAGGGGTGGCCGTCTGGGGCCTTGAGTCTCTCATCCTGCATACCTGTTTGGGGTGTTTGCCACTGGTACAATAGAAATTCTCCAAAGTTGGGTTGGGGGATGCTCGAAGCCGAGTCTTCTCCTTCACATTTAGGAGGGCAGCCAGCGGTGTTGCCACATAACTGGGAAAGGGATCTGGTTAAAGAGAGGGGCCTGTCCCTTTCAAGGACCCCCTATGACATCTGATGTTGGAGCGGGTTGGGGAAGGGACTGGGAGCTCAGAACCTTCTCTATGGCCTCAGTTTCCCCAGCTCAGTGCTGAAGAGAGGTTCCCTGTCACCCCCTCTGGCCTCCTTTGTTTCCCACAGCTCTGGACAAAGCAGCTTGTGTCCACCAGTGGCCTGGGGGAGGGGAGGAAACAAATAGCTATTGAAAGAATAGCCTGGGGGAGCTAAACCTCAGACAGACAATGCTGCCTTCATGGGGAGGGCAAAGTGGGGACACAGTAGGCAAGAAACAGAGGAGCCAGGACACCAAGGTCTGACCATCAACGATCACTAGGCTGACAGACAGTCAAAGAGGGACAGGTGGGAAAGACTAGGGAGGGCAGAAGGGCAATATGCTCACATCTCAAAGAAGTATCTGACAATGAGGAAGAGCAGAGCAAGGGGCAAGGTGATGTAAAGGTCAGATGCTTTGGCATAGACGCGCCCCTCACGGTCCTCCAGGTCAGCCCAGGTCAGGTTCACAGGTAGCCACAATCGCTCCCACCAGAAGTAATCATATAGAGTCTGCAGCATCCTAGGGAACCCAAGAGGGCAGGAAAGGAGGAGTCAGGAAGAAGAACTGCCAGGGATGGGGGCAAGAATGTTGGAGATGTTAGCACTCTAACGGAACTATAACAAGGATCACTGAATGAATGTTTGGGTTGGAATGGTAGAGATCACTCCTCACTCCCCCATAATCTGAGTGAAAAATTCAATAGTCTTATTTCTCTTGGCTCCTTTAAATATGAACTTTAGGGTCTGGACTTCCTGTTTGGACCCCAGGATGGAAGGACACAAGCTCTGGTTTGCTTCGATCTACTTACTGGCTAATGATTAAGATTTCAACAGCTGTTAGACTGACTAAAGACAGAAGAACCTTCCCTCTGCCCCTTGTTCCATCTTGTCCACTCTTAAACCGACCCTAGCCAAGGAGGCCTCTCTGAGGGTAAGCAAAAGAGGCTTCCAGAACTAGGGAAAATTTCTCCTCTTCCCCATAGTCCACTAATGGGGAAAACGAACTAGAGAAAGAAGTGACTGATTAAACAGAAGAGGGGACAACAGGTGAGGAAACTGTAGCTAAGAACTAACCCATCAGACTCTGGGCTGCAGGCCAAACTCTCCACTTGTAGTCACTGGACACATGACCCCAGACCACCCAGATCCTCACTCCCCCAGGAAGAAGGGTTCAAGCAGTTTACAGATTGACTCAGTTCTTCAAGGACCCAGTTTGGGGCTGGGAAGGGAGGAAGTAGAGCAGTGGCAGATCCCAAAGTTTAGTAGGATTAAGAATTATATCATGTTAGAACTTGTCCAGAAAGAATACTAAGCTGGGGGCAGGGAGCACCTACTGCCACAGCTTCTGGAACCTTAGGGCAAGGCTGCTATGTCGATATCAGTAAGTAGTCCCCTCACTACCACCACCTCCTAGGAAGATAAAAGGGAGAATGGAGCTGTTGTGACTGCTTGAAGAAAAGAAGGGACAGGGTGATCTGGAGACACAGAAGGAAATGTTCTACATTGGAAAAGAACAGGGTAGGGGGAAAAGAGTGGTTTTAGGGTAAAACCTGACAATCCCACAAAGCATACAGCCCAAAGCTTAAGAAAGTGAGCCAACAAGATCAAATTACAATAGTAATGATGGTACAGAGATGACTAGGCCACTGTTTCTCTGGCTCTCCATCCCTGTCTCCATTCCATGCTCCACAGGGGTCACTCAGAAAGAACCGTACCCCCCAGAGCTCCCAGAATATGTCTTGGCAAGAGAAAAATGGCTCCACGATGATGACTTTGGGGAGACTGTTCTTCCCTGTGATCTAGAAACCAAATGGTACGATGGCAGAAGACTAAGTACACAGATCATAATATAGCTCAGCCTATACCCTCTTCTTCCTCCTCCTCTTCTTTCCCCCACCCCCTCCTGGAACTTGCGAAATACCAACTCTGCCAGTCATGGGCAAATACTCCCAGCACAAGGACTTTACCCTCTTGTATTCACCACTTCCCCTCCTTGAACACTGCCCTCAGAAGGAGTCAGAGGTCAGTCTCTGAAACTAAAGAAGCTCAGGGCCCTTACTACCTCCCCCAGCTCATTTATCTACCAATAATAAGACCTTTTCACCCTGAGGGCAATGTTCCCCACCCCCATCTCTGAGAGATCAAATACTGATTTGAGTTGGAAATGAAATGAAATTTTTTTATATGAGAACAATAAAATTATTTATAACAAAATCTCTCCCTCAATCCTATCCTTCCCTTCTCCCCAAACAAAAGCAGTGTGGGAGATAATGGATACAACTGAAAAGAAGGGACAGGATAGGATGCTTAATAATGCCACCGTAGGGACCCAAATCCTACCTAGACATGTCCATACCCTCAACTACTCCCCCCTTTTCTTCTCCTTTTGTCTGCTCACCCAAAATGGGGTGAGACATATCCTCCTGCCAAATGGGCTTTATGCTGGAACAAAGTTGTTCACTCTTGTGGAATATAAAGCCTCTCATGTGACAGAACTAGGCTCTGGTTACAACTTCACATAGTAAAAGAGCTGAGAAAGATGGGCAGGGGAAAACTTCACTTGCTTTAACCCTGTTGGAGAGTTGTGAGAGTTAAGTGCTTAGAGATCCTGGCAAGGGTCCTGAAGGTTGTGGGAGGAAGCACTCTCCTTGCCTTTTCCTCTTTCTGACTCCAGGAGCTCAGGTATATCTTGTTCCCGCACGAGGTTGGGGTTAGGGGGGAGAGTTTAAGGGAGTGGGATGTTAGCAAGGAAAGGAATAAGCATGACCAGCTCAATCCTAAGACCTCTCCTCCCCCACCTCTCTCCCAGAATCAAGGTAAAGCATATGTTGCATAATGATTGGAATAACGAAGAATAATGGCATTCTCTAGCCGATGTTTCAGGCTCTCTCTAACCACAGCCCTCCCAACCTTTTCCCCCACTGTCCTTTACCTCCATTAGCAGCAGTTCTTACTCCCTCAGCCTGCCTGGCAGAGCAGCAGAGAGACAGCCCAGGTAAATGGAACAGATCTTGCACAGCACTGCCATCAAGTTTGGGTTCCTGTAAAACGGTCTTGCTTCTGCCCTCTTCTCTAGTGAGCTTCTTAGGACCCACAAATACAGGCAGAAGAGCAAAAATAGGACCCTAAAGCAAGAAAACTCTAACAGGGAGAACAACATTGGCTCCCTCCACTACTAGTCTGGTCCCCTGCTATCCTGGACTCTTTCACACACCTACTCTCACCTTACTCTACACAAACCTTTTTACTCCCGGGAATGCCCCCTAAACACATAGATATTCTTCATGGATTCTTCATATTCTCTTTCTTTCTCTCTCTCCCTCTCCCTCTCTCTCTCATTTTCACACACTCACAGATACAAAGAGAAGCAGTTCTCCCTCCTCTGGAAACAGAGACACCACTTTCTGAGGCAAAGGCTGGAGAACTGCCAGGATAGCAGAGATTTCCTAGGCATTTAGTTACAAGGAACTTGAGCTGGGAGCTGCCCATCCCATCCCTTACCTCTTCTCATTCTAACCCTAACCCTCCTCCCAACCTTTTTTTTTTGGGGGGGGGGGTAGGAGTTTGGAGAGCTGGGGTTAGGGATAGAAGCTTAAGGGCCGAAGGGCCAGGAAAAGGGGAGATCAGTTATATTTTCAGCGTCCTGTAATCCTTGAAGAGTAACTAGAAGATCAGGGACCAGAAAAGCCCTGGAAGGATTTCTTCATCCTTGTAAACTTTATTTTTAAGTTATCAGGCAACCTATGGGGAAAACACTGTGAAAAACGCTGGAAAAGGAAGGACGCAGGCAGGGGAGCCAATGCTCCAGGCTACTCTGTAAACATTCTCCCTTCCCTCTCTACCCCCCCAAATTAGGTCAGAGTGTTGGGATATGGAAACAGCAAGAAGAAAAGGGGCCCTCAGGTCTTGTTTAAGGTCACCTGACATGAAGCCCAGCTGGGTCCCCTTACCTAGGAGCCCAGCACCCAAACACAACAGGCCCAGGCTGAGTAAGGCATATAGGATTGCAAACCCTGGGGGCAGGGATTGGTTGACAGGTTAGAAAAGCAGAAGAACAAGGTAAGGAAAAAAGAATGGGGAGACAAAGAAAAGGAGGGGGACTTCTAGGAGAAAGTAAACACTGCACTGGTGAAAGCAGTAGGAGAGAAAATGAAAAATGAAGTTCTCTTTAGAATAAGACTCTCCATTCTCAGGCAGGGCAAAGTCCTAAAGGATTAGATCGAGGGACAGACCAGGGACATAGTTACACACACGAAATGACAAACGCAAGCACCTAAATACCCAAACACAGTAAAATCCAAAGTCACTGATGCTTTTTATGCACCAATATACACCCACCCACTTAGTGACAGCTCCCCAGTGGGCCCAGTGGGAGAGGCATCCCCTATCAGAACCCTTCCCAACCTGACACCCTGAAGGAAAGGGCACCCACAGAAAGTAGCCAGGTTCCAAAGAACCTCAGAGACCAGAGTACTTTCTCTAGAACTTCCAGGTTGGAGAAAGAAGTTAGGATTTTTGGGCCAAGGGAACAAACACCTCAAGCTAAAAGTTAATTAGGTTGCGGGGAAGGAAGGAGATAAAATCTATGAGCAAAAGAAGCCTCCAAATGGGCCAGGTACTTTAGCCAAACACCTGCAATTAACCACACTTGTCAATTTGCCTTTCCCACTTCTGTAATTAGCAGCCTGAAGTACGGAGAACTAGTTCAACCAGCATCGCCCCCCCCCCCAGCCTCCACACATACACACACACCCCATAACGGAGGAGTGGCAGGCCCCGGGGAGCCAGGGGTGGCTCTCTTAACCACTCCTTCCCGTTTCCCGTTAAGCAGATGTGGGCTGCCAGCCTCTCCACGGTGGTCACACCAGGCAACCCTTTCCCTTCTTTGCTAGCACATGGGGTGAGAAGCAGCCCAACTCCACTCTGCACTCGGAAGGGCACATTGTCAGGTCGGGGGCTGCTGTAAACAGTCTCTTGGTTCTTTTTCTTTCTTTTGCCTCATATCAAAGATTGAGGGCCAGGCCCGCACCCTTTTGTGGTCCTGAGAGAAGTTTCCCTCCCCGGGACCTGTTGCCCAGACGGAGAAATCTGCAGGCCTGGCGCGGAAGAGAGCGAAGGGAAAGCAGAGTCCGGAGGTGCCGGGCGAATGGGCACGTTCGTGGGCTCCGCCTCGGTGGGGCCAGGAGCCGGGGACCCCCGGCCAGGCCCGGCTCTGGCAGGCCTCGTCCCTCCCCTGGCCATCCCTTCCCTCCTCCCAGGCTCAGGCCGCCATGAGCATAGCTGGCGGAGGCCTGGGAGGCAGCGACCGCCACGGCCCCAGCCCGGGCCCCTTGGAGCCCGGAGGCTCGGGCGCCTCGCGGGCTCCCCAGCCCTGAGGGCCGGGCTGGTCTCCAGCGAGTACCCCCAAGAGCGGAGGCAGCGCCAGGGACGAGCCAGGGCGCCCCTCGGTCCAGACCAACTTCGCCCCGGCCCCTCGCTCGTGCTTCCCCTCCTCCCGCCCCTCTGCCCCCTCCCCGGGCCCCCCACAGCCTGGAGGGGAGTGGAGACTTACTTGGCAGCGAACGCGGTGCCGGGCTGTCCTCTGCTCTCACCTCCGCGGTCTTCCCTCCCTCCCTCCCTCCCCCACCTCCTGACTCTACAGGGCTCTCCTCTCCTCCCCCTTCCGCCTGTCCGCTTGCTCCCTCCTCCCGCCGTCGGCAGAGTCCGAACCCCAACCTAAGTCCACAAAGAATCGAGAGCGTCCGCCAGATCCTAGGCGGGAGCCTGTGGGGCGTAGGAGGAGTGAGACGGAAAGACTAGGCCCGGCCAGGCCCGGCGGGGGCGGGGGCGGGAGTGGGGGGTGGGGTGGGGGTCTGCTACAAACCTTAGCAATCAATGGCCGAGCCGCAGATCGAACCCCGACCCGCCCCCGCCTCAGCCCTGCTGCTGGGTGGTCAGAAAACAGATTCCTCCCTAGTGCTTCCTGCCCGCCCCACCCCACCCCACCCCATCCCTCTCATTCCTAGCTAAGTCCCGCAGGTAGAAACGGAATCTTGGACTTGGGGGAAAATGTGCATTTGTCACTTGAATTCAAAGCGCATCCGATGGAGGTGAGTGGCTACCCAAAGCAAAGAGTGGGCAGTTGCAAAGGTCAGTGGACTTTTCTGACCACCAGGATCACTCAAATATTTGAACTGGAGGAAGGTCGGTCTTGCAAAGGACTGGTGGGCATGACTTTGGTAGGGTTCAATTCGTCGCTGGGGCACAGGAAGGCTCCCAATGCTACTTAGGCAAGTTGGAATAATAAAAATGGGAAGTGACGATAGCGCCCTATGCCATTCACCTCCACTCTGTCGTACCCTTTGCCCTAGTTACAGATGGATGGTTATGTAGTTTCAGCCCAATTGCCTCAGTCTCCAGTTACCCCAACTGATGATTTCAGCACGTTTCTTATCCTATCGTCCCTGTAGGACTTGAGGTGAAAAAGTAGGTGTTGTCTGGTGCTTCTCCACACTTTGATGTTGGAGTGCCTGGGTCTCAGTTACACCCCCAAACTCTCTGAGAAAGATGCAAATAAGCATGGTTGAGGTCCTCTCTAAGGGTCAAGGGTCATCAGCCATCTCCACCACCTCTTGTCTGAGAATATCAGTCATCACCATTTCTTGTCTGACATTTCCATTTTCCAAAGAATGTGATTAATGGTCGGAGGCGTAGTGTAGAGAGAGAAAGGATCCTGGGGCTAACAAATTTCATATCAATTAACTTATTAACCTTTCTTCAGAGGTGTCCTAGCTTGAGCTTGAACCTTCATACTCCCACCTTTAGAGATCCCATTAGTCTCTAAGAACAAGCCTCCCAGGTGCCCTTTATTTCCCCTCTCATTCTCCTACTCTCGAACCTATTTTCCACCTACTTCTTGGTAGAACTTTTCATAAGCCTTCCTGGCCGAGTCCAGGGTCCCACTGCCCTCCAATACTAACATTTTCTCAGACCCTTTTCCAATTTTAATTCTTCTAGGTTCCCTTTCCTTGTTGTGCCCACACAACCTAGATTTTCTGGGACAGTCACAAAAAAGATTTAAGAAGAGAAATTTTGTAAAAAGGGATATCAATTTTCAGATCACACGCCCCAATTTTTTCGGTCTGTAACAAAGATCACTATATATACCTTATTAGTTCTACTCTCTCCCAGATATCCAGCTCTCAATTTCTCTCTCTTTCTCTCTCTCTCTCCATATGTATATAAAAAACTATATATATAGATATATATATATATACACATATAATTTTTTAACCTGCTCTCTATATTTCACCAGTTCCCCATCTGCCTTCTCTAGCTTTTTCTCCGTATTCCAGGGTCTCTGTTCTTTCTCTAGCCCTTAATAACTTCTTGTATCCCAGACCTTATCTAGCTGTGGTCTTCAGAGTTCCTCCTCCTCTGTCTCCTTTCTATCCCCTGAAACTCCTTGGTTCCAGGTCCTTTTCTAGCACCCTGCTGTCCCAGACTTCTTCCTCTACCCTATCCTTACCTCTTTAGCACACTATTCAGGGCAGATCTGAGTTTGCTCCTTCCAGGTCCTCTCACAGTTCTGCTCCCTCTACTGTTTAAGCATGCTAGGTTGTCCTTTTGCTTTGCATTCATTCTCTGCCTCAAGCTAGCTCCCAGCATACCCAAATATTCCTCTATCTTTCCAGTTTTCCATTGCCACAACTACTTTCCTCCTGCCTTCCACCCTTCCTCCCAACCTACCCTCAGAGCTCAGTTGCCAGCTATATTTAGAGGAGAGGACATGCAGTCAGGCACTAGTCAATTCAATTTTCCCAGTGCTACCTGCTACTTCCAAATCTCTTTTCTGTCCCTATCCTGATCCTTTCTGCCACTGTTCCAGGAGAACTGGATACTAACAACTTTTCTGGGGGGTGGGGCCGGTGTATGTGTATTCTGAGGCAGTACAACTGCCCAGAGGGAGGGCTCAGTCAGGGTCTGAAAAATAAAGATAATGATTATAACCCCTTGCTGCCTGTCTAGGAGGGAAGCAGGCATCTCTCCCGAAGGAGAAGAAACTAAGCCCCCACCTAGTGTTAGGGTGATGTTACTAGCTTTGTCATTATCTCTATGATCTGATCTCGACAACTGTCCTGGGAGTGTTAGCCTCACTGCCTTCCTCACTCATCCCCCTCACCCAGGCACTTGCTGGGCTGGTATGACCACACCCACAGGGCCCCTGTGACAAGTAGGGTGACTCACTTCCTTTGCACAGGCCTACTGAAGTATCAGGGAGGTGGAGGTGCCCAAGGCTACCACAGTGCCTTTAGCTCCTGGGTCTTAGGGTACAGGGCAGACTTCCAGGATAGTTAGAGTTAAAATACTATAGATCATTTTCCAGATTGGGCAAACATAGCCCAACATAGAAGGGATAGTGGGAAAAAGAAACAATGGCTAGAATAAGGACTGAAATAATTTGGAGGGGAAAAATCAATGAGGCCCCCTGAGACAGAGGGTGTTGGGTAGAACTGGTCCAAAGTCAGAAAGGTCACTGATGGGGAAAGAAGCAAGGACGGGAAAGAAACAGGATAGATGTTTTGGTAGCAAGAGATGAGACCTACTCACCTTTTTTTCTCCTGCCCAAAGTGAGCTGTCCTGCTCTTTCATTCAAACTGGTTAGTTAGGGGAGTCATGGGAAAGAGAGAAAAGCAAGAATCCTCATCCCACTCATGATCTTTGGAGTCCCACCAGCTTAATGGCAGAAGGGGACTGTGTTTGAGGAGGGAGAAGCACAGGCTTCTTCAACAACCATTTCTACTATTTCCTGGGATCTAGGGCTATAATTCGAGCAGGATGGGTAAAAAGGAGGGAAACACAGCAGGGAAATTTGTGGTAGGGAGTAGGGGGAGGATGAGAACCCTCTGACTAGATTTCTCTTCCTTTATACAAAAGCATGAGGTCTTTCAAGATCCCAATGGCCGGTACCTCCAAAAAATTTACCTTGTATTTATTTTTTATATTTATATATATTTATATAAGTATTATACATATACACATATATGTATACTTAGATATTGTCTCTCCCAATCTAATGTAAGCTCCTTGAGGGCAGGGACAATTTCATTTTTATTTTTGTATACCTGCCACATAGCAGAAAATAAATACTTGTTGATGACTGATTGAATGACCCTATGTTCTCTACATTGTGCCCATGAATTAACAGTAGAAAACTCAAGTAGCAAAACCAAGCCCCTTGGTGTCATGAACTGAGCTGAATTGTAGAGCAAGATCGCTCACCTAGGGGGCAAGAGAAAAAAAAGATGAACAGGTATAATCTGCTACCAGGACATTTATCCTATTTCTTTCACATTTTTGCTCCTCTCTCTGTCAATGACCTTTCAGGACTTGGGCTAGTTGCACTCAGTAATCTCTGTCCCTGGGGTCTCTGTGATTTTTCCCTCTGAGACTTGGAAAGCTGGGGTAGAGAGAAGGGGAGGCGACAGACAAAAAGCAGCCACCAGGGGGCAACACCCCTTTCCCTGGACCTGCTGAAGACCAAGGTTCTTGACATTGGTGCCCTCTTGTGGGCTCTTAGAGGTTATGGCTGAAAGACTGTAGAGAGAAGGGCCTCGGACTATTCCCCTAGAGGAGCAATTAGGCGTTTGTCCCAGGCATGTGGGTGTTATCTGCATTTTTTTTTTTGCACTGGCGGAAGAGAGATCAGAGGTGCCTACCACCACTGAAATATATTCCCAGGGGCCTGGCACCATGGAATTGATACTATCTACTTTTTAGAAGTAACCTAATCATTAGGGGATCTAGGTGAGGTGAAGGAGGGACAGTTTTGAAACAGAAAAGCTCTTTGCCTGCTCTGAAAAGAGAGAGAGAGAGAATGAGAGAGAGAGAAGAGGGTGATCCAAGGAAGATAGTCTAATTTGCCCTGGAAGTGGGAAAAGGGCTGTCCCCGGTCCTCAGAGAGTGCATTATGAGATTTATGGAGTCCTCCAGGGCCCCCCACTGCACCACAGTACTGTTCACTTGCTGTTCACCTGCTGTTCTGTGTACCAATGGGCCCCAAAGGGAGGAAGGGCCCAGCTGCTGGGATTGCATCACCTACAGCTAGGACAGCTGGTGAGCCAATAAAGTAAAAGGACAGTGGACAACCACCACGGGGTAAAAAGCTGAGTCTTAAGGCTCAAAGATCTTAGAGTCTCCCATGATCCTCTTCCCCCACATTGTGACTTCTTGGGAATCACTTATTTAAGCTCAAAGCTCAATGTCTGTTTTTATAGTTCCCCTTCCCTATTCTCACCCACCATTGTATGCCCACCTAAAATTCCTCTCTTTATTTAGATTTCTGGGGAGATAAAGACTCGTATCTACACTGGCCAGGATTGTAAAATCTCTTCCCTGCTGCTATGAATGCAGCACCAAGTTGTCTATCCAGGGAGGGGTCTAAAGAGGTTTGGGCTGGGACCCCTCTAGGGGCCTGTCACTGCAGTGTCCCTCCTGGCATGTGCCCCAACAAGTTCTCTGCAATGCTATCAGATCAGTCCTAGAGCCTGTCTGACTTGCCCCCTGTACCCTCCCTCCAGGGAGCTAGGAGTCTGGAGCCAGAGTTAGAGCCTGGCCTCTGTTGCCCCTACCACCTGACCCCCCAAGGGAAAACAGTACACAAAGCCCCCAGTGTCTGGCAATGAACTGCTCAGAGGGAGACTGTGGGCTGAATGAGGTTCAGCTTGAGCCAGAAGAAAGGACAGTCAGGGAAGTATGGGGGTGTTGTGCCCAGGTACAGTCAGATCCTCTCCCACAACTGGGAGGGGCCAGGGGCCGGAGACACCAGCTGGTCTAGTCTGGAAGGGAGATCACCTGACTCACAATTCAGCCTAGTCCTGCACACACCCCCTGCACTATCACAGAGAAGCTGGTTCCACACTCAACATTGGATAAACAGTTGGACCCTCTGCTCCAGGTAAGCTGCACCTTCACATGATGGGGTCTTTCTGCACTCTCAGGATGGGCTGAGCGGGTCTGTCTTTCACAGACACACAAGTCTACATGATTGCATGTACTGATGATCCGCATAGGCACACACATACCTGTACATGGATTGTGCCCATAGACTAAAGAATCTCAGTCTAAGGCCTGAAGAGAGGTGGACAGAAGATGAAGAAGGCCAGGTGAATTGATAGATGGATACAGGGTAAAAGCAGGTGTGGGGAGTAAAATGAAGAATGGAAAATGTTCAGAATCTGGGGCTCTGGCCTTAAAGGAGGAGAATGGCTCTCCTACACACTCATTTCCTACCCTGCCCCAATATTCAATACCATTGAGAACTCAGTGGCCAATGGAGGTGAAAGAAAGATTTCTTAAAGGGAGAAATCGACTTTAGACCACAGATCTGGTATTGCAGGGATCATCACCTGGGGTTAGGGTGAGTCCTGGCTATAATTGCTGTAAGTCCTAGCTGTAGCTGCACTCCTTAATTCCTGTAGCCCCCGAAGGGACATAGGAACAGCGGGCTTCTCTTCCTCTGTTCCTCTGGCTTCCAGCTCCAGCCCTTACTCCCAAACCTGCCTAGCAGGTTGATGATGTTTTTTCTACAACAGAGAGAAGAGAAACATTGGGTGGGAAGAGAAAGTACAGGAAATGGGAAGGGGAGTCTAAGCCCAGGGGTCTAGGTGACCAAGAGGACCAAGAAGGACAGGGGAGCTCACCTCAACTCCTGCTTCTCTCCCCAAAGCTGCCAACAACATCATGTCTGTGAGCAATGGGAGGATGGAGTCATCCCTGGTCCATGAGATCCTCAGCCACCTGGGCTTGGCCAACAAGGTAGGACCATGAGGATGTTCTAGGAAATGGGCTGGGGTGAACCTAGAGGCAGGTATGTAAATAAAGGCCTTTAGACCACTTAGTAGGTTAGGCTGAGAGTCAGGTTGGGGCACTGAAATTAAGCATATCATCCTTTTCTTGGACCCTCTCAACCAAATACCGACTCCCCTATATTTCTATAGACTGCAGCTTGGGGTACCCTGGGGACTCTCAGGCCCTTTTTGAGCTTCAACGTGGACAAGGACGTACAACGGCTACTAGAAGCTATTGCAGGGCAAGGTGATTTCTCTCTCCCTATCATTTCTCCATTTATCTTGCCTCTCCCTTCTCTGTTCTTAAGAATTCCTCTATTATACAGAGTGACTTGGAGATTGAAAACAAAGGGATATACTTACAGATTGTTTAGCATATCATTTAAAAACAATAACAGAAATCACCCCAATCTAGTACCTCCCTAGCACCTGTCCTTCCCAAAGCGATTCTAGCCCTAGTATATCTTATGACCCTAGTCTTTCCTATCTTACACTGGGTAATTCTACCTTCAAAAACTCCCTGGTTGAGTTCTGCCCTTTGTCCTGGTACAGGTGTGGATCAGGGCACCATAGTGGATGTGCTGACCAATCGGAACAGTGAACAAAGGCAGCTTATTGCCCGAGCCTTCCAGGAGCGCACCCAGCAGGTAAGAAGACAAAGAGGGAGAAGCCCCTTGGGAGACTGGGGCCCTTCCCTTGGGAAGAGCTGTTTATTTAGCTGAAATGCACCCACTTGACCATATGAAGTTGTTCCCAAACTCACCACATGGAAGACTGACCTCCTCCAGGTTCCCACAGAACTGGGCTCCTTTGCCCCTACATTGGCCAACCTTATCATTCCTGCCCACCCTGCTTTAGAACTTAATTACTGTATATTTGTCCTAGGACTTGCTGAAATCCCTGCAGGCAGCTCTTTCTGGAAGCTTGGAGAAGGTTGTGGTGGCACTGCTGAAGCCCACAGCCCGTTACGATGCCCATGAACTAAGGGCAGCACTGAAGGTATTAGGAGAGGAAATGCACTATGAATATCTTGGAAGTGGAAATATATTCTCTAACCTGGGAGCTGCCTTTCCAATCTCCCAATCACTGCTTGGCCAGGGCTCGAGGGTTACTTTCTAACATCATAATCCTATGGGCTCAAAGTCTAATCTCTGCTTCAGTCTCATTCTTAGGGTCACTGGTCCATGCTCTCTCCCACGGGCAAAAACGGCCAGTTTTCGTTGAGTCCCTCCTTCCACCATTTCAGTTGGCATTATGTCTCAGTCACACTGGACCCTTGGTTTCTTGTAGGATATAAGTTCTGCTGAGGATGTAGGAGTGGAGATCCTTTCTACACGTTCCCCACCACAGCTCCAGGAGTGTCTGACTGTCTACAAACATGGTAATGGGGCTGAATGGCTAGGGACTTGGAAGGGAATTGGTGGAGACATCCCATTGAAGAGAGAGTTCTTGGTCCTCCCCCCTCTTTCTACTGTACCACTGTTCATTTAGGGGAGGAATCCTAGAGCCCAAATGTTAACATTTTACTCTCTGATGAGTTCCTTAGGAGCCTTCTCTCTGCTAGTGTCTCAGTTTCCTCTTGGAAGAAAGCCAAGTGTGGTTATTCAGAAACGAGAAGACAATGATTAGCCCTTTCAGCCTAGGGCCTTGGATTAATAATAGAGTTAGATGCTGGTAATCACAAGGATATCCATTCCTCCCCCTTCCCTATCTCTTCTCAATCCCCCTTCTCCCCACAGAACATACAGACACACTGTTATCAACCTCCATCTCAAGCTGACTGGTGCCTGGCCATAGCCCCAAGAGGAAGTGCCAGACTCCTATGGCCATGGCCATGGCCCTGCCCAGCCTAATAGCTAGCTGCCGTTAATCTGATACCTTTTCCTATCTACTTTATTCCCTTGGCTTCTCTCTACATAATAATAGCTAGTGTCTCTGTAGCACTTTAAGACTTGTAAAACACTTTACAATTATCTCATTTGATCCTTCTAACAACCCTGGAAGGTCTGTGCTGTTATTATTATTATCCCCATTTTAAAAATGAGGAAACTGAGGCAGAAAGAAGTTAAGTGACCTGCTCGAGATCACACAGCTAGTTTCTGAGTCACTTTGACCTTAGGTTTTCTAACTCCAAAAGCCAGTGCTCAGTTTCCCCCCTTCTCCATACTTTCTGCTTATGTCCTTTTCCTCAGAGCATCACAATTCAGGCATCCTCTCTCCCAACCCAGATCCAGAATCATTTTCCTCTCTCTTCCAGCAAGGAAACCAGGGCTTAAACATCTTGCCTCCAAACTTATACTCTTTCCTTCCTCCCTTCCTCTCTTCCTTCATCCTTCCCTCCTTTTCTTCCTTCCTTGCTTTTTTCTTCCTTTGTTCCCTCCTTCCCTCCTTTCTTCCTTATATCCATATTCCTTCCCTCCTTCTTTCCTTTCCTTTCCTTCCTTCCTTTCTTTTTTCTACCTTCCTTCATCTATTCCCTCCTTTCTTCCTTATATCCATCTTTCTTCCTTCCTTCCTTTCTTTGCTTCCTTCCTTTCTTTCTTTTCTTTCTTTCCCTTTCTTTCTTCTTCCTTCCTTCCTTCCTTTCTCCTCTTTGCCCCTTAGTTACCAGGCCAGCAGATGCCTCCCTTGCAGTATTGCTATGGGGTTTTGAGATTCTTTAGTATCAACACTGAGGTCAAACAATTTCCCTCCTGACACTTGGCTGCGTACATGTTACTTACAATTCAGAAGTATTTCCAGGGATAGTCATGATGCCTTGGCCTTAAATGCCAGGAGCCAGTGGCCACCAGAGTTCTTTGGGTCTGGATACTGGAGTGGATACTGGATGCTGGATACTGGATACTTGCTAGGTGCCGTGGGTCAAGGGTTAAGACTAGCCCTGGTAGTTCAGATTAGAAAGATCAGGGGACCATATAAAACTTAGGTTTCCCCACTCACTCTGATATTTACTCTGGACCATGCCCTAGATTTTCAGGTGGAGATTGAGGATGATATAAGGTCAGAGACAAGTGGCCTCCTGAGGGACCTGCTGCTAGCACTGGTTAAGGTAAGGAAGCCAGACCTTGTGTTCCCCCCGTGCAGGGAGCCTTTGGGGATGGAGGACAAGAGAGAATTTCTGTGTGAGTAGAAGCAGAGAAAGGTTTCAAGGAGTTCTGGGACTTAATTTCTACTGGTTATTGGAAAGAATGTTGAATTTGTAGAGTCAGGAGCCATGGATTTAGAATCTTAGCTTTTCTATCTGCTAGCTGGGTGACCATGGGCAAGTTGTTTGACTTCTCTGGGCCTCAGTTTCTTCATCTGTGAAATAGGGATAATCATATTCCTTCCCCTTCCCTAAGGCAGTAGTTTTGAGAAAAATGATTTTACAATAAATGTGAAGTTCTGTTTAATTCTTATTAGAGCCATTGTTTAAAAAAAAAAGGAAAAGAAACAAAAAGCTTCCTCTCAGTATGTTCTCCCTAAACTCAACCCCAACCTCCAGGGCACCCGGGAAAGCTATTCTGGGATAAAGGATTACAACCTGGCCGAGCAGGATGCACAGGTGAGTTTGGGCCACCTAGGGGTAGCCCCAGCCATCCCTCTGCTTTACATGCTGGGATGATGGGGGGAGATAGGGTGCCTATCCCCCAGCTTCAGACCCTTCTGGGGTGTGTCTGTCAGACAGGTAGGGGTCTCACCTGACACCTCTCTGTGTGTATCTGAGTGTATGGTTCTTTGACTCACAGGAAGTGAGCTCACCAACTGCCAGATTCCCATGCCAGGGGCTGGTGGGGGTGGGGGAATGACCCAAGACCCTCCAGGGATGGGCCTGGCTTCAGCCCTGGGCCTTGGCGGGTCCTACCCCTGGGGAAGGTGGGAGGCCCAGGGCCTGCTCCCTTCTGATAAGACACCAGCTTCCTCTGGTCCCCAGTCACATAGCTCTGGTGGAAGGGGAGGCATGGTTCTGTTCTACACACACCATGGCTGCCTTGGCAGCCTCAGGTGACTGGTCCCTGCTGCCCTCCTGTTACCGTGGTGATGGTTCTCCCTTCTCCTAAGCTCTTTGCCCTGGTCAGGATGGGGGGGGGGGGGCGGGGCAGGCCTGGGGGCAAACAGCCCCAGGCCTGGCAGGCTTACTAGCAAGGAGTGGGGCAGTAACCTGAAGGGTGGAGTGATGATGGGCACCTTATCCTGGGCTGGTCTAAGATCAATGACCTAGATTTAGAGCCACTGGTCATTTCAGAAGACAGGCTCCTCAGTACCCATAGGCCTCCATGGGGCACGGGAGCACAAGAGGCTGACACTCAAGAGTCCATTGGAGCCCATAGCTCATGTTACTTAGTCTCAGCCCCCCTATTCTTCACTCTTCCCCCTCTCCAAACCAGACTTGCTCCTGCCTTCCTTCTCTCTCCTCATCCCTATCCCTCTGGTCAACAGAGACCATAGCCTGTGCTAAGGATTTGAGAAGGGATGGGAAGAGAGAGATCTTGGGCTAGAGCCTGGGTCCTGGGTCCTGGGAGATAGGGGAAATGGTGGGGCGAGGTGGGGGCAGATTTTAGGGAAGTGGGAGAGACCTGGTCTATAGGACAAAGGCAACTTGTTTCTTAGGGTGGCTAAGACAGCTATGGGCCTGAGGGATTGGAGATGTCATCATGCCAACACAAGGGACATAGGGCCCCCAGTGTCTTCCATGGGAAGTAGATGATTCTGCCACCATTTTTTATGTCCCCTCCTCTTCTTGTTTCATTTCCTCCAACTAGGCATTACAAGAAGCTGGAGAAACGGTCACCGGAGCAACTTGGATCATGATTTTTACCCAACGAAATACTGAACATCTCAATCGAGGTAATATGGAACCCCAATACTCACTAGGGATGGACCCTGACTGAAGGGGAGTTCCCTCCTCTATGGTCAGTCCCCCTGACTTTTCTATTTCTACCTCCACCTCTAATAGTGTTTGATCAGTATCAGAGACATAGTGGTCAGGAGATAGAGGAGAGCATCCAGAACTGTTTTCATGGAAATGCCCAGACTGCTCTTCTCACCCTAGGTAAGGGCACGCTCTGAACCAATGAATCTTTGTTGGAATGGAAAGTTGGGGGTTCTCATGCTTGCCTCCCTTGTTTTCTCCTTTGCTTTATAGCCTCTGTGATCAGGAACACACCACTGTACTTTGCCGAAAAACTCCATCAGTCTCTCCAGGTGAGACGGGGGCGGGGGAGACACACCCTGGAAAAAGGGAGGAGACCTGAGATTGCAACTAATATGACAGTGGTATATTATTACTGTATTGTCCTCTTGATCATCTGCAAACTACTGCCTGTCCTTAATATACAAAGAGAATGAACCATAAATAGAGCTTATGCTTGGAGTTCTTTTCCCAGTAGGTGTGGTGGATGGGTTCCATGTTTATAGCCTGTACTAAAGTCTTCCTCTGATGCCTCATTATACTGTAGAGGTGAACCTGGTTCTCCAGGCCTATACCACTGGAGCTCAAGCTCTAGCATGGTCTACCTAGATATAAAGATTTTGGATAAAGACCCAGTGGTGAACTGTCTGTTGTTCAAATTCAGGTGGGTGGCCTTTTTTTTTTTTCTTAAAGATTCACGTTAACTTAGAAGAGAACTATAAAATACAGATAAACATTCTAAACAGATTTTTCCACAAGGCCTTTCAGACTTGCAGCAATACCTGTCTAGAATTCGAACACCCAAACACAATACGCTATCGTCTTCCCAAAGGAAGCAGCACAGGAAATGTCTCTCCTTCATATTAATCACAAAGTCTTATTCATGTTCTGAGGTTTGTTGTTGTTTTCTGTTACTAGCAATAAGAAACATGGTGTCCCAAAAGTCTAAGCATAGCTTTAAGTATCAAAGCTTTTTTTCGTAGTTAGGTTTTTTTTTATTCTATTTTTCTTTGCCTTTCAGTGCCTTTATTTTTTATTTGTTTAGCATTTTATTTTTCCCCAGTTACATGTAAAAACAATTTTTAACATTTGTTTTAAAACTTTGAATTCCAAAATCTCTCCCTTCATCCCCACCCCCATCCCAACTCCTTTAGAAGGCAAGCAATTTGATACAGGTTATGCACGCGTGATCATGCAAAACATTTCCATGTTAGTCATGTTGTGAAAGAAAACATAGACCCCCCCCAAAAAAAAGCTCAAGAAAAATAAATTTTAAAAAGTATTCTTCAATCTGTATTTAGACACCATCAGTCCTTTCTGTGAGGATGAATAACGTTTTTCATCATAAGTCCTTCAGAGTTGTCTTGGATCATTGTACTGCTAACAAGAGCTAAGTCATTCACAGCTGATCATCTTACGATATTGCTGTTACTTTGTACACAGTATATTTCACTTTGTATCGGCTCATGTAAGTTTTCAGGTTTTTCTGAGATCTTCTTGCTCATTATTGCACAATAGTATTACATCATAATCGCGTATCACAATTTATTTAGTCATTCCTCGGTTGATGGACATCCCCTCAATTTCCAATTCTTTGCTACCAGAAAAGAGCTACTATAAATATTTTTGTACAGATAGGCCCTTTCCTTTTTTTTTATTTCTTTGGGATACGGATCTAGTAGTGATATTGCTAGGTCAAAGGATATGCATGGTGTTATAGCCTTTTGAGCATAGTTTCAAATTCCTCTATAGAATGGTTGAGTCAGTTCACAACTCCACCAACAGTGCTTCGGTGTCTCATGTTTTCCGACATCAACATTTGTCATTTTCTTTTTCTGTTTTATTAGCCAATCTAATAAATATGAGGTAATACCTCAGAATTGTTTTAATTTGCATTTCTCCTATCAGTAGTGAGTCAGAGCATTTTTTTCATATACTTCATCTGAAAACTTCATATCTTTTGATCATTTATCAATTGGGGAATGGCTCCTATTTTTACAAAGTTGACTCAGTTCTCTATATGTTTAGAAAATGAGGTCTTTATCAGAGAAATTTGCTTCAAAATTTTTTTTACAGTTACTATTGCTAACTGTATTTCCCTCCATCCTATTCCCCCCCTGCCTCATTTATTCTATTCACTCTCCTTTCACCCTGTCCCTCCTCAAAAGTGTTTTGCTTCTGACTACACCCCTTTCCCAATCTGCCCTTTCTTCTATCACCCTCCTTTCCTTTATCCTCTTCCCCTCTCACTTTCCTGTAAGGCAAGATAGATTTCTATACAGGTAGGTGGTCTTTAAAATAACCCTTTTTACCAGGCTGGCTACAAAGTGATGAATTTTGGCCATAGCAATTCTTGAAGGTCATCTCTGAAGGTATAGAATACTTAGATAAATTGGTGTCTTTGCCTGGTAGAAGAGGGAGTACCCACACTCTTAAGATCCCACATGTAGATCCTGCAGTTTTTGAAGTGAGTGATAAATTGGCATTAACTTGTCTGTGCTCCCTAATACAGCCCCTTGTGACTAAGACATTTATTCAGAGGGTGTTAGGGTTGCAGTTTGTGAGTACGGAACAATATAAAGCTATCTAGCCTTTATAGGAATTGAATCCTAAGCATCACTGCCTTATACGTAGTAGGTGCTTAATAAATATTTGTTGAATTATTTCTGAAACCATCTCTCTCATCATTTTTTATAGCACAATAGTACTCCATCACAATCATGTGCCACAACTTGTTTAGCCATTCCCCAACTGACAAGCATCCCTCAATTTCCAATTCTTTGCCACCACAGAAAGAGCTACTATAAATATCTTTGTACATATGGATCCTTTTCCTTTCTCTTAGATCTCTTTGGTATACAGACCTAGCAGTGGTATTGCTGGGTCAAAGGGTGTGCATAATTTTATAGCCCTTTGGGCATAGTTCCAAATTGTTCTCCAGAATGGTTGGACCAGTTCACTACTCCAGCACTTTATTAGTATACCTATTTCCCCCTCCTCACCTCTAGCATTTGTCATTTCTGATAGGTATGAAGTGGTACTTCAGAATCAATAGTGATTTAGAGCATTTTTTTCATGTGACTATAGATAACTTTGATTTCTTCTTCTGAAAACTGCCTGTTTATATCCTTTGACTATTTATTTGTTTATACTTTATTTATAAATAAATACTTTATTTTATTATTATATTTTTATTATTATATAATAATATATAATATAAATATATTATATATAATATATAATAAAATATAATATATAATATTATATAATAAAGTATAATATTATTATTATACTTTATTTATAAATAAATAAATATTCATTATTTATTTATACTTTGACTAACTTTATTGAGTCCCTTATGATTATTCTTTCGTGTTTACCTTTTTATGCCTCTCTTGAGTCTTCTATTTTAGTGTCAACTTTTCTATTCAGCTCTGATCTTTTCATCAGGAATGCTTGAGGGGGCAGCTGGGTGGTGCAGTGTGTAGAGCACAGGCCCTGGAGGCAGGAGGACCTAAGTTCAAATCTGGCCTCAGACACTTACTAGCTATGTGACCAGGGGCAAGTCACTTAATCCCAATTGCCTCAAAAAAAAAAAAATCAAATGGGATGGCTTCTGAGATTCCTTTCTGCTCTAAATACAGGCTCAAAAGTGAGTTATACCATCATAATAGCGAACCTGGTATACTGTAAGAGTTCGAAGCATCAGAAATTAATTTAATTTAGCTCTAATTCCAAGTATATTTTGAAAAATATAGACGAACACTCATAAGGCAATATAGCTGTAGTGATAAGTATACTTCAAAACTGAAATCAGTACCTAATGACCCGATGTGGAGAAAAATATTCAGTTAACTACAAGACCCTATTCACTAACTAGAGTACTTTAGATAAAGAGGATTTTATTAATTTAAAATATATACTAGTTAACATCAAAGCCCTCTATTGTGAAAATATAATAATGTGTCATCTTGTTTCCATTAGAAAACAGAATAAGCAATTAAGAAATACTTACAATTTACTATATTTGTATCACTACGTTTCTCAAATGTCTCCATTTAAAAATTGTACATTCTTTTTTATACACTCACAGCATTCCCCAAAAAGCAAAGGGTAGAAAGAAGTCATTGATGGTAGATTCTAAGACCAAACAATAGAAAATGTGACAAAGAAAAAAGAGAATGTAATATGGCCCTAATCATTCCATGAGCAAGAGTTAAGACTAGACTCCAAGAATCTTTGCTCTGTTTTGTTTGAAAATTAAGGTGAACTGAGAGACAATGAATGATCTGTGCATGATCAATTTATTAGTTGGGCTACCAGGAACCAATAAATTGGGTCAGTGGCTCCTCTTAATAACCAAAGACCCTGAGGCAGGGCTTACCAGCTTTCATATAGTTTTGGGAAGTACAAGAGAACAAAGAACAGAATTGAGTAGGTGGGGAAAACATGCCAATTGGTTACAGGGCTGGCAGCATCATGTGTGGGGACAACATGATTGGTTAGAAATTGAAAGGGGCTAGCAGCAACCCCCTTCTTCCCTCCTGTGACTAAGAAATGTTTGTTGTTTGAATCCATCTGACTTCTTTGGATAACAATCCAGACATAGCTAGGTGGTATAAAGATACTAGACCAGATTCCCTGGTGTGCACCTGCATTCCTCAAGGATAACAGATTTCACTGAAGCAAGAACAGAACGATATTTAGCAGGAGAACTGAACTTCTAAACTTAGCTCAAAGACAAAGGGACAAAGAAGTGTGGCTTGAGCAATCACAGAATGGGATGGTAATACAGAATACAATCAGTTTTGGAATAGAATCAATTATAAAATTATATAGAATCAATTTAATTTCTTCACCTCCCTCTCAGAGTAGCCTTAAGGGAGTTATTTGGCAACTGTTCCCTGTAGGTATTTCCTTGGGAATTCTAAGGACAAATGCAGTCTTAGGGTTTCCCTTCTAGTTTTCAGGTAGTTGTGCCTGTATGTTCATTAGCATGCTTTCTAGACCTCTAAAAGCTGGCAGTAGTACCAGGTGACAGATGGAAAAGGGTACCACTCAATTGGGATCCTCAGCTAACTCCATAGGGTCTGGAAGACACTCAGATCAAGTTGTCCTTTCCGAATCATTTCCCACATGGAAGACTAGCAAAGAGGCAGCAAGGCATTGTGGATAATAGGCCCCGAGGTCATTTTTGTCTGTTGGATGATTTACTATTTCCTAGTCCATTCCTGTTTCTCTTTGACTCCACTTCCAGGATCAGTGATTCAGTTACACCATCCATTCCTTACCGTCAACAACTATTTGCACTAATATTTAACTATCCCCTGCCCATTTCTCCCTCATCCAGGGAGCTGAGCCAAACTACCAAGTCTTGATGCGCATCCTTATCTCTCGAAGTGAGACTGACCTCCTAAGCATAAGAGCCGAGTTCAAGAAGAAGTTTGGAAAGTCCCTCTATTCATCTCTCCAGGTCACACCAGGCTAAGGGACTCACCTTTGGGGGGCAATTCACTGTCTTGAGCCCCAGAGGCTGTCTTCATATTCTGTCACCGTTATTCCTGTGGGTCCAGTTTAGGTTTAGCGGCTCCAGGGAGGATATTTCTCACATGGGCTGAGAATGGGGTGGGATAGGGGCAGAACTAAATCTGGACGATGGTGGGAATGAGCTTACTGATACTTGATTCCCCTCTCTTCAGGAGGCGATGAGAGGGGACTGCCGGTCAGCTTTACTAGCTCTATGTCGGGCTGAAGACATTTGACACGCATCTCCCAGAATCTTGTGTCTACTGCTTCCATCTACCCCTCTTGTCATTTCCAAAGTTGAGAGACCTACAGGCCTAGCTGGGCCTTCCACAAGTCATCTTGTCTATTGCTTTGCCTTTAAATAAGATGACTCTTCATAAAACCAAACAGAAATCTCTCATATGCCCCTAAGCTGCATCAATAGCCTGTGTTAGGACCCAATTAAAAAAGGTCCCTAAATTCTATACCCCAAGGTTAAGGTTAATCTGTTGTCTTGTTCCTCCAGCTTTGCCCTGGCTCTTCCAGTCTTTACAAAGTACATATGATCAGTGGAGAATCTCACAAGTGCCTAAATGCTACAGGCAAGTTTATGGTTTGCTTTCCCTTGGGTGGAGAACTTAAGAGCTAGAGAGGCTTTAATCTGCACTTTGTTGGGTTTTTTTTTTTTTTTGATCTGCACTTTCAAAACACAAACAGGAACTGTTTCTAGATCCACCTCCTCTACTACTGACCTTGGCCTCCTTCCCACTCCCACCATTCACCCTTCCTGGGGGAAGAAAGATAATCATTTAGATCAACAATTAAGAAAATAGCCACAGGGCAGAAGACACAAAGTCACAGGTTGCAAGAGAAGAAATATCTTCTGTTAGGTGGGGTATAGGGAATGGGACCAAGATGCCTTTTAGCGTTTCTATGATCAACATGTAGCCCTGACCCAAATCTCATGCACCAATGCTGATTTATAGTGATGATTTAGAATTGGAACACTATGTATATAGGACCTACAATGAAAAACCAAGAGCAACAAAATGGAATTTAAGCTCCCACTGTTGGCCCTAGGGCAAGTCACCCTCCACATTCCTCACCTTCTTCCCCCCCCCCCCCCATCTCACCAAGACAAATACTCTACTCCACTCTGCCCCATAGGATGGTATGAAGGGTAAGGTTAAAAAAAAAACCTAGTCAAATTCAGGAAAGAAGTTTTATTTTCAAACTTCTAAGAAGGCATTACAAATGCCAGATAGAAACCCAAACAAAACCCTGAAACCAAAAAGAGAAGCATACCCTGGGGACAGCCAAGAGAAGTCCAGCCAACTGGAGGTGGGGAAAAAGGGACACTCTAGACTAAGAAATTTCACCCAGGAGCCTGAGTCTGTGCATTAGTGTCTTTGTATTATGGAGCAAAAGATGGGGCAGCATGAACCCCATCCCTCATCTTGATGCTTCCCTGTATAATGGGGAGAAGGATCAGGGGACAGCAGCAGGTAGGTATGAGATATAGGAGGCACAACCCTTGGACAACACTGAGAATAGCCCCATGGACTTGACCAGCTTTTGCCATGGCCATTGCTCTCTGCTCCCTAGTACCCCACTACTAAGAAAACCCAGAAGGGCTAGGGTGAGCAGGCAGGCAAATGGAGGAACCATAATGAGAAGCCTCTCAAAGAAGTGGGGCACGTCAGACTCGGTACAGCAGCTTGGCTTGCGGTGCAGCTATAGAAGGACACAGTCTGACTCCTGCTTTGACCGCTGCCTACGTTCTCCAGCTGGCCGTCCAGATGAGGCTCCTCTGTCCTGTATCAACATGAACAATTGGTCAACTATCTGCCCTAGAAAAGTAGCAGAAGTAGAGTTTGGGATTCTAGGCTGATGGGACAGTAGAAAAGACAAAAGTTAATGGAAGTACTGATGGAATCTTAGGAGGGGAGAGTATTGGGAGGCATGGGAGTTTGAAGATGAGAAAAGCAGGGGCCAGGAACGTTGAGATTAGGGACACTTGGGGACAAGGACTAGCAAAGAGCAGAGCAGGCCCTGCCAGGAGGGAGTACGAGGGCTAGTACTGGGAAAACATGAATGAGGGGTTACCTGAGGGGATGGGGCACGGGGTGGCATAGGCTGTGCTTGCTGTTGCTGGTATTCCTCCTGCTGCAGCTGCCTGGCCAGTTCCAGATCACTGAGACCCAAGGTACCTTGTTGCTGCTGTTGCTGGAGGGACAGGGCAATCATATAGTCCTGAAAAAGAAAACATGGGGCTGAGGAGGACTATAGAAAAGACTTTAGGGAAGACCCTAGAAAGACTCTAGGGAAACTTAGGTCTAGCTTTACCAATAAGTCCCTCATTCCTCCCACCCCATCCCAAATCACCAGGCCTTTTTCCCTGGCAGCCAAAGACAAAACAAAAAAACTAGTTAAGCTTGTATAGTCAGAGATATCCCAGACAGTAAGTAGGAAAAGAGAAAGCAGGACAAGAAAGAAAGGAAGAAGATGGATAGTCTACTAACCTGATCACTGACTCTACTAACCCCTAATCTGAGATCCACAGGCTCAGGAGTACGTGGAAAGGTTTCAGGGGGTTTGTGAACTTGGAATGGGTAAAAAATGCAACTTTATTTTCACTAACCTCTAATTGAAATCTAGCATTTCCTTCAATTATGAATTGGGGAAAACAAAACAAAAACCATTGTGAGGAGTCTGTAGGCTTCACCAGACTGCCAAAGAGACTGATGGCAGATATAGTTAAGAAGCTGCACCAGATCATCAAAAACAAACATCGAATTATGTCCCTTACTCCTTAACTGCTCTTGCCCCATGAAACCCACATAAGCCCCTGCCTGGTCCACTCACCTGATCCACTTGTCGTTGTGTCTCCTGAGAGTGCGCCCCACTCCCCGCCCCAGCCTCCTTGCCCAGAGCTTGGCTCAGGTGGAAGTCAGAGTCACAGAAGCAGCTGTCTCCATCCACATTGTGCAGGCTCTCCCAAACCACCTGTTCCTCCTGCAGAAAGCCCTGATCAGTGACCAGTAGGTAGAGATGACTCTGTCAAAGTAAAAGAGAGTGTTCAGAAAACAATTGATGGGAGCCTTAGAGATTTTTGTGAAGGTACAATTTCTAGGAAGCAATTGAAGGTACAATTTCTGAGAAGCATTTGAATCTCCTCGGTATGGTGAAAGAACATGAGCATAATTATGGTCATATGCATCTTGTTTTAGCACATGTTTCCATAGGATCATAGATTTAGAGCTAGAAGGCACCTTAGAGCATTATGTGGGAATAAGGGACTATCTGAGCATAAATATATCTTAAGTGTGTGATCCCTGTGGTCCTGTTCTCTCTGACTCTTCATCACTGCAATGCCTGCTATCCAAGGGCTATGGAGATGGAGTCACAACTTAAATTCTTAATTGAAGGACATTAGCTAGAACAAAGTGAGTTGGGACAATATGATGTAGGAAAAAGGTCAGTGGGAATACGTAAGCCCCTAATCCTCTGAAACCTCTATCACCTTATGCTTGATCATAGTGCTAAAGTGATTGTTTCGAAAAAAGACACTGAGTTCTCCTTCCTTGGCAGCTGCTGTTAGCTCACATAGTCCATGGTATGTCAACTGTGCTGCTGTCACTTCCAGGAACTGCTCTGCAATTAGGCCTGGCAAGGAAAACAGATTGGGATGAACTTTGGTTTAGATCCAGAGTCAGAAGCTGAAAAGATCACCCAGCGATGACCTTAAAACTCTGGGGGTGCTTTAAAGTGCAATTACCTTGAGCTCCCCAAATATCGCCACTGTCTCCCCTTGCCATAAAGCAGGGGCTGTGTTCTAAGGATAGAGAGTAGGGGCATTACCTTCTGTCACGAGGTTGGCATCGTTTGAGTGCTTACAGGTAATGATCTTCTCTACCAGCTGGTTGTAGCTCAGTTTGCCAACCGCACTCACAGCCTCAGGGCTCTATGGGGATGATGAGGTCGAATGAATGAAGAGAATCTCCTCTTCACCACCCCAGGGATGGAGGTAGGATGCCTCCTATATCCCACCTTAGCTACAGTAACATGACTATAGGTTCCCGATCTCTCAGCTCATAAAGAATTGCTACAGGTTTGCACATTGTATTTACACTTCTTTTTAATGTCTTTTTTTAAGGTTAATCTGCCCAGAAATTCTCATCAGCCATTGCCCTCTTTATTCTAAGAGCCCCCTCAGCCCTCTTCCTCTCGCTTCCCTCTTAACGCCCATTCTGTCCCTGCCACTCTCCCAAGCACTTTCTCTTGCTTCAGTTTTGTTTGGAGAAATAGAACTCCTTTCACCCTCACCTGTGGATCCACCAGCCAACCATGGTAGAGGGGAATTCCAAGTAGGTCAAAGACACTGCACTCAGGTGTATATTCAAAATCAGAGACGCCTGTGAAGCGCACGTTGACATCCAGACCCGTGGCCAGTTTGGGTAGTACTGTCATTGCATCATCCACATTCTGGGGCGGGGGGGGGGGGGAGGAGAAGAGACAAAAAAAGCCAGCCCATACCTCTATGCTTTCCATACATTTTCAAGAAAAGAACTGAATCCTGCTATTTCTGTACTCCTTGGGCCCAACAGTTTTGATTCACCTTCCCCTAGAACCTTGCATGATTCATCCCTCATCTTCCAATCCCTGACTTTGCTTCTTCAACCCAAATAGATAAGGATCTTTCCAGGAGAAAGAACCCCTGCCTTAAAAATGGGGAAAAGAGAAACACACTAGGGAAAGAGAGGAGATTTGTCTAAAGTGCCCAAAGGTAAATTGCCCACCACCATTCCCTATAAATCTTTCTTCAGATCTCTATCTCTGAAGTCCCTCCTGCCTTACCTGCTGAAAGTTTAGCTGCAGGGCTTCTGACTTCTCTTGTGGCTTGATGGATAGTAGGCAGTCTCCTACAGTAGAAAGTCCCTTATGAACTAACCCTGACAAACCTCCCAAACAAGTTTTCCCTTACTCTGGAGAACTGGAGATCCATAAGAGAACCCAGATACAAAGATATCTTAGAATACATCTAGTTTCAACCTCCCATTTTAATAAATGAACAAACGAGTCCAGAGAGGCTGAGCAGAAAGGTAGTAGCCAAGCAATAGCTTGAATTCAGGTCTCCTGACTATTAATCTGGTGTTCTTTTACAAGCCGGTTTTATAGAAAGTGTCTCACAAGGAAAACCCCTTGCTATTCTGAATTTCAATTCTACAGAGTGTCTCTAAAGTCTGGACACATAGGCAAAAATGCATATTTTGAAATATTTGGAATATTAACAGACCTTAGCCCCCTTGACTTCTTTTTCTGGGGTATGCTAAAGGAGAAGGTGTCCTCAATGAAAATCACAGAAGCAACACACTTGATTGAACACATAGAGCGAATGTGCTAAAATTGACAGCAATGTGGAGTTACTGCATCGAGCTCACGTGAATCTTGCAAAGTGCATCAGCCTTTGCATCACAAATGATGGAAATCATATTGAAGATGTTATTTGTTAATATTCCAATTAAATAAAATGTTGTTGAAAATTTCATTCATTTCATTTCTTGAAAATATTCATTTTTGCCTATGTGTCCAGACTTTAGGAACACCCTGTAGGCAAATCAACTACCTGCAGAGTTACACTGAATACCACTCTGGTCCACATGCAACTCACTCACCAAGGTGTGCCATTAGTTCATCTGAAGTGATCACTTCCTTTTGAGGGGCCAGCTTCACCTGAAGATAAGAAGAAATACCCAAAGAATTAATAATGTATCTGTCCTTTCACAAGCTCCAGAATACAAAGCATTGCAGAGAAAGGGACCTACGTGAGGGGTGGGTGAAGGCTAGGGGGTTGAAGCGATATGAATAAAAACATCTACAAGTTCAGTAAAAAAAAAAAAATGGAGATTAAATACCAGGAAAAGCTTCTCATTTTTCAAGGAGACAGGACAAAAAAGAGTAGGATCTGCCTCTGAGTTACCGAAACAGTTGGCATAATATGAAGTTCTGTTACCATTTGAAAGAAACAGGAATGATGTGGCAGGTAGCTGGAGAAGGAGGCGTTCTACCCTTCCCCTCAGCAGAAACTCCTCCTATGCACTGCCTGCCCCCCCCCCCATGCATATATGTGCATACCTTCCACTGAAGAAAGAGGATGTTCATGATGGCAAGCAGCGGACAAGGCCCATTGGTACTCTGAGTGATAATGGGTGTCCGCTCCCCCTTCCAGGGGATCCACTTCACACAATAAAAGTCAGGCTCGTGCTGATGGTTTGAAGGAGACTGGGGAAGCTCCGGAGGGCTGGGCTCCACCTTCACTGCCTCTTCTGAGGTCCGGGTTCTTAGGGCTGGTCCTGGTTGCTGTGGATCATCTTCTGGAGGCGGTGATTCCAGGTTATCCTTGTCCTGGGCAAGCAGTGAGACTTGGTCTACTGGTTCTTGCCCTCCAACTGCACCTTTAGTATCTTGAGCATCTTTATCTTTAGGGTCCAACTCTGACTCTGACAGGACTTCGTTATTTTCAAGGGTGTCTGCTTCTGGAGTTCTGATCTTGCCAGAGGATGGTCGGCCAGGTTGAGGATGCTCCATGGCTAGAAGGAAGCAAGTAGGTTGTGTTCTGGGGGTGAACCCTCTCCAATGACCAGAAAGATATGTTCAATCCAGGTTTGGTTATCAGCAGAGTGAGTAGTTCAGGGAAAAGTTAAGCATCAGATACAGTCAGATCCAGGAAAGTCTAGGAAAAGGAGAGTAGCGACAGTGATGAAAATCTGGGTGTGGTTCAGGCACTGCCCCTCTACTGGGTACAGACAGGACTAACTTCTTCTTTTCCTGGCTTGTATAAACAGTAGGGTCACAGGCTGGTCACCGTCTGCCTCTATCTGGCTGTCACTAGATGGAACTAAAGAGGAGAAAACATACAAATATGTGGTGGATTACTCCAGTGAAATCAGGAGCACAGACTGGAACCAGCTCTCAGAAACAAAGAGAATAAGGAGAAGAGAAAAAGAACAAGAATAAAAAGAGAAACAAAGGGACTGAGACACATAGAACGGAGACAGAGGCAGAAAAAACCCCCACTGAACAGCACTAATTATTATTAAAATCCTGGTGTTCTGGCTCACCCAATAAAGATCATCAAGGCAATAACCTCTGCCATAACTCTGAGAAGAAGAAGGCTGAAATCATTGTCTGGACCCACCTGTCTTCCACCAAGGCCCTGCTTCCTGCTTGTCTAAGAGATACCTTGAATAGAGGCTTTATGCTTTTCCTCAAAAGAATAAGTTATTGGCTCTCTCCCTTCTTTTTCATGAGGGGTAAAAGAGTGAATAAGTTTAAAGTACTTGGACTTTTTAGAAACGAGGGGTAGTAGACTAGAATAATGCCCCTTTAAGGGCATTGAGGAAAATTTTATGCTTTTCAGAGAAAACCTCCTTTCCTTGCGTGGCCCCAAACTGCAGCAGGACAATAAGAAATAGATCTTGGGAAGGACTTCCCAGTGGGTGAGGAAGAGAAATAGCAGAATAAGTTATGGAGACTAAATTGAGGCCCTGATCATACACTAAGATCTCCAGCCTCAGAGCACAGAAGCAGTTTCTAAAATAGTAAGGAAACCTTTTTGGACTAATTGGAAAAGAAGGATAACTTTCCTCCCAACTCAACTTCATCAAATATGCTCACCTCTTTTGAACCTCACCCACCTCATACATCTATACAATATGCATTTCCCCCCTTGATTGTATATAACATATAAGGTCAGGGAATTCCATAATTAACCTGTGAGGCGCTGTGAAGAAATGAACCTTTGTCTGAGACTTTAATTCTATCTCTCTATGGATGGTGTGGACATATTCATTGGCATTTGTAGATATGTTGATAACTCATTGAGGGCGAGTGATTGAATCTTATGGATTAGAGATTGTTTTAGGTTGTTGTGGATAGATTTGGAATAGATTAGCTGACTCACTCATTGGGTCAGAGTATTCCTTTGTGAGGGACTGGGACCTATAAACTAAAGCAGACATACCAAGCCTTTCATTCCTTTTTGCCCTTTTGGAGGACAGAGCAGAGAGTAAGACCTGGGCTCTGAGGGTTCTGAAATTCATCTTCCCTTCTATAATGACTTCCTTTGGAGCAAAGGCACACGGGAGATGCATTACTATCATCCATTTTGCCTAAGAGGATTGTTCCTGGAACCAAAATCCAAGAACCCCAATACCTCCTGGATGGAGGGGAGATTTCCTGGTCAACGTCAAGGTCCTGGTCAGTATGATCCTAGAATGCAGCCTTCTCAAGAGAAGGGGGCATTTCCTGGACAATGTCAGCCTTGGGATTGTTTCTCTAATAACTTTAAGTCTGAGAATTCTGGTTTTTAAGGTTTTACAGATATAAGGGAAGTTATTGGGTAGCACGAGCCTCTTAGGGAAGAAGAGGATCATACACATGGCTTCTTGAACTGGAAGAGCCGCAAGAGAAATGAAATTGCAATGTGAGGGAGTAAAATAATCTATTTGTCCTCTCCTATCATCAATTATTTGGATGGTGCAGGTCCATTGGGAAGGGGGTGATGAGGTTTGGGGTTGAGGGGTACTCAAGACCCCGAAATGCCGACATGCCAGGTCCTGCCAAATGAATCCAACTCAAGCCTTCTCAGCCAAGGAAAAACAAAGTTTATTAAAGATTTGCCATATTGGGTAGACTCTTAAGGAGCCTGAGCGTTTGTGAGGTAGTGCTAGCGGGCCAGATTAATCTGAGGTCCTTCGTGGAGGCAAGATGAGACTTATATACAGAAACATTGTGGGACAGATTGAGGGATGGTCTTGAGTAGCCTGGGATGCATAGAGGAGGGGTTTAGAGCCCACTGGGGTGAGGTCACACTCCAGGGTGGGAAATAGCTGAAAGCTACCCGGAGAGGACAGACAATAGAGGGCTAGGGTAACAGAGCTAGGGTATAGATATTTTGATCAGGATCAAGGGAGAAGGCAATCCAGAGGTAACCAGACAATGGAAGGCTAGGCTAAACTACTTGGGCATGAAAAACCAGATCAAGTGGGAAGATTCAGGGTGGGGTTCTAGGGGGTTCCCAAGTCTAAACAGCAATGCTGTTCCTTTCTAGGGATAGTCTGAGCCTTCAGAGTAATATTCTAAGGCTTAATGCCTACATGAAAATGAAACGGAAACTCACCAGAATATTTGGGGTTTGCCTCCCTAACAACCTCAAGTTCATTTCCCTTCCTAAGGGAATTTGAACCACTGGGTGTTACTAAGACTCAGGAAGACCACATAGGCCCTTTGAGGAGGATGGGACTCACTGTGCAAGGGAAGGAGAATCTTATTGACTGCTTAGAGACTATTGTGAATATTTGTTTTTGCATTTTCTGAGGAGTAGAATAAAAGATATCCTATACCCAGTATGCACTATTATATATACACTGAGTGCTTATACTAGAGCTGGGGATCCTTTTGTCCCCATCTTTAGAGGCCGAGTTTCAGTTATAGTCTGAAATTTCCCAAAGGCAACTCAGTAGGAACGTTAGAAGACAGAGACATGGCCTATGTGACTGCATCCAGTAGCGAACCCAGAACTTAAAAGGTTAAGCTTCAGGTTATATATGACTGGATCAGTAAATAATTAATTTACTTATTTAATATATGTTCCTGTTTTACACTTATCTAGCTATCTTTGTGTCCTTTGTGTCTATAACCATTTAATTAAGTAGCAATAGAGATGTGTAACAACAATGTTGCTAGCAGCTACTGTGAGGGTGAAAGACCAACAACCAGCACACAGAAGGGCTGCTAACACAGGTTCTTTGATCTGCTTGTCTAAGGAAAGCAACTTTAAGGGGTTAACAATTTCAGTTTAATCAAACATACATATATCATTCACTTAGTTCAGGGGGAAAAGATCAGCCCTCTAAACTTCAGGGCAAATACAAACAGAAGTTACAAACATCACCAAATCACAATTCATAGTTACCAGAGAAGTACCAACATCTAGGTTGCAAGGGGTGGGGGACAGGTTCAATGGCTTGCCTAGAGTCACCTACATTTGTCCAATGAGTGTGTCTGGCAAAATCAATCCCTAACCTTCCAGTACATATACCCTATTCAGGACCCTGAGGGCTCAAGGCTCCCCATTTAGAGTGTGAGAAATCACTAACACCAGAGTGTGGGAAAGCCCCAACCACCAGTACCACATCATATACAATTCAATGACTCCAAATTGTCTTAGATCAGAGAAGCACTCCAAGACAAAAAAGATCCCACTTAACCTGCCCCATTCAAAAAAAGGTCAGACTCATTTAAAGGCACTTAAGAGAAGAACAGAAAAAAATCCTGCCCTGATTAACATTACCATATGCAAACATGCCATTGATGATAGTTAATGAAAAGGGTCTTAGGCCTTGATCTCTAGGAAACCTCTTTTTGAACCTTCTTGTTTCCATTCCTTTTACATGGTCTTCCGAGAGAGTAATCAAATCTTCATAAAAATCATGCCTTCTTCATTTCCCTATACTAGCCTAGAATGCTCCCCATTTTGAAACAGATAGGGATTTGCAGGTGGAAGTGATAGGAAGAACTGGAGATGGGAAATGGGAAATGAAAGTTCAGGTTAGAAGAAGTGGAGGAAGATGGCTGCAGTGCATGTACTCAAACTACCCATCCTCTGAAGTATGTAGCTAACTGCATATCATTTGTATTTCGTTAGTTCTGGGCCAGAATGCATGGAAAGTTCTCTCTCATATATATATATATATCCTATTCCTCCAACCATCTAGGGGGCACTTAAAGAAAACTCAAGAAGTTGATATTAAAATGATTGGTAAATGTAGAACAATTTGAAACACTCCTCTCATATTCTATGTAATGCCAGAATCTATTTATAATTAATTGGGGGATACGAAGCTAATTGAAGATTTCAGAGCAGATACCCTTAAAATCAATGGGATCAGGGCTGCTAGGTAGTACAGTGGATAGGACACCAGTGCTGAAATTAGGAGGACCTGAGTTCAAATCTAGCCTCAGAAACTTACTAGCTGTGTGACCCTGGACAAGTCACTTAACTCCATTGCCTCCAAAAAACAAAAATAAAAAGAATAGGGTCTTATCAGGTCAGAAGAGACTAGATCAGGGACTAGGGGCTAGACAACAAGAGAAACTGAGTCTTATAAATAATGACCAAATATGATTGTACATGTATGGCCTATATCAGATTGATTGCATGCAGTCTTGTGGGGGAGGAGGGGGGGAAATTTTAGAACTCAAAATCCTGTAAAAGTAAATATTGAAAACTAAAAATAAATAAATTAAAATTTAAAAAATAATGACCAGTCTGGACAGAGATCTAAAAAGCTCCCATTCCTCAAGGTATACAAAATACATCCTGCCCCTATGTTCACCCTTGGTGTGGTGGGCTTTAGGATTTCATTTCATTTCACTGTAGCTGAGGTTAAGTGAGAACGGTCAAGCCAAAATTGATCAATTCTCCCTCCCTTTTGGCCCCTCAAATTCTTTTTTTTTTTTGTGGAATCATATTTTCTTTTTTTTTTAACTTTTAAAATTTTTTATACTTTCCTTTTAAAATTAATTTTTTTTTTATTTTTAGTTTACAACACCTCCAAATTCTTAACTATGCTCCCTACCTTAGGTCATTAAGATTGAAATAAAGCCTCAGTCCCTTCTTGAGACATAAGGGACATTATCAGGGAATTCTTAGGGAATAGTGAATAATGACAGATAAGAAGGCTAAAAGAAAAGAGAATTCTTGCTATCTCAAGGAGACCCCAGGAAACTTCCTTTTCTCACTTAAGTCCCCCATTGTCCCAGATTCCCTTTCAATCTTCCCCAAACTCTCAATTCATGGTTCAGAGTTTCTCCTCCAAATAACTCAAAATGGTATTGTGGTGCTCCATCCACTTGCCTGCACAGAGGAGCAAGATGCATTAAAGGAAAGAAAATGTAAGAATCAAAAAAACCTTCTACATTTCCCCCCTCAAAATACCTTTCAGAATGTGTGGAATAAAGCTTGAGAGGGTGGTGTCAATCTCCCAAAGGCTAGATAGGAAAGAGACAAGATGAGGGTAGGGGAAGTAATTAAAAGAAAGTTTTACCTTCAACCAGAGGGAGTTTGTTCAGGGACTCAGTTCAGGAGTTTGCTGGGGGCTCCCAATCCAGAGAAGGATGTTCTCTACTCAGCTTCAGTAGGTTCTTGCAGCTGTCAACACCTGGGCTGACGGGCTTCAGAGCTGGTTGGTGTCCAGGCTTGGTGGAAACAGTTTCGTACTCACGCCCACCACTGTCGGGCAGTGGGAAAGAGAGGGGGGTGCCACAGATACAGCTCAGCTTTCTTTCCTCAGCCCCATCCTGCACACCTTTCGAGTACGCAGACCCCTTTAAGCTTTGGGAGGGTCTCCAGGTCTAGGGTGTGCTCTCCAGGCCCTGACTAAAGCCTGGTTTTCCAGGAGGAAGTTTCTGTTTGTTCTTCTTTTCCTTCTTCTTTTTTTCTATTGAGAGAAATCATCAGTTAAAGACAGATTCCCTGGGGCAGGGGGTAGACTGCCGAATTCCAAAAGGTTTTCACAAGGGCCATCTGCTGTGGTCAGCAGCTGGCGACAGGCAGAGAGAGGGAGAGGGAAAGGGAGAACGAGAAGGAAGCAGAGAAAAACAAGAGCCCTTCTGTTCCCTCCCACTGCTGCTAGAGAGGATGAGGACTCTTGTGCCTCTCTGGTGAGAGCAGGGAAGAGCAAGAGAGGGGGGAGGAGCAGGAGAGGGAGGGGACAACGTGCTGCCCACCCAGCCCTTAGAGCTTTTGGTGTGTTACTTGCAGTTGACTCCTTTCGTGCCAATGTGTATTTTGTCTTTTTTTTTTTTGCCCCTGTTCTCTCCTTGTGCTCTTAACCCCTGTTCTCCTTTCCCCGAGCCCTTGCTGTGTCATTTTTGAGCCCTAGACAAACTGGTTGAGCTCTCCTTATACAACCTTACACCCAGTGGTAACTGAGAAGGCAGCACAGTCAGTCCAAGGCTCCTAGGTTCCACTTCTTTGGCCATTTCCCCACTACTATGGCCCCCATTAATTACCAACTTAGAGAGCATCGAAGAAGAAGTAAGGTTTGAGAGAGGGAAATAAAAAGATGACTAAGTAAATGAAAATGTTTGAAGCAGCAGTACATGAACTTTGCCTCGGACATTACCATTGGGTAAGGAGAGTATGATGAAGGTAATGGGGACCCCTGAGAAGAGAAGTGAGAAGGACATAGGAATTCCACTTCTAGATTCTGAGGGGGCCCCAAAAAGCTCTATTTGCTTAGGTGCTACCTATAGGAAGTACCCAAGAGTCTCGAAAGGGGATGCACTAAGTTGGGGATGGGTGGAAATCAGGATCATATGGACTTGAGAGCTGGAATGTCTCATAGACACCTCAGACTCAACATTTCCAAAACGGGACTCATTATTTTTCCCTTCTAACCTACTCTTACTTCCAGACTTCTCAATTTCAAAAATGAACATCTTGGCCTTTAAGAAGGTCACATTTTACCCAAGGATACAACATGTATACACATAAGTATATAGCAACAGAAGGTATTAGTCAATCAACAAACATTTTTTAAAGAGCCTACATGTGCCAAGGCTAGGCACTGCTAGGTACTGTGGCTACAAATAAAAGAATGAAATATTTCCTATTCTTGAGGAATTTACATTCTGCTGGGGAACAACTCATAAGTACACTCATAAGTATAGATGAAATAAACATAAAGAATACGAATACAATGTTGTTAAATACAAAGTAGCTTAGGAGGGAGGACTCCAACAGTTGAGATCAGGAAATGCTAAATGTAGCAGCTGGAGCTTGAACATATCTTGAAAGAAGAAAGGGATTCTGAGGCAGAGGTGAAACGGAAGTACATTTTCATGTGGAGTAGCGAGTACCAAGGCAGAGAGGTGAGAGGTGGAATGTATTATACGAAGAACAGCGAGGAGGTGAGTTTAGATGGATCAGTGTGGGAAGGCAAGAAATGTCCAAGGAGGCTAGAAAGATAGATTGGGACAAGGTTGCGCAAGGCTTTAAAAGCTAAATAGTGAAGTTTATATTAGATCCTGAAGTCAGGAGAGAACCATTACAATTTATTTAATACGGAATAACATGGTGAGCTGTGTGTTGAAGGAAAATCACTTTGGCCATTCTATGGAGGTTAGATGGAGTAGAGAAAAACTTTAGGCAGGCAGATCAATCAGGAGGCCTTTGCAATAACCTAGGCAGAGGTAATAAGAGCCTAAACCAAGCTGGTGGCAATAGAAATAGAAGGGGTCCAAAGTGAGAAACGATATGTAGGTAGACATGGCAAGACTGGCAGCTGGTTAGATGTGTAGAGTAAAAGAGAGATAAGAATTGAGGAAAATTCAAAATTTCTGGGAGTCTGGAAGAATGTCGATATCTTCCATAGAAATGGGAAAGTCTAGTTTTGGGGAGAACGAGATTTAGTTTCTGGTTTGCATATGTTAAATTTAAGATGTCTCTGGGACATCAATTTTGAAATGCCTAGTTGGCCCTTGGTGATACTCAAGGGAAAGGCTAGGGTTGGATATAAAGATTTAAGAGGCATGTGGATAAAGATGATAGTTAAACTCCATGGGAATTAAGATGGTCACTGAGAGAGTCTGTACATAGAAAAGAGAAGAGGACTCAGGACACAACCAAGTTCGCCCCAGCAGTTAGGGAGCATGGTGAGAATAAGGAGCCAGAAAAGGAATCTGAGAAGTGGTCAGAGAGGTAGAAGGAGAACTGAGAGAGACCAGTGCGATGAAAATCTAGGAAAGAGAGGGTATAGTACCTAATTAACAATGTTTAATGTTTCATAGAGGTTGAGGAGGAAGAGGACTGAGAATCAGATTTGGCAATTAGGAGATCTTTGATAAACATGGATGGAGCAGTTTCATTTGAACGATGGGGTTGGAAGCCAGATTTCGAAGGGTTGAAAAGAGAGTGAGAGAAAGGGAGGCAACCAGTAGACAGCTATTTCCAGGAGTTTGGCTGAAAAGGGAAGGAGAGTTTTAGGATGATAGTTTGTGGGGATGATAGGGTCTAGTGAAGGGTTTTGGATTTTTTTAAGCCTAACATCAAAAGCCTCTGCTGGGCCGAGAAATTGAGGCACTGTGTCCACTACCTTCTAAGGTGCCCCCTCTCTGCCCTAGACACGTGCCCATGGCCCAGACTACATTCGGTCTTGAGGGAATGTGATTACCAAGAATAAGGGACAGGATATTTTTTTTCTCATACTCTTTAGCTCAGTGAGCCCCTACCTTGGCAATCCAGGGATAAATTATTGAAAATTTAGGTTTTGGCTCATGTATATATTCCCAAAGGGGGAAATAGGAAGTTATTCAATGTAAAATAAAAATCGATTATGGGACAGGTATTTCTACCTAGAAAAGAAATGCTAAAAGACACAAAAGACTCTCAGCAGACATGGACAATAACTAAGGAATTGGTAACATTTCTTCTATTTCATTCTGCCGGGAAGTTGAGCCATAGACTTCAGAACATGAAGCAGTTCTCAGAACCATAAGAATGGTCATTGCAGATCAGCCATTTCATATTTTACTTTATCTTCTCGCAGTCTTTCAAAGCCCATCTTTTGGGATTAGGTCAGGAGTTGAATTCCTTCCCCTGATGCCTTCTCTGATTCAGCAACTCCTCCTGCCAATAGGAGGGTCCACATGATGAACCTGGGACCTCGGGATCTCTCAAACTCATGAAGTCATTTGATCCTGAGCAAATCACTTAACTTCACTCAACTCCACTTTGTTGTTGTTGTTGCTTGGTTGTGTTCAACTCTCCCTGACCCCACGTTGGCGTTTTCTTGGCAAAGATAGTGGAGTGGTTTGCCATTTCCTTCACCAGCTCATTTTATAAATGAGGAACTAAGGCAAACAGGGTTAAGTGACTTGCCCAGGGTCACACTGCTAGGGTCTGAGTTCAGATTTGAACTCATGATGGTGAGTTTTCCTGATTCCAAGCTCAGTGCTCTTATCCACTGTACCACCTAGGTGCCTTCAACTTCAGTTTACTCATCAGTAAAATGGAGATGATAGCACTTACCTCACAGGGTCATTGTGAGGATCAGACAAAATAAATTAAATGAATGAAGTGCTTCACAAACCCCAAAGCACTATAAAAATGCTAGCTATGGATTTATTTTTGATGTTTGGCCACCTAATAAGGAAGAGAAACTCAGAACAGGATAGCCGGGGTGGGGCTCAGATGCAAGCCCACCCAGTAGAGTTCCCGAGCTCTAGTTTCTCTGGCTTCCTTCAAGGCTCAGCTAAAGCTAATGCAGACGCTAATGCATCTCTCCTACATCGAATATGCAGGATACATTTCCTGCAAGTACAGTATCCTGCGTGTACTTAACTGTCTGCTTATTGTCTGAATTAAGAGCACCTCGACAGCAGGGACTGTCGTTTGCCTTTCTTGTATCCCCAGAGCTTAGCACAGCGTTTGGTACAATGCTAGCTGACTGAGTGACTGAATGAATGAATGACAGATGGCCCCCCAACCCTTAGCAGAAAACCTCAGGTCTTTGTTTTGTTTTGTTTTAATGCCACCTGGAGGGTAGAAGGAAGAAATCAAACCGGAAACCGTCTCTTTTTAACTAATGCGGCAATTCCACCTCTTGAAAATTCGAGTGGTCAAAATGCTCTAGGACTTTTGGAGGAGGGAGGTCATTTTGTTCTCTCGGAATAAGGACTCCCCTGGGAAACCCAGGGAAGGTGTTCACTGTTTGCTATGGTACACACAAGACGACTGTCTCAGATGCTTTGTGAACCAGAATTGTATGGACAGGCTTGAAGTGAGTAGAAAAAAGGACAGAAGTCAAAGTTTGGGTTCTCGTGGCATTTGCAAACATCCACTAAGTATTCTCTTCCGAAAGGAACCTCTCTATCTCCACTCGGGACTTCAACGTTTCCTCAGGCCCAACGGACTACATTTCCCAGCAAGCCCTGCGCCTACCGGGACGCATTCCTGCCTCCGGAAACCGCTCTGTGGGCGGGGTCAAGGAAGAGGCGGCTCAGGACGTGGCGAAAAACGAGCGAGTCTCCACCCTCCGAGGGGCGGGGTGACGTCCGGCGACGTGAACGGTCCGCTGACGTGCCCCCTCCTGGGGCTTGGGGCGGGGTCGGTACGCGGTGCGTGCGAGCCCCGCCCCCCTCCCCTCCTCTACCCTCGCGCCTCCTGCCAGCTGCCCGTGGCCTCCGGGCTCGGGGCTGGGCGCGTCGTAGGCAGCTCGAGGGGCAGCTCTGCGGGGCTGTGGAGGAGGCTGCGCCGCGCCCGCTCGAGCTCGGCCATGGAGCGCTTCTTGCAGAGCTGCCGGACCGCCGTGCAGGTAACGGGGTCGCGGCCCTTCCCGTGAAGGCGGGGCGGGGCAGGGAGGTGAGGAAGGGGACACCGATCTAGGAGAGGGAATGCCGCCGCCTGCCGCAGGGGCCCAGAGCCGGGTTGCGGTCCTTCCAGCCCCTGCGGGTTCCCGGGCTCGCTGTCATGGGCGCCCCTCCCACGGGGGCCAAGCCGGGGCTTCTTGCGGGTTCCCCCGCCCCCTCCCCCGGGGTGACCAACGGCGGGCCCGGGCCAGCTCCTGCCCGCTCTCTTGCGGCCGGTCGGGCCGAAGCCCGGCCCCGGCTCCGGTTCCCTCTTTGGCACAGCTTGAGCACGTTCTAGATAACAAGCTGTTGTGGCCTCGATCTCTGTGCTAAACATATACTTTGTCACCCGCCCCACGTGCTGTCCTGCCCCCGTGTTTTCTCTCCTCTAGGCACCCACACTTGATCACAATTCCCTGCTGTCTGAATGTGTAAACATGAATAATCTTGAACACAGCTGTTGAATATTAGCTTGTCTTCCGTCCTCTTAATACGGTACTGTTTGGCCAATTCCTGGTGAGTGGTGAAGTATGCCTAGGCTGGAGCACCTAGTCATAGTTATAATACTAACAGTAAGTGACATCAGACAGACCTGTAAGGTTTGCGGGGTGCTTTATCTCACTGGATCCCACACCAGCTCTGAGTTTAGTGCTACAGGTATTGTTATCATCACCCCCATTTTACAGATGAGGCCCAGGGAGACAAGGGATGAGGTGCGATTTGAATGAATGAAAATGACAAAACATATTAAGTTCTACCAGTGTGCCAGACACAGTGCTAAACGTTGGGAATATAAATTAAGATTGAGACACTCTCTGCTCTTATAGAGCTGAAAAGAACACATACACAGGTTTTCCTGGCTTCAAATCCAGTGTTCTATCCACTATACCCGCTACATGGTGCTCCCTCTTTTAAGAAGTTTGTCAGGAAAAAGACTCTCATAGGTCATATAGCACATTTCATTTATGGGTCAGATTATACTTAAAACAACCTAGGAGTTAGTTGACTATATTCTTCCTTTAAAAAAAAACTCCCGATTTCATAATTTCCTTGTATTCAATGAAATTCAAACAGATATTAAATGCTTATTCTATTCTTGGATAATAGTTGATGGTGTCTTACAATAGCCCTGATAGGTGAAAATCAGCTAATGTTCATTTGCCTTTTGTAGATTCGGCCATTTATTCTTTTTTAATACAAATTTTTATTGATTTCTTTTTGTTTTGTGCAACATTAGAATTTCTCCTAGTATCTCTCCTTCCACTGTTTCCCAGAGAGTCATTCCATATAAAAATATTTTTATAAAGAAAAAAGAAAGCGGAAGAAGAGAAAAAAACCCAGCAAAACCAATCAACATTTTGGAAGAAGTCCGTAAACATATACAATATTCTATACCTGTGGAGTGGTGTGAGGGGTATCTTTTTGTATCTCTCCTTTGGTGACATCCTTGTTCTTTGTAATTTTGCAAAATTCACTTTTTATCATTTTGTGGTTGTTCTGTACATTTACATTGTTGTAGTCATTGTGCATATTGTTTTCTTGGCTCTGCTTATTTTACTCTGCATCAGATCCTGTAAAGCTTTCTCACCTTCTCTATATTCATCATATTCTTTATTTCTTACAGCATAGTAATACTCTATTACATTCTTGTACCTCTTTGTTTAGGTATTCCCCAGTCAATGGGCATCTACTTTGTTTCTAATTCTTTTCAGCCATTTATTCTTTAACTAGGGGTAATTGAAGTACTTGCCTCAATAGTGGGGGTAAATTTTAAAACCCATTATATTTTGATTTTTAAAATAAATTTAAATGCTTTTATTACATTTAATGTCATATATTAAATATATTAATATCTAACCATGTGTTATTAATTTTATTATATGAATAATTAACATTTAAAATTAGTTATATGAAGCTTTTCCTTATAGACAAAATATGGGATATCTCTAAGGATCTTCTGCCTCTAAAATTCTATAATTCATGTTATAGATAAGAAAAAAGTAACTAACAGTTAAAATACTGTCCCTAATGAGGTTTCATAATCAGTCCTAGAGAAATAGTTTCCAAACTTTTATGGACTGGAGTAGGGATGAAGAAAGGAAATGGACATGAAATTTCTGTGCTGGTTAGGACCTTCTCTGCAACAGCCTGCGTGACCAATCCAACTTCATGACTGTTTATTCTGTTTAGGTGGACTACAGGGACAATTCAGGTGTCCAAAAGAGACCATCCAAAATGATGAAGGGCCTCGAGTCCATGACGTGAGGATCAGTTGAAAGAATTGGGCACATTTAGCATAAAGGAAAGAAGATGGGGGAGGGGGTAGTGTGTGTGTGTGTGTGTGTGTGTGTGTGAGAGAGAGAGACACAATAGTTGTCTTCAAATATTTGAGGGCTGCTATGTGGAGGAGATATTAGACTTGTTTCGCTTAACCCTGCCGCCTTCCCAAAATGGCAGAACGAGGAGCAATAGTAGAAGTTGCAAAGGGGCTAATTTATAACAACTCTAGCTATTGAAATGGAATGGGCTGACAATATCCCTCTCCTTAGAGAGCTTTTCAAGTAGAGGCTTCTTTTATATGTGCTTTGGACTAGATGGTCAGCTCTCAAATTGCTTGACTAAGGAGTGATAAATCCATTCAGTTCAACTAACATTTGTTAAGCACGATTAGGCTGTATTATTATAAAGTATTTAGCATTATTCATTCTACTCAGCACAGAGGGAACGGGAGAATGGTAATATGGGAGGAATGAATGAAAGAAATAGTGGCAGGACTTATTTTAGACAACAGAGAGTGATGAAGACAAAAGTTCATGTTGACTAAGGTGTAGGACAGCTATTGGGGAAAGAAGCAGAAGACTTTACAGTTGCTTAGGATAGAGCTATCTGATAACTCAACTAAGCCTTCTATTGACATATTTTTAGCTTTTGTACCGGAAGAATGTTCTCCAGCTTTTGTCACAGTGGTGTAGGATGACCCATTTAAAGGGCCTTCTGTTGAACAAATTGGCTCATATAAATTTGTCCTTCGCTGTTCTAGGACTGATGGCCCACAGGGTGATTTATCTTTCACAAGAGTGTACATTTGCTTGTCTTCAGGATTGAGCTATTTTGAAGAGGTCAATCCGACAACTTCCCAAGATCTGTGGAATTTATGTATTTTTCAGGAGTTAGGTTGGAATTAACAGTCAGCCTGCCATCTTTGAAAACTTTGTCTAATGGCCTGAAATTTGCCTGTTCTACTTTGTGCAGGTGCTCTGTCTTGGTTTTTTTTTTAAATCAGCCTTGTAATATGAAGTGTGTATGTATGAGACAGACTAAGCTTTTGGAATTTAGGCTTCAGCTGGTGTACTCCACGGGTGTTGATCAGGGATGCAGAAACAAAGCAACCAAGGTTCTGCCTTAGGGGTCCTTTTAAAAAAGGAAAAAAAAAATCTTCCTCGTGGCTCTTGGATTCCATTTCTTCCATCAGAATCTCAGGTTTCCACATTGCTACTAAACATAGCTATATTTGGCCTGAACTCTCTCTCTCAGTCAGAAAACTGAGAGTGATGTCCAGTTTAAGCTGCTTTCAGCTTGTGAGGAATGGGGGGTGGGGACTGAGAGGTACACCTGTTATTCCACACCCTTTTCTCTATAAGTATAGGCCACCTTCCCCAGCCTGATGTCTGTAGCTTTGCTTTCAAAGTTGATTGGCAATAATTCTGTGTTTCATCAGATCAGGTTTCTTCACTTCATCTCTTGTGTTCTTTTTCCTGATTTAGCTTTCTCACCTCATCTCCTCATCTGCTGTTTCAGGATAGTCCCATTCCTGCTTTAGGATGCATTCTTATATCATTATACTGTGGGCTTCCATTTTTCTGCTATTAGATGCTTTTCTTCCATTTGACCTGTAAAACCTTTAAAAAGCTAAGTGTTCACTGTGGCATAAGGAAGGACTTCAGTATAGGAGGAGATTGAGATTGTAAGGCCAGGCTGTGCTCTGAGAATCCAAAGACAAACAAACATGAAATAGGCCCTACTTTCAAGGAGTTTATCTTCTACTTGGCAGTTTCGAGCACGTACAGAAATAAGTACTGTACATGGAAAGTTAAGGAAGAATCACTTTGGCGTAGCTCAGGGAAGGCATCTTAGAAAAGATGGTACTCAACCTGAGCCCTGAAGGAAAAGGATTCAGAGAAATGGAGATATTCAAGTATGTTGCAGTCAAAACTAGAAATCATTGATCCAGGGTAGTGGCCTTTTGGGGTTCAAGTGTGGCCCTTTGACTGAATCCAAACTTCACAGAACAAATCTCCTTAATAACAGGATCTAGAAGGCCACATGTGACCTCAAGGCCAAAGGTTTTCCACCCCTGGTAGACTGCTACTTTGTGTCAGCACTATGCTAGATGTTGGGAGAGAAATTAAAAAGTGAGCCTTAAGGAGTTTACATTCTCCTGGGAAATATATGTTTACAGATAATACAGTCTGTGTACACAATAAATACACCACAGATGAGGGGTAGGGCACTAATAATTGGGGAATGAGAAACGTGCCTCTCAGAGGTGACTTTTGAACTGTCTTGAAAGGAGTTTAGGTGCTCATTTATTATATATACATTTATATGTGTATTGTTGCCTTCCTCTTTAGAATGTAAATTTCTTGAGATCAAGAATTGTTTTATGTTTGTCTTTGGGGATTCCCAGTGCCTAGCGCATAGTAGTAGGTACTTAATAAATGATGGTTGTTTAAAGAGGCAGAGATAAAGAGGGAAAACATTCCAAACATTGGGGGCAGGGAGGTAAGGTAGGGGATGACATGTAGCCTGTATAAAGGTAGGGATGTGGGAGACTTTGTGTCGAGTTTAGAGAACAGTTAAGTAAGCCACTTTAAATGGAGAGTAGAATGTGTGAGGAGGAGTAATGTGTATTCAGCCTGCAAAAATTGGCTGGGAGCCAGAACATGAAGACTTAAACTGCTAAACAGAGAAGTTAAGTGTATATTTTATCCTAAATGCAATGTGGAGCTGGTCAGTGCCTCTTAAACAGGAGAGTGACCTGTGTTTCAGGAATTCCAATTTGGCAGCTCTATGGAGGATGGAGTTGGACCCATTAGAAGGCTGTTGAAATAGTCCAGGCAAGAAGTGATGGGCTTACATTGGAGTGGTTATGGTATGAGGAAAGTAAAGGGGACAAATGAGAAAAGATGTTGAGGTGGCAGAATTGAGAAGACTTGGCAGCTGATGGGTTATATGGAGTGAATGAATGAAGAGTTGAGGTTGACTCCTATTATCTGAACTTGAGTGACTGGAAGTATTGTGTCATCAACAGAAATGGAGAAGTTTGGGGTGGGGTGGGAGGAATAACGATTTCTGTTTTGGACCTGTTGAGTTTGAGAAGCCTCAGGGACATATAGGTAGAGATGTCCTGCCGGCAGTTGGAAATGTGGGACTGGAGCTCAGAAAGAGACTGAAGTCTGCATTTGTTTATTTGGAATTGATCTGCATAGACATGGTAGTTGAACCCTTGGGAACTGATGAGATAACCAAGAGAGAGAGCTTGGAAGAGAGAAGATGAAATAAGGTCCTAGATAGATCTGTGGGGTATACCCACACACGTAGGGGCAATCCATGGATGAAGATCCTGTAAAGACTTAGAAAGTTCAGTCTGACATGTAGCAATTGAACCATGGCAGGAAAGTGTCAGGAGAAGGGTGATCAAGTGTCAGATAATGCATAGAAGTCAAAAAGGAGGAGCACTGAAAAAGGCCCATTGGCTTTAGCAGTTGAGGGATCATTGGTGACCTTGAAGAGAACAGTAGAGTTGAAAGCCTGATTGCTTTGGGGATTAAAAAAATTAGGGTTGAAATGAGTGGGAGATGAGAGTGCAGGTATTCTCTTCAGATGCGATGTCTAGCCAAAGTGAACTGACTGCTAGCTGTTCCAGGATCAAATACAAAATGGCTCTGTTTGCCATTCAGACCCTTCATAACCTAGCCTACTTCTACCTTTCCAGTCTTTTTATACTAACTCCCCACTACGTATTCTTGATCGCCTGATACTGCTCTGCTGGGTGTTCCAAGAAGGCACTGTCCTGTCTCTTAGCTCTTAATGTTCTCTTTGGCTGTTCCTCTCATCCTGGAATGCTCTTCTCTGTACCTGGCTTCCTTTTAAGTCCCAAAGGTTTCTAAAGGAAGCTTTTCCCAATGCTTCTTAGTTCTAATGTCTTACCTCTCCTAATTTTGTTCCTGTTTATCTTTTATATAGCTTGTTTGTACATATTTGTTTGCTTGTGTCCCCCATTAGGCTGTAAGCTCATTGAGAGCAGGGACTGTCTTTTGCTTCTTTTTGCATCCCCAGCGCTTACCACAGTGCCTGGCACATAATAGGCACTTAATAAATGTTTATTGACTGGCATGTGCAAATAAATAAAAACAGGTAATGGAGGGTTGAGTTCTGGAACACCTAGCTAGTAGTTAGTTCACTTTGGCTAGAACATCAAATTTGAAGACAATAGTATAAAATAAGGCTTGAAGGGCAGATGCCATTATCAGAAGAAAAGCTAAGGATTTGGAAAAAAACACTTTGCATTTGTGCTAAGTACTTCTGATAGTAGTCTGACTTCCCTAATCTATATGGAATTGGCACAAATATATGAAGTAAAAAGTTATTCTCCAGTAGACAGATGGTCAAAAGACAAGAATTGTTTTCAGAAGAAGATATATAAACTACCTCTTACCACTTGAAAAAATATTTGAAATGACTGATAAACAGATAAATACATATTAAAATAATCCTGATGTGTACTACCTCATATCCCTCAAATTAGCAAAGATGCTAAAAGATGGGAAAATTCCTTGTTGAATGGCCTGTCTTCCCACAGGCCTGCTGATTCTCTATAGGTGGAGCTATGAATTAGTTCACTCATTACAGAAATCAGTGTGAAATTGTGCAAGAAAAGTTAATAAATTGTTCATACCTTTTGATCTTAGAGGTATTACCATTGGGATATATCCCAGCCAGGTTATTAAAATTAAGACAGACATGTATGGAAATATTTATAGAGTTATTGTTAGTGATAACCAAAAGCTGGAAAGAAAATATGTTTCCAACAATTGGTTAACAGCTAGACAAATTACTTCGTGTAACTGTAATAGAGAAAATAACTGATATAGAATAGTGGATAATCTGCTGGACTTTGAATCAGGAAGACCTGGATTCAAATCCTGCCTGTAACATTTCATCTCCCAACTCCATTGCTAAGTCTCTGGACTTTTCCACTTCCTCATCAGCCACCTTCTCACTGAAGCTAACTCTGTCCTTATGGCCCTCTCCTTTGATTAGTGAGTCACTGTCAGCGACCTCCATTTCAGGAGTGTTCCTGTGAAGCAGCCTTGTTTGCTGCAGGTTAGTTTAGTTTGGATTTGGATTGGTTCCAAAATGACACAGTTTCAAATTTTATATATATGTATGTATTACTAGTATTTATTTTAATAATAATAATAATGGTCTCAATCAGTAAGTCTCAATAGTTATATCACAATTTTACCACAATTGATCAGCACTAATGGGGGAAATATCTACATCTGGATCACACGGCTGGGGAGTCCCGATGCGAATGTCCTAGTCTACATGTTCATACTGAGGAGGAGACTCCCGAAGATGGCTCAAGACTACCTGCCTTTAGTAGTTCCTTCTAACCAAGAAGGCATTTTGCCAATTAAATGTGTGATTGATGGAAAAGGAGCTGTTCTCAAAACATCCTTGAGAGCATTTCTCTTTAGGAATGTCTGATTCCAGGAGGGATGGCCAGTCCTCCCCAGTAGCAGAAGTCATAAACAGACCTTCAGCATTTGGCTAAGAATAAGATTGGTTACAGTCAGATTGCAGGCATCTTTGATCGAGGTCAGAATGTCCTAATAAATTTATGTATCACAAGGAGGTGCTCAGGTCATCCATCCTTAATTCTGTCCTGGCCTTATTCCAGGCTCTGGATTTTTCCACCTCCTCCTTAGCAGCCTTGCCCCATGTAGATGCCCTCCTTCCCTTTATGTATTGCCTTCTATTAGAATGTAAGCCCCTTGAGGGCTGGGGTTGTTTTTTTTGCCTGTATTTGTATTCCCAGTGCATAACAGTGCCTAGTACATTTTAAGTGCTTAATAAAGGCTTTAGCTGTTGCATAGCTGTCCCCTACCTCTTTGACTCTTGGCAAGTCATTTGATCTGAGCTTCAGTTTCCTCATTTGTAAAATCTAAAGCATCTCACAAAATTGAGGCTGAAATGAAATAATTATGTAAGTCACCTTGTAAATTTTAATGCCCTGTACAAATCTTTATTACTATGTGATAAGGAATTATGAATATGAAGGACATGAAGGTGCAGAGGAAAATAGTAGAATTGTATGAAGTGATACAATAAAACATACCCAAAAGACTGATATACACAGTGAATGCAACAACTCAACATGGAGTTAACTGGTCAAATGAGACACTGTTAAAACCCTTAGCCTTGTGCCAGAGTTAAAGGTTTTATCCCTCCTCTCTGTTAATAGTCAATAAATGGGTTTTTGTGGGGGAAAGACTTTGGGGGAAATATTTATTGCCTCAAACACAGATGATATAAAAATTTGTTAGTCCTAACCCCCAATGCTTTTCCGCACCCCCCCCCCCCCCCGCCCGGCAGATGTAAGCCACATTATGGAAGATCTTCTTAAATGCCAGGCCAAGAAATTAGCACTTACTCTGTTAGCAGTGAACCACTAAAGGTTTTAGAACAAAAAAGTGCCTTAAGATGATTATTCTAGTACCCTTATGGAGGATGAATTGGAGTAGGGAAAGCCTGGAAGGAGGCAGATTAATGAGGAGGCCATGACAGCAGTGCAGGCAAGAGATGGTAAGGGCATCCATGTGAGTGCAGAAAAAGACCTAGGGGGAAAGAGATGTGAGGCAAGTGGAATTAACAATATTTGGCAGGTGATGGACATATGGCAGATAATGAGGAAGGAGAGTAAAGAGTCATGAGAAGGTTTGGAACCTTTGTGACTCAAAGGATAGTGGGTCCTCAGCAGAAATTGGGAAGTTTGGAAGAGGTGCTTTTGGTTAAGTGGGGGAAAGATGAGTTCTGTTTTGGACCCACTGAATTTGCTATGCCTTTGGACAATCAAGCAGGAGATCCCAGCAGGCATGTATCACCCTATCTAGATTTCTGAAAATTGTTCCTTTTGTCTAGCCTTCTTTTCTGCTGCTGTTTTGGTCCTATTCTCTTAGTGCACATGTAGATCTAGTTGCTGCTAATCCTCTCAGGATTCACCTTCACCTCAGATACTTGAAGATGATATTTCATTCTTGATTTCTGCTCAGTCTTTTCTCCAAGCTCATTACTTTTAAACCCCAGTGATAATGATGTTGTTATTGGATTTTTGTGCTGGGATCTGGCTGAGCCTGATTTAACTTGCATTGAGGTAGCACTAATCTAAATGAGCTTTTTGGAAAGGTTTGTACAGAGATCTGTGCTCTCTGAGTGCATTTTAGTCCTAAATTATAGCTCTTTGCCTCTTCTCCATTCCTCTTAACTTCCTTTTTTCAGTTCCAGGACCATATTCCACTCTTGTTTGTGTACTCCCTCTCCCTCTCCAAAGGATATCATATCCCAATATTGCCTTTGCAAGCAAGTTATCTTTGTGGCCACTTATTGTAAGTGCTTTGTTGTCTCTTCAGTCCACATCTGCCCAGGGAGCTCCCTGGTATCCTGGAAACCAAAAGATCTCTCTCATTCATTAGGGCAATAGCTAGGAAGTGGGTGAGTGGATAGGGAGCTGCCAGGATGGAGTCTTGTATACTTAGCTTTTTCCCTATTTTCAAAAACTGCTCTATACTTTAAAAGAATATATTTCTCTGAATCTTCATGCTGCTTGGCATGAATAAGATGTGGCTTCTCTATTCAAAGACGCTTAGGAAGAGGGGCTGGCTAGGTGACCTAAGAACTGCCCTTTCCAAAAAGCATTTGTCTAATTGGTAATATACCCAGTACTTTTTATCTTTTACCCAGTAGGGATATTTCAACCAACCAACCAACCAGCATGATACCCTGTTTAAAAAAAAAATTTGTATCCAACCTGCAAATTTTTGTGAAAAGTCATTTCAAACATTTCAAAACAACAAAAAACACTTAACTACTTGTACATGATGTGACTAGATCATCTTGGAAGTATTCTTCTTAAGTATAAAAAAGTTTTTAACTCTTGGTGTGGTCAGGATTTACCATAACTACTTAATTTTTTTTTGAGGACTTGTGGTTATTAGTGCATTTTTGAATAAAGTTTTTGTAACCGTCCTATTTAAAGTACCATAATAAGTTTTTAAAATCAGTTTTATTTTCAGTTATGAATTCTCTACCTTCCACTTCTCCCTCCCTCACCTTCTTGAGAAAGCAAGAAAAATGAAACCCATTAAAAACAAGTATAGTTAAGCAAAACAGATTCTCCCATTAGCCATGTCCAAAAAAAAGTCCTCAATAGCAAGACCCTCTGCTTTCTGTTTGGAGGTGGGTAGCATGTTTCACCATGATTCCTCTGAAATGTGGTTGGTCATGTATCTATCAATTCTTAATATTGTTGTTATTGTATAAATGTCCTGTTCACTTCACTTTATGTCAATTCATACAAGTCTTCCAGGATTTTTATGAAACCATTCCTTTAATCATTTCTTACAGTAATAAATGTTTATTGATTGAGTGAAGCACAATAGCATTCTATCTAATTCATATACCAAAACTTGTTCAGCGGTTCCCCAAATGATGGGCACTCCTTCCATGCCATTATAAAAAGAGCTGCTATAAACATTTTGTACACATGGGTCGTTTTTCTCTTCTTTGATCTCTTTAGAGTATATATGGATCCAGTAGTGACATTGCCTGGGTTAAAAGGGTATGTATAGTTGAATAGTTTTTGGTGCATAGTTCGAAATTGTTTTCTAGAATGACTTGATCTGGTCACAGCTCTGCCAGTAGTGCATTAACGTATCTATTTCCCCACAGCTTCTCCAGCATTTACCATTTTCCTTTTTTGTCAACTTTGACAGTGGGTGTGGGATGATACCTCAGAGTTATTTTAATTTTCATTTCTCCAATTTTTAGTGACTTAAAGCATTTCAATATAGCTATTGATAGCATGGATTTTTTTTTTCCTCTGAAAACCATCTGTTCATATCCTTTAACTATATTTCATTTGGGCAATGCTCTTAGTCCATAATAATTTCTAAATGGAAATAGGGGAGATTTGTACAGTAAGATTATAGCTTTGTTCAGAGGTATTCTGGAAAAGAAACTTGAAACTATGCTGGGATAGGTAATTTGGAGAAATCCTAAAGTCTTCTTTTTCCTTAACATTAGTCATGTTTAGGTGATTACTTTTCCCTGCCTTGATTTATCCCTTTATCTTTTTGCCTCATTTCTAACTCTTCCAGGAAGTCTTCCTGACCTGATTGAAGTGTACAGGATTTGTGAACTTCCACCTCATACCTACACTCTTTTTTTTTTTAATTTTTTTATTTTTAGATTGCAACAAACAGTTCTACATAATTTTGGGTTCCAGATTTTCTTCCC
>CM053627.1:41058505-41100063 GCA_028646595.1 Phalanger gymnotis | reverse complement strand
TGTAGCCCATGTTGAATTGCTTGACTTCTTAGGGAGGGTGGGTGGGAAGGGAAGAGGAGAGAGAATTTGGAACTCAAAGTTTTAAAAAAAATAGATGTTCAAAAGTAAAAAAGTTTTTTTTTTTCATGCAACTAGAAAATAAGATACACAAAAAAAAAAAAGAAAGAAAATAAGATACACAGGCAATGGGGTATAGAAATTTATCTTGCCCTACAAGAAAGGAAGGGAAAAGCGGGTGGGAGGGGAGTGGGGTGACAAAAGGGAGGGCTGACTGGGGAGGGCAACCAGAATATACGCCATCTTGGAGTGGGGGGGTAGAAATGGGGAGAAAATTTGTAATTCAAACTCCTGTGAAAAGCAGCATATTAAATAAAAAACAACAACAACGACAACAAAGAAATAGGCAGAGTAATTTTTAAGTATTGACTGATTTGATCTCCTTTACTGTCCAAGGAACTCTCAAAAGGCTTCTCCAGCACCACAATTTGAAAGCATCAATTCTGCCCAGGTCAGCTTTCTTTACTGCAAAATAAACTTTCTAGTAGAGAATTAGGAATTAAAAAGATGGGAGATTAGAGAAGGGACAGAACTAGAATTCTAAATAAAGTGTTGCCTTAGATTAATTCAGTAAAGGCTGAACAAATTGTGGCATGTTAATATAATGGAATATTACTGCACTGTAACAAAAGAGATTATTTCAGTGACTCTTAGGTACTGTGAAATGACATGGTGATGGGGCACTTGGGTGCTTGTGTTTGGACCCTAATTCTGACAGCCTCTGCTTGGGTGCCTGTGCCTGAACCCCAATTCCAAAATCACCTCTCTCCCTAGCTTCAAAGCATTGACCCTAGCAGATTCTCACCAATTCAAGGGCAGCATGCCTTAGCAAAACCCTTAGCTCTCCTCCTGATACTGCAGCCAGGTGCACCTATAGAATTTATTAGTTTAGACTCCCTATGTATTGCTAATTGGCTGTACACTGGGACTTAACAATATTTACTGCCTACTGACTTTACCGATGTATCCTAGACATAGTCAAATGTATACTCCTTACATTAAACTTGACTAACAAGACACATGATGGAAGGAAGCTGGATGTCTTCAGCTAGCCCTGACCGTGGGCTGACTTAGTGTTGTTTCAGGGTCAAAACCATACCTCCCCCTAGCCCCACCTTGGGCTATTTCCCAGTGAACTCTAGGTGATAAGCCTGCACAGTAGATACTAAAAATGCATGTTCCTTTAAGAACTAGCCACTCCTTAACCACTCCCTAATTCCACCCCAAAACAATTAATCAAGACACTTGACACATGTTTCTCCACAAAATGCCTTATATAAGATATAATTGTGTCCCCTTTTAGATGCGGGTTCCCTAAGAATTCTTGCCTGCTGTAAAACATAACAATAAACTTTTGCCAACTTGAGTTAAAGATTGCTTGGGTCCGTGAATTCATTCTAGATGACTTTGCCCTGGGAACTTAAGTTTGAGATCCCTGAATCCCTGGATTTTTCCCCCCCATCAACTAGGGGATGAAGTGAACAGAACCAGAATATATACAAGGACAAGAATATTATTGAGACATCGAGTTTTTGAGATGTTTTTCAGTCATGTCCAACCCTTTGTGACTCTATTTGGGGTTTTCTTGGCAAAGGTTGGAGTGGTTTGCCATTTCCTTCTCCAACTTGCTTTACAGATAAAGAAATTGAGGCAAACACGGTTCAGTGACTTGCCCTGGGTCACACAACTAGTGAATGTCAGAGTCTGGATTTGAACTCATGAAGATGAGTCTTCCTGACATCAGGCCTGACACCCTAACCACTGTACCACTGCCTTCAACAGCACTGTAAAGAAAAACAACTTTGGGGTTTTGGGGGGGGGGCAGAGCAATTGGGGTTAAGTGACTTGCCCAAGGTCACACTGCTAGTATACGTGTCAAGTGTCTGAGGCTGGATTTGAACTCAGGTCCTCCTGACTCTAGGGCTGGTGCTCTATTCACTGTGCCACCTAGCTGCCCCCAAAGAAAAACAACTTAGACTTAAAAACTGTAGTCAAAGTAATCACTAACAGTGCCTCAGTTGGCCCTACCTAAAGCCTATTCAGTGGGCAGGAAAGATCTTTTCACTTACTGATAGGCTTTACTGTACCCTAGGCACTATCAGAATAAGAGTCCTTAGGGTAGCATATGCTTTCAGTGCCAGAGGGCAGCATAGTAAAGTCAGGAATGGAGTCTGGAAAGCAATGGCATGATAGGAATCTGAATGAGCTTTGCTTGCTGCTGTCATTTCCAGATTTTCCCTTTACTTTCTTCAGTCCTTGCCTCCTTTGAAAGCCCACTCAGTCAGAATTTTTTATCTTGTCTAAATCATGGAGGCTATAGAATACCAGCCCCCATGAAGAGGTCGGGGAACTATATGCTTTTAGGGGTGGTCAGGACCCCAAAATACCAACACACCGGGTCCTGCTCCAATGAATTTGATTCAAGCCATCTCATAGCCAAAGAAAGAAAAAGTTTATTACAAATTCACCATAATGGGTTGTCTTAAGAAATCTCACCATTTGTGACGCTCATTTTCACAAGCAAGACAGATTCCTTCTGAGGTAGATGGATTCTGAGCCCCTTCATGGAGGCAAGATGAAACTTATGTACACAAAGAGTGTGGGAGAGATCTAGGATGGTCCTGGGGTGATGGGAGGAGGGGTTTAGGGAACGTCTTGAGGAGGAGGCTAAGGAGGAGCTTAATGGGACTGGGATGAGGTCAGACTCCTGGAACCAAGAGAAATGGAATTAAGAGTGGGAAGTAGCTGAAGGCTACCTGGAGATAACAAACCTTGTAGGGCTAGGCTAGTTTAAGGGGAACAGATTTGGGCATAGACACTTTGATAGGAATCAAGGGTGGAAACTAGCCAGACAGTGGAGGGCTAGGCTAGAGTAACCTAGTGTAGAGATTTGGGCCTAGCAATAATGAAAGGCTTATGGCCTCAGGCAAGTGCCTCATCTAGTGGGAAGATTCAAGGGGGCTTCTGCAATGTAAACCTCATCACCCACATCATTTTAGCATCTTTATCAAGAAGTTTAGTATCTAGCTCATCATTTTCCTCTCCCCAAATCCTACCTTTATAATAGGGGACTTTGCTAATCACACAGATGTTCCCTCAAATTCTCTAACTTTGCAGTTCTCTTTAATGGCCTTCAGAGGCAGGGAACCTGTGGCTTCTGGGCCACATGTGGTTTACAAAACTCTACAAATGTTATCTCACTTTATTCTACAATAGCACTGAGAGGTAGGCATCGTTATTCCTATTTTACAGATGAGGAACCTGGGTCAGGAAGCAGATAAGCGACTTGCCCTGTGTCCAACAGCTTAATAAGTATCTAAGGCTAGATTTTGACTCAGACCCTTCCTGACTTCAGGTCTAGTGCTCTCTGCACTGAGCCTTTTGCTACTTTCGGGAATCTATTCTGCATATTTCCTTTGCAGAGAATTGGGCACTTTCTTTGGTAAAGTCAAATCTACAAACGTTTATTTATTGCCTTCCATGACCCTGGGCAAGTCTCTTAACCCTGTTTGCCTCAGTTTCCTCATCTGTAAAAGAGCTGGATACAAGGGAAGGTCAAAAACATTGCCGGCTCCCAAGGAAATTAGCCTAGAGAGACAACCTGCAAACAACTGTGGATGGACAAGATATCTATTGGATAAATCATAGATAATCACAAAAGGAAGGCATTAGCATTAAGAGGGATTGAGAAAGGCTTCTGGGAGGAGGTAGAACTTTTATCTGAGACTTAGAGAAAGACTGGAGGCAGAGATGGGAAGGGAGAAAACTTCTGGCTGGAGGGACTGCCAGGGAAAATGCCATCTAACTTGGCAAGTAGTTAGATGTGAGAAGATTTGAAAGATAGGGAAAGGACCTTATTTTAAAGGCTTTAGGAGTAAAATAGAGGATTTTATATTTGACCCTAAAAATGATAGGAAGCTACTGGAGTTTATTGAACAAAGGAGTGACTGGGACGAACCATACTTTAGAAAGATCAATTTGATCTCTTGATGGAAGATGGACTGAAGTGGGAAGCAGAGGCCAGGAGACCCATGAGTCACAAGCCATTCCCCTTAGGGGAAGGAGAAGACTGCCCTTAGCCGTAGTTGAATCTAGAGCCATGTCTATGCTTCGGAAGTACAAACTGTGGCCTTAACTTGGTGGTGGTATTCTTTGTTCTTGATTTAGTTTCCACCGTTTATCTGTTTCCTGTTGTCCTTGATCTATTACCCACCTTTCTAGAGGGGGAGGTGGGAAGCCTGGAGAGGGCTTTTAGACCAAAAACTAAACTGAACTTTAAAATCCTTCTCCTCTCACTACTTTCTCAGAACATTACCCTTTCTCTGACTTCACTTTCTTCCCCCTCTAATCTTGGTGTAGTATTTAGTTATTTCCATTCTACACTGTCTTCTGCCCTCAATTCACTTGCCTCTTTGTCCTGTCACTATTCTGATCTTGCCAAACCTCAGCCCTGGATTACTCCCACCATCTGCCTCCACTCCTATTCACCAGCTGATAAATGCAGTTGGAGAAAATCTTACAACCTTGTTCACTGCTTGCATTACAAATTCATGATAACTGACTTCTACTGTGCCTTGCTGCTGCAAATCAGAGATTTTCTGTTACCAGCCAACCTGTATACATAGGTACTTGATCCTGTCTTCTTTGGTCTTCTCCAGCAGATTGTTTCCTCAGTTGTCTTCTCAAATCTTCAACCTCTCAGTGCCTATTGGTTCTTTCTCTACTGCCTTTGAACTTACCCTAGTCTCCCTCACCCTTAAAAAAAACCAAAAACACTTTACTGGACCTTATTCCCTCAAGCTCTCCTACCACCCTCTTCCCTTTCTTAGCCAGACTCCTTGAAAAAGCTGTTACAGATGAGGTTAAAGAAAAATGATGATGGTAGGGAACCATGTGTTTCTAGGGGTGCTCGAGACCCCAAAATACCGATGCACTGAGTCCTGCCAAATGAATTCAACTGAATCCTTCTCAGCCAAGGCAAAAGACAAAGTTTATTAAAGATTCACCATAATGGATTGTTTTAAGAAATCTCACCCTTGGTGATGCTTGCTTTCACAAGGCCGCCAGATCCAATCTACTGAGCTACATTGAATCCGAACGCCTTCTTGGAGGCAAGTTGAAACTTATCTACAGAAAGATTGTGGGAGGGATTGAGGGGTGGTCGAGTAGTCTGAGGTGACTAGAGGAGGAGTTTAGGGAGAGTCTTGAGGAATCTAAGGAGGTTCTTGGTGGGACTGGAGTGACTAGAGGTCAAGACTCCAGGAAACAAGAGAATGGGATTTTGATAGGATTAAGAGTAGGAAGCAGCTGTATAATAGAGGGCTAGGCTAGGTAGAAATTTGGGCCTAGATGATGAAAGGCTTATGGCCTTAGGCGAAGGCCAGATCAAGTGAGAAGATTCAAGAAGAGTTCAAGGGGGTTCCCAGAGACTGTACCCTCATCATTACTTGCCTCCATTTCATCTCTTGTATCACATTTCAGTCCTTTCCAATATAACCAACCTCAACTTAGCTGAAGCTACTCTCTTCTAAAATCACCAACTATCTCTTAATTTTAAAATTCGATGGTCTTTTCTCAGTCCGTATGTGTTTCTCTGCAGCCTTTGCCGCTATTGATCATCATCTCTTGACTGGATAATCTCTTCTTGAGGTTTTTGGGACAGTGGAGAGACAGTGATCTCTCCTGGGTCTCCTACTTCTCTATCCATTCTTCCTCAGACTCCTTTGCTTACTCATCATCCATATCATTCTTCCTAAGGTTCTACCCAAGGCCGTCTGTTTTCTTTCTACATCAGTTCTCATGAGTTTCATTTTCATCTTGCTGCAGATGATGCCCAGATTTCTATATCCAGCCCCAAGCTCTCTCTTGAACATGTGTGGGGTGAGACAACCCGCCAGCAATTAATCAAAACAGTCAGAGGTCTCAAGGTAGAAACAGAAAACTTCTTTATTAAGATCTCGAGAAAGGGCGGTCTCCAAACCGATAGACAATCGGTAGGGAGAGTCAGGTGGCTCCCAGAGGGTAGAACTTAGCTTTATACCCTAATACAAAGAACCCCCACTCCACCACAGACTTTTTACTGTCTTTGGTGGAGTGCACGTGCTCACAATCTCGAGAAATCTAACCTAGATACAAGGGACAAGGAAAAGCTAATTGAGCCAATAACAATTCTTAAGAACACTTTTATCCTTATTTGGCGAGGACACAGTTTAGGTGATTTTAGTAACTGGAAATTTAGGCCTAGCTGTCAGTCAGAAGCCCTGAGCCATGCAGAAAGGTCCCCACCCCCATTCATACTACCTAACTCACAGATTTCATGAGAGGCCTTCACCATCCCACTCAAATATAAGTCCCTCATATCATCCATTGCTTATTGGACATTTCAAACTGAATGACCCAGAGCTATCTCATACTCATCCTGTCCAAAAGTGAACTCATTGTAATTCCTTTTTCCCCTCTCCCTTAATTCCCTATTTTTGTTTACGGCACTACAAGCTTTCAAAAAGTCTCCCAGGTTTTTAACTTTTTCATTATCCTCAGTCACTCACTTTTCTCATCCCGTATGTCCAGTCCACTGCCAAATGTTGTTTCTCAATGCACATCTCTGGCATCGTCCTTCTTCTCTACTTGAACCAGGCCCTCCTCACTTCTTACATAGATTACTTTAACCTACTGTTCGTTGGTCTCCCTTCTCCATCATTCCCCATTCCTATCCATCCTACACATTGCAGCCAGAGTAATTTATCTTAAGGGTACATCTGACCACATGATTCCCCTATTCATTTAACTCCTGTGGCTCCCTTCTGCCCCTAGGACAAAATATTAACTCCTCTGTTTAGCTTTTTAGACTTTTTACAAACTGGCTGCAACCTATCTTTACTGTTTTCATAGACATTACTCTTCTCCCTGCACTCTCTAGTCCAGTTCAACTCACTTTCCTGTAACTCACACAAGACATTCACTCTGTTGCCTGTCTCCTACCTTTGTACTGGCTATCCCTTATGCCTGAAATGTATTCTGTCCTTACCTCCACTTCATAGAATCTTTACATTGCTTTAAGATGCAGCTCAAGTACCACATTCTTTTTTTTTTTTCATTTCTACATATAGTGTGGCATACATACATACAGGAGAGGATTGTATATGAAATTTCAAATTTCCTTTATGCAGAGCTTGAGTTCTTTTAAAGCATTTAATAAATTCAACATGAAACTTTGCTCGTTTGGGTTTCCTTCTGTTCTCTTATCAACTTTTAGTCAGGGAGGGGGGAATCCTATTCCTATCCTTTCTCTTTGTTCTACCTGTCCCTCCCTTAAAAAAAAAAAACTAAAACAAAACCATTGTAACAAACGTGCATAGTCAAACAAAGCAAATTCCCATACTCACCATATCTAAAAATGTATGTCCTACTGTATTCTCAGTCTGTCAGCTCTCTGGAGGTGGGGCAGCATGCTTCCTTATCAGTTAAGTCTTTTGAAGTTTTTGCTTTTTACAGTGTTGTTATTTTATAAATTATTCTCTTGGTTCTGTTCATTTCAGTCTGTATCAGTTCTTAACTGATAACAAGAAATCTCAGGTTTCTCTAAAACCATTCTTTTTGTCATTTCTGACAACACAATAATATTCCATTATATTCACATGTCGCAATTTGTTCAGTCATTCCCCAACCAATGTCCACTCACTTGGTGTTTTCAGTTTTTTTCAAGCCTTCTACATGAAACCTTTCCTGATCCTTCCCCAACTGCCAGTGCCCTCACTCCCAAACCAATTTGTATTTAATTACTTTATATGTATTTCTGTATATCCACTTTACATTTATGTTGTATGTATGCCTTGTGAGTAGGGATTGTTTCTTTCACTTGTATCCCAAGGACTTGGGAAAATACTTTGAACATAGTGTGTAGTTAATAGACGTTCATTGTTTGAACAATTGAAAAGGAAGAGTTAGAGAGGATCCTACTAAGGATTTGGACTTAGGAGGCTGAGTAAATGATGGTGCTGCTCCTGGATATAATTGAGTCAGAAGGAGAGGTTTGGGAAGACAGAGATGGGTATCTGTGTATGAGGAGAGGCATAAACATAAAGGAAGCACTTCCTGTGAAAGGGAATCTAATGCTTTGGGAGGTAGAAAGAGGACCTGGAGAGTGGGAAGTCTCAAACCCTGGGAAAGAGTGGGTTGTCTCTCCTTGCCAAAAGCTGCTGAGGTCAAATGAAGAGGATTGAAAAAAGGGCTTTGGAACTGAATAATCATTGGTAACTTTTTTTTAACATGTGATTTCATTGTTATAAATCACTCCCAGTGAGGAAACTCCCTCCATCTATACATATCCACCCAGTTGAGCAATTTATAGTCTCCAAGATTTGCTGGGGTCCCTGAGAAGTTAAATGACTTGTCAAAGTAACAGCATTGGTCACTTTTAAGAAAGCCATTTTCATAGAGTAGCAGGCCCCTAAGCCAGAATGTAAGAGGATTAAGAAGAGAGTAGATCTTGAGGAAGTGACGGTATTGCTTTTAGAATACTTGGTGCAAAAGTATTTCATTTTTGTGAAGAGAAGGGGTGTTGAGGGGGGTTGGGGTGGTGGCTGGAGCTAGATTGTATAGAAGGGTCAAAGGAAGGATTCTCCACCTTCTTCCCCCCCCCCCCCCAGTAATTAGAGAGATGAGCATTTTTATAGGGAGATGGGATGGAGCCAGTAAATAAGAAGAGATCGAAGATGTAGGAGAGGAAGGTTGGGAAGAAAAAGAGAGGTTTTAAGAAGAATATGCTTCAGCAAAGGAATAGGTATGCCTATGTGTAGAGAAGAAGAAGAAAATGGGTAAGGATCCTTAACACTTGTCCTCAATCTCTCAGTTTTTTTTTTAATTTTTATTCATTTTTGACTTAAATACAAAAAGACCCCAAAAATATCCACATATACAGTATAAGAAGATTCAACATAAAACCATGAATTTCCATTTTACACTGTTTACTTTTTTTAAAATTATGTAATAAATACAAAATATCATTTTCAAAGCTGCTCTGCTTTTCTGTGCTTCCTTCTAATTTTTCTTTTGTTCTCTTCTGTGTACTTATTATTTTTTTTTCTCCCTCCCTGGCCTATCTTAGCAAAGGCTACCATTAAACACAAATGTTTATAGAAATAATTTGTGGTAGATTTGGAATTAGTTGGTCTTTTAATGTTGGGTGGAATTCACTTGTAAATCCATCTGATCCTCATGGTTTTTTTTAGAAAGCTCTTTTATGGCCTGTTTAATTTCTTTTTCTAAAAACAGATTTATTTAGATATTCTATTTCCTCTTCTGTTAATCACACAGTTTATATTTTTGTAAATATTTTTCCATTTCATTTAAATTGTTAAATTTATTGGTATATAATTGGATGAAATATTCATCTTCATTAGTGGTATATTCACTTGCATTTTTTAATACTAGTGATTTAGCTTTCTTCTCTCTTTTTTAAATTATATTAACTAATAGTTTATGTGTTTTATTGTTTTTTTTTTAAATAAAACCAACTCCTGGTTTTATTGAGTGGTTTTCTTATACTTAGCACTTCGATTTTTAAGATTTCCAATTTAATGTTTAATTGGGGATTTTAAATTTGATCTTTTTTAGTTTTCTTCGTTGTATGTCCAGTTCATTGGCCTGTTCTTTTCTGTTTTTTTGATAGAAGCATTGGAGATAGAAATTTTTCTCTGATTACTCCTTTTGCTTCATCTCGTAGGCTTTGCTATGGTGTCTTACGAGATGGTTGAAATCTTAGACTTTTCATAGTTCTGCTTTCTTCTCTCTTCCTAACCACCTCCTTTTTCTTTTCAGGAATCCGGACCTCTTCATGTTGTATTGGGAAATGAGGCCTGTGACTTGGACTCTATGGTGTCTGCTCTCACTCTGGCCTTCTACCTGGAAAATGTGAGCGCCTGGAGTGGGTCGTTTGCTTCACTTTGTAGTGTAGTCTTCCTAATTCAGCTTTCCACTTATCTAGGCACTTTGATTCCATTTTCCCAGGCTTCTTCATACTAATAATTGTCTTTTCCCTCTAGCACTTAGACTTCAAAGTTATCTATCATTTCATTGATTTTTACATCCTTACTATTTAGAAGGATGGTATTTTCAAATATATAAACAAATGTTTATGACTTAAAATTCACATTATGACTAGTGTTATAAATGAGGTTCCAACCTGAAGTTGTGTCAGGCTGCTTTGCCCTCTTTCTGTGTGTGTGTGTTGCCTTGTAGCCAAGAGATGGGCCATCTTTCTCTTCTCCTTCTATCCAGACATCTGAGTCCAAGGCAGCCTTTGTGCCAGTTTTAAATATCCCACGCTCTGAGCTAGCTCTGAGAGGCGATAATGTCTTCCTGCTTTCGGAACTTAACATCCCAGAGTCTTCCTTGATATTCCGTGATGAAATTGACCTTTATGCTTTGCACCAGACTGGACAACTTACCCTTACCCTTGTTGATCATCACATCCTGCCAAGGTAAGTGTAACATTCGTTAATTATCAGTATTTATCAAGTGTCCCTCTTGTGTGCAGAGCATATAGCCATACTGGAAGACACAAAATCTTCAAAAGAGGTTCCCAGTTTAATAGTTGAAGATGGGTGACACACTGGTAATAACTAAAAAATAAAAAGTAATCTCTCAAAAATCCTTGCTACTACAATAAGTAGTGTCATGGATAATCCAAAATATTTAATAATCCATACAATTTTGCTTGGTTTTGGTGCATTTTTATCGTAATGCTTAATATTACTATCATAGTAGCCAGTGGATAATGTCCTTGTAGCTTTGCTTTTGAAGAGATCAGAAAATTCCTGTATAAAGGCGTGTGACTTCTTGGTTACCTTTGAGTAAAATCTTACAGTAGATTTCTGGAAATATTTTGGTAGTGTTTGTTTTTACTTTATACTAATGATCCCATTCCTAATTTTCTACTGGAAAAATTGTCATAATACATAAACATATCTTCCTAATTATGTTTGGCTCAAACTAACATTAAAGTAAGTCTTGCATTTCTCAAGCACACACTTTAACTGGTAACTAGATTTTGGAGGGAGACATCCCGGCAAACATGCTGAGTGGCAGAGAGAAGACAGCTTGGAAATACTTCAGATAGTATATGAGATATGTAATCCACTCATATGATTGAGAGGTGACTACAGTTATCAAAGGAGTTGTACAAGTGAACTGAGGGACAGCATGATGGTTGAACTGATGATGATCTGGAGAAGGGCTAACTTAAGGGCTAGCTTAAGAGCTCCCTAAGGACTTCTATAATGACTTCTTGTGAGATCCATAGATTAGTAGGGGCAATTGAAGTTTTCTCCCAAATCCCTATTTTTTTCTCTCCCTCACCCCTCACAGCAGTGATGCAGTTCTAGAGAAGGCTGTAACAGAGGTGTTGGACCACCGGCCCTTGGAACAACAACACCTCCCTCCCTGCCGAGTAACAGCAGAGCTGGTGGGGTCCTGTGCCACTCTGGTAGCTGAGAGAATCCTTCAGGGGAAGCCAGAAATCTTGGACTGGCAAACTGCAGCACTTCTGCATGGTGAGCCAAGTGTTGGGGAGGGAATGATTGAATCTTTTTCAAGTCATCACAGTACAGACCAAAGGGCTTTTCCCCCTTTGCTCATTGAGGCTATCCTATAATACAGTTCAGTATTTGACTGAAGACTTATGGGGTGATTTTCATTTTGGACATTTGTGGGGAAGAAGACTGAAGGGCACAGTGGTAACCTGTACCTTTGCAAGCTGTTTAGTAGCCTAACATTGCTGGTGTTTGCCTGTTTTGCTTTGGGGAGTCTCATCTCTCCTTGCCTGTGATAAAAGTTTTCCAAGCCTGAAACAGCTTTTCAGGGTCTTTTTTCCCTTTCTACTTTCCTGGGATTTTGAGAACTAATCTTCATTCTTAGTTTATAAGTGAAGGAGGAAATAAAGTGAATGAAGTGCTTCCCAGTCCTTTTTCCCCCCAGTGAATTTACTCCACTCTTTCCAACACTGTTTGTTCAGTTAGTTTGGAGGAAGTGTTTGGGGTAGTGTGTGAGGGCAGAATTTCAGGTATCATTATTCCTCTTTCCCATAGGGACCATAATCTTGGATTGTGTCAACATGGCTCCTGAAGGTGGCAAGGTCACCCCAAAGGATTCTAAATATGTGGCACAACTAGAAGCCCACTTTCCAGACCTGCCTAGTAGGAGCAACATCTTTGAGTCCCTGCAGAAGGCAAAGTTTGATGTATCAGGTATGAAACATTAAACCAACTTTGCTTCTTAGCACAGTAGGTAGGCAAACCAATGGGAAACTCTTGTCCTTCCTTTGTTCTTGAACACTGTAGTCATGGTTTGGGACTGTTGAGAAGTAGGAGAGATAGTTTGGGCTATAAATATAGGGTAAACATAAGCCAGAAAGAAACCAGGATTTGAATGAGACTGATTATTTAATTAGTCTGTAAGGAATATTTGTCCAGCAGCTAGATGTATTCTTGGTATCTGTGGTAACACAGTGTCTTGGCTTGTGTGGATTTGGGAGAGTCTGTATTAAGAGACATATTCTCTTCACTCAGGAGTTCCCTGTCTAATCAGGGAAACAGAACATAGACTTTAAAGCAAGTAAATCATGTATTAACTGAGTTCATAGGTACTGAGATAAAATACCAAGTGATGGAAGGATTGGAGTCAGTATACAGGGAGGGAATAGAACTGAATTTGGGTATCTGCCTGTAATCCAAGGGAAGGATAGGGTTAGTGTTTCTGGGATATGAAATTCTGTGAGCCTAGCCATTTACTAGTATGCCCCCATTCCTTAGACTTTTTTTTTTAATTTTGAGATCATTTGCTTAGATTCTGCCCAAACTGTGTTGCAATCTGTATTTTTCTTTTTGCAGTGTTAACATTAGAGGTAGCCAAATTTGTTTTATGCCATTTGGGGATGATTTTTTTTTTTGTTTATCTTGCCCATTCACTCTCATGGTACAGTCCTTTTAAACCTTCTCAGTAATCCTAGTCTTTTATTAGACTTATTAGACTTTATTAGACTTTATTTCTTGGCCTCTGAGCCCTCTACTCTTCCTTTAGCTCCTTCATTTCATATCTTCACCCTTTGCCAAACTGTCCACTTTCCAGGGCTGACTACAGAGCAGATGCTGAGAAAAGATTTGAAGACAATCTCTGGGGATGGTACCATGCTGGCCATGAGTGCAATATACATGGATTTGGAGGTAAAAGCCAGGTATAAGGGAATTTACTCAGAGTAGGTATGGTGGAGATGAACCAATGCTTTATGTATCCTTCCTCTGAAATCTCAAATTACATTTGATGTATTTGATGATAGTATTAGAGAATCATACAAAGTTAACACTAAAAGAGAACTTAGAAATCATTTAGTCTAACCATCTCATTTTATGAATTCTTAATTAGTCTATGACTCTAGGTCAGTTATCAGTCCTGTTATTGGAGGACTGCTTATTTCATGCCCATAGGTCACCAGTGGAAATATGTCACAGACTATTTACATTCACCATTTATCCCTCCTTTGTCCTTTGGATGATCTGAAATTTTGATTCTTCAGAAAGTATGGTGTTCTAAGATTAGCAACCATACAATGTCAGTGGAAGAAATTTCAGTTTAAAAAGGGTGGGTTTTTGTGCCAAGGAACAGTTTAGGCTCATAAGAAGGACTACAGTAGAGGAGAGGAGGTGATAGGACAGGCAGGCACCTTCCCTTTGTCCCTAGTGTCTCCTGCATGACATCCAGCCCCAGTGGGAATGGGAAGAGGAGAAGTGGGTGCCTTACCACCATATCTCTTGCATATCCTTACTGGCTTCCAGCCTGCTGTGGGAAGATTAGAAGCTCCATTACAACTTGTCTTCCAATGCAGAAGTGTGAGGAGCAAGTGCCATTCCATCAAATTTCTAGCCTGGTCCCCTGCCTTGGGGAAGTAGAATATCACTTTTCCAAGTTCTTGCTTCCTCACTTAAACTGCCTAATGTTCTAAAAGGGAAGGGAGGGGAAAGGGAATATGCATTTATTAAGCTTCTACCAAGTGTCAGGTACTGTGTTGAATGCTTTACAAATACTATCTCATTTGATCCTCACAAGAGTAATGGGGGGTAGGAGCTCTTATTATTCTCATTTTACAGATAAGGAAACTGAGGCAAACAGGTTAAGTGACTTGTCCAGGGTCATGAAGCTAGTAAGTATTTGAACATAGATCTTCCTTACTCCAGGCCCAGATCTCTATCCACTGTGCCACCTAGCTGACTCTACCCTTGGGTTATAATATTAACTTTAAAATTCTCCCTGCGATTAACAGACTTCCAACTGGTCATATCTTCCACATCGCACTGATTCTGAACCCCTGTAGGTTATCATCCAAAACATTCCCTGTTCCTCACTACCCAATTCTTTATTCCCATTCATCTCAACCCAACCCTATCCCCACCATGTCCCACTGTAAAGCTACCTACCCCTTCCACTGTGTTCTCTGGAATGCCTGCCCCATAAGCAATTAACTTGTGTTCATCTTAAATCTTTTCTTTCCCACTTCTTCCATCTTCTGGCTCTCACTGAGACCTGGCTCCTCATAACACAGCCTCTTTGGCCACCCTTTCTAGCACTGGCTGCAATTTTATTCATTCTGCCTCAACTTACTAGTCAAGGTGGGAGAATTGGAATACTTCTTCCCTGTTGCTACTTGCAGGTCCCGTCGTGTCCTTCCATCCCTCTCCCCCAGCAGATTCCCTCTTTTATCATTTCCCACTCTCTCACTCATCTTCAGCCTCTCCTTGTCTACTGACTGGCTTCCCTATTGCCTACAAACATGCCCATGTCTCCTCACCTGATCCTCCCATTCCCTTGAAAGTCCCAAATCTCTCCTGCCTTTTGGGCCCAACTCCTTGAGAAAGCAATCTACAATAGGTGTCTCTATTTCCTCTGCTCTCACTCTCTTCAGTAGGGCTTCCCACCTCATTGGTCAACTGAAACTGCTCTCACCAAAATGACTAGTGGCCTTTTCTCAGTCTTCATTCTCCTTGATATCTCTACAGCCTTTGACACTGTTGATCATCCTGTCCTCCTTTATACTCTCTTCTCTATAGGTTTTCAGGACACCCTTCTTTCATGGTTCTCCTCCTACCTTTCTGACCGTACCTTCTCTGTCTTTGCTGAATCTTCATCCATGTTACTTCTAGCTACAGTTGTTCCACAGAGCTCTGTCTTGGGCCCTCTTCTTTCCTCTTTCTGTACTAATTCACTTGGTGATCTCATTGGCTCCCATGGATTCATTTTAATCTCTAAGCTAATAATTCTCACAACCTACCTATCCTGCCTCTACCTGTCCGCTAATCTTCAGTCTCACATCTCCAGCTGCCTTTTAGACATCTCTTCACTGGATGTTTGTAGAGATCTTAAACTCTCATTATCTTTCCCCATAAACCCTCTCCTCTTCTACTTTCCCTATTACTATAGAAGGCAACACTATCCCATTCCAGTTAATCCTTCATTCAGCCATTAAAATGATTTTCCTAAATCACGGGTCTGATGGTGTTAAACACTTCCATCTCCCACTCAGTAAACTCCAGTGGCTTCTTTCTGCCCTCAGAATCAAAAACTAAGAGCTGGTTTTATGAAAAAAACAAAACAATAAAATTAATAAAACCTTTGGTAAATTTGATTGAAAAAAAGAATGAAAAAAACCAAATTACTAGTATGAAAAGGGTGAATTTACCTCCAATGAAGAGGAAATTAAAACAATAATTAGGAACTATTTTGCCCAGTTGTATGCCCATAAATTTGACAGTCTTAGGAAAATGGATGAATATTTACAGAAATATAAATTGCCTAGATTAACAGAAGAGGAAGTAAAATACTTAAATAATCCCATCTCAGAAAAAGAAATTGAAAAAGCCATCAATGAACTCCCTAGGAAAAACTCTCCAGGGCCAGATGGATTTATAAGCGAACTCTTATCAAACATTTAAAGAACAGTTAATTGCAATGCTTTATAGACTGTTTGGGAAAATAGAAGGAGTCCTACCAAATTCTTTTTATGACACAAACATGGTACTGATACCTAAAACCAGAAAGAGTCAAAACAGAGAAAGAAAATTATAGACCAATTTCCCTAATGAATATAGATACAAAAGTTTTAAATAAAATATTAGCAAAAAGATTACAGCAACTTATCTCAAGAATAGTACACCATGACCAGGTAGGATTTATTCCAGGAATGCAAGGCCGATTCAATATTAGGAAAACTATCAGCATAATTGATAATATCAACAACAGAACTAGTAGAAACCATACGATTATCTCAATAGATGCAAAAAAAGCTTTTCACAAAATACAACACCCATTCCTACTGAAAACACTAGAGGGCATAGAAATGATCAATAGCATCTACCTAAAACTATCAGCAAGCATTATATGTAATGGGGATAAGCTAGATGCATTTCCAATAAGATGGGTGGTGAAACAAGGATGTCAGTTATCACCACTGTTGTTCAGTATGGTACTAGAAATGTTAGCTTTAGCAATAAGAGAAGAAAAAGAAATTGAAGTAATTAGAAGAGGCAGAGAAGAAACTATGTTATCACTCTTTGCAGATGATACGATGATGTACTTAGAGACTCCTAGAAAATTGTATTCAAAGCCCTTTATAACCTAGCCTTCTCCTACTTTCCAGTCTTCTTCCACCTAATTCCCTGTCATGTAATCTTCAGTCCAGTGACACTGGTCTCCTAGCTGTCCCATGAACAAGACACTCTATCTCTCAGTATTTTTTTTATCCTCCTGTAGTAGGAAGGCCGAATTTATAACCTCAAATATAATCATGTATATGTTTGAATGGTTCGAAATCGCAAGGTATGAGAGATTCTCTAAGTAGAAAACAACAAAAAATTTATTTAGACCCCACCGCAGCTGATCCGTGAACCAGCCTCCCCATTCCGACACCTTGACAAAAAGACTCCAGGCCCAGAAAGCCCGCCTCACAAGAGTAACCAGGAGGCCACAGGAAAACAAGATAGTATTTAGCCAAATTATTTTACTGGCCTCAAGTTCCTGCTCGCACTCCTGGGTCTACACACGGGTCAGCCCTGCTTCCACAGCTTCCTGCCTCCGCAGCAGTTGTCTCTTGGCTCACCTTTCCTCGAAGCCGAGCTTCTGGTGTTCTCAAGCCCCGCCTCAACGACCAGAGACCAATGATTCCATTAATCTACACCCACACAGGTTTCACACCTGATAGGGCTTTGGGCCTGGGGCTTAGCACTTAACAGCTGAAAGTACTTCTACTCAAAAGAAACAAAAGCCATGCTGAGGAGACAATTTTGCTTAACAACACACCTCCATACCTGGAATGCTCTCCCTCTTCACTCTCCCCTTCTGACTTCTTGGCTTCCTTTAAGTCTCATCTATAATCCCATCTTCTACAGGAAGTGTTTCCAACCTCTCTTAATTCTAGTATCTTCTTTCTCTTAATTATTTCCCATTTATCCTGTATATAGCTTGTTTGTACAGATCTCTTTGCTTCTTGCTGTCTCTCCCATTAAATTGTGAGCTTGAGGGCAGGGACTATGTTTTACCTTTCTTTGTATTCCTATCACTTAGCATAGTGCCTGGCACATAGTAGGCATCAATAAATATTTATTGATTGGTTGGTTTTCTGCACTGTCAGGATGGGGAGGTCCTCATGGACTAAAATTCTACAGAGGAAGTCAGCCCAGAAGGAGTGGGAAATTTTCAAGAATGAAATTTTGAAGACACAAAGGGAAATGATACCAATGAACAGAAAAAATAGGAATTCCAACTTATTTTTTTTTATTTTTAAAGATATGTTTAGGAAAGAGAAGGAAGGGCAAATAATTGTGTAAGTATAGAAGTATGGCATAGTGTTGTAGAAAACTGTCAGGAGTGAAAAGGGTCAAAATAAGCTGAAGTTGGTGGGAAAGGCTAAGGATAAGAAAAAGTCAGGGAAAGTTGGAGCTTTTTATGTTTTTGCTATATCGAGGGAGGAAAGCATTAAAGAAGGCCTAGAACTGCTACTTGTGGTGACCAGGACAATGATAACTTATTTCCAAGAAGGCAGAGCAACTGAGTTCCTGTTTTGCATCTGTTTTCTCTTCCAAAGAGAATGACACGTGGATAGGAAAGGACAGAACAAAAATACCTTACAGGAAATTGTTACCCAAGATAAGTAATTAGCTAGTAAGAGATCACCAGGCTGCTCTGGATGAATTCAAGACACCTGGCTCAGGTGAACTATATTTTTGGGTACAGAAAGAAAAGACAAGTGTGATTGCCAGTTCAATATCAGTGATAATTAAAAGATCATGGAGAATAGGAAAGTGTCACAGAAATGGAGAAGGGTGAATGTCCTAATTTTCAAAAAAGAAAAGTGAATAAAATCTGCAAACTGTGGGCCAGTAATTGATTTCTAGGAAAATGCTAGAATATAAAGGTAATGATTAGAAGTAAAGGTAATAGTGAATATCTGAAAAAGGAAAGCTTCATCAAGAGCAGGATGTTATAAAAATATTTATAACAGCTCTTTTTATAGTAGCAAAAAACTGGAAACCAAGGGTAGCCAACTATTGGGAAATGGCTAAACAAATTATGGTATAGGAATGTAATGGAATATTATTGCCCTATAAGACATCACAAAATGGAGAATTTAAAAGAAAACTGGAAAGACTTCTGTGAACTAATACAGAATGAAGTGAGCAAAACCAAGAGAACAGTTTATACAGCAACAATATTATTAAGAAAAACAACTTTGAAAGACTTCAGAACTGTTTGTTGCAATGACAAACATAATTCCATAGCACCAAAGAGATGCCTCTGGTGGAGTACCCTTGAATCAGTGGTTGGTCCTGTGCTGTTTATCATTTTAGTCAGTGATTTAGACAAAGACATAGGCAACTTGCTTACCATGTTTACAGATGACACAAAACTAAGAGGTAAAGCTAAAACACTTGATAGAATTAGCATCCCAAAAGATTTTAACTGCCTAGAACATTGAGCAAATCTAATAAGGTGAAATTTAATAAGGGTAAATGCAAAGTCTTATATTTGGGTTAAAATAAATTAACTTGTGAGTGTAAAATGGAGGAGGTAGGGTTAGCATGTTGAAAAAAGATCTGGGGGGTTTCATTATGCTACCAGTATGGTATGAGCCAACAGTATAAATATGGCAGCCAAAAAACTAAAGCTAAACATGGCCTTAAGCTATCTTAAAGAGAGATGTAACTCTAGGCTTTTAGGGAAGTGATTGTTTTCATTGTTGTTTTTATCTCCCGGCATCTAGCACATAGAAGTACTTTGTAGGAGCTTAATATTTATTGAATTGAGTAGTTTCTAGCCATGAAAGGTAATATATTATTCCCTAAGCAGACAACATCTAGAATATTGTGGCCACGTCTAGAAAGGCATTGAAGAATGTCTAGAAGAAGATCACTAAAATGATAAAGGGCCTTTAATCTGTGCCATGTAAAGATAGGTTCAGGCACAGAAAAGAGAAGTCTTAGGAGTGCTGTGATCGCTGTCTTCAGGTTTTTGAAAACGATGGCATGTAGAAGTGTCAGACTTGCTCTTTTTTCCCCAGAGGGCCTAAGACTGTGAGTGGAAGTTGCAAGGATTTAAATGTGATGTTAGGGGAAACATCCCAAGAATTGAATTGATCCAAAAATGGAATGAACTAATTTCAGAGGTGGTGAGGTCCTTCTCGCTGAAGGGCTTCAGAAAGAGGCTGTAGTGGGATTTTTTTCATGGGGTATGGGTCAGGCGCTGAGGGCTTTTCCAATTCTGAAGTATTGTTATTCTGTAATTTGTTCTGGTATTGATGACGCTGTCTCCCTTTACAAGGTGAAATTCCCTTAACAAGGTCAAAATATTGATAATGTATGTATTCACAGTCTGTCATGGTTGTTCCCATTAACATTACATGTAGGATGATTCAAGTCCTTTTGGTCCACTAGAACCATACCTTTATACTTAGACTACAAAAAGTGAGGCTGGAAGAGACAGGGAACAAGGAGCTGAGGAATGGTTTAGACGGAAGCTGTTAGGAAACACATGGGCTTACTTCCCAGCTACATGGTCCCTTCTGGGAGCCATGTGACTACTAAGAAGGCAACAGTTAAGAATTAAAGAGTTTCTGGACCAAGCCAGTGCCTAAAGGATCTTAAGCTGACAACAGTGAAGCAGCAATCTTCAACCAGGAGGCCTTGGGCCAAGGGGGATCCAGAGCTAGACATAACAAAAGATAGGACCATGAGGTGATGATGGGAAGGCACAAAATCCAAACTGCCCTTCCGTGGGAGCCATAATACACTTTGGATGTTTACCCAAAGACTTTGTTCCTTGACAGAGAAGGGTAAGGAATCAGGCTTCAACTTCATTGTAGCACTGTTGAGATTGAAGGACAGTATAGGTGGAATTCGATGGTGGAAACAATTGCTGTCTTCTCATGGGACATTCTCAACCCTAGGGTAGGATTCTGTCTGTAGGACTAGCTAGGGTCCTACAGAAGGTGTGGCTTACTAGAGAGGGAAGGAAGGTAGACTTGTCTTTTGTATGTTTGTTGAATTAAATAAAGCCTGGCCTATATTTAATATTTTGTTATCCTAAGTATTCACATGAGACCTGAGGGCCATCACATATAAGCCAAATTCTAATGTTTCTGGGGAAACCCTGGTTAAGCACAAAAGCCACAGATATACATTGGGAAGTCCCCAAGACTGAAGCTGATATAGATAAGCCCAGAAGTTCTGGGCCACAGGTTATATTCAGGATAAGCCTGACAAGAGAATGCTGGGTTGGAAGAGTCCCTTACTCTGTAGGCAGAGAAATTTTAGCTGTACTTGGTGAGCAGTAAGGAGCTTCTGAAGGTTTTTAAGCAGAAGAATGACAAGACTGGCTCTATACATTTTAAAGATTATTCTGCATATTTATTATAAGGATTGTGTTCTTATTTATTTAAATTGGGATGTAAAGAAAACAGCTACTTGTTATTTGAAAAATAAATTTTTTTAAAAGGAAAGATTATTCTGTTGGTATGAAGAACAGATTGGAGGGGAAATAAAGTTGTGGCAAGAACTATATGAAGTATATTATAGCAGTGCAGTTAGATGATACTAAGGGTCTATACTGTGGTGGTAGCAGTGAAAATAGAGGGGATATAAAGTTCAAGAGATGTTGTAGGGATGGAATTAAGAAGTCTGGGTAATCAGATGAAGGTTTGGGGAGAGGAAAGAGTCAAAAAGATAACCATTGACACAAATTATATATTTAAAGAAACTAATAACTGATAGAGAATTTGGTTTGAACATGTTAACTTTGAGTGGACCTCAGACCCAGATGGAGGTGTCTGATTGACAGTTGGAGCTCAGAAGAGAGGTCAGGACAGAGTTTTGTGCACCACCATCTGCGTGACTGAAGCAATTGAAGCTGTAGGAGTTACTGAAATTAGCAGGTGAGGTATAAGAAAAGCACATAGAAGAAAAGGATTTAGACCCTTAGGAATACCCACATTTTAAGAGATTTATCAGCGATGGGGAGAAGGAAAATGAGTGAATAATAAATGGTTTAGATGGGTTAAGAGAAATAGATTTTTTTGGACTGGGGAGACTTAAGAGTATTTTTAGGCAGATGGGAAGGTTCCAGTTGTGAGGGCGAAGCCGAAAATTCATGAGAGAGTGAGCAGGATCCAGAGGAAACAGGAATTGGAGCAAGATGAAATTCCTGCTTCCAGTCTCTCCTCCAGTTTATTCCACATGGGTCTGACCTTGTCATTCCCTACTCAGAAATCTTCAGTGACTCTCTGTGGCTTCTGGGATAAAATGTAAACTCTTTAGCTGGACTTATAAAGCTTTCTAAAACTGGGCTCCTGCCAGCCTTTCCATACTTCTTTCACATTACTCTCCTGAGTTCCAGCCTAACTGGGCTCCTAGCTATTCCTTGAGGAGGAAAGATAGGAGGTTCACGTCAATCTTCCAGATGTTTATGAGGACCCACTACATGCCAGGCTTTGTGCTAAGTATGGGAGATAGAAAGAAAAAATGAAATCATCATGACCCTTAAGGAGCTGATTATTTGCTGGGGTACATAACATGTACACAAATAAGTGTAGCAAAAGAAAAATTGAGGAGGGAGACTACTAACAAATGAGATTTTGGTTGGAGGGATAAATTTCAAGATTGCAATATATTTCTTAGATGGTAAGGCCTAAGTCAGGACTGTTTTTGTGTAGCAGAGGTAGCATAGAGAAGGTTATTGGAATTGAGCAGTTGTGTCATTGGGCTATTAGAGGACTTGTCATCATGAATACTGGATGATAGTGGTGAAGAGGAAGACAAAACACTAATTGAAAAGATTAGAAGAATGACTTAATAAACCCACATAGTCATCAGCATTTCTGTATATTACTAACAAAGCCCAACAGCAAGAGATAGAAAGAGAAATTCCATTTAAAGTTCCTGTAGATACTATAAAATATTTGGGAGTCTGCCTGCCAAAACACACCCAGGAACTACAAAACACTTTTCACACAAATAAAGTCAGATCTAAATAATTAGAAAAACATCAGTTGCTCTTGGGTAGGCCCAGCTATTATAATAAAAATGACAATTCTACCTAAATTTTACTTATTCAATGCCATGATACCAATCAAACTACCAAAAGATTATTTTGTGGAGCTAGAAAAAATAATAACAAAATTCATCTGGAAGAACAAAAGGTCCAGAGTATCAAGAGAATTAATGAAGAGAAATGCTAGTGAAGGTGGCCTAGCCATACCAGATCTTAAATTATATTATAAGGCAGCAATCATCAAAACTACTTGGTACTGGCTAAGAAATAGAGTGGTAGATCAGTGGAATAGGTTAGGTACACGAGACAGTAGTCAATGACTATAGTAATCTACTGTTTGATAAACCCAAAGACTCCAACTTCTGGGATAAGAACTCAGAATTTGGTAAAAACTGCTGGGAAAACAGTATAGCAGAAACTAGGCAATGACCAACATCTTACAGCGCATACCAAAATAAAGTCAAAATGGTACGCGATTTAGATATTAAGGCTGATACTATAAGCAAACTGGGAGAGCAAGGAATAGTTTACCTGTCAGATTTATGGAGAATGGAAGAATTTATGATGAAACAAGAGATAGAGAACATTATAAAATGCAATTTGAATAATTTTGATTACATTAAATTGAAAAGTTTTTGCACAAGCAAAGCCAATTGCAACCAAGATTAGGAGGGCAGCAGAAAACTGGGAAAGAATTTTTACAGCCAATGTCTCTGATAAAGGCCTCATTTCTAAAATATATAGAGAACTGAGTCAAATTTATAAGAATACAAGTCATTCCCCAATTGATAAATGGTCAAAAGATATGAATAGGCAGTTTTCAGATGAAGACATTAAAGCTATCTGTAGTCATATTGAAAAAATGCACCCCGCCCCCTCAAAAAAAAAAAGTGGGGCAGCTAGGTGGCTCAATGAGTAGAGCACCAGCCCTGGAGTCAGGAGGACCTGAGTTCACATCTGGTCTCAGACACTTGACACACTTACTAGCTGTGTGACCTTGGGCAAGTCACTTAACCCCAGTTGCCCTGCCTTCCCCCTCAAAAAAAAGGAAAAAATGCTTCTACATCACTATTGTTTAGAGAAATGCAAATCAGAACAACCCTGAGGTACCACATCACATCTATCAGATTGGTTAACAGGACAAAACAGGAAAATTGTAAGTGCTGGAGAAGATGTGGGAAAATTGGAACACTAATGCTTTGTTGGTGAAGTTGGAACTGTGCCTAAAGGGCTATAAAAATATGCATACCCTTTGCCCCTGCTTCTAGGTCTGTATCCTAAAGAGATCATCCAAAAATATTTATAGCAGCTCTTTTTGTGGTGGCAAAGAATTAGAAATTGAGGAGATGCCCATCAGCTGGGAAATGGCTGAACAAGTTGTGGTATATAAATGTAATAGACTACCATTGTGCTATAAGAATACTATTGTGCTATAAGAAATGATGAACAGGCAGACTTCAGAAAAACCTGGAAAGGCTTGAACAACTGATACTGACTGAAGTGAACAAAACTGGGAGAACATTGTACACAGTAACAGCCGCAATGTGGGATGACTGACTTTGATAGACTTATCTCTTCTTAGCAATGCAAGGATCCAAGACAACTCCAAAGGGCTCATGATGGAAAATGCTGTCCACATCCAGAAAACAAACTATGGAGTCTGAATACAGATTGAAGCATGTTATTTGCTCTTTTTTTTTGCTTTTTTGTTTGTTTCTTCTTTCTTGTGGTTTCTCCCTTTGGTTCTAATTCTTCTTTACAATATGACTAATATAAAAATGGGTTCAATATGAATATATATGTAGAGCCTATATCAGATTACATGCTGTCTTGGGGTGGGTGGAGGGGAAAGATGGGGAGAAAATTTGGAATTCAATCTTATGGAACTGAATGTTGAAAACTGAAAATAAATAAAATTTAAAAAAAAACTAAAAAAAAGAATGACTTAGAGGTAGATCCTAGATGATAGATGGAGAAACAGATGGAGAAGGGCAGAGATGGCTAGATAGATGCACAGAGAGGCAGACACACCATGTATCATGTGCCTACTGTATGCCAAGCACTGTGTTAAGCCCTAAGGCTATAAAAAACAACCAAATATGACAATCTTTACCCTAAAGGAGCTTACAACACATGAAGGGGAGCTAAAAAGTACTTATGCATGGGGGTAAGGTGGCATGTGAGTAGAAGTCTTGAGAGTGAGTCTAGGTGTGACGGTGTGGAGTCCTTCCCAGTATGGTGTTCCTGGAGAAGGAGTCACCAACCAAGAGAGCAGGGCCTGAGGGGGAAGTTTTTCCATAATGACAGGGCAGCAAGTGAGGAGAAGAAGAGGTCCCAAGAGTGACTCCAGGCCTAAGTTGTAGAAACCGCTTTCACAAACTTCCAAAGAAGAAAGACAATTGAAGGATGTGACAGAATAGTGATCTAGAAGTGGTTATAGGCACAAAGCTTCTTCGTAGCGTTGTGATTTGGATGAGCAGGAGAAGGAATGACCACTAGGGGAGGGATAGTAAGCTTTGTAATGTCTTCAGGAGAGACTTGGATTTCCATTCAGGTGAAGAAGTAGAAAGAATACTTTTTGAAAAGTTTAAGGATGTAGAAGAGTTTATTGATGGTGGAGCAGGGATTCCAAAGGATTCCCAGTGGTTCATAGGTGAACCAAGTTCAAGCAGGTCTGTAGAAGATAATTAGTGATTGGAATATGGATTAAGGTTTAGGAGAAGCTTGTATGGGCATGCAACTTGTTCCAAGGCTTTATGATCAGGATTGGAGAGATGGTACAATAGGAATTAATTTAGGGTAGCATGTTCCCTTTGGCAGAACCTAACCATTGGAGAATTTACAGTTAACCAGGACCAGAGTTTGAAAATTTATGACTCCATCAGGTTTCCCCTCCAGGTACTCCTCTGTTCATAGAACAGTTGGGCCTTCCTAGTGTTAGCTAGGACAGTTAAAGGGCTGCTGAGTGGATGAGTAGCCTCCATGGGGTAATTCCTACAGGTTTGTTCATACCATCAATTGAGGCATAAATTAATAACAACATGGTAATGACTGAACAATGAAATTTTGGTATTTCAATCTATTGCGCCATTAAAAATATTGTCAAGAATTACATTGATATAAGAAATACCAAGAAGTGTGAAAAGACAAGAATTGATGCAAAGAATTATAAGAACAAAGTGCATATTGACAACTATGTAAAAAATAACAGCAACAAAACTTTAAGTATATATATACAAAAAAGATCAGATGGGGAAGTAGTGTTATATTATTATAGTTATTATATTTATTTTAATTATTCAGGTGGTGCTTTATTTGTATTTTTATTCCATCTTTATTTGTTCATTTGTAGTAAGGTTTAAATCTTCATTTGAAAAACTTTTTAAAATGTGAATGAATATCATGAATTTACAGAGAACAAGTGGGGAAATATTTCTCTTGTCCTGTGTCCTTTACTTTGTGTGCATTATTATTATTTTTCTCTTTGTATTTAAGCACCTGCAAGATGAGGAACTGTGACTGTAAGATTTTAAAAGCTTATTAGAGGCAGAAACTCTTATATTTCTTTTGTATCCTCAACTGCACTTCTCATGGTGTTACATGCATAATAAGATACATAGTGGGTAGACTCAATAAATATTTGAACATATTAGGTAATTTTCTTTGTACATTAGCATACTACATGAAACCATGAGCTTTTTATTGGTGAGTGCCTCTGTAGTTCTTACACCTCCCTTCCCTTTTTTTTTTCCAGATCTTCTTTCAGAGATCTAACCTCACGGCAGAGCTAGATGCCTTCTGCCAAGCTCGTGGCTATGATGCCCTTGTAGCGATGACTATCACTTTCACCCCTCATAATGAGCCAGTGAGGCATCTGGTTGTTTTCTGTCCTAGCATGGACTTCCAAAGTATGGTGAGTCCATAGCCCTTCAGTCTAACTTCTGTCTAACCACAGGGCTGGGAACTGTTTGGGCCGTTCTCCTCCACCCTGAGTTGGTTCTGTGTAACACCTTGATATAGATCCTGTTTTTTGTTTGGAATGTTACAGAGTTTATCCTTATCCTGGCTGTTGGTGGCAGGAGAGGTTACAATAGAAACATGAATCATAGTCTCTACCTTCAAGGAACTTTAAATCTAGAATAGAGCTATTCTAAGTTGATAATTGGTTCTGCATTCTCTTTACTTAGCCACTCATCCCTTATCCATGTCCACCAAAGTATCTCCCCATTCAGATCTCAACTGCTCCTTTCTATACCTTATTCTATCCAATCCCCTGTAAAATTCAGGTGAATTCTTCCACCATGAAAAAATTAATTGGATTATGAATTGTTGCTTGATATTCTTATAGAAACGATTGTGAGAGGGTGGACTTGGCCCCTTTCCCAATCTTGTCATTAACTATCTGGCCCCATCTGCCCCTTTTCTCACCTCTTGATGGTTACTGATTAACTCAGTGAAAAATTTGAAGATAGAAAGGCAAAGGGATTCCTAGGGCCACGTGAGATGCCAAGTACTTATCTAATCATAACCAGACACTTTTATTCACTTAAAAAAGTTATATCTATCCTTTCTTCTGTCCTTTTCTCTACCCTACCCCCAGCTGCCCAGGCTGGACAATTTGATTCAGTCTTAGACTAGGCAGAGGGTATTAAGGGAAGCAGGAAATGCCCTTCATTCCCTTTACTATTACTGAGTCCAAGGCCCTTCTGTCTCCCTTCTCAGATTGTACTAGAGGTGGGGAATCTGTGGCCTCGAGGCCACATGTGACCTTCTAGGTCCTTGGGTGCAGCCTTTTGACAGAGTCCAAGTTTTACAAAACAAATCCTTTTATCGAAGGGACCTAGAGGGTCACATGCGGCCTTGAGACCTAAGGTTCCCTACCCCTGTACCATATATCCTCTGGATTGCCTCTCTTGGTAGGCTAGTTTTCATTCTTCTCAATCTGCTCTACCATATCCCCCTTCCCTTGCATTTGATTGTTTATTCCAGCTCTACAATGTTTTCCCTTTCTTCTCCCAGTAAGTGCTTCTCTCTCCACAGCTAGGGACAGGGGTAATATCTCAAGCATGAAATTACCCCCTTTGTCTTTAGGATGAGACTATTTTAGGCATTTGGCTTAGGAGGTAAAATTCATTCATTATCATCTCTTCTTCCTCAGATCTGTGGAGCCTTGGAATGTTCTCGATCGCCTCCTCTGAATCTGACTCCAGCCCCATCCCCCCACCCTAACCTCAGGGCCTATTTCCAAGGAAATGTTCATGCTTCCAGAAAGAAAGTTCTCCCCATCCTCAGAGATGCCTTGTGGGGGCATCTTGGTGCCATGAAGACACCTTCAGGGACGCCTGGGCCAGAAGGCTGCTCTCAGGAGCCCATGGATGATGAACTGGACAAAGCCATTAATACCTTGATTCCTGAAATGAGTCGAGATGAGGAGGAACCTGTGCTGCCCCCTACACCTATGAACAGCTTAGTAGATGAGTGCCCTTTGGATCGAGGGCTTCCTAAACTCTCAGCTGAGGCTATCTTTGAGAAATGTAGCCAGATAACAATGGCCCGTGCCTCCACCAGTCCCCCCCAGAAGAAGAAGTGACATATGGGGTGGGAATAGGGGGGAAGTTGCAGAACATAGTGGGAGAAGGTGCCCAGCCCAGCTTGAATGCATGATTTGGAATATGTAGGGAATTTCTGTGATTCTCTCTATTGCTCCAGGACCCAGGTTTATTATTCACATGGATATGGAAGGAGCTAGAAGTCAAAGATATAGTGGCTGTGGGGATGGTTTTCTACCTTCCCTGCCAATTCTCCACCAATCAGCCAATTTTCTTTATTGATTAATTCTGGAAATCTGCACTGACCACATTCTTTTATAACCTGGGGTATAGCATCTCACACACAGATCTATGAAAAGGTAGATATTAAGAAGGAGAAGGAAATGGTATTAGGTGAACTCCAGCAATGCCCCTATCTGAACAAAGATTGGATACCTCCCATGAAACTGAGGGACAAATCCATTTGTTCAGCAAGTGTTTGTGTATTCTGTGCTAAGTAGAGCAGAGATGGCTTTGGAAACTTACACAGTTTTCAACCTATTTATGATACCTAGGACCATGATTTTTCTTTCTGTCACTATTGAGGTGATAGTATGTAACTTGAAAGTTAAATTTCCATTCAGCCGGTTCCATAAAATTGGTTGTGGATTGTCTGGCATTGCAGAGGATTATACTTGAGGCCAGATATTGAGTCTCATTTTTCTGAGCAGCTTACCAGGCTTTAGGGTTCTCCTAGTCCCCTTTTTTGGAGTGCCAGGGGTTCTTAAAGATTTGTATCTGATCATATCTTTGAGAGCTAATCAGTGAATCATTGTCATCTTCAAAAGACACTTTTCTGTCAAAACAGTAAAACTGAAGCAATGGTTCTTTCTCACTTCCTTTCTCTGCCTCTCTCTGTGTCTGTCTGTCTCTGAACTGTCTCTTGTTTCCCTCCTCCCCTACCATCAGTTTCTTTTGCCAGTATTTACTCTCTCTTCATATAGGAGAACGGTCGGTGTTGTGGAAAGGATTGGACTGAAAGTCAGGAGATTTGACTTCTACTGACTTTGGGTTTTATTTCTGTTGATGTCCTTTGTATTTACATCTGAATTTGTATTTACATTTCTGAATATATCCCACCTCAGTCTTCTACCCTGTGAACCATTCCTTGTAACAAAGGTTTAAAAAGAAAGAAAACTCAAGTCTTAACTGTGGGACTGTGGGTGTCAGTCAACCTTGCTGAGCTTGTTTCCTCCTATATAAAACGAATTCATCTTCACTGAATGATCCCTAAGATTTCTTCCTACTGTAACTCTTTTATCTGTCTGTCTCAGTTGTTCTGTCGTCTTTCTCCGTCAGTTTTCACTTAAGGATGTGAAATGGGAACATATTCTCCCTCTCCCTAACTAAGCCCAGCAAGGTCCAGTGTTGCTGAAGAGTGTGTGTGTGTGTGTGTGTGTGTGTGTGTGAGAGAGAGAGAGAGAGAGAGAGAGAGAGATTAGGCCAAAGGACTCAACAGCATATACAAGCATATACCTCACGTAGCATATACAAGTATATGAATCATACCATATTTTAGTGATTTAAGTAGGAGCAGCCTTTCACTGACTCGCATGTGTTTGACTCAGCCCTCTGTTCTTCGCCTTTAGTGTCCTCCTATACCCCTCCAACAGGCCTGCTTCCCTTCCACTTCTTTATGTTCCCAGATGACCCAAGAAGGTGCTGCCATTAACTTTACTGAGTATTTAGGTACCTCCCACCCTTTGGTATGATGTCCTTCAGAGAGAGAGAGAGAGAGTGTGTGTGTGCGCGGTGTAGGGAGACTGTTTCTTTGAAGGATGTCTGCAGCCATATGAAAGATAAAAGGCAATGGCATAATCACTGAACCAAAGGAATTTGTTTTGTAATTGTGGGGAGTTTTATTTTGCACTTTGTTAAGGCATTAAATGCATTTTTCCTCTCCTGTGTCATTTTGTCTTTAAAAAAAAAGCAAAAATCTTTTGCATTCTCTCCTTTTGCCTTCCTCCTATAAACCTCATCCTCTTCCCCCCAGTTCTGCTCTTCAATATGAATTGTCAGTGTCATTGTCCCAACCCATCTCCAGCTCTCTTTATTCTTAAAATAAACTATGCCATCTTCAGGAGTCTTTTTCTCTGTTAATAGAGGCCTACACCCTTTCCTACTCTACCCAGCCTTGTTCAGCCTTGGAAGGCTGCCAAGAATCAAATCAGTTGTGGGACTGAGGAGAGGGGCATAAGGAGGTACATTCTCTTAAGCATTGCCAGAGGGCCAGGGAGCTAGGAGAGAAAGGGGAAAGGCCAGCTCCTTACACACAGATTCTCTTTCATTCTACCCCAAACTACCTATCTCCTGGAAATGTAGTCCGGCAACCAGAGCATCCTCTTCCCACCCACCTGCTGCCCACACCTCTGCATAAAGAGGCGGATTTTCTTTAGGCAAGCCTCTTTGGGAGGGGAGGTGGCAAAACCTGTTTGAAGGTGAGTTTACTTCCCTCTCTCTGCCTCCTCCTTTGGAGGCCATAAGAGCAGTCACTGAGACAGCAGCACCAGAGGGAAGAGGGGACGGGGAACTTCACCTCCCCATTCCTTGTCTTAGATGATTAGAGAGCAGAGACTTGTGAAGATGGAAACTTTACAGGAATCAAGAGATCTTGGGTAAGTGCTGGGCCTTCCCCTCTCATTTGGCTGCCTCTTGAAAACCTGGTGTCATTGGTCTTGAGGGGCCATCTCTTTAAGCCCCATTAATTTGATTCATAAGCCAAAGCTCAGGGTGGTTTCATGGAGATGAGACAAAGTCACTACTTTTGGCAAAAAACAGGGATAGTTTTAAATAGAAATTAAAGAGACTGATGGATAGAAAGGGCCCCAGAAGAGTTCCTTGGGCAAAATGGGAGAACATGGTGACTCTATCTGTACTTTTAGTTCTAATCCACACTCTCCAAAATCAGGAAACCCAGACCAGTACCTTCTTGACTGTTTTCTTGTTCCTAGTTGATGTTAACCTATAGCTTGATTTCCCTGGCCCCACCCCACAAAAGGTTGGGGAAGGGCAGGCCTGACTGGTTGTCATCTTCCTCAACTGGGTAGGTCTGCCCTGGATTCAGGCTAGTTGCAATGTGGACTACCTCTCAACATAACTTGGTAGGTGGGGAAACTGAATTAGAGAGGTGTAAGGTATTCAAGTCATACTCTTTCCTGTTTCTGTCCCCAAAACCAAAGAGTAGGGATAAGCTGGTTCACCTAGAGGGTGGGAAGAGACATCTGGCCAGATTCTCTTTCAGGTCTGCTAGTTTGTGTCCTTTGCTGTTTCCTGTTACTCCCAAGAGTAATGCTGCCCAACTAACTACTTCTCAATTCCTTTGTGCCTTGGCAATGGTCTCAGGACTGGAGAGAATGTGGAAGCTGAAGAGCTGGGACCATCACTGAGATTTGGGGAAGTGGAATTGAAGGAAGAGTGGCAAGATGAAGAGTTCCCCCGGTGAGAGGACGGGGAAAAAGAAAGTGGAGTTGGGATGTATACAAAAGAGAATCAGGAAGCCCTGGGAGCACAAGTGGGGAGTCAGAGCAAAGTTGCAGTGGGAAGAGCAGGACTGAGCACCCTGTTCCCAGTTTCTTCCTGCTCTCTTCCAACTAATTAATTTCCCACATCCCAGACTGCTCCCTGAGGAGATCAATTCCTCTGAAGATCCAGAGGACAATAGCGAAGGTACCCAGATGGGTGAGTAAGACCAGAGCTGGGTACCAAGCCCTAGTTTTTACTATGGGGAGGGTGTGCCTCCCTTTTCCATCCTCAGCACTTGCCCAGTTTTCCTTCTCTCGTGTCCCTCTCATCAGTTCTACCCACCTCCCTCTCCCTTGCTGTTCCTAGGCTGTTTAATTTACCTTTTTCCTCTCTTCAGTTCTCTTATCCCTGTTGCCCCAGGTCCCTTAAACACTTTAGCACTATGTGGCAGGCGTCACATGCGGAAGCGCCTTTCAGCCCCAGAGCTCCGGCTGAGCTTGGAGGAGGACACAGGAGATAAAGAAGTCTCTCCCACCCACTCCACACCTTCTTCCCCACATGGTAGCTCTGACCTAGATGTGGATGATTTGGAGACACCCTCAGACTCAGAACAGCTGGACAGCGGGCACGAATTTGAATGGGAAGGTAAGAACTAAGCTAGAATAACAGGACTGGGGGAATGAATGGATCAGGGTAGAATAACAGGGCTAATAAAGTGGGAGACAATTTGGGAGGCATGATTAACAGGATGAGGGTCCAGTGGGGGTAAAGGTGTAGTTAATAAGTGTGTAAGGGGCATAGCTAGTAGAGCTGAGAAATAATCATTTGAAGTTAATAGGATTGATCTAAGTCATGAATTATCCAAGTGAAATGAACTGTTCAAGAAAGTAGTTGGTTCCCCCATTGGTGGTCTTCAAGCAGAGGCTGGAATGTTCTAGAAGGGATTTTTTTTTGGTAGAGGTTGGACCAGATGGCCCCTAGAGTTCCTTCCCTTTTTTAAATTCTGTGAACTAAAAGACTAACTAGTAAAGAGCTAGTCTGACACACATTCCTTGCCAATGAGATAAAAATTCAGTTAAAAAAAAGTTCAATAAAAATTGTACTAGATTTGGAGTCAGAAGACCTCAATTTGAGGCCCTCTCTCTGAGCCTCAGAGTAAAATGAGGGGACCAGCCTAAATAATCCTTAAGCTCTCTTCTAACTAAATATTTTGATCCTAAAAATGGGGATAAAAGTGGTAGGTCAGTATGGGAACAGAGCTAATAAAGCAATGGGTGAGGCTAACATTACCAGGAATGCGTGTATCTGTGCATTTTTAATGTATTTAAATATAATGTACCTATAAATTTATATATTATGCACACACATATGTACATACATACATATTTTATATGTGTGTGTATTTGCAAGACTTTTATATCAAAGGGGCCATAAAAGTAATTAGTGGGCATATAAAAATTAAGTAGCTGGGAGCTGAAAAGGACTTTCATTTGGGGCATGTGTCCCCAAATGGAACAAGGCCACCAGTTATCCCTACTGTGGGTACAACCTGGCTATATTTACTGAGAATTGGGGGAAAAGGGTTGAAGTAGGGTGATAGGGAGATGAATGGGAGTGTAACCTAGTGGTCATGGTTCTTGTGCTTCTGTTACACCCAAGAGTGATGAGGTGTGAATTCTAACCTATTCCTATCTCTTTAGATGAGCTTCCCCAAACAGAGGGCCTAGGGGCAAGTGAAGCAGCTGAAAGACTGGGCCAGGGCTGTGTGTGGGATGTGGCTGGGGATGATGGTCATCGGTGGAAGGTGTTTCGAACAGGACATCGGGAGCTTCGAGTGGATATGACAGTCATTGAACCCTATAAGAAGGTCCTGTCTCATGGAGGTAATAAATGACAGAAGAATAAATATAGGAGTTGAGTTCCCTATAATTAATAGTATTTGAGCTGGGGACTCAGTCCCTATCACCATTCTAACTTCCTAACCCCCTGTCCCTTTCCATCTTGGTTTGCTCTCAAGCTACTTCTCTCAGACTTCTAATTGGCTTTTCCTTCCTGCCCCTAATCTTGTCCTCCCCAGGTTACCATGGTGATGGCCTCAATGCTGTTGTCCTTTTTGCTTCCTGCTACCTACCCAGAAGCAGCATCCCTAACTACAGTTATATCATGGAGCACCTGTTTAGGTGAGGAGGAAAACCTGAAAAACTGTGGGGAGAGTAGACTGAAGGATCGGGAGGGGAAAAGAAGTCAGGAAGACCTATAACATAATCTGTAATCACTGTCACCCTGTTTTCTCCTTTTCATTACCCCCGCCCCCAATTCCACCCTCAGGTACATAGTGGGGACTCTAGAATTACTAGTAGCTGAGAATTACCTGCTTGTTCACCTGAATGGAGGCACAAGCCGAGCCCAAGTACCCCCTGTGAGTTGGATCCGCCAATGTTACCGTACCCTGGACCGTCGGTGAGAAGCCTGGCAAATATCATTATTACTGGCTCTTCCTCACCCCCTCCTTTCTTCTCTGATCTCATTCCTTTCTCCTCCCTTGGTCTCCCTCTATTTTCCTCCATACTTTTCTCTCTCTTCCCTTCCCCTTTTTCCTTCTTTCCCTTTCCCCCAATATCCCTCTTCTCCTTTATTTTTGCTCTGTCCCTGCCTTCCAGGCCCATGTTTCCTTTTTCCCTCATCCCTTCTTGCTCTCTTCTATTCACTGAATATGTGCCAGCTGGAGTTCTTGTACAAGAACTCTGTGGAATAGAAAGAATGTAAGAGGGAGCAAAGGAGCCACAAGAATGAGGAAGAAACTAGGAAATTACAGATAGAGGAGTCCAGAGAAAAGGAAGCTGAAGGCCTGTGTCCCCAAGTTGGATTGGATCGGGGACAGAGGGCATTTCAGGAAGTTCTTCAGAATGAGGAGGGCATTAGAGACAGAACAAAAGGAGGGCCTCAGACTGTATCTAGAAGGATGAGGGTTAGACCTCAAAGGGAAATTCCTAATGGAGGATTGCAAATGGATGTTGATTAAAGGGGGTATCAAGAAGATACAGAGGAGACCTCCATCTGGGCTTGGGGCTCAGATTAAGAAGAAGAATGTGATGATCCCACACTTTTTGCTTCAGACTCCGAAAAAATCTTCGTGCACTGGTGGTTGTACATGCCACATGGTATGTGAAGGCATTTCTGGTGATGCTCCGGCCTTTTATCAGGTATTTACCTGGGGGTGGTGGGGGTACAGGCATCCTGCTCCTCAGATCCACTGCCCCTTCCCTCTCTTCCTTGAATTCAAGGCCCTTACTCAGATTTCCCACCTTCCCCTCATCCTTTCTGGCTCTAACCATTCTTCCTTGTTCCAACTAGCCACTGATTACCTTTGTCTTCTATGAAGGTGTATGAGAGCCACTTCTGTAATCTTAAATACACATGACCTTTCCTCTACCCTGAGTTCCAAGTTTAGCAGAAAAGTTCGTTTTCTGGACAGTCTAGGAGAGCTGGCCCAGCTCATCTCCTTGGAACATATCCACATCCCTGATGCTGTCAGACAGTGAGTTCTGGGACTCCTAGGGTGGGAAAGGGGAGAAATAGACAAGCAGATGCACGTGGAGAGATAAGAAATGAAAAACCTAGTTCTTACCTTCAGAACTTCACACTTAATACTTAACTGGGAGATACAGCATTCATAAGAAAGTGACTTAGGACTTCTCTGTATTTGGTCCATGCAAATATGTTGCGTGTAAGGCTGGGTAAAATCCCAGGGAGACAAAGGGCTAGGGTTAGAAGAGAAGGCTCTCTTGAGGTGAGTTTGGAAAGAGGGGAGGGACAAAGATCATGAGATCACAGATTGACAACTCGAAGGGACCTCAGATGTCATCTACTCTCTCTTTATTGAGGAGGGAGGTAAAGTTTGGAGATGTGGGCAGCTTGATTGAGATTACACAGGTAGTAACATGACTAATATGGAAATATATTTTAATATGATGGTACATGTATAACCTCTATCAGATTACTTGCTATCTTGGGGAGAGGGGTGGGGAGGGAGGGAGAAAATTTTGGAAACCAAAATCTTATTGAAAGTGAATGTTGAAAACTATCTTTACATGTAATTGGGAAAATAAAATACTATTAAGTGGGGGTGGGGAAAATTAACACAGAGAGCCCCATTTGAAACCAAAATCCAGCACACACAATGTGGGAGAGACTGGCCATAGTTTTGAGAGGGCAGATTTTATGTAAAGAAGGGAAAAGTAGAAAGGATTCTAACATCTGTTTACTAAATGCATTCCTTCACCCAAGGTAGAAATACGGTGCTCTTTGTCCTTTCTCTCTCCCTACAATCTAGGCTGGACAAGGATCTGCATGGCTCTGGAAGGCCCTAACACCGATGTCTGAATTGGATAATGGGCCCTAGAACCAAGGAAGGAGACTGCTCTCCAGCTACTGAACCTCCTGAATTTATACACACATCCTCTCTTTCTCTGGGTCTGTCTTTCTCTCTGCCCTAACTCATTCACCCGTTTGGGATTTTGCTTTCCAACTCATCCAGGTGTTCTCACCTCTCAGACTCGTGGGATTCAAGGAATCCTTAACTCCAACCATGCTAGCGACTTTGCCCTTTACATTTAAGCCCAAGGGCTGGGCTGAAAAGGCAAGTTCGGATTTCACGCCTGCAGTGCCCGTGACTATGTATTAGGTATAGCAAGCTGTCTGAGCTGCCTTTCTGCCTGTCTCAGTGCCTTCATATCTCGATTCTGATTCTTCTTCAACAAATTCAGATGTGCAACTGCAATTTAATAAATTAAGTTTCGAGAAAGGGCTCAATTTTGTGAAGGAAACCTTCCCAGTTCCCATCTCAAATGACAGTCACAATCCCTTTGCCTACCGGTCCTTCCTGCAACGCATTTCTTGTGGAGAAGGGGTACTCTGGAGGAGGAACCAGAGACGGAAATGATATGGATTGGGGTGGGGGTAGGAGTTCTATTGCAGGGTCTCGCTGTTTCCATGCAACGCCCCAGGGGAAGTGTCACGAGCTGCCCGACTTCCCCCTCAGTTCAAACGAACCCGGGAGTCCGGAACGAAAAGGGAGGGAGGGAGGGAGAAAGAAGCCGAGCCCCTGCCCCGTCCCTCCCCTGCCATCTCTTCCCCTCTAAACTGCCTGTAAAGCGGTCCTCCCAATGATCCCCACCGGCCGCGCGTTGCTCTGGGCCCTGTGGCTGATCCTGGGGGCCAGGGCGGTGAAAGCCAGGGTCCTTGTCCAGAACCAGCCTGAAGCGGATTGGGCTGGTGGCAGTGAAGGGGACACAGTCACAGCAAGGATCCCGAACAAGGTCTGGCCCAACATCGTAAAAAGGGATGAACCAGGTTTGGTCGGGAAAACGATAAATCCAGCGGAAAAGGAAGAAGACAAAGTGGCTGCCCCTGCTGCCGCCGCCGAGCGCTTGGAAGACTCGGTGTCTTCAGTATCGGGGAACGAGGAAGAACAGGGCCTGGAGGAGAGCCAGGAGCTAGATGAGGATGAGCAGCAGAAAGAAGACCAAGAAAATGACGAGGACGTAGTGCAGGAGGATAACGAAGACCAGGACCAGGAACTTAACCAGAAAGAAGAGCAAAAGAAGCATTCTAGAGACCCAGGGCAGGATCAGGGTCAAGCGCAGAAAATCGAGCAGGAGCAGAACCAAGAACAGGGCGAGATTCAGGAGACAGAGGAGGAAGAACAGCAAGAAGAGAGAGAGGGAAAGGAGCAAGGGCGGGAAGAGGCTCAAGAGCAGATGCAGGGGCTTGAGCAGAGGCAAAGACAGGGGGAAGAGGGCCAAAAGCAAGAGGAAGCTGGAGGGTTAGAGCAAAGTCGGAGCCTGGGACATAAGATGGAGCAGATTCAGGTGCAGGGGCTGGAGCAGCCGAAGGCGAAAGAGCATCTGCAGATTGAGGTACAGAAACAGGTGAAGGAGCAGCAACGTATTCCAGCGCACGAGCAGGCGCAGGAGGAAGAGGAAGAGCAGGAGCCGCAGCAAATTGAGGATAAGGAGCAGAAGCACGAGCTGCCTCAGGCGAAGGAGCCCCAGCAGATTCAGGCGCCGTCGGTTGAGCAGCAGCCACAGCAGGCGCGGGAGCAACAACAGATTCAGGGGCAGCCTCAGATTCAAGTGCACTTGGAGGGGCAGCAGCCGCCGCAGCCGCAGGCCGAGGCGCAGGAGCTGGTGCTGGTGCAGGCGTCAGCGTCCACACAAGGGCCAGTGCAGGAGCAGTTGCACTTCAAGGCTTCTGAGAAGGCAAGCCATGGTCTGGGCCCGGGGCATGGGAGTAACAGCTCGGGATTTTTCCCCAGCCCCAGTTTCGGGGCCTATGAGCCGCAGCAGCTACCACCCGAACGGGAGTTTTCTGACACAGGTCCAGTTCCTCCGCCAGAGATGCACCTGATGATGCTACCTTGGGGCCCGTGGGAATGTCATTGCCCCACGGGTACCATGAGCCGAGTTCGGGGAGGAAAGATTTTGGGTTTCACTGGGCGTCTTCGATCTGGATCCCTGAGTCGCCTGCAGACCCAGCGCCAGCCCTGCACTTATGCCCGCTGCCACTGTAACCAGGAGAAGAACGAATGTCCCTCAGACTACGTCTCTTGCTCTTCCACCCCTGGCGCCTGCAACTACCGGGCTTCCCTGAACCCATTGGAGAGTCCAGAAAACACCGTCAACGAAACAACATTTTGGAAGCAAGTCCGAGAGGGGCTAGAAGAAGTTTGGGTAGGACTGCAGTCTCTGGTGACTAAAGAGAAAAGGGTGAGCATTAGGGATAAATGAAGAAAAGAATGAGGCATTTATTAAGCACTTGCTATGAGCAAAGCACTGGGGATTCCAAGAAGACAGCCCCCCCTTTAATGATTTATCAGATCCATGGTTGTTACTAGTTTTATATCAATACTTGATTTATCATTATGTGCCAGTCATTGAAATCAAAATATTTAGGTACTAGCTAATAATTTCTCATCAAACAGCTCGATTATTCTCTGACCAATCTTTGTTGGCCATTTTGTTATCAAAAATGACTGAGACTATTCAAAGCAATCATTGTACAGATTAATCCTTAATAAATGGAAACCGACCTATTGATAATTAGATGTGGATGGATCAATGATTTATCAATTTGTTGACTAGAGCAGTTCAAACAGGACCTATTCACTGGGTAACGATGTATTTTACACTGACTAGCATAATTCCTTTATTTGAGGAGTAGGATGATTTTTCAGTATAAGGATGAAGTCCTGTAAACAGATATACATTTGTCTCTGTCCCTGCCTATTCCTCTCCCCCCCTTAATGGGTCTCTTTACATACCTGTAAATGTCCAATGAGAGTATAGATTAAAGCATAAATTAAGTAGATTCCCTTGTATTCTAAGTAGGAGTGGAATGTTTCAAAGCTTTGTATTTTCCCCAGTACTTAAACCCAAGACGTTATCTTGTAAGGTGGTTGTGGGTGGTGCTGTGGTTAGGGAGGGCAATATCAATAGAATGGTAAGTGGAGGAAAGTCAAGGCGAAGGGATAATATACAAATGTGATTGTAATTTCCCCCTTTCTCTTCCCTGCCTAGATAAAGAGAAACCAGAGGTGATGGCCATGTCTATGTCCAGCCCCAGAGGAAGAGGAGGGGGTGTCAGCACCCTAAGTCTCTTTCCTCCTTCCACTCCCACTTCTAACTTTCCACATCCTGTGGATATCTTTTGTAAAGTAATAAAGGCTGTTTATTTAAAAAAAAAAACAGAACCTTTTGATTTTTTTTATCTCATCAAAAGGGTGGTTGGGCCTAGAAAAGGCTGGAGACATACCTCCTCTCAAAAAAGGAATCAGTAATTTCCGTACAGGTTTCCTCCCCTGCTCACTACTCCCAAGTTGTAGCCTGAAATATTTATTTTCTTCCTTCTTTCCAAGGCTAGTTTTTTTAAATGTCTGAATGTAAATCAATCTAAAGTCAAAAGAAGGGAAGAAGTAGAGAACAGGAGAATCAAGGAATCAAAGCCCTTCAGGGAAAGAGCCCAATTTGGTTATATCCATCTTTGGTACACGCCGCCCTCCTATACTCACGATGCAAGCCAAGAACCTCCTAATTCTGCCCACCCAAATACAACATTCCCTTTCCTCCCTATCCCCATAAACCCCTACAAAGAAAGATTCTTATGAAGCTTTTTGCTGGAGAATTTTTTTATTTGAAAAAATGTATTTAACAAAGTCTGGCAGTTTTTTTTTTAATGTTTTTGATAAATTAAGACTCTCAAACCCACCCCAATCACCTTTGGAAGTTGGTAGAAGTGATGGGGAAGGCATAAGTGACATCAAGTGAGTTCCATAAAAAGGAAGGCCAATGGTAAGAGGTCTCGGAAAAAAAGGAGTATGGCCCAAGACTAGAGATAAAAACCAACAACGTTCACAGATCCAGCTGACCAGACAGTACCTCACCCTTCCAGAACCAAGTCAATTCAATTCCCAGGCAGAGACTCCTAGTTTCTACTCAGCTTTCAGGGTAGAATCCAGACTACCCCTCAAAACCACCAGAAAGATGAACCAAGAGTGAGCTAGGGAATTATTGTGCCATATCAACCATTGATCTAAAGAGACAGTAAAAAAGTAGAAAGAGCAAAGTTTTGAAAAAACAAGGGCCCCTAGTCAGTGTAGATGGAGGCAAAGTACTTACAAAGATGGAAGACTCAGAGTCTCAGATCACATGCTCCTAAAAGTTCCTCACTTAGTGCCTTCTTCCTGCCATGGGGGTGACCACAGAGCCAGAGAACTCCTTGCCTGCTTTCCTTGGTTGAGTGGAAGGTCAGGTTTAGGTTTAGCTTATGCCTTCCTCCCCCTCCAGAAAGGGAATAAAGCAGAGAATACCAGAGAAAGCTTGGAGGTATCAAGACACCCACTGCTTTGCTCTTTCACACAACACTGGCCCCTTTTGTCAGGTGGGGAGCTTCTCAGAATTCATCCTAACCCTTACCTGGGTCTGGTATTGCACAGGAGAAGAACATAAGGAGTTTTCACCACTGCACTGGCCCTTCCCATCACAGGGTACTCTACTAAGGTCTTAGTCCTCTCTTCCAATTAGCAAGAATGACTACATCACACAAACATACACCGATCACAGAAACATTACACACACACACAGATAGTAAAATAAAGTTGCATGGCTTGGAAAGGTGTAGAATCTTGCTAACCCTGGCTACAAGGGACTCCATGTCTGTCCACAGCCCAGCTGCAAAGACTCTAAGATGGGCCAGAATTTGAGGAAGAAAATTACTTGGGAAGAAAAACACATTCTCAAACCTCAAATCTACTAGGATTTATAGTCCGAGCGGAACCTGCCCCCAAGCAACCATATTCATCGTGAGGTTTACGCCTACAAATTCAAAGGTAGCCCTTAATCTTTCTCCAGGAGGTCCTCCCTGAGGTATAACTTCCTTCTGTAGTCCCAGGTCCCACCACCTTTTTCCATTCTTTCCCTCACCTGTGCCAGCAGGGGAGGTCAATGGAGGTCAAGCCTGATCCTGAGGATTTGACAGAAGGACAAATGTCTAGCACACAGGCGGTTTCTCCCAATTCCCAACCCCGAGATAGATGTAGTGGGGATTGTGATGGATCCTGGCATGGTTGGGGAGTAATTAAGAGAACTGGTCTTAAATTAACTTTTTAATTAAAAAAAAAAAGGTGGGGTAGGGGGAGGATAATTGGTGGAGAGATACTAATGCTATAGAAACCAAGGTTAAAAGGCCCTAGGTATTCAGAGATAGATGCTGAAATGCTGTGAGCTGAGGAGCTAGAGTCCAAAGGGGGAAAATGAGAGAAGTAGGTGGTTGTCTTCCCCAGCCCCTTGCCTGAAATTTGCTTTCAGTCCA
>CM053627.1:40991804-41058005 GCA_028646595.1 Phalanger gymnotis | reverse complement strand
ACCTAGACTTCACCCTTGGTTCCTCCCAGGGGTGGGTATAAGGGTTCCTATCTCAGGTCAGTTGGGTATCCAAGGCTAGAGCTGGCTAGCCAGTGGTCATATTTGGTCAGTCCTGCTGCCTTGACCCCATCTCCAGGAGGGGCTTGACCAGGGTGGTATAGTGGGAGTCCAGTCTCCCAAGCCCTTTTAGACACTGATATGGAGGGAAGACAGAAGGGAAGATCCTGGGGTCGTCGGTTCAGGAAGGGGCAGCATTTCTTCTTAGCTGAGCACTGGGGATTCCAAGATGGCAAAACCTGAGTAGGAAAAGAGTGGAATGGTCAGGCTGAAAGCAGACTCAGGACCTAGGAGAAAGAGGAAGACCTACTCAGGAAAGACTATCATGTGACTATTTCCAACATAGTAGAGCTTAACAAATGTTGGAACTGAATAGACTGTATGTCTGATGATTTTGCTTTCTGAATTTCTGCCTCTTTCAGTCTCCGCATTGCTGTCACTCACTTGTGTTTCTTTTAATCGGTCTTCTCCTAGCTGCTGGACTTCTCTCACTGTGGGACTTCACTCACATTTTTTTCCTCTCTCCTTAAGTTCCAACATGGGCCATAAGCTCAGGACTGAAAAGCTAGAGGATGATGTAGGTGCTGGGGGCAGGGGGCAGGGTTTCTTTCTCCTTCACTCACCATCTCCCTTAGAGCTATAAGCCCCTGGAGCTGCTCCACGGCCTGTCCCGGTTTCCCTTGGATCTCATTTGCTCTTGTACAGCACCTGTCTATGAGGAAAAGGCATCTTAGATAATTATATTAATCCTTCTGTGCCTCAACTCCCCACACAGACAGTTGTTTTGTCTGGAAAGGAGATATCCCAAGCTTTCCTTGCTATTTTATCCCTAGGTCTCCTTTACTACGAAGTCATTTCTCAGATCTCACCACCAGCCCCTCTTTTCTTGTTCTGTCCTTCACAAGTAGGAAATGTAAGCATGTATTCCTAATAATGTTCTGCATTTGTATAATGCTTTATATTTTTATAACTTTTTTTACACCCATTTTATTTGACTTTTCGAAACCATGTTTTTGAAATAGACTTTGGAGAATTCCTTTTCACAATCCCCAGGCAATAGCCTCAGTCGTCAGTACAAGAAAACAGTTCCTGATTAGGCCCCATTCCAGGCCTTTCTCTTTTATCTTATTTACCATGGATAGTCCATCTCCTGCCCCCATCTCTCCAGAGCCAATGTGTGTTAGATGAACAAAATTCATAGGTTCTCCAATCATGGTCCTGTCAATCCGCCTTCTCTTCTTCTTCTGCTGGGAAAGGGTGGAGTGATTAAGAGTAAAGACTGTCAGCCAGAGCTGGGAAAGAGGGAAATGATACTAGAATCCTCTAGGGAAGAAAGATCTTTTCCTCTATAAGACCAGGGATGAGAGGGGCAAACAAATGTACTAGGGAAAGGGACAGGAACTGAAGAAGCACTATCTTGGGTAGACATGAAGATGAAAGAAAAAGACCTGGAGGAGTGGTCTGTAGAGCAGATGCTGAATCAGCTGAAATCACTCTGGCTGGTGAGGAAACAATGGAGGTGGTTGCCTAGCACTGACCCCTCCCTGTTCACCCAGGACTGGTGGGCATTTTTTAGCCTTGCTTCATGTACTATCTGCCTCTGAGATACTATCCTGGCAGAAAAGAAAGTGGGCCTTAAAGAAGACAGAACCTGGTAGGTGTGCTTATACATATAAGGTATGTGACAGGGGTAGGGTGAGGGAGAGAGAAGAGAGAGACTCACCGGCTGGGGTTTCTCTACCACACAGCAGCCCAGTTTGTGCCAAAATTCACTCATGTTCCCTGATGGTTCCAGTTTTGTCCCCCTGCTCGAGGCCCCAGAGGGCAACTTTTCTGATCCCTTGGTCCTCCTTCTTTGGAGACCCCTTCCTCCCCCTTATTCTCCTTCGGGGATTGACAAACAATTGGAATGAGTCAGATGGACTTGAGAAAGTAGAATCCTGACGACCTTCGAGCAGTGCCTCAGATCATAGGAGACTAGGAAGGAAGAGAGTAGAATGGATGGTGCAGAAAGTTGTATCTTCTTAAAAACTTGGAGACCTGGAAGAGAGAAAGAGGTAAAGTCAAAGTTAGTAAGTACAACTCTCCCCTTGAGGAACCCTTTCCCCAATGCCAAAAATATCTTCCTAGCCTCTTCCTCCTGCCCACCCCACCCTCATTCCAACACTTCTCTTTTCCTCCTTCAAGGCCTACCTGCTTCATAACCCTCAGGTAAAGAGGTGACAGTGATGGAAAGTAAGGGGCATTAAAAGGGTGAAGGAATAAGAAGAAAAGAGATGTGGGGTGCTGGGGGAAAGATAGAAGGAGATGTGGACCTATGGGAAGAAGAGCAGAGCTAAGCTAAGTTGAGGAGTGTTGCAAGCTTCAGCTTTCTCTCCCTGAGGTGGGGGCGGAAGAGGAGGCGCAGATAAATAACTTAGAAGTGAAGAGGAAATAGTGGTTTCTTCTTCTCACCAACAGGGCCCCTACCTCTAACAAGTTTCCTTCCCTACCAACACCATTTCTGCTCTGTCTTGTCCCTCCTCATAACTTTTCCCCTCTCCCCTCGCTCCCATCACTCAAATTTCTATATAAACAAATCAGGCCTTGTCTAAGAGACTTAGACTATAGCAAGAGAGATGACAAGCAGACTTCAGAGAAGTCTTCCTAACAAATTAGACTTCTTCCCTTATTCACTGCCTTTGCTCATCCTTCATTTTCTCCAATTAAAGTATTTCCCTATTAGCCACAGAATGAAAAAAAAAATTCATCCTGACAAATTCTTCTGCACTCTGATTTCCTGCCTTATTTCATACTACTCTTTTTTTTTTTTTTTGCATTCTACACTCCAGTCCAACATAGGCCTATTAATTAGCTGTTTTCCAGTCTCATTACATACCTTTTCATCTTCCTACATTAGGGTAGGACAACCCCCATGCTTAGAACTTCCTTCTCATCTCTGCCTGATGAAATCTATCTCTTCAGAGCCTGACTCAGGTGCATGGCCTCCATGAAATCTCTGATTCCTTTAGATAAAAGTGATCACTCCCTACTTAGACTTTCTTAGAGCACTTTGTCCAGACATTCTCCTGCCCCATCATATTTTACCTTGTGTCATACTAATTTATCATGTCCATGCTTTATCTCCCATCCTCAATTAGATTTTAAACTCCTTGAGGGAAGAGAATTATATGGTTTATCTTTGTATTCCAAAGCCTAGTATAATGCCTTGAACATAGTTGGTACAATAAATGTTCGTTAAATTAAAATGATTTCCTCCTTCTTTTCCCCAAGGACACTTTGGCATAATTCCTCCATTACCCGACCTTGAAAAATGGAGTCAAGGATGTGTGTGGATGTGTGTGTATGTGTGTGTGTGTGTATCTACATTTTGTATCTATGTTCTATACTTGTTTATATGTATTTCTGTGACCACGTTTCACTGTATAGATGGCATATAGATATCTGTATATTATATGCATGTTGTCTATGTGCGTGTCCCCTGTCCCAAGAAGGCTTTTAGGCCCAGTCTCTCCATCCTCTTTTGTGTAATGCTGTATTCTATGACATTCTCCACAAGACCCTGCCTCTCTCCAGTCTTGACCCATCCTGTTTCTCTCCACCACCACCCTCAGCTGCTTCATCGTCTAGCCAGGCAACCCTCAACAACCAGATGCTTAACACCGGACTAAAAGTCATATCCGCTGCTATTCAAAGTGCTTGACAATCTTCAGTATCTGTAACATCGTGACATTTTGATTCAATGTTTGTTACAATTCATTTATTCAATAAGCACTTACTTAGTGCCTACTAGATGCCAAGCACTATGCTAGGCACTGGAGACACAAGGATGGGAAAATAACAGTACTTACCCTCAAGTAATTACAATTGATTAGGTATGACACAAAATACAGTATGACTATGTCTCTACTGACCTCCAGAGGCTCCAGTGTCTCCCTATTGCTTCTAGAACAAAAGATGAATTCTCATTTGGCATTTAAAGTCCTTTACAATCTGACTTCCACAAATCTTCTGAGACCTATTCCATATCACTCCCTTTCAAGATTCTACAATCCAGCCAAACTGGCCTTCTTGGAACATGTTCTCTCTACATTATATTCCATCTCCTGTCTCAGTCTCTGTCTTCCCCTTCTCTTGAAATTCGAAGCTTATCTACTACGTGAGGATTTTCTTGGTTTTCTTTGTTGTTGGTCTATACCCAAGCCCTGCTTCAAAATTATCTTTTGCATTTACTTATCTGTGATTTATTGCTTTCCCTCAGTAGAGTGCAAGCTCCTCAAAGGCAAGGCCTATTCCATTTTCTCTTTATATACCTCCTATACTTAGCAGTGTTTGGCACATAGGTGAGTACTAAATTGTTATTGAATTAAATTGAATAGGAGCAAAGGACAGATCACAGTTCACATGAATATATTGAATGAAGGTATACAAAGTATTTTCCTCACAGGAACACTGTGAGATGCAGATTACAAGTATTACTATCTCCCTTTTCCTAGGCAGAGAAGGTGAGTTTGAGTGGACCAGGAAAGGCTTGATAGAGGAAGGAAGGGCCTTCAAGGGATAGCATTTCAAATGGAGGAGATGAGGAGGGAAGGAACTCCTAGCATGAAGGATGACCTGCGTGATGGATGATGGCACAGTGGCAGGAAATGTCAAGTCCCTTTTTTCTCAAGTCATTGCTCTAATTGAGATCCAAGGAAGGGGAGCCTTTATATTCCAAATTAAGTCTATTTTATGCATGTATTTATCAAAATATATTTCCAATTAATTAAATATTTATTAGGGACCTACTAGGCCCAAGTTGTCCTGCCACACATAGATACCCAAGGTAAGCAGCACTGGATTTGGAAGCTGGTGGACACCAGGGTGAGAATTCTGGTTTTCATGCTTACTAGCTGCATATAAATGGGTTAATCGCTTAATCTTATGAAGCCCATCTCCTGATCTGTAAAATGGGAATGATAATACATGTACAACCTATTCTTAGAAGGTTACAAGAAAAGGACTTTTTAACTTTAAAGCTTATACGTGAGTATTTATTATACCAAAGGACTTCCCTCCCCGTTAGTCTGGCTCTTAGACACCCCCCTATTGAAAACTAAGATTAACGGCAGTGAAATGGGAACATAAACATATAGGAAACTGAGTGAGACACAAGTAGGAAGAGAACAGTAGCTGGGGTTTCCTCTTCTACAGCTGAAGGAGGACCAGACAAAGGACATAAGCTAGAACAGACAAACATGGGTTTGGGGATGGGAGAGGGAGGGGAACCTGTGGTCTGCTGGGCAGTCAGTCATAGGATTTGTCTCAGTGGTAACAGTGGGTAGAAGAGGTCAAGGGGGAAATGGACAAAACAATGAAGAATCGGAGGAAATTCCCCGCCCCCCCCCCCATCCAAGGCAGTCTAAGTTAAGACTGGACTCTCCCGGGAATCTGAGTGGACAGAGGTAGATGAGGAGGGGGGGAGAAGGGGGTGGTGGCGGAGGGAACAAGGATCCTTCTGTTCCTTCTTCCAGGGACCTGGCCAGAGCTGGGGGGAGGGTGAGTGTGTATGGGACTTGGCACCAGCAGACAAATGATGCTAAGAAGTGACCAGGAAATTCCGTTCTTCAAGACTTTAGAATCTTCAGGCTCTTGAGGTTCAAAGGAGAAACCTCATGACCCTGCCTATCCCCGCCCCTGTCCCCACCCCCCCTCCAGCCCAGGTGGCCATCTTGTGTGGAAGTGGGGCTAGGGGGAGGTCAGGCCTGGGTGACTGTGGTTGGAGGGAAGGGGAACAACATCAGAGCAGAAAAGGAAGCAGGCAGGCGGCTAGAGTGGCGGCAGCCAGAGCTGCAAAGGGTGGGCCTCTGGGGATAATGGAGCCCAAGGCTGGAGAGCTCCAGAGGAGGAGTCTCTAGGCTTTCCCATCTATATGGGGGGGGGGGGGGGGGGAGTGGCTGCAAACCCAGCAAGAGGGATGGGGGGAGATTCTAGGAGGGGACTTCCAGACAGTCAAGGAGACCTCCAGTTCCTCACTTGTTCTTAAAGAGGGAAAGTGAAAGGAGCAAGACAACTTCTGCTCAAGGTCACAGAGCACTAAGGGTCCTGGCTTCCAATTTCTCTCCTTCATGTGAAAGGAAAAAGCTGTGTCAGCCTAGCCAATGTTTATCCTAGGAATTCAAGACCCAAGGTGATCTTGCCCTCTAGTCCCCCAAACCTTGAGATCCACAGCCCGGGCTTGATGGGCTGAGATTTTATGGGGAAAGAAACCTAGAGGGAGGCAGGAGGTGCTCTGTTCCCTGGTCCTATACTGGCCCCAAACCGGTTTTCCCGGTCCCACGGCCTCCCAGCACCCGGCCTCTGGCTCGCTCCCGCTGCCTGACAAGCCTTCACAAGAAGCAGCTGGAGAGAAAGGAAAAGGGGGGGAGAGAAAGGGGAAGCTCTGGGTACAACGCTTCGACCTCTTCCTGGAAAGGCCCTAGAATAAGGAGAGGGTGAAGGGCCGAGTAAGGGGGACAGGACCCCAGGTTTTCAGTCAAGTGACAGGCTCAAGCAAGACCCAGCCCCCCAATGCACTGAGTTTGGGGGTCGGTGGCAGCACTGTACCCCACCCTAGGCCTCCTGGAGGGGTCCCCCAAATAAACACGGAATCCTGCTGTTCCCCTGAGCTCCATTCCTGACCCCCAGCATTCCCAGAAGCCCTTCTCATTTCGGTAAAACTCTCACTGGCTTGTGGCTTGAAACTTGTGGGCGGAAGTCCACCATCCTCCTCCTCAGCGGCTGCTCCCCCTTACCTTGCCCAGCCTTTATCCGAGCTTCCCCCACCCAGGCCCCTGATCTAAATCTCCCACACCAGAATACCAGCCTTAGTTGGGCTCGGGTTGGGGGGGGGAGTCCCTCCCCAACCCCGCTTCTTCACCCCTTGACTCCCCACCCTTACCCTGCTCCCGTCCTTTGGCTGCTCTCAATGTGAGGAACCAACTAAACCTAGGTTTGGAGGGTTCTACTTGTGGGGAGCCAATTAAACAGGGGGTTTCCTCCTCCCCTACAGTCCCTGCCACCTCGAATCCATCCAGTCTCAGACTCTCTTTCCACCAGCATCCGGTGGCCCTCCTTCCCACCCCTTCCTCCACAGAGTGGACAAAAGACCAGAGATAGCCAAGTCTCAACTCTCTGACCTGCCTTTCCTGGGGGTTGAAATGTTTGATGGTGATATTGAGGGGCTTCTTGCATCCAGCTCTGGGTCCTCCCGTCAGGGACTTGAAGGTTTTCTCTTCTAGGCGGTGTGGGGGAACTGAGGGCGGGCCTGGAGAGAGGTGGGGCTGGCTGATGGCGGAAACGGTAGCAACTCGATTACGAAATCCGCCTTTCTACAGCCAGGCCCGCAGCTCCCACTCTGGACAGACTGGGGAATGCACGGCTGAGAGATGAGAGGGCAATTCTGGGGGCCAGCCCACCCAGCTGTGGAAAAGCAGGAGGGCCAGAGAGCCCAGGTGGGCCAGCTTCTTTGCCCTCCTGCCTGGGGGGAGGAGAAAGTGGTGATCTCCTGAGTCACACGGAGGTGTTTGTTCTTCACTGAAGGTCAAAAGGAACATTTCTGCCCTTTCTGCAAGCAGATTAAACATTAGTGACATTAGAAACTTCATGCATCACAGACCTACCTATTCCTTCTGCGTCTCCTTCCCAAAAGTCTGTGTGCCCTTCTCTTAAGAGGGATGGGTACAGATTTCTTTTTGGATGGTCCTCCCAGCTTGTGGACGTGTGAGAAGGGGATTCTGACAGATGACAGTGTTGAAAAAGAGTAAAGGATTTCTCTGATTCTCAAAGCAATTTCATGTCTGGGTTCCTTGAAGTTGGGGAAAGGAGGGACACCCTTTTTACCCTCTACTCTTGCTGCAATGTAGACATTTTAACTCATAAACCTAAAAATAAATCAAAGAATAAGAAACTGGTTACTCATGCACTATTAGCAGCTGTCTGAGAGAAATGGGAGTTAATTAACATATTGTGACTGGACCTCCAGCAGGCCTATCTTCTTTCTTCCCCTAGAGAGGATAGGCCCTAGAATCATTGAGAATTAGCAGAGTCAGAGGCCCAGGCAGGGAGGGGGGAGGGGAGCGGGGGAGTCCTTCCGCCCCTTTAGGAGGGGCTGCATTGCAGGGGGAGACCGAATAGACAGTGAGACAGACTCACAGTCAGCAAGAGAAAGGCGTGAAAGCAAGGCAGACAAAGCTTCAAACGCAACCTTCTCTTTATCCATCAGCCCCAAGCCTCCTGAAGCCTGATCCATCCGTGGAACCCACAAACTATTGGTGATTGGTAAGCTGAGCTGAGGAGAAAAGGTAGTTTGGGTTACTAGAGAGCTAGCTTGTTTTGCAGGGATGGACCATGGGTTGGACAGGAGATTCACCGGGAGAACAGGAAAGGCAAAAAAAAAAAAAGGGGGGGGATGTTCTAGATAATAGATGGTTAGTTGATAGAATTGATTTATCATATTTATTCATATATTTATTTTCACATGTATTTGCATATCTCCTGCTATAGATATATTTGCCTATATATTTAATAACCTTTCCAAATCTTATTTCTAGCTATTTTTGTGTGTATATACACTCTTTTCCTACAATTTATCTTAAATATGTGATAATATCTCTAATTGTGTGTTGGTATATTCATCTTTCAGTCTATTGATAAATTTTATTATTACTCATCTATTTTTCTCATTAAAAAAATCCTTTCAGTATTTCTCTGATGTGTCTATGGTCTCCATGAAATCAGCATTCACCCTAGGAAGGATTTATAGAAGGTTTGTAGGAATAGCTTCCAATCCTCTGGACATCAGTCTTCCCTTGTCTTAACCTTTCTCTATAGAGAAGAGGCAGAAATAGGGAAGGTGAGGCCTTCTGTGATGGGGAGCTATCCTACAATATCATTCGAATTCAATGCAGTATACAAGAGCAGGGAAAGGGAGCCAGTTTCTGGGGATTGTATATTTGCAGCTTAGAGGTCTAGAGGCAAAGGTAGTAGGTCCAGGAAAAAGGATTGGGGAGAGGATCGGGTATTTAAGATAGAAGGGTTTCCGTTACTTTTCCTTCATGAGTAACATCATGACACAGACCCTGTGAGGTAAAGTAGGATACACATAAGGTCTTAGGAAGGTTTGATGTGACCAAGTCTTTGTGTAGCTGTGAATGGGTGTGTCTCTGTCTTTGTATTTCTACATTCCTATATCTCTTCTCTCCCTATGTCTGATAATCTTTGCTTGCATGAACATGTGAAATTATCTAGATAACTGAGGGCAAAATATGCTTTTGCTTGAAATTCTAGATAACTGAAAATGAAGGCTGTAGTTTCTTTCCAAGTGGTGATTAGGGTATAAGGGTGTTTGGTGGAATAAGGAAAGGCTCTTTTATTTTTTCCAGATATAGTTTAGAATGGAATTTCACATGGAATTAAAATGTATACCATTGTTATGAAGGGCATTTTAAGCATCAGTCATTGAGATAAATTCTATATGTAGACCTAGCTTGTTTCTCTGTTGCAAATTATTGCCTATTTATTTAGATCTTTATATTTGTGTGTTTATCTCCATATGAGCTTCTGGGTTAATGACATATCTAGATTTAGATCCTAAGCAAATGTTTTTAAAAAGATGTTTTGCCTGACTCAATCACAAAAATAAATTAGATTCCCTGCTCTGCCTCCCATGTAAGGACTGCTCAGTCGGCTTTTATTTACATCAGAGAAATGGGAAATGGAGGCAGCTCTTAGGATCTATTCCTTGCTCTTTATGGTCTTTTATATTTTCCCCACATATAGAGAATATTTTAACACTCAGAAAAATGTCCAGTTAAGTAGATAGTTCTTGCTTATTTAGAGGATATAACTAGGGTTTGTAGGTAGAGGGTTTATATTATGAGTGATCAATAAGTATTAAGAAGCCTATTAGCCTAGAACTATATTAGGTTTTGTAGGAGATATGAGAAAAATATAATCAATCTTGTCTTCAAGGAAGTATTGTAATACAACACTTGGAAAATACATACTGCAGGTGAGGCTACTTACCGAACCTGGTACCACTTGCTTTCTGGGTTTATTTCTTGGGACTTCTTAGCCCCAGCCTTTGCAGGGTTAAATATATGGAAAGTATCTCTTTTTGTACATGTACATATATTTTTTGCAAATATATTTGAGGTGGAGCAGAGCTGAATATCCCAGGATGATGATCTCACCTTTCCCACATACTTCCCCCACACTATGCCAGCCCTCCCTGCCTCACCCTCCCTTTCTTCTAAGAAACTTCCATGCTGACTAATGCTCAGCTTGTAGGGTTTATTTTAGAGTTCATGCCTAGTTAAAAAGAGAAAGAACAACAAGGATCAGTTAACATTAAAAAATCGCGTCCAGCCTTATGCCAAAGACTTTCATAGCCCTATTCTAGCAAAAGACTTTCCCTTTAAGACTCCAGTACAGAAATTTCACATTATTCAGGGAAATTTCTACACTATTTAGGACAGAGGCAAAGACTTACAGGTCTAGAGTGGTGGTGGGAACTATTGCAGGGAATTATTTTTTACAGCACAGAGGCCTTTCTTCTCAGGGAAAGGGTTGAATCTTCTTGTCCCTTCTGGACATTTTAGTCAATACCTTACACCTCCACTCCAGTCTCTCTTTGCTTGCCAGGACTGTACAAAGATATAGTGGGGGGTTGTTCTGCTTGGCAGCAGTGTGTGGGTGGGATGAGTATGGTTAGGGAGGAGAGTGATGGGAATTCAATCAGCTTGTCGAAAGCTCCATTTGATAAATGAATCTTCTCCCCAGGATTTCTGGTCATTCACCTTTACTGCCCTCAGCTATTACCTCAAATAAGGGCAAAAGAAATAAAAAGCAGTCAACAAAGCATCTAGGGTTCAGCTTTTGTGTAGGGGAGGGCAAAGCTGGAAAACTGGGCCAGGTATTTAAGACATCAACTGTGACCTGACAGATCTGGGGTGTTAATCTACACGTGTACCTTTAAAGTGAAAAGTCAGTTAACATCATGGATTAACTTTTGTGGGCTAAACTCTGTACAACCATTAGAAGAAAATAGAGAAGTTTGCATCTTAATCTTAGAAAACGTCAGAGCTTAAATGGAGATATATATTTAAAAAAGCATTTTAAAAGACATAAGAGGCCTATGAAATGCAACTAATTTTATATACTACGTTCTACATACATAACATAGAACTAATTCTATGTATTTATTATATTTTACTATATAATATGGAACTAGTTCTACATATTGTATTCTACATATGTGATAGAGAACTAATTCTATATATCACATAGTCTATAATAGTGCTATATTCTTATAACATTCTATACATGGGTTTGAGGGAAATGCTGGAAGGATAGGTATGGAGCTGATCAAAATTAAATAAAGAAGGCTTCCTGAAGGAGATGATTCTATCATAGCATTTAGAAGGGAAGAAGGAGCAAAGAGAATGGTAGAGAGGTGGAGGGAAACCTTTTCAAGATGGGTATAATCTGTTTAAAAAAAAATGCACCACTCAGAGATAGAAAATAAAGGTTTATTTGCCTGTAGTGGTAATTTCAAACCATCCTCATTCATTGAATACTTATGTAACTAGTACTGCATAGGGAAAGACTCTAAAACCTAGTCCCTACCTTCAAGGATCCTATAATCTAGTTGGGGGAAAATTAACCTGTGAAACAGAGATAATACAAAACAGTATGTGTTGTATACCATAAATAGAAGAGAACACAGGAGAGTACAGCATGGGGTGACGTCTTCACAGATTCTAGCACTCTCTTAAAAGAGGACAGGTACAGAGTATCTTGCACTTTTAACAGTGCAGAATATTACATACTCTAATAGTGAAGATCATTGTAGTAGACAGTCTTGCTTAACCTTTTGGGTTTTTTTTATTATCAAATGAGATACTTCATGAAAAGTGCTATTATTAAGTGCTTCGCAAATCTTAAGGCACTATATAAATCTTAGCTATAACATAGATAGTACCATGGGAAAAGTGAGAATTTCTGGGAAGTATAGAAAACCTTTCCAAGTTTTTTGTTTAAAAGGGAACAGAATATAGATAAGCAGAAAGTTAATTGTGAGGCAAGGAACATGAGGAATAATGGTGACCACAATCTGTCAGCTGTGAAGAGTTTGTGGACAGAGAGAGGCACCAGAGTAGAGAGTTGAGTTGATGCTATAGGGAACCATTCTAAGATGGTTCACTAAGAACAGACAGCAGTTAAAGGCAAAGGGTGAGAGGATTACTGAAGTCTTAGATTGGGTGGGTGGAGCACAGGAGCTGTTACTGCATGTTTCTGAGCCAGGGAGGGACAGGAAAACAGGCCAGAAGCATCATGAATATTCTATGATGTATGTATACTAATTGGTGATTCCTTCCCAGGGAGCCATGAGGGACCCTGTGAGCAGCCAGTATAGCTCCTTCCTTTTCTGGAGGATGCCCATTCCTGAACTGGACCTGTCCGAGTTGGAGGGCCTGGGTCTGCTGGACATGTCCACTTATAAGACCCGAGGCAACAACAGTGGGAAACTGTCCAAGGAGGAACCAAATGGAGCTGGGCAGAAGAATTGTCCTGAAGGTGATGCCCTACTTGAGTACAGCACCTTCAACTTTTGGAGAGCCCCTATTGCCAGCATCCACTCCTTTGAGTTGGACTTGATTTAAGGCTAAGATCTTTCTTCCTATCATCATTTCTGTATTTTTTTTCTTTGGCCCCTTCCTCCCTATCTACACTTCTTTTTAGCCCTGCTTTCCCCCCTTCATTGTGTTGAGGTGGTGCTAAAAGAATCTGCCATGGAATGGCTATTTATTTATTGTTATTTATTTTCCTCTGCATTGTACCCCCACAGGCACCTCCCCTTCCCTATCAAGTCCTTCAAACCACTTTGGAAGAGGTATGTTCTTTAAACAAAAGGTCCTAGGTACCCAAATTCCTTTCTCTCCTGAGACTAGCTTTAGAAAACAAGCCTAATTGGGAGGCAGGCACAAACCAACCTGCCTCAATCAAGGAACAGTATGGTAGTGAGGGGTGCAGTAAATTGATTCTTAACCCCACTGTTACCAGCTTTATAGACCAAACCTTTACCAGCCTTTCCTTCTCTAACCCAAGTTGGTTAGTATGGGTGGCCTTCTCACTAATCATTGAAAATTCTAGGATTTTTATTTGGGATTGTCTGCTATAAAAAGGTAAAGCCCATTTCAAACAATAAAGTGTCTTTCCAGACAGAGAAATAAGGGATGAAGACTTAAACCCTGAGGCAACATAAGTTGAAAAATGAAGCCAAGTGAAAATACTTGAGCAAATTCTGAAATAATGGAAGCCCTTCCCTCCCTTCAACCGCTATATTTTCTTTATTCCTCCCTTCCTCAGCTTTGTTCTTAATTGAAGACCCTAGGTAGGGATACAGAAAATTCACTAAGAAAAAAACACTCAAATCTCAAGCTTTTAACATGTTATTTTGCTGTTTATGACAGTCCCACATTGTTGGGGGGCCTGTTGTTCTTAGGTCCATCCCACGACCTTCAGTCTCAAAGGACCTCAGCTTCAACCCCTTTGGAAATTACCAGCCCAGCAGTCTCTAAATGGTTCAGGTACCTTGAGGGCATAAAATTAGATCAATACCTTCTTCACACTACCTTTGAGAGTTCTCCACTCTTTCCCTCAGTTACTGCTGCCCGTTTGTGCTGACATTTCCTCACACTTATCTAATAAAGCTGTTTAATCCCCCGCCTGAACTTCATGTTACCTTCCCTTTGCTCATAAGGAAGCAGCTGGGGTTTTAGGATTTTGTTTCCTAGTTGTAGGCCTTTGTTCATTTTAGCCTTATCTCTTGGGGGGGGGGGGGGAGGAAGGGGGGGGGGGGGGAGGTTGGGGTGCCAAGAAATAAACACCCTTTTACGAAAAAAAGGTGATGGTCCAAGTATATGATGAGGGAAATGATGAAAACTCAAGAGTTTAGAGAAGTAACTTGGTTTGCTCTAATTTTATGTGCCTCTCTTCCTCCCACTATAGTTTGCTGGGAACCTAGTGCATTCCCCATCAACTGAGAGGCTTAGGTGCAAAGGCTTCTAATTCAAGGTAGGGCAAAAGGGACGTTAGAGGTCATCTAGTGTGATCTCCCATTATACACATGAGGAAACAAGCCCACAGAGGGGTGTCACAAAGCCCTTAAGTAACATCTACTGCACCAAGCTCTTACCAGACCCCTTTCAATCCATGTGCCCGACCTGCCCCTCTCCGCCCCCATTACCTCATCTCGTGGTGAACTTATCACTTAATAGGTACTAATATCAAGTGATGAGTAGAGTCAGACACTTCAGAAAGAGAAGGGAAAGGAGTTGAAGATTACCCTTCTTTTCCTCAAAAATGTGTAATTTGGTTAGAGCAAGATGATAAGTAAACTTAAGCTAGCATTCAAGGCACAATGTATTAAGCTCCCTATAGGTACCACAAAGGAGCTACAGGAATTCAAAGAGAAATCATTTTCAAATGGAAAAATACATATATTTTTAATAACTAAAGGTTACTGAGATTATACCCTCCACCTTTGGCATTCAAAAAAAAGGAGTGGGGCACATAAGTACCCCCCCATCTATAAGCAATGAAAATTTTTCATTACTATCCATGCCATCTTCAAGGAGTGAAATAAACATGCCGGTTTTAATAACTTAATTGGACATTTAAGAAGATTGTTTGAAGTGACTTCACAAGAAACGGATCTTGTGAGAAAAAAAAAACCCTAAGTAGGTAAATAAACTTGCTGGGCCCTGGAATTATTTATTTTGCCCGCCCCGGGTCGGTGAAACTGGCTAAATAATGCTTTTTTTTCTCGACACGGTCTCGTCTCCCCTCCCCTATTAGAATGGAAGCAGCAGGCGGGCAGGCAATGTGTCCCAGCGCGGAGCATGGTGCCTGGCATACAGTAAGCAATTAATAAAGGCTTGTCACCTTTCGTACTAATGCCTCTAAAAAAAAGCAATCATTTCCACTGGGGTCACGGCCACGGTCTTGAGTGCTCTCAATGGAAGGTGCAGGTTTGACCTCCAAGGCCGCGAGCGCGACCGCGTGACCCCAGCGTCATAAGAGTCCCTCGGACCCATGCCCCGCCCCAAGTCTGAAACGTCAGAGGAACCGGCGTTCCATGGGGCCGGGGACTGAGACACCCACATGGCGACCGCGACACCGGAGGAATTTCTCCTCTCGGTTTCTTCTCGTTCTTTGCGCAAAAAAAAAAAAAAAAAAAAAAAAAAAAAAGCTGGGCCCCGCCCCTTGCCGGGACTTGGTAGTACGTGAGACCGCGTAACACTCCGCAGCGCCAAAATAGTCCCATTGCTCCCGACCTTGGAGAATGTTTGTAGCTCTCCGCAGGCCTCCGGACTCGGAGAATGATTTCCCCCAGGCCCCGCAATCTTCTCTTCCGCGGGAACGGGGAAGTCTTTGTTTCCCAAGGCGGATTCCTTCACCGGAGATGATCCTGGGCGGCCCCAGCACTTCCGGGTCCGCCATTTTGTTTCCTCCATTTCTCCACGAGGGGGGGTTAAAGGCCTTCCCCCCCCCCATATGCATGTATGAAAAAGCCGAAAAAAGTAGCTACTGACGATTGGGCGTCCGACTCAGGGGTGAAAAGGGGACCAAGCTGGCGGGCGCAGAGGGAGCAGGGTCGGCGGCGCCCCCGACGCAGCGGTGAGTCCCCGAGGAGAGGGTGGGGAAGGGGACTAGGGGGCGACTCGCGACCCCCTCCCACTTCCCCCCTCGCGGCCCCCGGAAGGCGAGTGCTCGAGCGCTGCCGCGGGAGCCCCTGGAGGGGCCCGGAGGAAGGGGATGGAGTCGGGAGGAAGGGGAGGGGTCTGGGAGAGGGCGGGGAGCACCCGGGCCGGTGCCCAGGCTCGGCCGCGGGGGGCGCCGGCGAGGCCGCTAGGGGGCCCCACGTGTGCGCCCCACGATCTCCAGGCTTGTGGCCCCGCCGCATTCCCGGTGCCTGGGCCTGCACTCCCAGCCCCTTTCCTTTTAATGCGCCTGGGTCGCGGGGCCTGGGGGGGGGGTCTTCTAGGCGCCCCGCCCATATCCTCGCCTTCCCGGGGACGTCTTTTATTTCCGCGCGTGGCGTGCTAAGGTCCCCCTGCAGCCACGCAGCGCCGGGCCCCTTATCTTCGTTTAACGAGTCCTCCGGCCCCTTCCGTTGCGTGGGGGTTCGGCAGGGGGTCCCAATCTCGGCCCAAAAGCTGCCGTGAGAGCATCTACGTGCAATGCTAGAGCAAAGTCAGGGACCCCCCCCCCCAGCATCACCAAACAAGATGCCGTCACCTTCCAAATGCCATTTACATCTGTCCTTGGGGTTCGGGGGGACAGAACTAGCTGGGGCTTCAGGTCGTGTACTAGACACGCTGTAAATACGTAAGGTGGCGGTGATCGATCACCGTCATCTGCAGCCCTGTCTTGACTTCTGTCTTTGAGACCTTAGAAAACAAACCCGTCCTTGGCCCCTTTGGAGCATGTGACGCGAACCCCAGTTTCTGTTGAATGATGTCATCCCCGCCACTTTTTCCTCGCCTATAGCGTGTGATGGCCCTAAAATGAGATGAAAGACGCCTGATAAAATTGAGCGGTTTAGCACAGATGGGGGAAGCTCACAGTCCTACCGAAACTTGTAGTTTAAAAAAAAAAAAAACTTGACAAAGAGTTGTGGCGGTGATAGCAGCGCGAATGTGATGTGATGAACTTCTGGAAGGAGGCAGGTTTTTTGGAGCTGTCATGCCTACGTTTTGAAGGAATTTATGTTTGCTTTCCATACCCGCTCCCCTAGAGAACTGGAGTCTTTTTTGGTTGTTTTAAGGAAAGTCGCTTTGGTTACACGTGCAGATAAAGAGTTCACTTTCGTGCTAGTATTTTTTCGCTTTATTGCTTAGCTCGTTCATTCCGCCTTGTACTGGGAGCAATTATTGTGTGGGCGATCAAAGTGTGTAAAATTTGGATCCTATAAATAGATTTTTTGGAAAATGCATCGTCTGCAGGGAACCACCTTTAGTAGTTAAATGGAGTTTTTGACCGATAAACACCTGAAAAGCTGCGTTTGATTTTTAACTAGTAGGTAGAAAACACTAAGCAAAGTCTCCTTTGTGCCGTTTGATATGTAAAGGCAAAACCTTAGGGAGGCAACGTGGCAGATTAGAGTACAGCATTTGGAGTCGTGCTGACCTGGGTTGGAACACTGCGTCTTCCACTTAGACCGAGGCAGTGCTACTTAGCCTTCCTATTAGACTTAAGTTTCTTGGTCTGTAAAATGGGAGTAAGCCACTTGCCAAGGTTGTCCTAAAGAAAGTTATTTTCTTACCTTAGAGCCCTCTGGAAACTGAAGCTGTTGTGATTTATTCCCTTCCCTTCTTGGAAGATAGGGATCCTGATAATCTTATGTTAGGTAAATGGAGAAATTGAGTCATGGAGTGATAGTACAACTGGTCTAAGTAGGATAGAGATCAGGCCAAGAATTGTTATTCACCTTGTCTGGTCCTGTGCCTTCACACTTGCTTGAAGAGGGGGACCCCAGTTAGACAGGTTTGATTTAGAAACCCTGTGCACACTATTCCATTGTGCTGGATGCCAATCCCAAGGCCCGCCACTGTTCGTAAAATACTAGTTTCTAGCATGAATTCCTTAATTTCATCAAGCAGTGGTTCTTAATAGGTTTTTACACAGCCAAGCATATCTCCGTGCCCTCTGGGGATAATATGCTCTATACAGGGTGTTCCAAAAGTCTTAGTGCAGTTTTAAACTATTAAAGCATAAAACTGCACTAAGACTTTTGGGACACTCTGTATAATGTACACAATACTTACATGTTTCCTGAAATGATGTTTTGGCACAGAGTTCATTTCACAGCAGTGGCATGCTACTTTATCAGCTGACACTGAGGACAAGAAAAATGGACTTGGGGTCATTTCAATTTAGTGCTTTGCATTTGCTAGAACATTTTTTTGAAGACTGAAAGTGAGGAATTGTTGAATTAGGATGTGTGCATCTCCCAGACAACTCATTACTTGTGTCATAGGAGATAGAAATCAGAAGGTAAGCTGCTAATAGGTCAGCCAAGAGTGTCTTAGAAAGCATTTTCATTAACACTGTTGTTTTGGGGGTTACAGCTTCCTGAAAATACTTGTTCTTATGCATAAAGATGTCTTTGGTGGACCTGGGGAAGAGGTTGCTAGAAGCAGCAAGAAAAGGACAAGATGATGAAGTGAGGACTTTGATGGCCAATGGTGCCCCTTTTACCACAGATTGGGTAAGTTTAAGGGAGAGAACATCTTTCTAAGCTACTTGAAGCAGAGACAATCAAGTCAGGAAGAGCATGAATCCTAGCATGGAAAGGGACCCCAGAAGTTAGTGAGTCCAACTCTTATATGAGACAGAAACTACACCATCCCTGTTTGAAGCTGGATTTCATCCAGTGTGTGTTTTAAGACCTCTAGTGATGGGGGGATTCACTACTCCCACCAAGACTGTTCATTCTGTTTTTGGACAACAATAGTTGTTACCTTATGTTTAGCCAAAATCTGCTGCCCCGTAACTCCTGCCTGTTCCACCCATTAAACCTTCAGCATGGACTTCACCCAGAACAAGGCTGTGGAGTATTTTTCTAGGTAACTGCTGAATCCTGAGAATGTTGGGGCGGGGGGGTGGGGCGTGCAGGATGGAGACAGAATGTAGTCTACATTCTATGTTGGTGGTGATCTGTAACTTAGGATAAAACGATTTCACTGGACCCTTCTTACGTGGAAACCTTTTTTTGGTGCTTTATTCTCACTGCCCCAGGTTTTGTGCAGTTATACCTTGAAGACATGATTAGTGTGCTATTTTTTACTCCAATTTTCCAAATTGGATCTTAGGGGTATATTGGTGGTAGTTGGGATACATGTGTTTCGGAAATGTTTTTGAGTGTGTCTTCTAAGGGTTTAATTTTCTCCTGGGTGTATTTGGGTATACCTGCAGGGCAGCTAGATGGCTTGGTGGATAGAGCGCTGGGCCTGGAGTCAGGAAGACCTGAATTCAAATATGACTTCAGATGCCTATTATCTGTGTGACCCTGGACAAGTCACTTACCCCTGTTTGCCTCAGTTTCCTCATCAGTCAAATAAGCTGGAGAAGGAAATGGCAAACCATTCTGGTATCTTTGCCAAGAAAACCCCAAATGGGGTCATGAAGAGTCAGACTCGACCAAAACACTAAAATGACTAAACAACAGTACTTGAGTTGGAAGCATCTGCAATTACCTGAAATTCAACAGAATTAGTACAATGAGAATGAATTCTTAAAGCAATAAACCTCTTGGTGCTCTTTTCACCGTTGTGTTCCGGTTGATAGCAGTTTTCTAGCCTTTTGTTTCCTTTGCCAGTCTTTTAACAGTTAAAGAGAAAGATGCAATTTCCTGAGACTTAAAAGCCAGTTTTGGGAGAAGAGCTCCAGGTCATAATATTAATTCTTGAGTTTGAGGTTCCCCAGACTTACTGGGTTTTAACTGTTTGGTGAAGGAGCTTATTTCATAGCCTCAGTGCCAGCTGCTCTTTCATGAGAGAGGAAGAACAAAAAGAGAACCTGTGAAATGAACATTTCTGTAAATAGATCTGGAAAAGAGCAATGTGAATTAAACCCAGTTATGCATATCACAAGGAAATGAAAATGTGAGATACTAAGAGGGAGCTAAAGGAGCTTAAAATAGAGAGCGCTAGACCTTGAGGAGCAGCCTCTGTTCAGATTTCAGAGCAGAATATTGATAACTCTAGGATCTGGATGACAAATAATTGGTTTTTTTGCCATTGACAGATCACCACGAACACCATTCTACTGCACGCTCCTGCTCCCGCTGCCATAACCTCATTTTGTGTTGCATCCACAGACCTAACACTTTAGACAGTTATTTCTATTAAAGATGCATTATAGAATCCTAGATTCCTGTTCTACAAGAGGACTTTTACATATAACTTGCTGTTTCTCTCTTCTAATTCTTTTTTTAAAATTTTTTAACTATAAATTTGTTTTTTATTTTTAGTTTACAACACTCAGTTACACAAGTTTTTGGGTTCCAAATTTACTCTCCCTCCCTCTCCTCCCCCTCCCCCACCAATGGCATGTAATCCAGTGTAGGTTCTACATATATCTTCAGATTGAACTTATTTACATAATAGTCCAATTGTTAAGAAGAATTATAACCAATGGAATGATCATGAGAAAGAAGAAATGAAACCAAAAAAGGAGAGCAAATAGTGTGCCTCAGTCTGCATTCAGATTCCATAATTCTTTCTCTGGATATGCATGGCTTTGTCCATCATGAGTCTTTTGGAGCTGTCTTTCAATCTTGAATTGATGAGAGGAGCCAAGTCAGTCAAAGTCCTCATGGATACCATGTGTCTATAATCGTGTATAATGATCTCCTGGTTCTGCTCCCCTCACTCAGCATCAGTTCATATAAATCTTTCCAGGTTATAATGAAGTCTATCTGCTCCTCATTTCTTATAGCACAATAGTATTCCATTACATTCATATACCACAACTTGTTTAGCCATTCCCCGATTGATGGGTATCCCCTTGATTTCCAATTCTTTGCCACCACAAAAAGAGCTGCTATAAATATTTTTGAACACATGGGTCCCTTTCCCACTTGTGTGGTCTTTTCGGGATACAGCCCTAGAAGTGGTATTGCTGGGTCAAAGGGCTTGCACATTTTTATAGCCCTTTGGGCAAAGTTCCAAATTGCTCTCCAGAATGGCTGGATCAGTTCACAACTGCACCAACATCTTCTAATTCTTTTACCAATTCTTATTTTTCATCTGCTTTCAAACTCTGTACAAGGGTCAGTTCTAGGAAGCCTTCCTGGATATTATTCTACCTGATGCTTCAATTTTTATTTATTTTTTTAAATGACCAATCTCTTTTGTTTAACCACCTTCATTTCTGAATATATCTCTTCCCCAGCAAGATATTAACAAGGAAAAAAAAAAGACATTAACAAGGAATAATAAAAAAAAGAAAGTTCAAATTTAATTAACATAAGTTTGATCTGATGGTATTTGCAATGTCCGTACCCATAATCCGAGCTCTGCAGAGAAAGGCTGACTAGTTTTACTGTTTCACCTAAACATTTGAGTAGTCAGCTGGCAATATATTAGCTTATCAAGTTTACTGATGGGCTGCTGTAAAAGTGGCAGAAGAGATTTCCAGGTCTTTAGTGCTGACTTCTCATCCAGATTGTAAGCTTCAGTAGGACATCAATTAATCATGCTTGGGTTCACAGTTCCTGTCTTTATATGTTCTCCGTAGCATCAGTCCAGGATGTGCACACATTCAATGGGCATTGTTTCTCCACAGCTTGGAACATCACCTCTCCACCTGGCAGCCCAGTACGGTCATTATTCCACAGCAGAAGTGCTTCTGAGAGCAGGGGTTAGCAGAGATGCCAGAACTAAGGTAGACAGAACCCCGTTACATATGGCCGCAGCCGATGGACATGCACATATCGTGGATCTGCTTGTCCGGGTAAAGCAAGACCAAGATGAGATTGGGTTGAGTCATATTTAAATGAGAACCATTACTGTAACTCCAGTGCAGGCCTGCAGAGGCTTACTCAGCACTCTGAGTCACTTACCTGAATGGGCAGGAGGGAACTGAGGGAAGAGAAATTGGGTGGAAAGGCAAGGCTCTTGGGGCAGGAGAACTGATCATTGTCAAGGGTAGCAGTGGTTGAGAGGAGTCAGCTTCCTCACACTCTTAAAATAGTGAATAATAAGTAGGTGGTCCCTAGTTTCAGGCACTTAGATTTCATTATGCTTACAATGAGACAAATATGTGTTGTTTTTGTCTTATTGAGAAATACTGCTCCCCTATCTGTTCCAGTTCTCAGTACTCTCCTTGAAAGGACCTGTCCCCAGTCTGTGTAGCACGTTTACTTAGCATTGAGAGAGAGAGAATTTGGAGTTGTTTTCCTTCTAAGATACTTAAGCATGATCCAAATTGAAATATGTACAATTCTCCAATAATCCTTCAAGTTTTCGTGATGGGAGCTCATATCTACTGCCCTGTAGCTGTCATCTGAGTAAAAATTTGTTTTTTTTGTGGCAGAATGGTGCAGATGTGAATGCCAAGGACATGCTGAAAATGACTGCTTTGCATTGGGCCACAGAGCACCATCATCGTGACGTGGTGGAGCTGCTGATCAAGTATGGAGCTGATGTCCATGCCTTCAGCAAGTTTGATAAATCTGCTTTTGACATAGCTCTGGAGAAGAAAAACCCAGAGATTCTGGTCATTCTCCAGGTGTGTGGCTACTGTACTTAACTGTCATTTCTTTAGATGCTAGCCAAACAAGTTGAAATCTATTATAGAAGCAAATTCAAAATTGGATTTTCTCAAACCTTTCAAAATAAGACTTTTTAAAAAATCCCTTTCAAAACGGGTGCGGGGGTGGGGTGTTTGTAGCATGCTCTATACTCAAGTCAGTTTTTATTTTTCAAAGAGAATAATGGTATGAGCAGTCAACAAATAATTTTTATTTATTTGGTTTTGGAATCTGTTATGTTGGTTCCTTCCAAGAGGTTTGCCTTTCCTGTTACATTTGACTGAAGCAAATCTTTAAATGTCATTGCATGTTTTCTGAATATCTTACAGTCGATAAGGGAATCTGTCCCTTAATCATGTTTGGGATCACAAGGAAGGCTAAAATTTAAAATTTAGTTGTAGACAATTCGTGTGTGGGTAATAAACTACGTGAGAAATAGATGCAACTTTTTATTCCTTTTATGTGTGTTTTCCCCGTAAGTAGTTCCCTCCAGACTTGGTTGCCCAGTTCAGCTCTCAGTTCCCTATTTAAACTTCCTTATGTAACAGATTTTTTTTTAGCCTTGAGCATGTTTGTGGAAAACTGCTTCTGATAGTAACAGAATCTAAAGGGAGGCCATCTTTGCTTCAGCTGTATGGGAAGTAGCCTTCAAAAGGTCATGTTCCAAATGTGAGTCGTTTGCTGGACTGGTGCATACTTTCGCATTTCTTCCTAGGAACAGTGGAGTACATTGTTATTCCAAACTCAGGAGGTGATTTCTGACTATATGGAGGCAGATTAGCATACTGATCATATAAATGCGGGGCCCGAAGACATAGTAGAGGTTAACTAGTCTAGCCCCTGCATTAGGGAAGGTAAGAAACAACAGAGTTAAGTGGTTCCCTGTCTTCAGAGTTTTTGAACACGATAGCGTTTTGTTTTTCAAAGATATAAACAACCTTAGGAAAGTAACTTAATGTCTCTTGTTTCTTTTGTCTGAGAAAAAAACCAGCAGCCATAACGTGAACACTGAACTCCCTGGGACATTTTGTGCTGGGACTGGTTCTGGATGGTAGAATGCTGTCAAGGGAGCTGTTGAGTAACTATGTAACCAAGGTTGTAATAAGCATTCTGACTTTGAAAAGTCATTATTTGTCTGGTAGGAGGCGATGCAGAACCAGGTGAATGCCAATCCCGAGAGAGCCAACCCAGCGACCGGCACGATGACGATGGCTGCTCCCTTTATCTTTACATCTGGAGAAGTCGTCAACCTGGCCAGCCTTGTGTCTTCAGCCAGCACCAAAACCACTACAGGTAATAGGCCGTGGAGCAGGGGGCAATATCTGTACAGAAAGTCCATAGGATGCTAGCAGGTTTTCCTTTATACTAGAGAAGCACTGTGCCACAGTGCACAGAGAGCTTAGCCTGGACTTAAGAAGACCCGAGTTCAAATACAACCTCAGATACAGTGACTCTGGGAAGGTGTCTTCACCTCTGCCTGCCTAGTTTCTGAACTGGGGATTATGACAGCACCTATGTCCCGGGGTTGTTGTGAGGAGCAGATGAGAGACAGTGCCTGGCACATACTTAGGTATTATAAGTTATTGTCATCTTCATCATCTCTGTAAATAGGATAAAGAAGAAGAGATTTCTTATTAGGTTACATTTGTGTTTTTACCCTTATTCCTGCTTCTGGGGAAAATGGCATGGAGCTTAAAAGCAGTGTGGTACAGTGAAAGTCAGGACCCGTGTTCAGATTCACCCTCGGTCACTTACCTCTTATGTGACTTTGGGAAATTTACTTAACCTCTCTGGATCTGTTTCCTTATTTAAAATTGGGCTAGTTGATCTCTGTGATCACTTCTAACACTAAATTTATGCTTCTGTGAATATATTTGGGCACTTTTTCTGATTAAAAATGAAGCTTGCTACTGAAGAGCTGTGTGTAATACATTAAGCACCGTGTTTATCTCCCAGATAAAAGTGGAGAATTGTTTGTCAGGTGATAACGCGAAAAATAATCGAATGCCCATGTTCTGGAGGTGTAGCACGTATAGAAAAAGAGGAATTGATGAAAAATTTTAAATCCAGTCGTAACCCTGAGGTTGCCAAAATAGTTACATGTAAGTTATTTAACTAAAGAAATTGAGTGTGTTCTTACAGGCTGCTTAGAAAGGAAGGCTGTAGTTTTTGCAGACCAGTGCTTTTAGCAAGTTTATTTATCAGTTGTTTTAACAAATATTTGTCTTAAAGGAGTTTGAGGTTTCTCTTTTTTGTTCCATTAACTTCGTCTGACTTGATTCTTGACTTTTTTGAATCCTTAACTCAAACTTAAAAAGAAGATTCATAATTCTAGTGCGATTTTCCAAATATTAGAGAATGAATACAGTATTGCTGTTTAAAGGAAAAAAAATTCTTGTTCTCTCCAAGTGGTGTAATTGTCTCTTAATGTTTTCTCTGGTGTGGCCACTAGGGGACAGTATTACTCTTCCTTTTATAAGCCATAAGCCACCTTTTGCTTCAAATGCATAATTAAAAAAAGTTATTTTTAGTGGTGCGCAGACACCAAAACACTGCTTATAGGCCACACTTGAGGACATGACTTTGGTTATCCTTTAAACAAGGTTCCATTATTTGGGCATCAAAACCTGTGAGGAGTGAATGTGTTTCTGATGCTAAACTGGCTTGTCCTGCAGACAGAGCTGTGGCCTCCATTCTCATGAACCAGAATCACATCCCTTGGGGTGTTTTGGACAAATATGCAACTCCTCTTGGCTCTTTGGAGTACCAAATTTGAGGTGCTAAGGCCAATCCATAATTGAAGTGACATCTTTACTATGGTCTGTTACTCATGAGGCAGTTTGCCCTCCGGTTCTCCACAGCTTGCTGATCTTTCTGTCATTTAATACATGTAGAAAAGAGGAAGAGAAAAGAAGTAGGAAAAATTCAGTGTAGGCTATTCAGCTGAAGGGTTTTCTTTTTCACTTTGAGATTTCTCAGTGTCTGTTACTCCAAAGTGTTATTTTTTCTAAGAAACAGTTGAATTTATACTAGAATGTATATCATTTTGGTGTTTGAGATGGCAGAGTTCAAATCCTGCCTTCCACCTCCAGAGCTTTCAGTTATCCATATGTGAATTATCTGCAGTAGTTTAAAAATTCTAGACTTTAGTCCTTGTACAACCTGGTATCCTCCAGCCATCAGTCAGCTTATATGTACCCTGAAAAGGTACAAATTAATTTTAAAAATTGACAAAAGACAAATTTGCTGCCCTTTAACATAATGCATTCCAAAACTTGACATAAATAAATTTTGCTTACTCTGGTGTTTTGACTTTTCCTTGCTTCTGTTACCTTCCATAGGTATAGGTAGCAGAGAGTAGCTTAAATACCCATCGACAGCTAATGCTGACACTTAGCTCTGTCAAACTTGTGATGGAAGCAGCTTGTTGCCTTTGGGTTTACAGTAATTATGTTAGGATCTGCTCTAATTATCACTAACATTGAGATTGGCTAGCTGGTGACAGTTTCCGTATTCCAAGCCTCCAATTAATCCTGGTCTGGGGCTTTTGATCATACATTTCAAGTTATAAACAAATGATTCAGTTCCCCAACACACTTTATGACATTTTTTAATGTTGGGTTATGCCCTTCAGGAGCAAGGAAGAGATTTCATTGAGGAGAAATCTACTACCTCATCCCATGTGCTTCTGGGAAAGGTCTAATATATCACATGCCTTGTTGGTGTATTTGTTAGTTGTAATTGGTTTTAAGTATCAGAGACCAGAGGCCTCCCTTTCAGATAGAAGACCATTTACATAATGACTCTCTGAAATAGTCTTGTTAATTAATTTCTGTATTGAAAGGAAATTGGGTGAATGTCTGAACCAAGTACAGAATCGTTCAAAAGTAATGAAGGCTGATACTTAATAGTGTAGTCACAGGGCGGCAGCTACGTGGCACAGTGAGTGGAGCACCAGCCCTGGAGTCAGGAGGACCTGAGTTCAAATGTGGCCTCAGACACTTAACACACTTACTAGTTATGTGACCTTAGGCAAGTCACTTAACCCCAATTGCCCTGCCCCCCCCCCAAAAAATACCATAGTCACAGGGCTTAGCAAAGCAGAGTTCTGGTGAAATCATTCCACCAAGCTAATCCTTACAAGGAACTTAAAGATAAAGGGTTCCATGTTTTCCTTGCCTGGGACGAGGATGGTAAGCTGTTACGTTAGGTTTTGCTATGGCTGCCAACCACCAAGCAAGAAAGTGCAGTAGGGGTGAATAATAAATGGTTGGATCCTGCCCTGCAGGAAGTAAGTCCAGATACGTTCCTCCTGGAGGTCAGGCAGTCCTAATTGACAACAACCATTTGGCTTCCTGAGCAGGTTCTTTTCTTTGGAATACAGTGCTCAGAGTGCTGGACCTTGAGTCAGGAAGACTTAAGTTCAAATATTGCCTCAGACATTTACCAGATATGAGATCCTGGGCAATTTACTTAACCTCTGTCTGCCTCAGTTTCCTCTGCTGTAAAATAGACATAATAGCAACACTTACCTGTCAGGGTTCTTGTGAGGACCAAATGAGATATTATTTGTAAAGGGCTTTACAAACCTTATATTTAGCAATAGTTAAATACTAGCAATTATATTTTTAAAAAAATTTTGTTTTTGAAAAAATTCTGAACTTCAGAAACACTGGATAAAAAGGACACTTCCATATATATGACACATAGTGAGCATTTAATAAATGCTAGTTGACTATCACATAGTAGAACAGAAAAAGATGACTATATACAAAACTGAATTTCTTTTATGTACGACATACTTTTCTTTTTAAATGTCTAATAAATTTAATATGTAACTTTCAAAACAGTCTTTGTTTGTCATTCTTTCTGGTCTTCTATATACTTTAAGAAAGTGTTTGAATGACACACACTTCTTTTTCTTTCTTTTTGGCTACCACATCCTAATCTTCCTCTCCTTCTACCTACTCTGCCCCACTCCATTGGAAAAGACAAAAGAAAAACAAAGCCTGTGTAACAAATAGGTATAGCCAAACAAAACAGATTGCCACATTATCTGGGTCCGAAAAAGCTTCATCATTGGTTCTCTGAAGTATAGCTGGTCATTCATTGAGTAAGCCTTTTAAAGTTATTTCTTTTTACAAAGTCGTTATTGTATACATTCCCCTGGATCTTACTTCAGTCTTCATCAGTTCATACAAATTTTCCCAGGCTTCTCTGAAACTATTCTTTCATAATTTCTTATGGCTCGGTAATGTTATCTTGTACTCATAAAACAATTATAGAAATAGCTAACATTTAGATAGCTTTTTAAGTTTTAAAGAGCACTTTACACACATTAATTCTTATTTCGTCCTCACAACAACCTTGTGGGCTAAGTGCTGTTATCCCCATTTTTATAGACAAGGAGACTGAGCCATATGGAGTTTAAGCGACTTGTCCAGTCCACACCTTGCAAGCTTCATTTTCTTCTTTTGCCATCTTAATTAGTCTGATACGTGTGAGGTGGAACCTCAGAGTCACTTTAATTTACATTTCTGTAGTTATTACTTATTTGGAGCATTTTTTTCATATGGTTTTTGATTGCTCAGGTTTCTTACTTTAAAAACCATCTATCCATAGCCCTCCTTGGATCATTGGGGAATATCTGTTTTTCTTTTAAATTTGAATCAGTTCATTATATTGTATTATATATGAGAATTTCGTCAGAAAAATTTGCTGGGAGATTTTTTTCTCAGTTTTTCTTCTAATTTCATTTGTTTTGGTTTAGTTTGTACAAAAATTTTTTTTATGTAATCAAAATTGTATCATTTTTTGGAAGAGGACTAGTATTTTAATCAAAAGTTGCAGCAGAAGGGTATGACAACTAATGCCATCAAAAAAAAGCTTAGCGAACTAACAGATGAGAAAACTAAGTCAGCTCTTTACATTATGAAGTGATATATAGCATCATGAAAAAATACACTTCCAGAAATTTGTTAAATTTAAGGGTTACAGATCATAAATCCCTTGACTCAAGAGACGAGGGCTGCAATTAGTCACAAAGCTGGAGCATTAGAAATCATTATCAATTGAAGGCCAGTCAGAAAAGAAGATAGATTATTTTAGAAACTTTAATACAACATTAAAATGTGGTTCATTTCACAAAATTTTAATTTGAACAAAGCTGGTTTGGGAACACAGTACATAAAGTGAGGCACACCTGCATATAAGAAGCCTGCCTTCCAGGAGATTATGGTCTCCATAAGATAGTCACATGACAAAGCACTAAGCCAATACATAATTGGACTAGACAAGTGTTAACATCAAATGTATATCTGCTTGTATTTCAGGGTATACGTTTTGTGTGTGTGAAGATTCTAGTTTCCCTTATAATTACTGTTTGGGTCGAAGTCTTCCCCACCTAGCTTCTTCCTGCTCACAATTGTAGCGATCGTAGTGTAATAGTGATAATACTCGCTTACATTTGCAAAGCCCTTATGTTCTCCTTTCATTCTCATAACAGCCTTTTTGTTGAGGTAGTTTGAATTTTATAAATAAGGAAATAGACAAGCTAAATGACTTGTCTGAGATCACATATCCAAGGAGAAGTGGAGACATGACTAAAACCCAGGCCTTCTGATTCTAAGTTCACTCTTCTTTCAACTCTCCCATACCTGGCCATATAGTGATGAGCGAGAGATCTGAGCAGGACGAGTTCAACAACCACTGTGGCAGCCGGTGGTAAGGGAAGCTGTGTGTGTATGTACTCACTGTTGGCAGTGGATGTTCCTGCTGCCGCTGCAGGGTAAAAGGTAGGGGGATGCTCTGGACTTGATGCTAAACAACAGCAAGGAGATAGGAACCAACTAATGGAGGGAGCCAGAGAGGGGATCTCAGTTGTCCACGTACCCACCTTCTTCATTTATGCTTGTTTCAGGGAAATACCTTAAATAAATTTACTGAGATAGTGTTGACTGGCAGGAAAGATTAAATCCTTCGTCGTGTTTTAGTCCATCTCAAATCATCCTGACTCTGCTGGGCCTCATCTGTCTTTTCCTCTCAATAGGTAATTCCAATACTTCCACAGTCCAGTTCTCCAATTCTACCACCTCAGTCCTGGCCACCCTGGCTGCTCTGGCTGAAGCATCGGCTCCCCTTTCCAACTCCCACAGAGCCACAGGTAAGTAACTAGTGAAAGTCCTTTTTATTTTTTCAGATTTAATTTGCATGAAATGAAAAAGAATTGTGCTTAATTAGAGGCAGTCTAAAAAAGGTAATGTGGATTCATTGAACATCAGAAAGAAAAGTTGCTAAGTGATATCATCAGTCAGCTGAATAATATCAGGGAATGTGAGTCATTCTTTTGTGTCCTTGCGACCTTGGTGTGTCTGCTGGGATTCCAGTTGCTTCACATTGAATGAAGTGTTTTAATTTGTATTAAATGATCTTTCAGAGATATCATATGGCATGTTTTGACTCTGATGCTCTTAGAGTCTGAATAGCCAGATGAGATATCTTGTACCAAAATAGATAGGAACATTACCTGTCTCTTTGCCATAGCATGTGTACTCCAAGTTGTCTGGTTTTTATTTTCTCTGATGTTTTTTATAAGGGGGAGAGAGAGATGAGTGCACTTCTGAGATTTAGAGCCTGAACGCCTTCCAGTGCTTGAGCCGTGGCCAAAGGGAAAAGGCAGCTCCCAATACCTGGGTGACAGTTTGGGTTTGGAGGCAGAAAGGAATCCTCCAGTAATATTTCAGGAATCCTCTCAGGGAATCTTTCTTAAAGTTCCCACATAAAAGCAAATAGTTATAATTTATCTCCATCATTAACACTTGAATAGTGATGATGATAAGTTATTCTGTTGCCATTCAGTTCAGTAAGCCTTTATTAAGTCTGCTCTGCCAGGTGTTCTGCTTGTTCTGGTTGGTGGAGTTGACAGAGGCAAAATATGTAAGCCCCTGCCTTCAAGAAGCTTCTGTTTTACCAGGGACCTATGAGGTACATGGAGAGACATCAATATGGGGTCATTGGAGGAGAGGGAGCACTAGTAACTGGGGAGAGAAGGCTTCGTGGCTGAATCCTCCAAGAAAAATGAAGATTTGGAGAGGTAGAAATGAAGAGGAACTGCATTCCAGGAATAACAGAAGTCTTGCAAAAAAAATAGGGAGACAGGAAATGGGCTGTGAGGCGCAGGCAGCAGTTAGTTATTAGTCCAGTGTGGCTGATTCATGGAATGCATAGGCCACGAAGGGCAGGAGTGATAGGAGAGAAGGCTAGGAAGGTAAGTTAGAGTCAGGTTATGAAGGGCCTTCAGTGCCGGCTGAAGAGCCAGTTTCTTGTCCTTTAGCTATTGTAGTTTTCAAATACGAAAGTGACATGATTAGACCAGTGCCTTATAAAGATTATTTTGGCAGCTGTATATCTTTGCCATAGCTCGCTTGTGTTTACACAGATGAGTGAGTATTTGACTACAATTAGAGAACAGAATCTGGGAGAGCAATTAGGAGTAGCGGTCCAAGAGAGAAGTGATTAAGGTCTGAACTTGAGTGGTGGCCATGGGAGTAAAGAGAAGGGGCTGAACCCCCAGCCAGGGTGCTGCCTTCCACCAAGCCTGTCCTCATCAGCCCAGTTGCTAGTAGCCTCCCTTCAGAAATTACTTTGTAAACACAAATATTTAATTTTCTTTGTGCTTTTCCCCCTCCCTATGGAATATGAGCAACTTTGTGGCAAAGATTGCTTCATTTTTCGTATTTATATCTCAGTGCCAAGGGCAGTTAGGTGGCACAGTCTGGAGACTTCCTGGAATCAGGAAGACTCATCTTCCTGAGTTCAAATCCGGCCTCAGATATTTACTACGTGTGTGACCTTGGGCAAGTCACTTCACCTTGTTTGCCTCAGTTTTCTCATCTGTCAAATGAGCTGGAGAAGGAAATGGCAAACTTCTCCAGTATCTTTGCCAAGAAAACCCCAAATGGGGTCACAAAGAGTCAGACATGACTGAAAAACTACTAAATAACAATAGTCTCAGTGCCTGGTATATAGGCTCTTAATAAATACTTATTGAATTGAATTGAATATTTGGATTCCTCTAAGAATAAGGCTCTTGGTCCATGTAGTCATGCTTTTTGTCTTATCAAGGTGACCTTTGATTAAAAACTGTTAAATTTACCTGAACCTTCCCTGGCGAAAATCTCCCTTGCAAGCCTTCTCTGTCTGTCTCGCCGTCTCCTTGTCTCTCTCTCTCCCTCCTTTTCTTTTTCTCTTTCGTTAGTCCTCTGCACTTCTACAGAGGAGGGACTGTGCTTATGCAGACATCTAGTTTTCCTATAAAAGTATTCAAGTATATTCAATCCAAGTATTGCAGACTGCAAACTAACCTATTCCCTGAACTTGACAGTTTGTCTCCTGTCTGTGAGTTCATGCAGTTCTCCCCCTAGGTCTGGAATATATTCCTGTCTTCTCAGCACCTATCAGAGTCTGGGTCTTCAATGCTTAGGTCCCCTGCAGCCTCTTTTGTAAAGCCTACCCCTGATTCCCCCACTCCCCAATAATCTTTCCCTTCTCAGTCTACCTTGTATCATACATAGCTCTTGTGCATTCCATAAACCAGCCACACTGGACTAATAACTGATCACGCTTCTTGAGGGCAGCTAGCAATTGTTTCCTGGAATTTTTTCCCCTTAAGTCGTCCTGCCTGGCACAGTTCCTTGCACATACACTCGTACCAGTATGCATTTGTTAAGTATATCCTATGTGCAAAGTGACAACAACTGAGGAAATTGAAAAGCTCTGCCATCAGACCAGCTCACTTTAAAGGAGCAGACCTTTAGACGTGCGGCACACCACGTAGCTCATTCAGAAATGCCGCGTTTCAGATTTGCTTTTCTTGATATTGCATGAGCCAGGCTGTTCTCTCCTTATTATTATTATTGTTATTATTACCAGGATATTGCGACTTGCTCATGAATTGTTCAGTTCAGCAGGATTTCCAGGTTTCATCTGATTTTGAATGTTATTGTTTCAAGGATTCATAGAGCTGTATTCTCATATTAAAAGTGCTGGGATTGAAAAAAAACCCAACTTTTTATTCCTGTTTTATCTCTAGCCAATTCAGAAGAAATCATGGAGGCAAGTTCTGTTGACTCAGCAATCCAACAAGTGGTGGGGAGTGGAGGCCAAAGGGTCATCACCATAGTGACAGATGGAGTTCCTCTGGGTAACCTCCAGACTGCAATTCCTGCTGGTGGTATTAGCCATCCTTTCATTGTGACTATGCAAGATGGACAACAGGGTGAGCTACTCCATTTGGATGGCTGTCCATTAAAAGACAGAACAGAAATTAAACTCTTGAATAAATGTAAAAGCAAGTTAGGATGAGGATGGACTCGTAGAGGTTGCAGGATACTGCAAAGATTGGCATAAAAACGAAGTCAGGCTGTTTCAGCTTCCTTCACTCCTTCTAAAAATGTCTTGAGGTGAGAAAAGAGTCAGCGTACTCGCCTTTCTCTTTATCGTTATGACTCAGGTGTTGACCAAACGTATGACTTCTGTTCAGAATCCCACACTTCTCATTTGCATGATGCTATGTGAGACTTTTCCCTTCCTCATATTCATTGAAAAAAAATAATTTGTGTCTGTATTGAGAAATGTGAAAAGGAATAAAAACTTACAGTACAATTAGATCTTCTCAGGCCTGTTTAGAAAATTATTGATGATAAGCTCATCTACACAGTTTATGTTCCCAGATTCTTTTAAAACTTATTTGGTGCTCTATTACTGAAATTGTTGAGTGGGTGAAAGTTGCATTAATTGGAGTAAGAGGCTAAATTCATTAGGATTTTTGTCTGTATGTAAAATATGCTAGTGTTGGAGTGATTGGCATTATGTTTATTTGGCTTGCTTCTGAAAGCAGCCTGGTGTAGTGGCTAGAGAACTAGCCTTTAATCAGGAGACCTCCTGGCCCCAGGGCCAGTCATTTAACCTTTCAGTGCCCTGGGCACCTCTCTCAGACAGAGAAAGTGCCAACCTGAATTGGGAGAGACAGTGTTCACCTGAAAGTTCTCTATTGGATCGAAATTACAGGTCTAGGCCCTATCCCTATCCATAGCTTACTCTTAATAGAAGAATTCGGGATAAGAATTGTGGTTGACACACCGTTAAATTTACATTCTGTGAATTATCCACATTTACAGATTACCTCCAGCAGATTTTGAGTCCCTAGGTTGATCTCTAGTGGGTGAGGCAGTGGCGGTGGGAAGAGGCTCAGACTTACTGTCCCTTGAAGTAAAGTCAAAGAATACAAATTAGTTGTAAAGTCAGCCTGAGTTAAATTTAATGAGGCAAATAGACCAAAGGCAAAATACAGAAAGTCTGTTTTAGATGATCTTTGCCGTAGCTCCTTTCCGTTAACACAGATAAGGAGAGATCCGCTATAGTTTCTTTACTGTGAACTGTAACATCTCCTAAAGTTTTATTCTGTTGTGAATGGCACAAGATGGTGCTTTAGGTCTTCTTCAGATTGTTCCTGCTATTTCACTCCATCTCCATTAATCCCATTAGTAAACATACCTCCACACCAAACCTCCACACCACACTACACAAAAAAGAAAATTAATTGTTTGTTTTTGGTTGTTCACCACACAGCGTGACTAGCACCACTGTCTTCAAAGCTTCAGTAGTTTTGACTATATACCCCTGCTCCCTTAAGAGCTTTGAAATGTTTCCATAGTCTTCTCTGGGTTCTCCAGAGAGTGTATATAATAAAGGGTATCAAATTAAACCTTTCATTGTTGATTTCTTTGAGTAGAGAATCCCCAAACCCACAGAAAACAAGACCTATATTTTTTATTGTTTATTCACTTCCTCCCCTTGGTGTCCCTTGGCTTGTAGTTCTAACTGTACCTGCTGGTCAGGTTGCAGAGGAGACCGTTATTGAAGAGGAAATAGAAGAGGAAGAAGCAGCTGGGGAGCTGCCAGTGGCCAAGAAACAAAGAAGAGAAGATGTGACAGACAGTGTGGATGAAACCAAGGTAATGTTCTTGGCATTGGTGGAGGAGAGAAGGGGCCAATGAGGTGAGGAGGGAAAAGGTTCCTGGGAACAGCCAGGGCAGAGGCTTAGAGTTGGGACTGTCATGTGGGAGGAGCACCAAGACGGCCGGCACAGCTGGATAGCAGAGTGCTCCTGAGGGCACTAGGTACCCCTCGAGCTCAGGATGAGTAGGAGGCTGACGTGCTCAGACTGCAGCTTTAGGAAGACCACCTTGGCAGCTAAGTGGAGGATGGATGGCTCAGGGAGGCCAAGCAGGGGGCCAGGCGGTCATCCAAGTAGCTGGTGTGAGTGTAGAGAAGGGCCTGTCCTCGACCGATGGTATGAGCATAGGGCAAGACTGGACATCAGATTAGGTTTGTGGGTGGGGTGAGTAAGAAGAAGAAGCTAGTGTGTGATAGGAGAGAGGAGGGTCTGGGAGAAAGAGAATTTACTCTTTTCTGGATCTGTCCAGTGTGAAACGCCAATGGGACATCTGGTTGGAGATGCTTACCAGGCTGTTGGGGATGGAGGACCAGAGCATTTTCTTCCCACCCAGGAGGTAGGCAGACATAAATAGACTCTGGTTTACTTTTATAGGAAGACCCACAGAGAGAACTGCTCCAACAGCAGCTCCAGGAGGCCAATCGCAGAGCCCAGGAATACCGACATCAGCTGCTAAAGAAAGAGCAGGAAGCCGAACAGTATCGTCTCCAGCTGGAGGCCATGTCCCGGCAGCAGCCAGATGGAACTGAGATCCCTATGGTAGAGGAGGTGGCTGAGGTGGACGCTTTGGTGGTTACGGAAGAAGAGGTGGAAGGGAGGGGGACAGAAGTTACAGGGTCAGCAGGGACTGTGGAACTGCATGCTGATGTTGCCATGGAAACTGTGGCATCTTAACATTCAGGCCTCTACCCCGCGTCCCCCTTTATTTTCTTCCTTTAAAAACAAAAAAACAGGAAAAAACTTCTAAGAATGTTAAGAAATACCAAGGACATTTTAAAAAGAAAATAACAACAGGACACAGCCCTGTGGGCTCAGGAGATTTCTTCATACAACTGGAAAATTATAAATTACAGGGAGATGTCTTCTGAGACCCAAAGAATCAGGACCAAATTTCTCAGCTCACAAAATTTGTTTCAAGCATAAATATTTAGGGGGCTTTGTTTGCTTTTATAAATAGATCTCTAATTTTAAATCCCCAGAGTTCTATATTTGTTATGATAACTCCCCTACACACCCAGACTCCTTAATCATATTACCAGCACGTGACCTGAAATTTGCCTTGGACTTACAAAGCATGCCTGCCTGCTAGATGAGATTTGGAGAAGAAAAGGGAATACTCTTGCGTTCACAATATCTCCGTCTCATCTGCCCTGATTTGCCTGCTCTGAAAACAACTGTTTGAAGCTGTTTTATGTCACAGCAGAGGTGCAAGTTTAAGAAATTAAAGTTTTGACAGCCAGGGTTGCCAGGACTTATCCAGAGTGGCCTAAGTGAAGCCTGGCAGGGCTCACCTGTGGGGTGTGTCTGCCCTCAGTGGGAAAGGGCAGCAGGAGTTGGGAGGCTGTTTGGAGAGTCTGCTCAGGGCTATGGAATCAGGGTATGGCCTTTAAAAGAGAAGTGTTTTTTTGTACCTCATATTCAGCCCAGCACATTCTTGACCTACCTGTGCCTTTACCTGGTGTTTCAATTCATCCACTCATAGATGCAAAATATCAGAGCATTGGCTGAGAGTTTCTTTGTTCTGTGTTCGAGGTTAGGATGAGTAAATTTGCCTAATTATTTCTCTCCCTTCATGTCTGCCTTCCCCCCAGCACTTAGTAAAGTAGAATTCTGCCTTTAGTGAGTGTTAACACATGTTGAGCGACTAAATCAGAACTATCAGTGTTGTAAAATGAGGAGGAACCAAAGACTTTACCAAGGACTACTTACACAACAAAACAAAAAACACATGCCATTTGAAAAGTGTTTTCTGCCTTCATTTTTCATATGTGCCAATGTAGAGTTTGTTTTCCAGAAAAAAACTGTTTATAAAGGGAGAAGGGGAATGCAAGGGTGGGTTAGGGTTATATTTCAGAGAAGGGGCCCCCTCCCTCTAGCTTTGTTGTCTCTCTTCTTTTGTTGCAAAACAGGGGAAGAAACCCAGAGAGAGATGAGCCAAGTAAACACTCGAATGACTGTTTAGAATATGGTTGTCTTAATTAGTGATCATGGGGAAAACATGCATTTTTAATTTGGAAAAAAAACTCGACAGTTAACATGGCTCCATTTACCTTGATTAACCAAGCAATTTGATGCAGTTTTCCAGAGTTTCAGAATCAATTTGGGCTTAGAATAGATTGAAAACAGAACTTCAAAAACAAATTTAACAATTGGATTTGGCTCTATTGCTGTATATTCATTTAATCAGTTTTAGAAGTTGGTCTCAGCTAGTGGCTCCCTCAACCAGGCCTTCCTCAAGCCTTCATTGTGGCCTTCATGGAGCAGGGTGGCTCTTAGAAGCTTCCCCTGGCCTGGGAAGGAGACCTGGGCTTTACATCCTCTTGGTTCCACTTGGGGTATTTTATTTGTTTTCAGCTTCCCTTTGGGGAGCCAGGGATTAGGGGTGGGTGTGTGTATGTGTGTGCGCGTGCACGAGCTCAAAGCGGGAGAGCTGAACAAAGCATTTCAGGGGACTTTTTGTTTTCTATTCTCTCTTCATGTGTTGACTTGAATGCATTTTTTCAAACCCATAGAACCTCTTTAGGCCAAAGAACCTTGGCTTCTAGACATGATGTGGGTGATGCAGGTTTGTCCTACTTTCCCTTCTTTGTCTGGCATTTGTATGTTTTCTTCTGTGCATCCAAAAATCCCTCTTCCTCCCTCCCATTTTGATTGGCGCATTGATATAAGTTACTCTTGACTTCTTTCCCCAAACCTCTGCCCATTTCTTGAATGTCAGTGTTCCTAGCAGGTCATGAAGGTAGGTTGTAGGGGTATTTTTGGTGGTTACAAGGGCATATTAAAGGCTTGTTGGTATGAAAGAGTGGACCAGCATACCCTGTCATCTTCATTCCTTTGGAATAGAGAGTTTAGTGCTCAGGAGAAGGGAGGTAGGAGCTTGGACTTTGGTTACATGACAGGGTGGTTTGAGAGGTTGGTTGATGTTAAATGATAGTAATTCCCATAGGTCTGTGTATCTTCTTGGGATTTGCTGGGATAGGTAAATTGCCCTAGTCCTAGGGAACCACGCGGCAGCTCTTTTTTCCTTACTTGATCTGGCTTTAGAGGGTCAGAGAGGGCTTATTGGCAGAACAGCCACAGAGGGTTAGATGGAAGCTCCCATTCCCCAGGCAGATGGTTAGAGAGTTGGTACTAATGAGAAGGAAATTTGTGGCCCCAGGGGTTGTCTCTCTTAAAGGCTGCTTCGGAAATGTCAATATTACTGTCAGGAACCCTTGGGCTTACGTTTGCATTTTAGTCTAAGGGTGATCTGTCTTGTTCATTCCTCAAAAAGGAAGAAGTAGGAATTCCTTCCTTTTCAACTTTAGGGAAAGTGAGGCATGAATTTGTAGCAACCCTTCCTATCACTGCGCCTGTGGGGACTTCTCCGTTACAAGAACTAGTTTCAAGATGTATATGTACATAGTACGTACATATGTACACATGGACACATCTGTGTTTGTTTTTATGTCTCACTCCCTCCCTCCCCCCCACCATAGTTTTAAATAATACTTCTTCTCAATTCAGTAATGCCAGGAATCTGTGACATATGAAATTACTTGTTTTCTTTATTTTGCTTTAAAAGAACTGAATTCTTCATAGGGCTGTCCCATTAGAGTAGAATTGTGTGACTTAGATGTTTTATTGGTGCTGTGTGTGTGTGTGGGTGTGTGTACATGCAGGCATGCATATATAGATAAACAGAGACACATACTTTCTCCATGTTTTCTTCTCCTCAGGGTTCAACTCCGAGGAAAAACTATGTAGAATGAAAGTGTTAAGGGATCTGTAAGAAGTATTTTTTTCTCCTTAGATTATTGCAAAGGTGGGAGGGAGAGAATGGAGACTATTCCTTTCTTGGTTTGGGTTCCTTTGTGAAGACTGCTCTTTGGGCAGCCGTGAAGAAGGCTGTGAAGCGAGTATCCACAATCTGCTGGTACTGGGCTTCTAAAGGCTTTGCTTGGCATGTGGTGTGACTGGTGCTGTGAGTGCTAGATGTTTTATAATGGCATCAAACATGGCAGATAGGCTCCATAATTCAGTAGGATGGACTAAGTGTCTCTCTTCACTATGACTGTTATCCAAAGTGGAGCCAGAAAAGAGGGAGCAGACTTTCTGGGCCTCTCCTTCCTCACATTGGGAGTTCCCATCCCCACTCCCCCAGTGACTTTTGTCTTTAGATCAGATGATGCTGGGCCAGAGTTAATTTTCCCAGAAAACGCAGTCTAAATGAAGACGTTTCTTTTGTGATTTCTTTGGACTTCTGCCTTATGCTTTATTTCTAGCAATGCACACCCAACCTTGAAAGGCTGGAAGCAGAAATTAGGGTGAGGTGAATTTTAATGCCTTCTATGCTGCTTTCTGTCACACATGATGGCTAAATACCCCCAATTCCTGTTCATTTGATGAACTCTGAATGCACACCTTACATTCTGCCCAGGGACCACCAGCAAGAGAGGCCATGAGTAGCTTTGAATCCCAGGTGCTGTCTTTTCTGAGCCTCACAGGGCTGAAAGGGATGGAGCTGCTGGTGACATTTTCTAGACTGTGTAATAGCAGTCATGGTATTGTCAGGAAATTGTGACCCCAAATCTCCACCTCACATCCCCTGCCTCTCTGACCCCATTGCACTTACCACAATGAGGTTTTTCCACACAGGGGGAACGTAATCACTTGGTCATTTCCATTCTCTGTGTGGGAGTTCGTGTGTCTCTCTGCCCTTCCCCCTCCAGGCCCCTGTCCCTTTCCCTTCCACCCTGGCCATGTTCTGGAGGGTGTTTCTGAGAGTTGATGTAGGTTGTGACCTACAGCCATGCTGCCCTCTCTGCTTCAGGGATCTTGCATTGTTACCAACAATGACAGAATCTCCCTCCCTCAGCTTTGCCTTTTTTACCAGCCTTCTATTCCCCATTCCCCAGTGTGCCTCTCCCCCTCAGACCGCTCAGCACAAACCATTTCTCCAAGTGCCCTCAATTTTTCAAGTTGTCTGACAGTTTTATATACAAGACACTTTTAGGGAAACCTAAATATTTTCCTTTTTTCTATTTAGGATGTCATTGAAATAGTGTTTGATTCTGATGAGTGCATATGTATACATATACAGATATATATTATATATGTTTACAATTTTTGTACAATTGTTTTAAAAATAAAGATGTTTCTTAATAAAATGCCAAAGTTTTACTGCCTCTGGTTGTCTTGCTACTTCTGCCTCTGGCAAAAGCTATACACCTTACTCCAGCATCTATCAGATATGGAACTTCATTCTGAACTTGTCTACTGGGGTGTTCATCCCTTCTTTGTTTCATCAGTCTCCTTCCTCAGCTGGCTCCCACACCCTTTTCCTTTTCTTTCTCTGACCTGTTTTATCCTGGTAGACAGCTACAGAGAGGCAGAGAATGATATGGGAATGAGTTAGGCAACTGAACTTTCAAGGTATGGCCTTCCTGCGAAATTAATGTCATCCCCTTCCCTACCCCCCAATGTTTCCCTGTGAACAAATCTCCAGGGAGGAGAGATGGAGGAAATGCCTCGCCCTTGTGTGGGGTGAGACCAGTGCTGAGGGACAGAGATGCCATAGCCCAGAGAAACAAGAAAACGGTAGATCTGTGCCGACAGCAGTTCCTAGCTAATGGGGTGATTAGCAGATGTCTCAGAGGTTATGTTTATGTGTATGTATTTCTTTGGGGGCACTGAAAGGACAGGTAAGGAGTTTAAGGGGATATAGAGAGAATTAATATTCTTCACCCCCCCAAGTAGTCTGTGGGTAGATTTCAAGGGGGTTGTGAACTTGTATGGGGGAAAAACTATTTCAATATAATTGGTTTCCTTTGCAATCTTATGTATCCTGCGCATTTAAAAACATTCAGAGAAGGTTCCCATGGGCTTCACCAGGCAGCCAAAGGTGGGTGAGGGTGGGGGCAGGGGTGGGGTAAGGGTCCATGAAACACCTGTTGTAGGTGTAGGACCTAGTAGATTTAGCCAGAAGTTATATCTTCTAACCACCACCCATCTCTAAAAAATATTTTCCTTAAAGCAAAGTTCCTGGAAGAAGAGTAGTGGAGGGTGGGGTGCAAGGGTTCAAGGTTCACTGATTCTTAATGGAAGGAGAACCACAAATAGAGACCACTTTATTCATGTTACCTCCTCTACCTGAGTTGGGCCCCTTCCACCTCCAAAAAGTGTAACTGGTAGGTAAGAAAACGTGGTTTAATGTGGAAGCCATTCGTACAAAAGCCAGTCCTGTTCATATATATAAGAAGTTCCAGAAATAACAAGGTGAGTTGGCTAAGAAGCTCCCAGAGCAACCTATGGGGTTACTCACAGTGAGGTTTAAGCCTGGTCATAGTCCTAAAATCATGCCAGGGGGGAGAATTAGGCAAGTAAAGAAAAACCGCTAAAGGTCAAAGCTGTTCTCTTTTCAGAGCTGCTGCCAGCTTGAGGGGCTGAGGGAATCTTGTCTCTTCTCCTCAGGTTGTCTCTTAGCTGGTGAATTGTTTCCTAGCTGGTTCAGAATATTATCTTAGTGCCAGAAACCCATCTCTTTTTACAAATGCGAGAACTTAATTCAAGAAAAATGCAAAGATGAAATGTGGGAAACTCTCCTGGGTCTTATTGTCTTGTTGGTGAGATCACTCCCAGGAAAATTGGGGGTGAGGGGCTGTTGACTGGCAACATCTTAGGAAGGAACTTACTGCTATTAACCAAATGCATGCCTGAGCCTTACTTGTCGGGACGGGATTGCAGCAACTATTAAAATCTCTCTAGGTATTATCATGCCTACTAAAAATAAACAAATTACCTCTTCATCTTAGAGTTCAGTTTTGTTCTTTGCCCTGAGTCCTCAGAATTTTGAAGGGTCAGTTTCTGATCTTCAGAGGGCAGAAACTAAATTAGGAGTTCCAAGATGTATGATGAGGTACCTAGGGGACATTAATCTGAGTTACCACGGTATGGCTCAGGCCCCTAGTGACTGAGCCTCCTTAGAGCCCATGAGGGCAGGGCAGCTTTTCCAAGCTGGTGATCGTGGAACCTTCTGTGTTTCAAATCCCTAGAGCCTGTCACAAGGTGATGGACTCTGTCCCCCAAGGGCCCTGCTTTCTCCACAACCTTCTAAGGTGCCTCTGGGATCCCAGCTTGGAAATCCTTGCAGGAGAAATCAGCTTCTTATTGTCAGCTTCTGATCCTTCTGTAGACCAGATGTAAAGCGCAAACAGAAGACAGCTAGGAGCACTGATTTCTAAATCAGATTTCCCCATTTACTGACATCACTACTAATTGATTTGAAATCAGGTGAAATTTTTAAGTATGTGTGAATTGTACCCTGGCAGTTCTTAAATTAAAAAATTAGTATTCTTCACAATTAGCTTCAAATAGGACCTGATAAAATGAATTCACTAGGCTGTTCATTGCAAGAGACCCTGAAGGAAGATAAACTTTAAGTTTTATAAGACCGTGAGATCCAAAATGAGACTGGTGTACATCTTTCATTTGGCCATCATCTGCGGCAGCTTCATTGTATAGCTTAGGAGACAGGCTCAGACGTGAAATGACTTATTCAAAGTCACACAGTAAATGTATTATGTATATCCTACTGCCCTTAGAACAAAATACCAGCTTATCCTGGCATTTAAAGCTCTCTACAATATGATCCCAGCTGACTTTTCCATGATTTTTTCATGTTAGTCTCCTGTGGAAACTTCCACTTAAACTAGGAGCAGGTTGGCAGACCTGGAGTCAAGGGATCTGGGTTCAAACCTTAAATCTGCCATTTTCTACCTGGGTGATCTTAAGCCAATCAATTTACTTCCCTGGGCTGGTTTCTTCATCTGTAAAATCGGGCCTTATGTACAACCCCCAAAGCCCTTCCTGGCTCTAAATCTATGAACCTGTGACTCTCCTAACTTGGAAAACAAAACAAAACAAAACTGGCAGTATTTGTTCTTCTCCTGCAGAGACAATGGAGAGATCACTGGGCACAGAGTCAGGAAGAACTGAGTTCAAATCCAACCTCAGACACTTCCTAGCTGTGTGACTCTGGGCAAGTCACTTAGCCTCTGTTGGCCTTAGTTTACTCAATTTTAAAATGGGGTAACAGCACCTAACCTCTTAGGATTGTTATGAGGATCAAATGGGACGATATTCGTAAAATGCCTGCCACACAGTAGGTGCTTAATAAATGCTTGTTTACTTCCCTCCCCTTGATCACATCAGCTTTACTCTATTGTTTATGAATTTCTTTTCAAGGTAGTATTTACCACAATGGTGGCACCAAACCTTGGTTTGGAGAAGATACTGGTATGTCACATGTCTGGGAAGATTTCCCCTTCCTTTCATACTGGTTAGCTCTCACAATAGGGTGGTTCTATTCTCATAAGGATGTCTAGGTTGCACTCACACTCTATTAGCAAATCTAGACTATTGTTCAGGTTTCCTGAATTGCTTGTTTTACTGTGGTTCCCTCTACATAGAATGGACATTCGCCACATTTATCAGTTCCTAAAATACATGAGGCACTGTTGGAAATCCTCTTCGGTCAATCAACAGGCGTTTATTAATAATTACCTACTATGTGCCAAGCATTGTAGATATGAATACCAAAAAAAGGATCCCTCCTCTTGAGGAATTTGCATTCAGAAGACATTTCCTGTTCAGAAGAAGTCCTGCAACTGTGGGTGTTAACCCAAGGCTCTATGCCAAGCCCCTTTCTCTTTTCACTCAATACCATCTCAGTAATTTCATCAGCTCCCATGGGTTCAATTATCATCTTTATGCAGATGTATCTGAAATCTATAGAACCAAGCCCTGGTTTCTCCCATGAGTTAGTCTTGTCATGTCCAACCACCTCTTGGACATCTCCAACTGAATGTCCTTGCACAGCATCTCAAACTCAACATGTCCAACACAATTCATTTTCTCACCCCAACCCTCCCCATTTCAGAACTTCCTCACTGATGTGGAAGGCACCATCACCCTCCTGCGTCACTCAAGTACCACAACCTTGGTACAACCTCAACTCCTTACTCTTACCCCCCCACATCCAATCCATTTCCAAATTTTGTGGTTTCTACTTTTACAGTCTCTCCTATAGATTCTTTTTTCTCCATTTATATGGCCACCAACCTAGAAAAGGACCTCCTCTCCTCTTACTGGACTAATGCAATAAATGATTTCCTTGCCTAAAGTCTCTCCCCACTCCAATTCATTCCCCACTCACCAGGTTTCCTTCTCCTTGGGATGGACCCTTCTTGGGAACAGAGACTTTGCCTTTCTTAGCATCAGGTATATAGTATGCACTTAAAAAATAAATGCTTGTTGGACCACCAACAAAACCACTTCTTAGGGTAGCTAGGTGGCAGTGAATAGAGCACAGGCCCTAGAGTCAGGAGTTCAAATTCAGCCTTAGACACTTGACACTTAGTAGCTGTGTGATCTTGGGCAAGTCATTTAACCCCAATTGCCCTGCCTTCCCATCAAAAAAAATAAATTAAACCACTTCTTACCTAGAATGGAGCCCACCCTTCCCAAATCTCTCATTTTTTATTTTAACCCCAGCTAAGCATTTATCGCATTATAGTATTTTAAGCTCTTTCCTCACCTCCCAAAATACAACTAAATTGAAACAAATGCCTCAATTTTAGTTCAGTTTTGTGTCTCCAGCTTTGCAGGGCTAGCTTCTGGACGGTATTACAAGTGTGCTACGCTGTAGCCCCTGTAATATGGCACTCTAGTGTTTCTGTAAATCACGCCTCCCTCCCCCCAACACACACTTCGGCTGTAAAATGGGATCTTCCGTTTTCCTGTATCTCCAGAGCTTAACAGAGTTGATGCTTAATATAATAAAGGTGTCGAAGTGAACCACTGAAATTAGGCAGCAATGCAAAATTAGGGTAGCTGGGGGGTAGGGCTGAAAGCAGTTAAAAGAGCTTCCTGCAATTAAAAACCGAAGCCAGGCCACCACGGCTGATGGGTGGAAGTGAGTGGAGCCATTGCATTAGGAGCTGGAAGGGGCCTTTGGGATCGCCCAGAAATCACCCATTCTTCTTGCAGATGAAGAAAGTGGGGATTGCTAGGAACGCGGTGCATGTGGCAACAGCAGCCTCAGAGTGGGCTGGGGGAGCCAGCAGAAAGCTGAGCGTGAAGGGCCAGAAGAGAACCGTCCCTGAGCTGGCGGGTGGGGAGGCCCAGATTTTAGACCAGGAGGAGGACGCAGAGCTGTACTAGGAAAAAGGGCAGCTTCAGAGATGGGGGGGGGGGGGCGGGATGCTAGAAAGGCAAAGCCCTCGGACTGTACAGGGGCGAAGCCAAGGCGCAGGGCCAGGAAAGCGCCGGGGTTTTAGAGAGTGAGCGAGGGGGCAGGCTGGGAGCGGGTAGGGGGTATACGTAGGTCAGCAGCTCCGAGCTCCCGCCCCTCTGCGATCGGCGCCAAACGCGCACCGAGCCTCCTGCGCCGCGCCGCAGCCTCGCAGCACAGACCCCACGTGGAACCCCCGGGAGACGCGGCTGGAGCCGCCGATTAAAGGTCTCTGCGCCGGGCGCGGGGCGGGCGGGGCGACAGAGTGGGGGCTGGTCGTCCTTCCCATTGGCCCTTCTCGATAAGGGACGGGCGTAGCCAGCCCCGCCCCGAGGAAGGCAGGGCGGGGCCCGCCTCAGCGCTATAACCGCGGGGCGGAGAGCTGCGCGTGCGTAGGTGAAAGCCCATTCCGGGCGCCCTTCACGCGGGGGTGCGCGAGGCTGTGGTCTCGGGCCCAAGCTCCTGCCCAAGCCCTTCCCCCACCCAGCGCAATACCACCGTCTTGGGGCTTGCATAAACCCACCCTACCCAGTGCCCCCCCCCCGCCCTTCCTCCCAGCGGGGAGCTCTCCCCTCGCCGGACTCCTCGCGCCCCCCGCCCAGCCCACATCGTAGGCGCTTAGCAGCGTCCTCCCGGCATCCTCTTCCCCACCTTTGGCTCGCGCTCCCTCCCTCCATCTGCAAAAGCCCTGGAACCTTGGAAATTGCCTTCCCGCATCCCCACCCACCTTTTCCTCAATTCCCTAATTGAGGAAACCTTTCCTGATTAACTCCGCCGGGACCTTAGCCACTCCAACTGCTTTACAAAAGCCGAGAGGGAGATGCATAACAGAAGCGGACAAACCAGAGAAATTATGAGACATTTCTGGCACCATTCCCTGCCCCATTAGTAAACAGACAGTAGGTCAGGGTCACATCGTTGTATTGGGGTGAGAGAAGGCTCCTACACAGTAGGAGGTGATGATGTCTCGGGTAGCCCCGAGAACACTGTACACTATACAGACATACCCTACCCCAATCCCCCAATCGTGGACATCCCCAGTCTGGGGGTCCCAGACTATGGAGGAAGCTGGGAGGGGAAGGGCTAAGGCAGCTTGGCTGGAGGAGACAGGGGTGGGAGCCCCAGCCAGCTCCCACTAAGTAGGGCTGGCTCACAGTGGTTGGAGGGCGAGGTAAGACCTCCCCCATTACCCAAACCCCTGGAGACTAGGGGCAACAGGGAAAGGCTAGGATGAGAGTCAATAAATAAGCCCAAGATGGGCAATAAGTACAGGACAAGAGAGGTCCAGAGTCCAGGAAGGATGGAAGCAGGCAATGTGATTAGTGAGTTATTTGTCCATTTGGGAGTCTTCATTGCCATTACCCTTTCTAGGCAGGGTAGTTACCATCAATAGTCAAAATGGCCACCAGGAGGGGCTGCTTGGGAGGGGGAGGTCACAAGGAGAGGAGCCTTTGGGGGCAGCTGTGGCTTCTCCACATTAACCCTCTTCAGGGCTCGTCCCCTGTGTCCCTCAGGCCGGCCAAGGTACAGAGGGTACCTTCCGTGACCCCCAGAATATCGTGAAGTTCCCGCTGAGGGGACTCGAGTCAGCAGGCCTGGGGGCACCCGGTGTGGTGAAGGGGATATGCCCCGGGTGCCTCCAATCCCAAGTCGAGGAGCAGGGGCAGATAGTGAGGGGCGCGATGGGTGTGGGCACTTCCCATCCGGGGGAACGTCCAGCCGGAGTGGAGGGGTACAGTCTCGTGGGAGCGGAGAGGAGCCAGAAAAGAGGGCATGGGCTGGCTCCGGTGGGGGGACTCGGGACTGCACCCGAGTGGCCAAGGGGAGAGGGGTACAGGGATTACTTGGGGACAGAGCCTCTGTCCCTTTCCTGGGAGGCTGAGGAGCATGGAGATAGCGAAGCAGTTCCTCTAAGGTGGTCACTTCAGCCTGGCCAGGACAACCAGGAGGGGGTGGCCTCACCAACACCCTCGGGGCAGGTCCAGGGCCACTTCGGCAGTGGGCAGAGCTATCCTTGGCATTGTTCCCGTTATGGTTCCATTCCCAAGGCCCCTGGACTGGTGGGAGTTGCTTGACTGGAAGCTCTGGTGTGGATTCAGGGGTGGGCAGGCAGGCCAGCTCTGGTGCAGGCATGCCCTCAGTGGGTGGTAGGAATGTGGTATAGAGCTGGGGCACTGGGGGCGAGTCACCATCCTTCATTTGAGGGGGTGGGTCAGGACCCCCACCGTGGAGCCTGGCCAAGCTTCGGAGAGAGAGGGGGCGTGGGAGTCCAGGGGTCTCAACATCCTTGTTCCCCCTGTGAGTGTGTCGATAGGCATGACGACAAGCACAGGAGACCAGGAAACCAGAAATAGAGGCCCCCAGGGCAAAAGCTGCTGCCACACTGGCCAGGAGGAGCGGCACAGGGACCGTGTGAGGAGATGAGGCATGGGGGGGATCTCGTCGAACACCTGAGGGGACAGAGAGACACTTAACGGTGGAAGTGGGGGACAAGGAAAGAGGTTATGGGAAAAGTGAGAAATGCCATCCAGACAGTTAAGCCTGACCCTCATCCCTTGAGCTGCAGCCTCAACTCCACTGCATATAGCCTTGACCTCCCCTCCCAAACCACAGTCAGACTTTGGCTCAGCTCCTAGACACTCACACCCCCACAAAGAAGGGATCCCAGGACTGAGATGTCCCTGGGCCTGAGTCCTGCCACCCCTGAAGCCATGCTGAGAACACCTTCCATACTCTGTCCATGCAGAGGGAGTTGGTGCTGAGAGGAGGCCCAGGTCTGAGGAGGGAGGAGGCAACCAACGGAACAGTATTAGTAAGAAGCAAACCCGGCCACTAAGGTGTTAAATTCCCTGGGATGCAGCAACCCCCACCAAACCACAACACCCTCCATTACCTGCCTTACCCTCTATGTGAGCCCGAAGAGTGGAGGGCGGGGACCAGGGGTGGGCATCATTGGGGGGACTGGGGGCCTCAGGGGGAGGGCTGGGACCCAGAGGCTCTGGTGACAGAGACCAAGTCAGAGCCAGTAAGGTCCCTACTCTCAGCCACTTTCCCCAGAACAATTCAAACAGATGGATTAGCCCGCCCCCCTTCTCACTGAACCCAAGAGTCCAGGAGTGCAGCCTCAGTCACCACCCCCAGCCCTGGGATCTGGAAGATTAGAGGGAAGAGTTGCTGACCACTCCCTGACCACCACTCCCACCTTCCCAGTCATACTAGCAATTTCAGATTCTTGGGAATGAGGTAGTAAGGGTTAAGCAAGCTGAATCTAAGGTTATGGGACAGAAGAACTCACCATAGGCAGAATCCCCTGGCCCTGAATGACTCCCAGTGGCCCCATCTGTGAGGTGGGAGAAAAAGGCAGCATGAAGGAAAAAGAGGGAGATCAGGAGTCTGATGCCAAAGAGTTGGGGAAGAGGCAGAGAAAAGATTGAGAGACGGTGAGAGGGCGAGCGGTGGTGGTGGTGGGGGCAGCTATTAGGGTGGTGGCCATTATAGCTTCCCCTTACCGTGGCAGTCTCCTTCCTCCATGACTTCCCTGTCCCCATCCTGCTCCAGGTCAGTCCTGGGGATGAAGAAGAGAAGTTCAGCGCTCAACTCAACCCTGCTTCCGCTCCTGCATTCAACTGCCCCTCTTCCCCTCGCTGCCAGCTGCAGAAATGGGGACCCACCGAGCCCTCACTCACCAGATGGGTCCCCTGACATCTACGCAGCCTTTGAAGCTTCCCCAGCCACAGTACGGGTCCTGGGAGTCAAGACAGCTTCTGGGGGGAAAATGAGTCCCACAGGTCTGGGGAAGAAGCAGGGGGCAGGGGAAAAATCCTTCCCCCTTACCCTGCTTCTTGGCTCCCATAGTACCAGTAATAGTAACTAGCATTTATATAGTGCTTCGAAGTTTGCAAAGATGAGCATTTGAGCCTCAGAATCTTCTGATTCTATAGACATTATCGTCCTCATTTTACAAATGAGCAAAGGGGCTCATAGAGATGAAGTAACTAATGTGTCCTGGTCACGGAACTTGTAAATATCAGAGGCAGGATTTAAGTCCTAGTTTTCCTGTATGAGTCCAGCGTCCTGCCCTCTACGGCAGGTGTCTCACTCATGAATGACCCAGCCAACAAAACTCCCAAATATAGGCTTGAACCAGATTAAGATACAAGTGGAAAATGTTTAACGAGATAAATAAAAATACAATAAAACATAGATAATGTTAATTTGTGGTTGTCTAAGCACTGCGTGGTCCTCAAGATCCCTTTCTATTTGGGCTCTGTCCTCTCTTGCCTCCCATCCACACTGCTCTCTACCTAAAACAGATTCTCTGGGTCTTCCAATCCATCTTCCTTCCTCTCACTTCTCTATTTCCTAGGTCCTCCCACCATGTCCCCATCAGTTCTATTTGTCCCTAAGTAGTCTACATACATGTCAGCTCCCTCCTCAGCATCTCTTACCTTTGACAAGCACCATGCCTGGTACATCGACTGAGAGGCATGTGGACAACACAGCCAGAAAAGGCCACAAAGAGCCTGTGGCCATCAGGATCCAGCACCAGGCCGAGAACCCGGCGGGCTAACTGCGCTAATCGCTTCCCACCACACCTGGGAAGAGGACAGAGGTAGGGACTTATAAGTGAGGCTCCTTACACAAGAGTAAACAGTGAAGAGACAGAGCAGGGCCAGAGAGATGAATTGGAACTTCTGTGTTGGGGCTCCCCATATGCTCCCCAGGACATCTGCTCTCCCACTGGAGAATCCCTTTCTCTTCCCCACCAATGACTCCCAAGCATCCTTTACAGTCTCTGCCAAATCAACTGTGATAATACATATAAACTAGCCTGTAAACCTTCAAGTGCTACATTAAAAGCAGTTTTTATGGTGGCCAAGCTCTTTTTGAGTCCCTGGAGAAGGGACTCCAGTGTCCAAGTTCTCAGGCCTATTGCTTCCCACTCCAATTTTGCCAATGTGTCCTAGATCTAACCCCAGGGATAAAAAATTGAATCTGGCTTTCAAAGACCTCACCGGGAAGAGCTGTAGGTGTCAATCTCCTCCAATAAGATTGGCTCGGTGTTACCATACCCCCCTCCTGGGGGGAGCACCTTCAGTACCGTCCCATCCTCAGTACCCAAGAAGAGGACAGTGGTATTGCCATGGCTACCAGCTGCTCCATCCACAGCCACCTGGGTCAGCAGGGCTCTGGAAAGGTATAATTCTCGAGTCAGTTAAGGGAGAGGGGGCCTCATACTGCAGACCTGAGATGGTCAAGTTGGGGAGTCTGCCCTCCCTAGGGACTCCTCCAGGAGATCATGCAATGGGAGAGCCATACTGGACAATGACTGTGGGTCTAGATGGCTCTACCATGAAAAGCCATAAGGAAGAGAGTCCCACTGAGACCATGTTCACCAAAACTGTAGGATAACATCTATTCCAAACCACTCATTTTACAGATGAGGAAACTGAGGCCCACAGAGGGATAAGTGTCTTGCCAAAGACCACATGGCCGATATGTGGGAAATCCAAGACTTGAACCCATCTCCTGACTTTTAGTAATACTCTTTCCATTACATAACATTAACTCCCTTCTCTGCTGCTCTCTCCAAACCAAGTACTGGAGCTGGGAGCCACTTTACTCTCCCTTCCTAAGGGGAACTGGGGGGTCTGGGTTCTTCTGCTCTTCAGAGTCATTTCACCTCATACTCATCCATTTCCTAATTGGTTTCCCCTACTGAGTCACATTTGCCAGGACACATGAAAGGGGGCTAGGCTGGCGAGCTGCCCTCCTCACCTTTCCCTCACCCCTTTTCTCCATCTAATTCCTTGCCAGCCTTCCCACCCTCCTCCCTTTCTGATCCCACCCCTGGATACCTGCCGGTACGGGTGAGAAGGGGCCGATGGATGGCAGGTGGCACAGCAGGATCCAACAATGGGTGAGCCTTGATGAAAGTCAGGACTTCATCAGGGAGGTCCCGGGAAGAAGGAAATGAAGCAGCTCTACCCACCCCTGCACAGGACCCTGGCCTGAGGGATACATGGAGGGCAGTGCTCAGGGCAGGGTGACTAGACACTGTGGTGTTCCCTGGATCCCTGAGAACCTGCGACTCTATGGTCCCTTCACTGACATCCTGCAACCCCTCCCTTCCCCATAGCCACTTCGTTCCTCAATCCCATCCCTGCAATTTGGGGATTGCCCAAGGAAACCCGCCAGAGCACTACACCACCTCTTTCTTTCTCTTGCTAGTGGCCCTCCTGCTCAAGCCCCTGCCCCAACCCTATTCTGCTCACAGACCAATCCCGTGTCTCCAACTGGCTGCTGGACATTTCCTAGGAGATGGCTACGGGCCCTTCAAACCTACAGAGACAAGCTTGCTATCTCCCCTACACCCGCAAACACACACCTCGATTCCCCCACCACTCTGAACTTCTCTATCTGTGCCAAGAGTCCCACCATCCTTCCAGTCAGTCACTCTTCATTTCTCTCCCTACCCACCATGCCATCATTCACATCCAGCTGCTGAGGATTGTCGATTCTACCTCCACAGAATCTCGTGCATCTGTCTTGTTCTTCCACTTACATAACCACCACCCTAGTGCAGGCTGCCATCCCCTCTCCCCGGATCACTGCACCTAATTGTTTTTTTTTTTTCCTTTCTGCAACGAATCCTCCACCTAGCCGCCAAAACCATCTTCCTAAACCATAGGTCTAACCCTTAAGACTTTTCTGCTCAAAAACCTGCAATGGCTCGCTACTGCCTCTAGCATAAAACACAAATTACTCAGCGTGGCATTCAAGCCCCTTTAGCCCACAGCTCTAACTTCTCCACTTTTATTTGAGATAACTTCCATTCACTGACACAAGATTCCATCCAAACAGGACTATTTCCCCTTCCCTGAACTTGGCTCCCAGTATCTGGGTTAATAAAAGCACTCCTGATAGCTCAAGGGGGACCTTCCTAGAGAAACGTTTCCTGTTATCCCTAGTCTCTCTCCACTACTGGTTCTCCTTCTCTACTCAAATATTCCTGCTGTTTTTTATCTGATATTGCTTGAACTATTATTTGAATTCATGTCCCACTCACCCCCCATAGAAGGTAAACTCTGAGGGAAGTGGTGGTCTTTTTTGCCTTTTACACCCCTAGCCCAGTGCTTTCCATACAATAGGTGCTTAACGGGTTTCGTGAACTGAACAGACACCATCCCATCCCCACTGAAGCTGCCCATAGATACCTGGGTGAGGGGACCCTGTCCTCAGGTACAGGGGTCCAGGCCCCATCTGGGCTCCTCTGCTCCTTGAACTTGCCCTCAAACCCATGTTCAATGTCATCCAGGTAGAAGGCACAGACAGCAGAACCGGGGATGCTACAGGGCACCAGGAAAGTGTGGGAAAGGAACTATATGAGCTGGGTCTGGGAAAAGGCAAGGAACACTCCCTCCCAGGTCACTGACTATCCTAGATACAGGAAACAGGAGCCACCACCTTGCTCTGTGGCGGGCTTAAAAGAGGGGAAGGTAGCTTGGCCACAGGTTGAGCTGGGATGTGGTAGGGCACAGAGATTATGGAGGATGGCATATTCCTCCACCCTAACTGCTAACCTGAATGGTGAGGGCTAAAGTATTTGGGGTGGGTTGGCTATATTGGTTGGGATAGATCTGCCATATTGGTTGTGATAGGTGGGCCATATTGCTTAGGAGATCTTCCACACCTACTTCACATGCCTCCCAACCTGTTGGTCTGGGTGGTGAAGACCCCAAATAGAGCAGGACGTCCATGCAGAGGGACAGGCCCAGTCAGGGCCTGCAGCACATCAAAGTAGAAGGCAGAGTCTCCAGGGACAGAGCAGTTGAGCCGAAGCTTCAGAAAAGATGTCCAGTGACGGTCCAAGGCCCGGGGAGAGCCACCTACATCACGCTTACACACACGTGCTACACGAGAGAACTGTACCTGGTGGGGAGAAGAGTCAATAAGATACCAGGATAAATGTTGGGTGGGTAGGGCAGAAGTAACAGGGGAAGTGGGGTCAAGGGAAACAGGGAGAGCTAAACGTATAGGTCATATGGGGAGAAATAGCATTGGGTGTGCCAGAACAGGCTGAGCATAGAAGAGTCCCCTGTCTCCTCTCCCCAAGGTGGGGTCCACTCTGCTTACCCGTCCCAGCCGAGCATCCTCCACAGAGACTTCTCGGAAAAAGAAGTAAACATGGTCTCTGTGCTCCACGGCATGGACAAAGTGTGGCTCTGGGGAAGAGAGTGATGAAATGGGGAGTGTCTACAGAGGTCTCTTCCAACTCTAGGATTTGATAATCCCTCAATCCCCTGGTACCTTGTGCAACCCCATACCCCCATGCAATATCCTTTAGGAAATTTCCTGCTCCTCCCCAGACCCCACTACATCCCACTGAAGGATCCAGGCCCCCCCTTTATTACCTCCCCAACTCTGATCCCCCCTGACCTCGAAGCCACTTGGAGTCGTACTTGGCGGAACGGAGAGGGGGCTGTGGGCCAAAACTTCGATAAACAACAGCATCACTGGCCTGGAAATCTGCAGCCGTAGCTGAGTAAAGACTACCCTCTGGAGGGGGCGTCCCAAGGTCATGAGAGGTCATCATAGAAAAATGGAGATGGAAGATGGGCGGCATGAGAGTCCACAGGAAGGAAGGGGTTGTGCTGTGTCATAACCTGGTCCCCTCCTGCCTCCCCTCCAGGCTTCTTACTCCTTCTTCCCTACCACATACTCCGCAATCCAGTGGCATGGGCCTCCTTGCTGTTCCTTGAACAAGACTGTCCATCTCCTGACTTTTGGCATTTTCACTGGCTGTCCCCCTTCCTCATCTCTGTCTCTTGGCCTCCCTGGATTCAAATCTTCCAAGAAGCCTTTCCCAAACCCCTTTAACGCTCCTGCCTTCCCTCTTCTGATTATCTCCAATTTATCCTGTATAGTCTTGCTTGTACATAGTTGTCTGCATGTTTCTCCTCCCTTAGACAGTGAGCTCCTGGAGGGCAGGGAGTGTCTTTTACCATTCTCTGTACCCCCCATGCTTAGCACAGGGCTTGGCACACTGTGCCATATGCTTATTAAATGCTTGTTAATAAAGGCTTGTTAACTGCTTCATGAAAGGAAAGGAGGAGGTCTCATGGAAGGAAGTTGGGGAAAACACAGAAGAACATAGCAGGTCTCAGAAGGGTATGAACACATTTGAAAGATGTGTTTTGAGACATTCTAACAGCACATTCACATCCCACTTTCTCCACCCCCGTATATATCCTTCAAGGAGATTCTCCACTCATCCTTAAAATTCCTGTGGGTGTTGATTGATAAAGATGTGGAATTGGTGGGGGTGGAGGGGGGCAGGAAAGGGGCTGTTAGTATCTTTCAACCACTAGCCTTCATTCACCCCACCACTCTCTAACCTTTTACCTGCAAAGATGGCGACACTGGACTGTGTGGCATCAAAGGGACATCGAGCTTGCCCACTCAGCTCCTCACCCTCCTGTTGCAGGGAAGAGATCTGGGGTGGGAGGAAAGGAGAATGTGATCCTAAGGCTCTTGGGTATCTCAGGGAGTAAACTGAAAACCAAAGGCTTCTTCCTTTTTCTTCTTAGTCCTACTTATTCCTTCTTCATTATGCCTGCCCCTCCCCTCATTCCAAGTTCTCCTAGGTCTCCTCCATGTCTCCTATGCCTGGGCCTTACGCCCCATCCAACACTCCAAGATCCAACCCTATTCTAAAGCTTGTCCCCCCCATGTTTATTATTCATTAATTTATTCCCTCCACACCATGCCCCCCATGCCTGTAACCCCATCCCCTCAACTCCCGTACCCCATAGCTTCGGCACATGGGGCTGAATGAATTTGTCCCGCAGGCAAGGAGGGTCCGGGAGTCCCGGGGAACAAGGACACGGATGTAGTTGTAGCATTCGTCCTAGGGGCCCCAGGAGGTGGGACCAGAGGTCAAAGGTCACTGAAGGTAACAGGGGGACTGGGCATTCTGGGATCCCCAAGGGCAAGAGAAGGGTTGGGGACTGGACATGCCAAGCATTATTCCCTTTGGGTTGTTTCCCCTGTGTTCTGGGAGAGGAAGAAAAAGAGGTCTTGGGAGAAGAGGTCACGGGGGAAGGAGACACACAGCACCCCACCCCACCCTGCTCCAGATCCCTTATCACATCCCTCACCCTCAGCTTCCCTCGAACAGCACAATTCTCCACATCCTGACTTCTCCATGTCAGATACTGATGGAGAAGAGAAAGAAAGAGGCTTTGTGAAGAAAGCATCAATTCTAGAGTTTGACCCCATACCGTCCTTCTGCTGCCTGACTCCAGAACCCAGTCTGTCCCTCAGTCTCTCACCTTATCTGGTACCAGCCCTTCCCAGCCTTGAGCTTGAAGATCAAAGGAGAAAACATGATCCCTAAAGGTACAAAGAGGGAATGGGTCAGTGGGTCAATATTTGATATCCCCCACCCCCAAATTTTCCATATGGTAAACACCCACTGCATCCTTGGCCAGGTTTAGACACACATATAACTCCACAGACAAGTATAGCCATATCACCCACCCCTGTTCTTCATCTAAACGTGTCCTGTGACCCGTGTCTCTGGACATATCGGCTTATAGCAGGCCCTTACCATATCGTATTATGGAACGTTTTTGTTCCAGTGTCCATATATCTACCATGCCTCTGCGTGTATGTATTCACGCCTGCTGGGTCTCTACTTATATTCCCAGCTGCCATGTCTATGTCCACTCCGTTCATATGTTACATGCAACTTACCGGGCAGCTACCAGCAACGTCTGGTTCAGGATCAAAAATCTCTGAAAGTCCAGACCCAGCTCTCCAGCCACAGCATCGCCTTCTAAGCCCCGAAACCAGGATAACGGTGATACACCTGGCGGGGAAGGAGCACAAAGGAGAAGTATTTGGGTTGCCGATGCCTCACCCTAAAAGCCTTTTCCCCAACCCTGTGAGAAGAGAGAGAAACATCTAAACTCCCTCCCCGCAAAAGAGAGAAGCTACTTGACGATGGATAGAGTAAGTCTACTGATCCCTACCTACTCTGCCAGCCTTATCATCCCAAACCTCCTTCCTGCTCACTATTCTCCAATCTGCCTCCTACCTCCTTCCCTAGAATAACATTCTCTATCCAAATCCTACCCTTCTTTCTAGAATCAGACCGAGTCTTACCTCCTCTGTTAAATTATCTCTAGCCGCTCGGGCCAACGAGGACCTCTCCATACTCTAAACTCCCATAGTGCATTGCGGTCTATACTATGCACTTAGTAATTAAGGATCATTGCTTTGTCTAGTTCCCTAACTTTTATGCTTTTCTCATCACCCTGGCTAGACTAAGTTCCTTAAGGGCTAGGGACCCGTCACATTCATTATATTTCCCAGCATCTAGCCCAATATCCTCACTCAATAAATAATTAATTACTGATTGATTAATATGAGAAGCTAATGTGGAACCCACATTGGTCAGAAAAGAGCCAGTGCTTGAATGCGGGGTGGGGATAATGTCTGGGGGAATTCTGAGTCAGCCAAAGGCAGATGGGGAAGAGAAGCATTGAGCTGAACAGGGCTGCCGCTTACCTTGGAGGTCAGAGGTCACTAGAGGGAGGGGATCCTGGGGGAAGGTGGCGTGGGTGTGAGGAGTTGAGGAGAGCAGTGATAGCAGGAGCAACAAGGACGTGAAGGGAGGGCCACGGGGCATCCTGGGCAGGCCGGCTCAGGCCCCAGGTGGCACTCTCTCACCCATATGTCAAGCCTGAGAGAGAAGACGGAGAAAAGTTTGAGAGGAGGGGGCTGGAAGCCTGGATTCACTGGGAGATTTAGAGCCAAGGGTGTGGACTTTTCTGTATTTTGGTCTTCTCAGGCGGGGATATGGACACAACTCCTCCCTTGGTCTATCCCCAGGGGACCCTAGAGAGGGGAGGGGATTCTTCCCTACACCTGTCCCAATCATGCCTGTCACTGTCACTCAAGTTCCATCTACCCTAACAGGAACAAACCGACTGCTGAAGGGAAAGACAGACCCAAGTTATGACCTCAGGTAAGGTCAGGGCATATCCCCTCCCCCCCCTCCCTGCCTAGTCCCTCAGTTCCTCTCTCTGGGTCCCCAGACTTACTCTGGTTGATTCCCCTCATCCCCCAACCTCCCTCCACCAAACCTTCCCTGTTATAATTAGATGCCAGAGAGGGGGGAGGGGCGAAGGTGCTGAAGCCTCACATTATAAATAGTAGTTCCTGAGGACCATTTGAGGGAGAAGGAGCAGGTCTACTCTTGCCCTCCCCTAACAGACCTTCCTCAGTACAGCCTCCCTGGCAGCCCACTGTATATGTGTGAGGGACACACTGTGCCCATCTCTCATTCTAGGCCTGGAAAAGAACATTCTGATATTCAGGTGTGCCTGTGGCTCTTCACTCAGTAAGAGATGTGGGATGTTGGGGGTTGCTGCCCTGATCCAGGCACCACTCCCCAGGACTAAAGGTTCAGAATGGGACAGAGGACCATCTTAGCCAAAAATGAATCTGCATCAAAGCCAAATTGAAGGCTATATTTAGTTCTGGCTGCAGCTGTCTCCCCAGACCCCCTCCCTTCCTCCTCTCATTGGCCCCCCTGACCCAGTATATTTGCCTTTGAGGGAGAAGTACCACCCGTGGGGACACTAGGAAGAGAGAGAGCTGGAATGGGAGGAAGGGCTGGACAGCCTCAGCTTCTTCCCCTCCTCATCGGGCTGCCTCTGAAATTAACACATAAATAATTCAGCCAGCAGCCTGACGACCAGAGCCCAGAGTCAGGGGGAGAGATGGATGGACTAAGGGTGGGAGTTGAGGTGAAAAGAAGATCCTGAGACACGGAGACATGCCTCCCCTCCCATCAGCCTCCTGAAACCGCCTGGCCCTAGTTTCAACCAGCTCTGGATAGGGGGGATGGGGGTGGGGAGGGAGATGGAAACATAGTAGTAACTTCAGGCTTTTGCCAACGATTGCTGCTCTGAAACCCATGGGTGGGGTGCCAGGAGGTACCCCACCCAAAGGACAAGTGCCCTTTAGCAGATACAAACAGGGATACCTTTATAATCTAATCCTCCTCCCCCACCCAGATGAAAGAACTGGGAACCTTGTTGTTCTAAAATCCCAGCTCCCCTGTTCTCTGCCCCACCCCTCCAGCAAGCTCCATTCCCAGAGTCAGGAACCCAGGTGTCCCCTCCCTCCCCCTGGAGAGTCCCCTCCCCCCATACGACATCATCTGGGGGAGGTTAACGTCAGATAGGGACCCCAGAGGGCTCGAGGAGGGGAGGGGGCAGAGACACCTAATGATGACCCCCTCCCCTGGGGGGACAGCAGCCAACTAACGACCCTCCAGGCTCACAAACCATAAGGCCCCCCTCTTTTCAGGATGCTGAAGCTCCCCTGAGAACTCTCCTGTTGTCCTTCCCATTACTCTCACACCTTTCCTCCCCACCACTGTTGCCCTTGACAACAAATAGTATCACCCTGGAATGACTTTGGTCTCAGCCTTTCCCTGCTTCCTGGGTCACACTCCCTTCTTTCCCCTCCCTACGAGAGACTCCCTTTTTCTTACCTGGAGTTGTGACTCTTGTGAAGATCTAATAATACGTGAGTGATAAGAAGTCATCCCATCCCCAAAGAGCTGATGCCAAGGCTCCAAAGAGATAGGAGAGACTCATGAAGGGCAAAGGGCAGTGGAAGGAAGGTGAAGAGGTCAAGGGTGGGGAGAAGCAGGTACAAGGACCATGGACAGGGAATTGCCCACTGGAGCTTGGCTTGAGAAGCAAAGGTTGCCAGGCATTGGCCTCTTGGGGTGCCCTTCCTGCCTAGGAGGTGCTGAGCAAAGAGAACACCGGAGGCTACTGGGCAGGCCTAGGGGAGATAAGGAAGCAGCCAGGACAAGACCCAAAAAGGTGAACAAGGGACTGGGAGACCACTCCTCAACAGAATCCTGAAAATACTTAGCAAAAAGGCCCAAGCTGGGAACCAAGACAATAGAGGCTTATTTGCATCTCATTTGCATGCTTTCATCTTGAAGCAAAATGAGCAGACAGCATCCCTCCACTCTCCACCATCCGGCCAGTGGTGGTGCCTCCTAGTCTTCTGACAAAGGCCTATCAGCTCTTGCTCTCTTTCCCAAAGAGCTCACCAACATCCCTAATGTCAGCTGCTTTCTGCACAGGTTGCCTAATGCCCTTTTCCCTCCGTTCCCAGGGTTGATTTGGGTTGGCCTGGCCTGAAAAAAAAAACATCTGGTTGGGCTTTGCACCGGTACCTTCACTCTCACCTGCAGGGCCAGGGGAGCCCTCTGCAGCTTCTTCTAGGCATTAGCAGGATGAGTCTACCTACTTCCAGGGCCTAAAATCTCTCTCTCCTGCCTGACACCACCCCTACCTTGACCTCAGTGGCCTCTGACTCCCATTGTGGCAGCAATATTTGTGTGTGTGTGTATGTATTATATGAGGTGGAGAGAAATGGTAAGCAAGGTGGTATTGGAGAACAGAAGGAGTCAGCATCTTGAGTCTCTTAACCAGCCAAAGCTCATAGGGCATAGGGGCCAGGCTTGCCTGGGCTCACCTCCCGTGTGGAAGAGGAAGCTGGCCCCTCTTCTCGCCTCAGGCTCAAAGCCACCTCTGGGGAGTGGCTGGGGTCACAGCCAAACAGTCTGGCAGGAGGGTTGGGGGGGGCCTCCCACCCTGGGACAATAGCAGGAAACCCTCAGCCCTGTAGTCCAGCCCCCTGTCCCCCTTCCTTTCAGGGAAGGGGGAGGCTTTACTGAGGAGGGGCTTAATAGAACCATACCCTCTCTCAGACACTTCCCCCTCCTCTTTCGTCTCTGATTCTAAATAAACAGTGACTCTACCATTCCTGTCATCTCCAGAGCAAGGATAATCCAGGTGTCTAGACCCCTGCATGAGGTGGGCACTGTGCCAGTTGATGGAGAAATCTCCAAATTGTGCTCCCTTTCCCATCTCTGGAGCTCCAAACATAGAGGCCGGGGGCCTGGGGGTGAACGTCTGCTGCCTGGGACTCTGTCCCAGAGCCACGTTAGCGAGAGGAGGGGCTTGGGAGGGGGTGCCTGCAGGCAGGGAGCTGACAGGGGTGGGGGGAACCAGAGGATAGGACAGCAGATACAGGGCTTTGGAAGAACAGAGGAAGGGGGGCTGGAAGCAACAAATGAGAAGGTTTAGGGGAGACAGAGCTAAAGTGGTAGTCACGGGGGCCCACAAATAGAGTCTACCCTTTTTGCCCTCTTCAGTGGCAACCTAAAATAACAAAGTCCTAGGGTGGGTTTGGTATTGGGCTGGGGTCACAACCCTTCAGGAGGAAAAGGACTTCTACAAACACCACCCTTATATCGGATTACTCTGAGCTGGGGCCTGGAGTCCCTCCCTCCAGGACTCAAGTCTCCTCTCCCTACCTTAGGGAAAGCGGCTCAGCCAAGACATCAAGGTCCAGGAATGACTTCTTCCCTCCCTTGCCCATCCCCTTCAATTTCTGGTGCCCGGGATTCCCACTTCAGTAGATTGAGGTGGAAAAGGGTTTAGCCCACCGATTCAATTCACTTTAGATAGAGCACCCCACTCCCTCTATCTGATCTCGGAAATTATTCCCCGCCCCCCCCTCAATCTGTGTCCAGAAGATAATACCCCGAAAAAGCCTCCCAGAAAGTTGGGGTCGAGGGCGCTGCGCCAAGGCTTCTTGGTGTCCCTGGGTCTTCGGTTCCCCAGTCCTGTCGCGCGCCCCACGATCCCCGGGCACAGCGCGGAGCCTGCCCCCTGCAGCTTGCGGGGACCCCGCCTCGGCCGCTCCCCTAGCCCCCCGTGCCTTCTCCGCTGCCCTCCCTTTCTCCAGCCCCGGCACCTGCCCCCGAGCTTTCCCGCGGTTACTTGCCCCGGAAGCGAGGTCCGTGGGGTGGAGGAGGCGGCCGGGGACTCGAGAGTCCGGGGCTCGGGGATCCCAGGGGTCCCGGTTTTGGGGGTCCGGGAGCGGGGATCTCGGGGGACAGGGAGAGGGTTTTGGCTTGGGAGGAGGAGGTAGGTAGCCGGGAGCTGGAGGCTCAGGGCGGGCTCCCGGGTCTCGTGAGTCCGGGGTCCGAGCCGCAGAAGCCACTCTGGCCGCGGCTCCGCGGAGGAAAACAATGCGACCGCCCGGAGCTCTCGGCCCTGGCCTCGGCCGCCCCTCCCGCAGGCGGCCCCAGCCCCTCCTCCTCACACGCCCTTCGCTTCACGATGCCCAATCCAGACCCCCGAGAGCTGTGAAGAGACCGCCCCCTTCCACAGCCCCCTGGCCAATCGCAGGGTCCCGCGCTCTGAACACCTATCTCAGAAGAGCTGCTAAGGGTGGGGGGCCCTGCCGGAGAGGAAGGGAGGGAGTCGGGGAGACGGAGAGAGAAAAAACAGAGACCTTTCGAGGGAGAGACCGAGGCACTGGAGAGACCGGCCCTTCTTGCCAGGGAGAGGCCGTCGGGGAGAAAGCACTTGGGGAGGAAGGAAAGGACTGCGAGAAAAGCAGAGAAAGGCCGGAAAGCTGGGCCTCCGGGGCTGTCTCGTTCTTCCCCACCGTCTCCTCCCCGACCTGGCCTTTGTGAGCCCAGACAGGGTACGGGGATGGCTGCCCACTGCTTTTTGGCGGAAAGCAAGGGCCAGGTGACCTCCAGAGTCCCTGCCACATGCACATCCCCGAGCCGACGATCCTGGCACGCAGTCCCCCGTGCTGGGCCCAGCCCTCCCCCACCCCAGGGAAACCTCCCATTTCTCCAGCTTTCCTCTGAAGCCTGGACCAGGGTCTGTGATGCCAGGGGTTGGGGAAGAAGGACATGTTTGTGAGCCACGAGCACGAGGACCCGATCCAAACTGAAAGAGTGGGAACCATCTGGGGAGGAAAGTCTGTCCACCTCCATTGGGGCTGGGTCAGGGAGGAGTTGGGGTGGGGTGAGGAGAGAAAGAAAGAGCTGGACAGGATGGACCCAGAGGGCAATAGGGTGATGGAGGAGGACAGGTAAAAGAGACCGGGTTTAATGGGAGGACAGAGAGACACCAAAAGCAAGCAGCAACACAGAGACAGGGACCGGGGTCAAGACTCCGTCTCAGATGCAGAAAGATACAGACACAAACCGTACTCCACCTCCCCCCATTAGCCTTTCCTGGCATCGCCCGACCTGACCCTTCTCATATTCTGTTCCTCAAGCTCCTAGCCTTTCTTCACCATAGACACTGGATTTATGAGACACTACCCTGTCCCCTAAAATGGACCCAAGTCATTTGTCCAGTGGAAAAGCAGAACACTGCTCTCTCCATCCTCACTTCACCACACCCCCTACAAAGCTCCTTTGATTCCAGGAATGCTAGCATGGAAAGAGGGAAGGCTCTTTCAGGCATCTCTGTTGTTGTCCCCACCTTGGTGATGCCTGCTCAAGATTCCTTCCTGTGTGGGTTTGGGATGAAAAACATTTTTGAAATTCTGGGGACAGGAGGCAGCTGGGGGGGGGGCATTGGAATTTTTCACTTTTTTCTCTGACCTTCCCCCTCACTTCCTAGTCTCTGAAGTGGGGGAGGATGGGCATAGCAGGGTCTGTTCTTCCAGGCAAGACATGGCTAAAGCGGCGTCAGAGTGGGTAGCACTAGGCTAATCAACAAAGAGCACACCAGAAAGAGAGAAACATAACCACAAAGAAGGAGACAGGGAAACAGGACAGTGGCAGAAAAATACAGAGACTGAGAACCAGAGTTAGTGAGACAGCCATGCTTTCCCAAAATTATTCTCTCAGCTCTGGATTCATGGTATCGGGTAGGCACTAGTGCTAGGATACAGGATGAGAGAGACAATGAAGAAACCCAGAGAGGAAAACTGAAAGAAGGAAGTGCATAGAATACAATGTAGTTTTAGGACTTAGCTCCAGACTCACTTCCATTTAACACGGATTTACTGAGTAATAATAACATATTTGCCCAATGCTTTAAGGTTTACAAAACGCTTAACATATATTGTCTCATTTGATCATCAAAACGACCCTGTGAGGTATTTCAGGTATTATTATCCCCATTTTATAGAAGAACTGAGGCTGAGAGACTTTAAATGACTGGCCCATGGTCACACAGCTAATAAATGTCAGAAACAGGATTTAAAGCCAAATATTTCCTGACTCCAAGTCAGATAGATTCTCTTTCTACTGAGGAGGAGGAAGGGAATAGAGTAACAAGGATATAGTGCCTATTATGTGCCCGGCACAAATATCTCATTTAGCCCTCACTTCAACCAGTGAGGTAGGTGGTGTTATTGTCCTCACTTTACAGTTGAGGAAAGTGAGGCAAGCAGAAGTTATTTGCCCAGGGTCACACAACTAGTTAAATGTCTGAGGCTGCATTTGAACTCAGATCTTCCTGCCTCCAGGCCTGGTGCTCTAGCTACTGAACCACCTAACTGCCTTGGAAGGCAAGGATTACAGTTTCAGTACTGACGCTCTAAAATGATCATTTTGGGATAATTAATTCAACCCATCCAATGTGTTGCTCTTATTGCTAGTCATATTAGAGACCCATAAACCCAAGAGCAAAACATTTAATTAAAACATGAAATTGTAAACAACAACCCAACAATAAAACATTCTCTGCATGCATGTGCAAAGAGGTAGAAATCTCACCTCCAGAGTGATTATACTGTTATTTCAGATGTCACAGGGAGGCAAAGTCACTTCATAACTCACAGCTGATGGAAGCTTAAGAGTACACTGCCTTTTGATTTTTAGAACCTTTTCCAAGATTCTGTCAGAACAGGCTGGAAAATGACTGAAAGCTCTATTCTCAACTTTGTAGCCATTATCACGGACCAGGTAGGATTCAGGACATCATATCCATCTTTTTCTTATATAATATAATTTTGTTTTATTGTTAGGTCCGAATTATTTCCCTCTCAGCCACTCTCCCCTCTCCAATCTAGCACTGGGAAAGCAAGAAAAACAAAGCCCAGTTAAAAACAGATATAGTCAAATAAAACAAACTCCCACATTGTCCATGTCCAAAAACCCATAAACCTTAGGCTGTACTCTGAGTCTATCAGCTCTCTATCTGGAGGTGGGTAGCACGTTTAATCCCGAGTCCTCTGGAATTGTGATTAGTCATTGTGTTCATCAGAATTCCTAATTGTCTCAAAGTTATTTTTCTTTACCATATTGCTGTTATACAAATTATTCTTCTGGTTCTACTCACTTCATTTTGGATCAGTTCATACAAGTCTTCTAGGTTTCTCTGAAACCATCTCCATCATTTTTTATAGCACATTTAAATGTTATAACTAGTTCAGCCATTACCCCAATTAACGATAGATACCCTTTCCAGTTTCCAGTTCTTTGCTACCACAAAAAGAGCTTCTATAGTTTTGTCCATATGGATCCTTTTCCTCTTTCTTTGATCTCTTTAGGGATATATTCCTAGTAGTAGTATTGCTGGGTGAAATGGTATGCACAGTTTAATAGCTTTTAGGGCATAGTTCCAAACTGCTTTCTAGAATGGCTGGACCAGTGCACAACTCCACCAACAGTACATTAATATACCTATTTACCCACAGTTCTTCCAGCATTTGTTATTTTCATTTTTGGTCATCTTTGACAATGTGGTGGGCATGAAGTAGTACCTCAAAGTTGTTTTTTTAATTTGCATTTCTCTATTAGTGATTTAGGGCATTTTTTTCATATGGCTATTGATAGCTTGAATTTCTTCCTCTGAAAACTGTCCTTTCATATCCCTTGATCATTTATCAATTGGGAAATGGCTCCTATTCTTATAAATTTGAATCCTTTCCCAATATAGCTTAGAAATTCAACTTTTATCAGAGAAACTTGCTGCAAAGATTCCTCGTTCCCAGCCAAATCTCCCGCTTTTCTTCCAATTTTAGCTGAATTGGTTTTGCTTGCACTGAAACTTTTAAGTTTTATATAATAAAAATTGTCCATTTTACCTCCTATGAACCCCGCTATCTCCTTTGGTCATGAGCTCTTCTCCTATCCTTAGATCTAATAGACAATTTCTTGTGTACTCCTCTACTTTATTTATGATGTCATTCTTCATGCCTAAAGTATGTCCCATTTGGAGCTTGTGTTGGGAATTATTATACCATATCCATCGTCTTTCTCTCCCCCCTCCCTGCCTCCATGTCTCCCATTATTTTGCCACTATCATCCGCTGGCTTCAAACTTGATTCTCCCTGTTTATCTCTTTTCCTTTACCTCCTCTCTCTCTCTCTCTCTCTCTCTCTCTCTCTCTCTCTCTCTCTCTCTCTCTCTCTCTTTCTCTCTCTCCTATGACTGCCATGTCATCTTCCAAATCTGCACTTACTGCTACAACTCCCATGTCTAGTCATGTCTCCTCTCCCGCATCCCGGAGATTATCTCCTGTCTGTGAGCACCTGAAACTATACTGGAGGATGCTCATTAAGGATTAAGGCAGAGACAATCTCTGTCTATATGACACAAGTATTAGCTCCAATTTACCCACGGGAGAGCTGGATCTGAGAGGTTCAGTGACTTGCCCATAACAGCACAGCTAGTTTTATCTAAGGCATGATTAGTGTCTACTAATGTGCTGGACCCTGGCTAAGCAGAGTAAAGGATACAAAATAAGTATTGATTCCTCCCTTCAAGAAAGTGATAGTCTTTGGGGGTAGACAAAGCTCAGATGCATGAAACAATTAGCAACAAAACAATTATAGAACAATGTAAAACAGTTTGATGGGGAATGTTGACTAGGACAACACTGATGAGTTGATTCTCCACCCTCGCACACCAAATTCAGGTGATGAAATTATAGAAGGTGTGGAGACGTTAAATGAAGTGTCTACCCCAGGGGTAGGGAACCTGTGGTCTCAACGCCACATATGGCCTTCTAGGTCCTTGGGTGTGGCCTTTTGACTGAGTCCAAGTTTTACAAAACAAATCATTTTATTTTATTTTTTTTGTTTTTATTTTTTTAATTTTTTTTTATTTTTAGTTTGCAACAAACAGTTCTACATAATTTTAAGTTCCAGATTTTCTTCCCTCCCTCCCCCCTCCCTCCCCAAGAAGGCATGGAATCCCATATAACTTCCATGTATAACTTGGCATTGAATTAATTTACACACTAGTCAAGTTGTGGAGAAGAACCATGACCAATGGAATGACTCATGAGAGAGAAGAAACAGAACCAAAATAAAAACCCCACATCCCAACAACAAATACAAAAGAGAGAAAAAAAATGGGGGGGGGGAAGGCAAGTATGAAGTGTGCCTCGATTTGCATTCATACTTCATAGTTCTTTCTCT
>CM053627.1:40941700-40991304 GCA_028646595.1 Phalanger gymnotis | reverse complement strand
ATCTTTAATTTCTTCCTCTGAAAATGGTCTGTTCATATCCTTTGACCACTTCTCAATTGGGGAATGACTTGTATTCCTATATATTTGGTTCAGTTCCCTGTATATTTTGGAAATGAGGCCTTTATCAGTGGCACTAGTTGTGAAGATTTTCTCCCAATAACAAATCATTTTATTAAGGGGATTTGTTCTATGAAGTTTGGCTTCAGTCTAAGGGCCAAGCTTGGGGACCTAGGGAGCCACATGTGGCCTCCAGACTACAGGTTCCCCACTCCTGAATCCTATTACCCCTTTACAAGATGTAGATAAGTTCTTCAGTCCAACTTGATGGAATTAAAGAATGGCTAGCCATTGGCTAGCCAAAGGATTGGTCACATCCCTGGTGATAATTAAATATCAAGATACCCTCTCTAGAGCTTCAGTTGAAGCAAGAGATAGTTCTGAAGAATGTCATTTTTGTCAGAAAAGAAGAGAGCCAGCTTTGGAGAAAAAATCCTGTTCTTAAAAGTGAATCTTTCTTTGCCTTTTCTCTTGGGCATTTACTCCAAGGTAGCAGGGGTTTCCTCTCCTCCCTTTCTCCCCAATCACCTACATCATCTTCAGTGGAGCTATCCACCCAGTAGGAGACATTGCACTGAGCAGGGAGTAGGCTCAATCATTCAAAGCACGAGGTAGGAGGAGTTCTGTGAATCTTCAAAGAGTTAGCCCTGGCTATCAACCTGCCCCAAGAGATGCTGTGCAATGTCTTCTGGGGGAGCAACATAAGGATACCACAAGAAGAAAAAGATCACTGGGGCCCTGCAGTGCTGGAGGTGTCAGTTGCCTCAGGCATGTGCTTTCCCTATATGTATGCTTCTCTACTAGTGTACTCTATATACGCTATACATATTTTTCCTCCTGATGCTGTTTGTAGTTGTGGGAGAATGGGCCCCAGGCTTATGGAGGGAAAGTCGTGTTTCTCTTGGTCCTAGTTAGTAAATGTTCCTAATAATTCTAGTCAACAATTAGTTCCTAGTTCCATGTTAGTAAATACCTTTACTTTGAGCTAATTATGCAACTGGCTGATTATTAAAGATAAGTGCACCACTGGGGACCTGTGTGCTAGAATTTTTGTCCAGACCCACATAATAACTTGAACTTAGGGTGGTTGATTACTCTGGGAACTAACCAGAAAGAATGAATTTTGAGAAGTTCTCAGGGAACTACTATCCCACTTCACTCTCTATCAAATGTATTTATCAAGATCATTAATCCATTACCATCAAACTTTCACTTCTGTGCCACAAAATCCAGTAGCAATGCTATTTGTTTGTCCAGAGCCAATTGTAATGCGTTTATCCAGCATTCCCCTCCTAGTAGCAATGAGTGACTAACTATTGGGAGATTTTCATAGGATCACAGATCTGGAGCTAGAAAGGATCTTATAAGCCATCTATTCCATTCTCTTTGTTTTAAAGATCAGAAACAGGAGGCCCAAGGTTACGTGGGAAATAAATAGCAGAGGCAGAATTTGAACCCAAGTCCTTTGATCCACAGCCAGTGTTTTTTCTTTCTCTGACCAAAACTGAGAAGCTTGTAAATCATTGACTTGTTTTAAAGACCATTTAATTCTGAAGGAAACAACAAAAGGGAATTCTGGACCTGCTTTTGACTAACATCGAAGTCTTCATCGATGAAGGAAAATGATCAGAACTCTGGAAGAAAGTGACCACACATTATTCGTGATAGAGGAGAAGCTTGTTGCAAACAGCCCAATACCCACTCTAGATTATAGGAAAGCAGATTTTAAAAGGTTCAGAGAAAGGATAGGTAAGGCTTCACGGGCTAAAATTCTATAAGGTATCACCTCACATTAGGAGAAGGATTCTTTGACTTTTCTGGAGTTGTCATCTGTGCTGTGGCTCTGACTTTCCTAGTGCTTCTCTGGTTCATCATGAACAGCTTGAATTTGAAAGACCCACCATGAATTGCAAATATTTGACATCACATGGACCAGAACATGACACCTGAGATTTGTTCTTTCTGAAGGAGGTAGGAAAGACCTAGAATTTCTGGGTTTTGTGCCCCTCCCCATTCTTGGCTTTTTTGTCCCTCTCCTTTATCTCCCCCCCCCCCCCCCGCCCCGGCCACCTTAGTACTGCTTTTGCAAGGAAGATTGTCCAAGAAGAGCCCTATAAGCATTTAAATAGAGGAAAGTCCTTTAGAAGATCATTGGGACCTTGCCACCAATGGGTGGTATGTGATAGGACCAGGGTTTCCCATCCACAATATGAGGAGGCTCTGCCTAAAAAAAAAGACAGCTTCCCTTGGGACCTGATTGGCCCCAGATTTCCAGACACAGCTTCCTTCCTCCCTCCCTCCCTCCCTCCACTCCAACATACCCAGCCAACATGGGCTAGGTAGACCCAGGACAAAGCGGTTCCTGAGACCCGATTGGCTCCCTGGTTTCCTTGATGCAGCTTCTTGGTCATCTAGGAACATAAAAGTCCCAGCCACATGGTATCTAGGCCTCTCAGACTTATTGAATGCCTAAGATCACAAGAGCTGCCATACCCTGATGACCTAATGAGTAGAAGGAAGTAGGGATGGAAAGAAGAGAGAGAGAAACAAAGAAAAAAAGAGTCAGAGGTAACATAACTTCAGATACTCATGGAAGAGGATGCTGAGTAAAAATATTCTTTGCTTGCTGTTTTTGTTCATTTGTTTCCATCTTATTAGGCTAAGTGGTGCAGTGGATAAGAGCATCGGGTCTGGAGAAAAGGAAGACCTGAGTTCAAATTTGACTGCAAATACTTATTAGTTCTATGACCCTGGGCAAGTCACTTAACCTTGCTTGCCTCAGTTTCCTCATCTGTCAAATGAGCTGGAGAAGGAAATGGCAAACCACGCTAGTATCTTTGCCAAGAAAACTTCAAATGGGATCAAGAAGAATTAGACATGATTGAAACAAATGAATGACAACAAAGTAATGATTTTATTTAACATTTTGCTCCTTTTATGGTTATGTTTTTGTTCAGTTATTAAATTATAATACAATTATTTCAAAGGCATATACAGAAGATGGAAATCAGTCAACCAGCATTTTTAAAGTGACTATCATATGCCAAGCATTCTGCTAATACTGGGAAGGCAAAGACAGGTAATTGAAAAGGAACGCAAAAGAGGCCTGGTCCTCTAAGACGATTGTAAAGAATTATAAAACTCAGAAGGCGAAAGCTATGGACCACAAAGCTATAATAAGTTCAAAAGGAAGCTCAAAGGAAGGATGGGTTCACTCTTCAGAGTAGATGGGACAACGATAAGAGGTAATAATAAGACAGAGAGAAAGCATCTGTTTTGTCTAGGTAAAAGATGGGTTAACAGGGAGTTGAAACCCAAAATGAATGAGAAATTTTAAGAGAATGCATTCAAATCACCAGGCCATAGCAAACTACATACTAGGGTGCTAGAAGAAATGGTGGATCTAATAGCTGAGCCACTGTCAGTGATCATTTAAAACGTGTGTAATATAGAAATGCTGTAGGGCTGCAGAAGCACAAATATTCTGGTTTCTGATAGGGGTGAAATCTGTTAGAGCTGAGACATTTGACTTTAATTCATGATGAAATTCTAAAACATAACCCTCTTTTTGGAAATTTAGAAAGGGAAACACTGATCAGTAGGAGCTAGCCTAGCTTCATCAGTAATTGGTCAAGCCAGTCTAATTTCATTTCCTTTTCTGACAGGGTTCCTAGTCTGGCAGATCAGGAAAATCTTGTCAACATAAAATATCCAAGTTTCAGCAAAGTATGGGTCAAAATCTTTCAAGCTATCCTTCAAGGCAAGATGTAGAGATGCACATTAGATGTTAGTATAGTTACATGAATATGGAATTAGATGAATGACAAAACCCAGTCATTAGTGGATCAATATCTACTTAGATGGAGGTCTCTAGTTGAATGCCTAGGGATTTCTATCAATGATTCAGATGGAAGCATAGATGGCATGCATATGAAATCTGCAAATGACACAAACCTGGAAGGATCAGTTAACATGTTAAATGACAGAGTCAGGATCCAGAAAGATCCTGACAGGTTAGTATAATGGCTGAAATGAAAGATGAAATTTCATTCCTCTTCAATGGACCTATGATATCACCAACATGGGTACTCCTACCAATGGTATAGATTGTAACCCATTCATGCCTTCTAATCCTGTGGAACACTTGCCTATGTTTTCCCATAAATCATCTACAGGGTATCCAAACAGGGTTTTGAGAGCCTTCCTAGTGTTACATAGGCACTAATGAATCATATGTATTACTACTATTTTTTTTAAAAGGCTATCAAGAAAATGTCAGCAACTACTATGCCTACTTCCCCATTTCTACAGAACCTTTATGAAAATAAATGGCTTTCTTGATGAAAGTCTGAGAAAGGGAAAGGAAAGTTTTCATCAGTGATATTTCTACAGTGGACCACAGTCACATAACTAACCAAAAGGTATAGAGAATAGAAGATCCCACTATACTTACTGTTTAATGACTATAAAAAGTTTGATTTGGTAGAATGAATGCCACCTTAAAACGGCTCCTCCAAAATGTTTCCCATTCATGTTATGCCTTGAAAGATAAAGCAACAGAGATAATTTTGTCCTACTCTTCATTACCATCAAACAAAGCATAAAACCAGGGAGACATATGCTCACCAAAGAGATGAGCCATTGTCATAGAGTCCGAATGGAAGGATTCCCCATAGATAATAAAGTTCTCTAAATGTTCCTAAATGAGATCCAAAATCACTCACAAGAGATTAGCCTAACTATCCAAGAAGAAAAGACCAAGTGTGTGAAAAATGCCTATTGTCCAGCCTATGATATGCAGTTGATTGGGCAGCTGGTCCATTAATGTTTGTGTGTGTAGGTGTATAACTATATGCAAGAGAGATTCATTTTTTTCCTTTTGTATGTGAATATATGTATAGATACTCACATTCAGGTATACATACACACGCATACCCCCATATGTATATATCATGGATAGACAATGAAGGATTAAGGAATTGGACCCGTTACTGCATTTGGGAAATTGAATTATGCTTTTAATGATGCCAAACTTCCCAGAAACAAATAAAATACTCCTTATCTTTTGAACACAAATATTTTTCCATTTGGACCTTATGCTGGGCATTCTCCATCACAAGCGCAAACATCAATAGTAAGCATACATTGCCCTATTTCATGCCTTGATTGATGATGACAATAATCTTAGGGTCAAGTTATTTTTGTGTACATATGATGACAATAATCTTAGGGTCAAAGTTATTTTTGTTTACATATCCTTTAAGGATTCTAGGATTTTAGAGTCAGAGAAAGAAATGCCTGGTTGAAGGAGACCATTTTGCTCTACTGAATCAAATTTTCTTTTATAGTTGACAATTTATCCAGACAAGCATAATGGGATCTCCTATTTTCTGAACCTTTCAGTCAATTGTGTTACTGTAAAGACGTGGTCTGCTGTAGAATATGATTTCTGGAAGCCTTCCTGTTCTCTTTGCAAATTTTCATCAAAGAGGCCTTTGATATGTATATAGATTGTTCTCAAAAAGACTTTGTAGAGATGAGAAAGTAGGCAAATGAATCAGTTATTGATATTTTTCAACTGCTTTTTGGGGAATGAAAGCATCTGCAATTCCCCCCCCCCCAAATTCTGGCATGTTGCCCTATTTCAGATATCTTGAGAATCCCAATTCCCTTAAAATTGTGCTGCCTACAGCATGGACCTTCCATATCTATTATTCTGGTCTGTCCAATTGCTCTTATCATCTTTTTTGTTAATATCATTTCTATATCCTCATGCCACACATTGGGGACTATGACGTAAGAGTCTAAATGTGGCCATTCCATTGTCATTAATAGAGTTTGTTATGGAAATGATGACAGATGTTTTCCATTTCCCATCTATTTATTGTGCCTCTTCCAGTTTTATCCTTAAACGCTCTTAGGATGATCTGGCTTAATTGGATCTCTCACAAAATTTTCTGTAAACTTGCTTTTCCTTTTACTTTTCATTGTTTTTGGAGGCAATATAATGCCCTACCTACAATATGCCTCACTAAGATTTTACAAATGAGTTTACACGCTAAACCAGTGTTGCCCTTGGCTGCCATAATTGTTTGGCAAGGAGAACAATTGCTGCTGGCTGAAGTGGTTTCTAGGTTCTTTTGGCCTCTGCATTGTAGCAATCAATTTTCATTTATTAAATTTCTGTAGGAAATTATAATGATCAATGTTGATGTCTGCTCCTTTATCCATTTCCCATTTGGGGACCATCAATAGCTTGTCTAAATAACTTACACTAGAAATGTTTTAACTCCATGCATTATCTTCTTTTTGTCTTTATTCTTTCTTTCAACAGGTATCAATTTTTACACTTGCTTTAACTACTCGATGGTCTGACTATACACAGCTCATTCAGAAATGACCTCCATAATAACCGGTTATTTCCTATCTATCAAAATACAGTCAATTTCTACATCTTATGTAGAGCTTGCCCTACTCAATATCCCTTAAATCTCTCCTTGAAGAAAGTATCAATGCTGTCTAGGCATGAAGCTTCTATTTAGTCTGCAAGTTTTGGGCTTCTTTTGTTTCTCAATCCTTTGCCATATATCCCAACAAATTTTTCACCATCCTCCCAGTGCCCATTTCCGTACTGAAGTCACTGACTATTACTGATATAATTTAGAGAGTATTATTGAGTTCTTCAGTAGTTAGGTAGCATAGTAGATAGACAACCAGGACTGGAGTCGGGAAGACTCATCTTCCTGGGTTCAAAACTGGCCATAGACACTTACCAGTTGTGTGACCCTGGGCAAGTCACTTAACCCTCTTTGTCTCAGTTTCCTTATCTGTAAAAATGAGCTGGAGGAGGAAATGATAAATTGCCAAGAAAACCTCAAATGGGGACATGAAGAGTCAGACACTACTGAAACAACTAAACAAGACTGAGTTCTACACAGAGTCAAAGAACTTTAGAGTTAGAAGGGATCTTGATGGTCATCTACTCTAGCCAGGACCCAAAAGGGAATCCCCACTACAACACAGACAAGTGGTCATCCATCCTCTTTTTGAAGACCTTCACTGAGAAGGGACTAACTATATTCTGGGGAGCACAAGCCATGGGGATTCAGAAGTCCAGGAATCCAGGTTGGTGTTGCAGCCTGCCCGACAGAAAGGCCCTGAAGATCCAGGGATACGGACTCAAGCCTGGTAAAAGCCAATACACATAGCAGCTTTGGACATGAACTTGGTAGGATTAATGTTATATAGGAAATAAACTAAACTCTGAGCCTGATCCACTCCCCAACCGGGGGACACAGGTGGTACAGAGAGGATTATGTCCCATGGTGTTGGAGGAGATGTTTGTACATTTCTTCTTGCTGTATCTCTGAAGTATATATTCCTTTGTAAAAGATAATCTGTTAAATGGCTAACTGAAATTGGGGTACTAGTCACTGGGCCCCTCAAAAAAGAAAGGGGAGGAAACAGCAAGTGGAGGCTTGAGCCAATGGTAAAGGAAAAGGAATCCTCAACTACTTCAGGGTAACAGGGAACCCCATGGGGAGTAGAATGTAATAGGTCTGGCCCTAAGAGATTGGGGCCAGAGTCAACCATGTTATACTGGCAAAGTCAACACAAAAAGAGAAGGAATGAGGGCCATTTTGTATTTTTGTTTGTTTCGTTGATTGTCATGGTCAAAGAATTCGTCACCTCGTGTTCAGCCTAAAGGTGATGAGGCTGTTCATACTTAGCTACGCTGGTCCTCAGAAAACAGGCAAACTACCCAAAGTGAAAAAGGACCCTTATGTACAAAAATATTCATGACAGCTCTTTTTGAAGTAGCAAGTAATCAGAAAGCAAGGGAATGCACATCAGTTGGGGTCTGTGGGCCACAGGTTAAGTCACTTTGAGGAAAATCCCAAACCAGGCATTTCTGCATCTCTCTCTGGGATCCACTTCTGACTATCTGGTCTTTATCTACCACACCCCCACATAGACACCTCCTCTATCCCTGCTTTCCAGATTTTTTTTTTAGGGGTCATCTTCCTCCATTAGAATGTAAACTACTTGAAGGTAAAGACTGTCTTTCTGCTTGTATTTTTATTCCCAGGACTTAGCACAGTGCCTTACAAGTAGTAAATGCTTAATAAATGCTTCTTGGTTTGGCTTGGCTGGCATTTAGGAAATGGCTGAACAAATTATGGCATATGAATGTAATGGAACACCATATTGCTATAAGAAACGATGAAAGGGATGGTTAGAGAAACCTAAAAGACTTGTATGAACTGATAGAGTGAAATGAGAAGAACCAGACTGATTTGCATAATAACAACTTTGTAAAGACAAACAACTTTGAAAACTTAAGAACTCTGATTAATGTGATGACCAGCCATGATTTCAGAGGCCCGATGATGTACCATGCTACCTATCTCCATAGAGAGGTGATAGAATCCAGATATAAAATGAGACATATTTTTTGGAGATGGCTAATGTGGGAATTTGTTTTGCTTGACTATGCATTTTCTTTTATTTTTAATAAATTTATTTTTTATTTGTAGTTTACAACATTCAGTTCCACAAGTGTTTGGGTCCCAAATTTTCTCTCCCTCCCTCTCCTCTCCTCTCCTCTCCTCTCCTCTCCTGTCTCTCCCCAAGATGGCATGTAATCCAATGTAGGTTCTACATATACCTTCATATTGAACTTATTTGCATAATAGTCCAGTTGTAAAGAAGAATTATAACCAATGGAATGAATCATTAGAAAGGAGAAATGAAACGAAAAAAGAGCAAATAGTTTGCCACAATCTGCATTCAGACTCCATAATTCTTTCTCTGGATGTGCATCTGACTATGCATTTTCATTATAAGAATTTTTTCTTTTTCTCCCGAGAAATATATGTGGGGAAAATAAAGGATGTTGAATCGGGGTTTAAAAAAAAAAGAAAATCTGTTTCCAGGACAATATTTGAAGCCTTTTCATCATGCTAGAACCTGTCCATTTATCCTCCATTGTCATAGCCTTCAAAGGTAAAATTTATACATACATATGTAGAGGGTTAAAAAAAATTACCATAATTTTTAGGATTGGGGGGGACCCCAGCAACCATGACATTCATACAAATACTCATTTAACCTGCTAGAAAATATTCAGTGAGGGGGAATCCACCATTCTCAAGGCAGCCCATTCTACTTTCAGACAGCTTGAACTGTTAGGAAGTTTTTCCTGACATTCAGCCTAAATTTACTCCTTGCAACTTCCACCCACCACTCCAGGATCCGGAACCAGGACCATTGCTCCTTTGCTCTGGGATCAAACAGAACAAATATCCCTCTCTCACATGAGTCTTTCAAATATCTGACTTTAGTTCTCCCGTCTCTCGGAGCACCCTCTCCTGCCAATCTAGGTCTTCTCTAGGCTGAACTTTCCCAGTTCATTCAACTAATCTTCAAACGACATGAACTCCACGTCCTTCACCATCATGGCTTCCCTGCTCTGAGTATTCTCTAGCTCTTCAATACCCTTCCTAAACTGTGGTTCCCAAACATGAACACAATATTCCACATGTAGTCTCAAGGGGGAAAAGCACAAAAGGATTCTCATTTCCTTATTCCTGGATACTTCACCTCTTAACGAAGCCCAAGATGCTACTGGCTTTTTTTTTTTTTTAAGCGGGTGCATCATATTGCTAACCCATGTTGAGCTAGTCAACCACTAAAATGCCTAAATCCTCCCTGCATGTGTCTCCCCCATCTGCTCCCTCACCAAACAAAATGCTGTTTAACATTTTCTCCCCTGGTTTGTACGTGGGAAGTGAAATTTTTGAACCCAAGTTTAAGACTTTACATACCCTATTGAATCCCTTCTTTTGAGATTCGGCTCAGTACTCTAGCCTAACGATGTCTTTTTTTTTCCTTTCAGATCTAGGTTCTGTCCTCCAATGTGTTAGCTAACCCTCTCAGCTCTATGTCATCTGCAGATCTGAGGTGCATACCCTCTAGATTTTAACAAAATCAATGATAAAATATTAAACAGCACAGGCCAAATACAGATCCCTGAGGCACTCTGCAATAGACCTCCTGCCAGGTTGGCATTGAACCATTAATGACTACCCTTTATGACTAGTCATTTCAACCATTTCCAAATGCATCTCTTAGTCTTATAGTCTAGTTCACACTTCTCCATTTATTCCACAAGAATAGTGAGAGATGCTATATCAAATGCTTTGCTAAAATCTAGGTCAACTCTATCTACAGCATTCCCCTGAGCTATCAGTTTAGTAAGCAAATTCATCTGGCATGATCTGCGCTTGCTGAAGCTATGGTGGATCTTTGTAATCATCATAACAATTTCCAAAGTACAAGATGGGGGACAGGAGGCTAGTTAACACTCTGAAAAGATCTGGGGGACTTATTGGATTGTAAGTTCGACAGTGTGGTACAGTAAGCAAAAATCTAGTCCAATCCTAAAACTGTAATAAGAGAAGCTCGCTCTTCTCTTCAAAACATCCATTCCTTCTCAGTCTGTTTGCTCACTTCTGAGCTCTTTAAAAGCAGGCTTCTTACAACTCAATTGAAAAGGCTTTCTCCAAAGTGACCAATCACCTTTTAAGTTCTAAATCAAATTGTCCCTTCTCATTCCTCATCTTTCTTGACCTCTCTGAAGTTTCCGGCACATTTTCTTGGTTATTCTTGCTTGATATTCTTTCCTTTCTTGGTTTCCATGACACTGATCTCTCCTGGTTCTCCTCCTACATAATTGACTGCTCTTCTTCAGTCTTCTTGGTTGGTTCATGATCTATCTACCTCCTACTCCCTAACCATGGGTGTCAAGGCTCTATTCTCAGTCTATACTCTCTTCCTCGGTGATCTCAGCAGGATTCAGAGTATCATCTCTAAGCAGGTGCCTCTCAAATCTGAGTTTAGCCCTAAAAAAATCTCCTGAACTTTAGTCTCCTATTGCCAGCTGCCTGCTGGATACCTCAACCTGGGTGTGGCATCAATATCTCAAATTTCTCATTTCTAAAACTCATCTTCCTCCCTAAATCTAGCCCCCCTCTCCATTTCCCTATTTTTCTTGAGAGCAACACCACCTTCCTAATCACATAGGTTTGCAACCTTAGAGTCATTCTTGACCCTCCCCTTTTCTTTACTCCTAATAGTTAACCAGTTATCAAATCTTATAGATTTTACCTCCATAACCTCTCTCTTATCTATCCAGAGAGCCACTGGCTCCAGCTCAGTCCCTCAGTACTTCTCACTTGGACTACTATGATAGTTTCCTAAATCACACTGGTTCCAATATCTCCGCTCTCCAACCACTGCTGATATAGAATAATCTTCCTTTAACATAGTTGTCGTTGTACTGCTACACAACTCAAGTCTCAGTGAATCTTGACTGCCTCTAGGACAAAATAAAAATTCTTCAGCCTGGCATTTAAGACTCTTTACAATCTGGCCCCTACCATTCCTACCTTATTTTATATCACCCCCTTCACTCACAACAGTAAATAGAGATTTTTGTATGAAAACTATGAATAGAAAGAATGATCACAAATGATAGGGCCTACATATGGAGAATGTATGGAGGAACAACTCAAAACTCCAGTGCTCCTGTATCCTCTCCTGATTTCCCCCAAGGGACTTCTTACCGGGCAAGATCTTTTGGCTGAGGACATTGCTCTTTTGGGCTCGCTGGGCTTGCTCTCTGTAAGAAACATTGTTCTGCCAACTGATTGTAGCCTACCCTTCCTCCAAATTCTGGCTCAACTGAAGTACTTGGCTACAGCACTTCTATGCTCTTTCAGAAAGAACCTGAACTAGAACTCTCTCCCAAGCTCTCCAAGATCTTGGCTCTGAGGCCTTCCAGCTTTCAACCAGCAGGACCCCAGCTCCAGGCACCCTCTCTTCAGCTCTTTCTACAAAGAAGGTTGGGGTTTTGGAAACAAAATCCTTTAAAATCCTTTAATTGTTGGCTCAGGCAGAGAGAGAGAGAGAGAGAGAGAATGTGTGTTTGATTGTGTGTTCCAGAAGTCAAGCTACTTTCCCAAAGTCACACAGTAAAAGAGACAGAGTCAAGACTTAAATCCACTGAACAACATCGCTGCCCAAAAAAGAGTTTAGATTTGGTTAGCTTAGCCCCAGAGGGTAAATCTAGGAGTAAGAGTTGAAAGTTTTAGAAAGGCAGGTGTGCTCCACTTGATGAAAGACTTTCTAACCACCAAAGCATTATAAGGAATGCCTTTGGAGGGAGTGATTTCACTCTCATTGGACCTCTTCAAGTGGAAATCGGATAGATGCTTCCAGGTAGATGTTGTACCTCTTAGTATTTAATTAAGGTACAATTTGACTAAATAAAAGCCAAAGTCTCTTCCACCTCTTGGATTATGTGCTGCCCCAGCCCCAGCTCTCTTGGATCATCCCTACACCCTGTGCAAAGGCTTCCTCCAGTGGCGCAAACCATTTTCTTAGCACTCTCTCCTCACTGGCACATCCCCAAATCTTCCATTTATAACATTGTTCCTATCAAACCAACAACCTTGTTTCACCTGAAGTTGTGTTTTGGGGGATATAGTTAATGGTGTTAGCCGATAGATCAGCACCTGCTGTCAAGAGCAAAACAGAACACAACCAAGGTACCCAGTATGGTATAGACAAGTGTCATCCGTGGTGTAGAAAGGGAAGATCAGTGCAACAGGTTCATGGAAAGACGGGACTAGAATCCGGCTCCATACAGAATGGGAAGAAAGGGTATTTTATAGTGGAAACCTATAAGGAGGAGTGAATGCACAGTTGGACACTGTGGTGGGATTCTTTTGGAGCTGAAAAGGACCTCAGAGATCTTCTAGATCACAATTTCCCAACCTATCTCTGGAACTCTACTGAACCAGGTTGACAGAACCAATAAATGCTGGTCTGGAGCCATCTCAGGGTACAGAATGCCTATATGATAAAAGGCTGGGGAAATTTGGGAGCAAAACAGAGATCAGGAACACAGTATGAAGGAGTATGGTTTGTATGCTAGACCAAAAGTACATGTAGGGGTAGCACAATGTTTATGTGTTGTGGAAAGATGGAGATGAGTGGTTGAGAAGGGGCCGTGAAGAGATAAGGATAGAATATGAAAAAAGATGGTGGCATGCATGCGATGGGGATAGCTACCCAACTCAGGGGATGGAGTGGGAAGAACTGACATGGTTGAAGGAAGGTGGACCAAGGTTTGAGGTGAATGAAGACTGAGCTGGGGGGGTGGGGATGGAAGTGGGGTCAGCGTGGAAAGGAAGTAGCCCTGCCAGCCTTCACCAGCAACATTTTTTTTTCCATTGAACCTCTGTTCTTATAACAAGCAAAAGTTTTGGGAAATGCTGATGTAATCCACAGAAAGAACTATGAAGTATGAATGCAAATCGAGGCACACTTCATACTCGCCTTCCCCCCCCCCCTTTTTTATTTCTCTTTTGTATTTGTTGTTGGGTTGTGGTTTTTTTTTTTTGGTTGTTTCTTCTTTCTCATGAGTCATTCCACTGGTCATGGTTCTTCTCCACAACTTGACTAGTGTGTAAATTAATTCAATGCCAAGTTATACCTGGAAGTTATATGGGATTCCATGCCTTCTTGGGGAGGGAGGGAAGAAAATCTGGAACTCAAAATTATGTAGAACTGTTTGTTGCAAACTAAAAATAAAAAAATATATATATAAAAAAGAAATGCTGAGTAATCTAACCCCTTTATTTTAAATAAGAGAAAACTAAGTCCCTAGAAGCTAATCAGTTTCTTCAAAGTCACACAGTGAGTTGGTTAAAAAGTGGTGTAATGGATAGAAACCTGGATTTAGATTGCACCAGACTTGAGTTCAAATTATATATCCAGTAAATGTCTCAAGTTAAACTCAAACCCAAGTCCCCTGACTGGAGCACTCTATCCACTAAACTGTGGCTGTATAGGTATAGAATGTTCTTGCATTTAGGAGCAGTAATGAAATTACTAACACCACCAAGTTCCATGTATATAATGCTTTGTAGTTTGTTGTTTCAGGCACTTGACTCTTCATGACCCCATTTGGGGTTGTCTTTACAAACATACTGGAGTGGTTTACCATTTCCTTCTCCAGGTCATTTTACACATGAGGAACCAAGGCAAATGGGGTTAAGTGATTTGCCCAGGGTCACACAACTAGTAAGTGTATGAGGCTGGATTTGAACTCATGAAGATGAGCCTTCCTGACTCCAGGCCCAGTGCTCTATCCACTGCACCTTCTAGCTGCCTCTTTGTAGTTTACAAAGTCCTTGTACATAGGTAGTGGGTAAAAGCTGGTTTCCCATACTCCCCTCCTTACCTCTCCCAACCCCAGCTGAGAATGTAAATAATAAAAATAAGGGGCAGATACAGGTAACAAGTTGATAATGTTTCTTACTGGGTGATGTATATAAGCTCTCTGATTCTTTTACAAAGTACAAAAAAACTGAATTGAAAGAGGAATTTAGCCACTAGTTGGAAAAATATTGGCCATGACCCCTAGTGGCCCTTAAAAAAGTAGGTTGATAGCTTTTTAGTCAGTCCAGGAAGGAGCGCCAGCAGTTGTTGAGGAAGAACTCAGTGCCTGAGAGAAAGAAAGGGAAGAACAGACTTTGCATTCTTCCTCCTTAGCCCATCGGTCACAGTGCTTTCCAGCGGAGCTACTGGGTCAGCGGGAGACACCTCATCAAGCAGAGGGCAATAATCATCAGTCTGAGAGTGCTTAAGGTGCAGTTGGGATGGATCCAGTAGGGGTCAGATACACATTGTCTATGTAGACAATGCTGCAGAGAAGTACAGCATTCAAGGCTGGAAACAGCATCAAGCAGGGTGACCCCTGGCAGCAAAGAAGAGAGCCTACTATGTAACTGTGAGAACTAGTCCTGGCAATTGAGATTTGAACTGTGGAGAGGAGGATATACTGGGAGTTCAGTTACCCGTCAAAGACAATGCATCCGTGTGGGAGCAGCACAAGGTGAGCCTTGAACTGCCTCAAGTAGCAGTTGCCTTGGTCTACCCATGCGCTACCAAGTTTGTTTCCTCTTCTATGCCCATTTGTGAAAGAGCGCACTTGGGTTTGTGGAGGGAATTGTTTTGTAGCTTCTGTTTTTATAATCCCATCTTCGTAAATATTGCTGCTCTATGCCAATTGTTTCCACTGGCCAATTGTTACGGGCAAGTTCACTGTTGGGAGATTGTGAACTGCTGTTTCAGGAGTGCAGACCCACGGGCACCCTAGGACCTGACAGGTAGTCGCCCTCTGGGCACCCAAACCCACAATTCAGGTACAAGTTGGGAGATTCTCCAAGAAAGGGCGCTACACACAGATTATTAACATGCGATTTTGTTTGATCGTCACAACAGCCCTATGAGGTAGGCAGGGACCACTTGGAATTACTGCCTTAGAAAAAGCCCTGTATGAACAGACTTATTAGGAGACTATGGCAGTAGTCCAGGCATGAAATGATAAGAAGTCAGATTAGGTGGGATGAGATGTTCTGAAGTAAGGATGGCAGGCAGGGTGTGTTCAGAGTTTGATCCTTAAAGGAAGCATCAAGAGAGAGAATCAGAAAAGAGGGAGCTAAAGCCTTTCTTTAGCAATGCTCCCCTTCTTAAACTCCTATAACATTTATATTCCAAACCACACTACCATAAATCCATTTTTTCTGAATGTCCTTGTCTCTATAGCCCAATTTTTCAAGTCACAAAATGTATCCCTTTAAACCTCAAAACTTGACATGAACATGCATGAAAACTGTCTCCAAGTATGTGAATAAAATACTTGCATAAAATACAAACTGCGGAGGGCCTAGAGGGCCTGGTTTTTAGGCCCTCTACACCGTGGTTGCCACCTCATTCTACATTATTCCCCTCCCTAGACTCTCCATTCCAGACAAACTGGACTACCAGCTGTCTCCCAAACCTGATACAGCACTTGCCTTCTCCACATACAGCTATGAACACGCTCCTTCCTCACCTCTGCCTTTAGAATTCTTTTCAGATTCAGCTTGGGGGTGGCTGTCATTGGAACCCTCCCTGGTGTTCCAAGGACAGTTTGCCTGATCTCTCCTCTGGCCTCATCATTCCTAATTCTGTGCCATACTTACCCAGGTATATGTCAATCCCTATTCCCAGCAGAATGCAATCTTGAGGGCAAGAAAAGCGCCTTTTTTCCTCCTATTCTGCCTGATGCAGTCCAGCACATTAGATAATGTGTAGGCATGTTGAACAGATGGGTCTCAAGGGCTCAGAGAGACTGGTCTGTGAACCTCGTTTCTCAGTATCATGCTGACATCTGCTGCCCGTCTGTGGTCTCACACCCATGGTTTAGGTAGATGCCCTGCTTCTTCACTCCCATAGAGGAGGTGAAGAACAAGAAGGAAACACATCCCCCTAATGCTCAGGGGACTAGAAGCCTAACGGTGTCCCATATCCCTTCCTCTCAGCACGTAGCATGTTCAGAGGGCTAGAGCTGGGCTAGATCCTACTAGGCTCCAGCCCCTGGACTCCTCTCCAGTGAGCCCTAAGAAATGGCTTCTTCCCTTAAAGGATTCTGAGCATCAGAATTATCCCCCACCTGTTTTATTAGCCTTTCCTACAACATTCATTGTGCCTCTGCTTGGATACCACTAGCCCTCCAGTTGACAAGGAGCCCACTAACTCATAAGGCAGAACACCAGAAATAGAGACACAGGGGCCTTGGGGAAAGCGGGTGAAAGCCAGACAGAAACAGACCAAGAGAATTAGGATACCTCAAAAATACAGATCAAGGGTTTTGGTTTTTTCCCCCAGAGGCCCGTCGACTTTCTTCCTTAATCACTGGTAGGAGGCTCTTGTCCTTAGAGTCCTAGACCTCACTGTGTCTGAACATGTTGGGGGGTGGGGGAAGAGAAGAGAGAAGAGGGAAGAGGGAAGGAGGGTGGGGCCAGGGGGCGGTGCTAGGCAAGAGACTCTTGAAAGTTTCTTCATCTTCTGTCAGTTCTCCGGGTACATCCAAGGCAAGACTGGCCTCAAAGGTGAGGGATGGGCCACGGTGAAGGGACAAGTTGGGGAGAGGGGTAAAAGGCAGGAGTGGGCAGAATGCTGACACTTCCCTCACCTTAGCCCTTCTCTTTTGCAGAGGAAGTGTTAACCCCCAGGGGATATCTCACTAGGGACAGTGGGGGGGGGGGGCAGAAGAGGGGTAAATGAACACAGACGGGGACAAAAGAATGAAGGGAGAGAGCAGACAAAGTTGAGGGATTAAACGCAGGGAGAACTTAAGAGACGAGTGAACAGTTAACAGCGATGAGAAGGACCAAGGGACCAGAACACAGGGGTCTGAGATTGTGAGAGTGCAGACACAGACAGGGAGACAGAAAGTGGGGGTGACAAGGACATGGATGAGAGGAAATAGGGCCCACATGGCTCCTTCTGCTCCCAGGTGCCAGGCGCAGAACTGAAGAGCCTCACGCCACGAGCAAAATTCCTCCCTGGCTCCTGACTGCATGAATCCTGCTGGGGAGCTGGACTCCAGGTACCCATCTGTCCCACCCTTTCAGACTCCCACTGTGAGGAGTGGGAGAGGGTGTGGCTGCTCCTCCCTGTGGTCACAGCCACATCCTGTCGAGGAGGGGAGGGGGAAGTGAGAAGCAAAACCACCGGAGGAACCTGAGGCAGGAGCCTAGTTTGGGGCAAACTCGAGGACTCGGTCAGCCTTCTGCAAGGGCTAGAGGGTCCTCAATTCAACCCCAAATGAAAACCCTGGATTCCCAGGATTAAGTTCTTCTGGGGGCCCCGAGTCGTAGCCTCTCTGGGTGCTAAGAATACATCAGGCTACCCCTGTGTCCCCTGCTTTCTCCCAGTCTACCCTCCCTTCCACAGTTTGCTTTGAGGCTTAGCTCATGGTGGGTTGGTTTCCTAGATACCCTTTGTTGGTGTCCTACCAACCCTTTCCCTGGCTCCTTTGTCCTACCATTGGGGGTTCAGAGTCTCTAGAACAGAGCTCTAAGGAAGCAAATATGTGGGGGCTCGAAAGAAGAGACAGGTACCCAGCCACAGATAGCAGGAAAGGGAGACAACCAAAAGAAGGAGAAAGCCACCGATCTCCCTCAAAGCGACCTGGCGGCCTGTCTTTTCAGTTGATATTTAACATGGACTTGGATCTCTGCCCCCCCAGGGACCATGGAGCCTTTCAGCTCAAGAAACCTTGCCCTACAGGCAGAGAAGAAACTCCTGAGTAAGCTGGCTGGACGCTCAGTGGCACACCTCTTCATCGATGATGCCAGCAGCGAAGTGCTGGATGAACTGTACAGGGTGTCTAAAGAGTACACCCACAGCCGGGGCGAGGCCCAGAAGGTCATCAAGGACTTGGTCAAAGTGGCCATCAAGGTGGCGGTGTTGCATCGAAATGAGCAGTTTGACCCCGGGGAGATGGCCCTGGCTGACCGCTTCCGCCAGAAGTTGCGCCAAGGCGCCATGACTGCCCTCAGCTTCGGTGAAGTGGACTTCACCTTCGAAGCCGCTGTGCTGACTGCCCTGCTGACAGAGTGCCGGGACACCTTACTAGAGCTGGTAAAGCACCACCTCACGCCCAAGTCTCACGGCCGCATCCGCCACGTCTTCGATCACTTCTCAGACCCCAGCCTGCTCACTGCCCTCTACAGCCCTGGCTATGCCCAGCACCTTAGTAAGATCTGTGATGGGCTGAGGAAGCTGCTGGATGAAGGAAAGCTTTAAAGGCCAGTTCCCTGGCTCCATCTATCCCAACGAGATGGTGGACTCTGAACGGGCAACAGGACACGGCTCCCTGTCCACTTGCCCACTTTAACCCCCTCCAGCCTGTTGGCCTGGGTCTCCTTAGAGTATGGTTGGCTCTGAGGATCCCTTACCCTTGGGTGGGAAACAGTTGGGGTTCACAAGCCTTTCCCTCCCCTATGCCTCTGGCCACCAGGACAGGAAATGAAGCTGCCTGAAAAAGATGAAGTGAAAGTCAAATCTTCTACTTCCCCCTGATCTGGACATATGATATGGGGAAACCCCTTCCAGGAAGGAGAACAGTTCTCCCAAGCTGCTGATGGGGGGAAGGGGGAACGTCAAACTCAAGGCCAGTCCTGGGGACAGTTTGGATAGGTGTTGGAAGCCTTGCTCCCAGAGAGGGACAGGGTAGAGTAAGATACTCAGAAGGGAAATAAACCTGCTAAAATGTTTACAGGGCTCTCTGTTTAATCTCTGCAGTTTCTAACAACTTACTATCAACACAGGGAGAAGGGTTTGAGAAAACACATTCATTTTCCTCCACATCCAACATTAAATAACAAAATAAGGCAGGCTCAGCCCCAAAGAGCCTCCTTAGCCTGCTGTTTTCTCTTCAAAGACACAGAAGTACACCTCAAGCTGGTGCTACAAACCACGAATAAATATGCAATGGAGAGAAAGGAACCAGGAGGTCATGGAGGCAACAAAAGAACCCTCCAGTGCTCAGTGTGGGGGTGGGGGGGGAAGGTACACACACAAGCATGCAGAACACAGGTAGTCAGGCCTGCTTTTTAAAATCCCAAACTCACTGCTCCCAGAAAAGTGGCAGGGAAGGAAAGGATAACCAGAATCTCTAATCTCCTGAGCCATGAGAAAGAAAACAGGACCAATTAGGTCAAGGCCAAGTCCAGCATTTCACTTCCTGATTTGGGGAGAAAGCTGGTACAGTACCCAGGGAAGCTGGTTCAGTACCTCAGTGTTGCACAGCAGGGGTTGGGGCTCAGACGTACCCACGCTCCCAACGGTCCCCGGGGCACCCTAGATGGAGGGGTCTACAGGAGCAGTCATCAGGCTGATCATTCCTTAGCCACCACTCCCTGAGAGTTGGGAGGACTGCTATCTTCTCCTAGGAAAACAAAATATAGCCAATAAATAGGATTCCAACATAGCACCAAATAAATTAGAGAGAAGGGTGGGAGGGAGTGAGGGGACAGGTTCTGGAGATCCCTCCACCCTATGGTAAGGCCAAGGAACTGTGACAGGAACCAGAGAGAGGAAGGGACAGACAGAGCTCTCTGAATCTAAAAGATCCCAAGATTCAGTCAGAAGAGTTTGGAAAGGATCTAATCTCAAGCCTTCCATTCCTGTCTACAATTCCTCCCATAGCCCCATAGTCCCTGAAATGACAACAAGGCCAGATCACGGGGATGGGCTGAGACAGCAGATCCTCAGCTTTCACGCCATCAGACAGCTGCTCTTTCACTGCTTCTCTCTTCCCAACAGTTTTGGGGGTATCAGAGTTTAAAGATTTCATCTTCCTGGTCCCGTAAGGTGGCTGCCCTTGTGGTTCGAGTCAAGGGTACAGGGCCCAGTACTGCGCGTTGCTGTTTTCGGGGGGAAGCCAAGTGGGGATGTAGATCCTCCCCAGGTACCCTGCAGGTAAAGAGGAAGGGAAAAGTGTTCAGGAAGGAAGGCAAGGATGGAATAAGTCTTTATGAAGCGTATGTGCCAGGAACTGTGCTAAAAACTACACATTTCTCATTTGAAGGAAGAGTTGGGGTGGGGGTAGGGGTGTGGGAGCTAAATAGAGAGATGTAGCAAGTTGCCTCGGTAATGCTGTCAAGTCTGCCCAAGGCTCAACTGGCCTTGTCCCTGGAAGGACAGAGTAGTAAGAGGAACTTGAAACCAAAAGCCCCTGTCTACCACATATGTATTCTAGCAGGGGTTAGCTCACTTTTTTTTTCTAGAATTCAAATTTTAAGCTTGAAGGGGCCTTTGAGCTCACCTAACCCAATTCTTTGGTTTTCGAGAGAAAGTGGGGTCCTGCAGTGTTTTGATGCCAAGGCCTGGCTTCCCATCTCCTGATGCCCAGTTCTGTGCTCTTTCTGCTAGACCAAAGGCTTCTGGTGCAGGTCCAAGGAGCTGTTCAGAAATGCCAAAGACTTACCCACTCTCGCCTTTCTTCAGCTTCCTGACAGCAGCCTTCTTCGACAAACTGATCTGTGAGTCAATCTTCTTGAGGAAGTCCGTGGCAGAGAGGTCATGGCTGGGTATGGGGAGGTCCTGGCCACATCTGGAAGAAAGGCCTTCTCCATTGGCTTTTTCCTCTTGTTTTTTCCTCAAGGCTGAGGGAGCTTCAGCTCCACCTTGATTCAATGGCATCTCTTCCTCCTTGTCTTCTTCCTCCTCAGAATCTAGCCCATTAAATAATCCCCGGGGCTCAGTCAGGATAGGAATATAGAGCGTTTTCTTGAGGAAGATGGAGTCGTTAGTATAAAGGCGGTTAGCACGCTTAATCTGTTCCATCTTGGGGGAAAAAGGGAGAGGCACCAGATTAATGACAGCAATAATATAAATCCGAATTTTATAATACTTCATATTTTTGAATGCATTCTCAAATCCATTGCTTCATTTGGTATTAACAACTATCCCTGGGTATAGGGAGAGTAGATACCCTTGTCTGACTGATGAATATACTGAGGCCTACTTAAGAGATCATGACTTGCTTAAGAACACAGATAAAGCTAGTGACAAACTCTTAAAGAACTCAGGACTCCTTATCAATAAATTGGGTACCCTGAAATATTTACTTTTAAAGCTTATATGAATTTGTCAGCATTTTTTGGTCATATATCTTGGTTAAACTGGGGCATAACACATTGGGAAGACAGTACTCAGAATCAGAGTTTCTAAGAATGTTAGTATTAGGAAGGACCCATTCAATTCAACTACAGGAGACCTGACACGAAATCAAGGTACCCCTATGCTATCACAAAACTATCACAATGAACTTGAATAACAGATGGCTGGACTTGGAATCAGTAAGTCTGATCCTGATTCAGTCACTTATCAGACATGGGACCCTGGGGAAGCCACATTATCACTCTTGATTTGAGTTTCTAGTAACAGCACCTAACTCACAAGGCTGTAATAAGGATCAAAAGGGATGAGAAGCAAACCGTCCTGAGAGTTTTAAAGTGCTCCAGAAATACTATTACTATTAAAATCTGATAACTCTGAATAACCCCAAAGTTAATACTATCTTGAATTTGAATGGCATGTTTGTTCTTCAAAGTGCTTTTACCATCTCATTTTGTTTTTAGACTTTTATAAAAAATGATTTCACAATGATACGATAACACGGTTGTCTCCTCCCAGCCATCCTTGGGGAAAGCAACACCCCTATTCGACTGAGGTCCAGGCAAGTGCAGTATCTTGCACCAAAGCTTGGAGTCGGGACAGCCCGACTATCAGCCAAGGCTCTGTATGCTGTCCTGGATCCTTCTCCTTCGTGAGTGTGTGTGTGTTGTGTTTGTTCTGTGAACCCCAGCTGATTAGCCAAAATCTGGTGGTAAACACGCCCACACACTCCAGCGGTAAGTATTTCTCCATCCCTGTCTGAAGCCTCACCAGCGGGAGGTCAGACAATGGTCAGAAGCCACCCACGAGCTGCACCCGGATGGGCTCCTCCATCTATTGGTTGCACCCGCCCTTCTCTAAGGGGTACACCCTCCCCACACCCCGGCTCTTCGCGGAGAACCTTCGAGGCCTCTCCTCTGTGGCTGGGGTCACCCCCCCAACAGACACTGGAGTACAGAGGCTGCAAAGTGAGTGAAACGGGTCTGGGTTCAAATCGGACCTCGGACGATTACTAGCTGCGAGACCCGGTGTAAAATCACTTCCTCTGCCTCAGTTTCCTCATCTGTAAAACGAGGATCATGACAGCACCAGCCTCTCAAGATTGTGGTAAGGCTCAGAGGAGAGAACTTCGGCCTCCACGATCCGTCTCTCACTATGTGCCTAATTATCTTAATGAGGAAAAGGATGTTTTCAGCGAGGGAGGGGGGCGAGGATGCTCCTCCCAAAGGAGGTCAGCAGGCATTCGGACCCGTCCTGCTCTAGCACAGTCCCGGCTCTGAACAAGCCTGGCCGCAGCCCCGGGATCCAGGGGGAGCCACTAGCCTGGGCCCTCCCGCAAGATGCCCCCGGCATGCCCCCCGCCCACTCACCGTCACCCCGTACTTGAGCGCCAGGCCGGCCAGGGTATCCCCGGGCTCCAGCAGGTGCTCCACGCGCCGCTCGCGCACCGGGGAGCAGGCGGACTGTACCAGGCTGCCGTAAGACCGAGCCCGGCTCCCTCGCAGGAGCCCCGAGCCCCCCGGGGACGCTTGACGAGAGGGGGACGCCATAGTCTCGCCGGCCCAGCCCGAGCCTTGACCTCCGACCCCAACGCCCTCTGACCCCTGACCTTCGAGACGCCCTTCTCAGCCCAGATCCCGGGGGCCGGCCTCCGCCATAGGCCGCCGACTCCCACTCCGGGCTGCGGGTCTCCCCCGCTGGTTAAGCTCAAGTGCCGGGCCCCGCCCCTCCCGTCCAAGGCCCTGGCGCCGGTTCGGTCGCTGCCCGCAGCCAAGGCGCGAGGCGCTGCTAGGGCCCTAGAGGCGTCCTTTCGAGCACGGCTGGGCCAGCTCCCCACCCCGACCCCGGTGAAAGCTCACGCCGCCCATGCAGGCTCCGGGACCAGGAGACAGCCTCGAACCCTCCAGTTTAAAGAGCCTTACAGCCCTGCGGTCTCCGGAGACACTGGGAAAGACTTGAATTCCCAGAGAGCCGCGGGACCCCAAAGTATCCTGGGAAATGTAGTCCTTCTTCTGAGAGGCCAATCGGAGGGAGCCGCCGGGAAGTTGCTCTCGCATTCGCGGAAGCATACGCCCCGGAAGTAAGAAACCAACCAACCAAAAAATACAGCGCCCGGGGGAAGCTACGGTGGCTGTGAAGGCGTCGGTGTCTAGGTGGTGGACCTGCTATAGCAGGTTTGTGGAGGAGGGCTGCGAAAAACACCATGTCCTTCAAGAGAGAGGGGGACGACTGGAGCCAGCTCAGTGTTCTCAAGGTGAGGCGAGGCGGGGTAGTCGTCGCCCCTGAAACGAGGCTCACGCGTTGCCTCGGCAACTCTCCCAGGGGCGTGGCTATACGGGGGGGGGAGGGGAAGAAGGAGGAAGGGATAGAAGAAGGAGGAAGGGATCGGAGAAGGGCATGGGGAGGGGAGGGGAGGGGAGGTGAGGAGAAGGGGATAGCAAAGGGAAGCCTCTTCCATCTCTGGCGTTCAGTTTGGACTTCTCTGACTTCTCCGCCGTGCCCCCAGTAAACTGCTAGTTGAGAAATGTCATTAATGTTGCAAGGTCCAATGGGCCTAGTTGCTCCCACCCCCCTCCCAGTGCCCTTGCCGGGCTGTTTGGAGGGTCGAGCTCCAGACTCCTGAGTTGAAGGGATGGAACGGACCTCCGGTTAGACCTGTCTTGGTTTCCCACCGGCCTGCGCTCATCTGGGGCTTCTTTCATCCCCGCCCCCTTTCAACTTTCTTTTTTTGTGTGCTGCCCTCCCTCTTTGTTAGATTGCAAACTCCTGGAGGGCAAGCGCCGGCTTTTTCATCTTTGTGTCCCCAGCGCTTAGCACCGTGCCTGGCACGTAGTAGCGGCTTAATATGTTTATTGACTATTGATCGACATTTGGGAGCGGGTCACAGACGAGCTGCTGGAATCAAATGTATAAACAGCCAGACCGCTTTTGTCTTGCCCCTGTGACCCCACATCCCAGGGTTGAGGCTGAACACTTCCTCTCCCTCTTGTACTACCCTTGGCCTCCTTTTGGTAAGGAGTTGGGAAGTCAAAAGACTTGGAGGGTCGGTTGAAGTGTGGCAGGGGGGAGGCATGGACCAGATACCCTGGGGTAGGAGCCTTCCCTCCCCTGGCATAATTGAGGCTTACAGGAAAGCTAAGCATGGACCAGTGAGAATGATGACTACCTGTACCCCCGAGGTGGGATCTCTAGGCCTTCACTCACAAGATAAAGTTACCCGTGGATTGGCCCCCCCCAACTTATTTCCCAGAGCTGGCATTTGGCCTCTTGGTCTCCCCTCAGTTTCTCCCCTCCCCACCCACTGCCTTGTCCTCAGCACCAGAATTCCTGGTTACAGCATTGGACTACACCTTGCCTACTCCTTTTCTAGAAACGGAGAGTTGGGGACTTGCTGGCCAGTTATATTCCAGAAGATGAGGCACTGATGCTCCGAGATGGACGGTGAGGTCTAGGAGACATCAAACTTGAGAAGACAGGCAAGGGGATGATGAGAAGAAAAATCCATTCTTGATTCAGCCTTGGATTCCAGGAGAGGGAGAGAGAGTGGTGGGTGATGGGGGGAGATTGGAAGAGATGTGCACTGGCAAAGGAGTAAGAAGACCTGGGAAGGGAGCAGGGAAGAATAGCCTTGAGAAGGGTCCCTGAGGCTATTGCAACTCTTTCACCTCCAGATTTGCCTGTGCTGTCTGTCCTCACCGGCCTATATTAGACACACTGACCATGTTGACTGCTCACCGTGCAGGGAAGAGACACTTGGCCAGTAAGTTAAGGGGTTAAAAGCAGAGCATTAACTTGACAAAGCCCTCCTGAGCCATGCTGAATACCTCTTCCCTATCAGGCTTGCAAGATTTCTATGGTAAGAAGCGCCAGTGGAGAGGAGAAGAACAGAATCCAAAACAGCAGGAAGAAGAGAGAACTGAGAAGACCAGGGACCAGGTGAGTGAAAAAGGGAGGCTTGTCCTAGGTAGAGGTCTCATCCTGGGAGCTTTGAGGTGTCTGGTTCCTCCTAGGTCTGAGAGCATTTGTTTACCTCTACTTTCCTTCAGGCTCCTTTGCTGGCCCAGACTCGTTTAATCACCCAAAGTGCCCTACGAAGAGCCCCAAACTATAACAGTTGTTGTCGAAGGCAGAGGAACAGGTAATTTTGATAGAAGTGAAACAAGAGGATGGAGGCAGGAAAATGGCAGCAATGTTTATAGAAGAACAAGGAAATTAGAGGAACAGGAAGATGGGTGAGAAAAGGGAAGAATAAAACATGGGACACTCAATCTAGAAGCATTTGTTACTAGATTATAAAGCTCCATGAAGAGAGGGATCTGAACTTTCTATCTCCCAATACCCAGGACAGCAGATGCATGATAACTGTTAAATGAATGCTTTCAATAATAAAAAGATGCGAACACAGGGCAATATCAAAGAGTTGAGAAGATGAGAAGGAAAAATCCCATAGGTTCCCATATAGGGAACTGAGTTTCATTTTAAAGAATAAGAGCCATTTTCCAAATGATAAATGGTCAAAGGATATTGAATTAGTAGTAACCCATAGTAGACTTTGGGTATGGATGGGCAGAAAGATTACTAGGAGTTGCTTCTGAGATGGGAGGAACAGAAGTAGACAACTCTAGTGTATTAGGGACAAAAGGTGACTAGCTTCTTACCTAACACTGTAAACTTTTAAAATTCAATTTTATTTTTCAGTTCCAAATTCTGTCTGTATTACCCTTGCCCAGCCATTAAGAAGTAAAAACAAACAAAATGCATTACAAATGTGTATAGTCATATAAAACAAATTTCTACACTAGTCATATCCAAAAGAGAGAGAGAGAAAGAAAATAAAATAAAATATGCTTCAACCTGCACTCTGAGGTCATCATCTCTCTCCATATTTCATCACGAGATTTTTGGAGTTGTGTTTTGTCATATTGATTAGAGTCTTTCATTGCTGGGTTATCTTTACAATATTGCAATTGTTATATAAATCGTTCTCCTGGTTCTGCTCACTTCACTTTGTATCAGTTAATACAAGGCTTCCTAGGTTTTTCTAAAACCGTCCCCCTCATCATTTCTTTTTTTTTTTTAATAAATCTCTTTTTTTTTTTTTTTGGAGGGGGGAAGGCAGAGCAATTAGGGTTAAGTGACTTGCCCAAGATCACACAGCTAGTAAGTGTGTCAAGTGTCTGAGGCTAGATTTGAATTCAGGTCCTCCTGACTCCAGGGCCAGTGCTCTGCTCACTGCGCCACCTAGCTGCCCCCCTCCCTCATCATTTCTTACAGAACAATAATATTCTATTACATTCATATGCCATAACTTGTTCAGACACTCCCCAATGGATGGGCATCCCCTCAGTTTCCAGTTCTTTCCCACCACAAAAAAGCTGCTGTATTTTTGTTCATGAGTTCTTCTTTCTTTGATCCCTTTGGGCTGTACACCTAATAACAGTATCACTGGGTCAAAAGGTATATACTAGAGGTGAGGAACCTGTGGCCTCAAGGCAACATGTGGCCCTCTAGGTCCTTGGGGGTTGCCTTTTGACTGAATCCAAACTTCCCTGAACAAATCCTTTGGGATTTGGATTTGGGAGTTTGGATTCAGTCAAAGGGCCGCACTTGTTTAATAGCTTTTTAGACATAGTTCTAGGTGACTTTCCATAAGGTTAGACTAGTTCACAGTTCTGACGGTGCATTAGTGTCCCTGTTTTCCCACATCCCCTCTAGCATTTGTCATTTTCCTTTTTTGTCACTTTAGCCAATCTGATGGGAATGAGATGGTACTTCAGTGTTAATTTGCATTTCTTTCATAGTGATCGAGAGCATTTTTTTCATATGGCTATTGATATCGTAGATTTCTTTTCTGAAAACTGCCTATTTATGTCCTTTGACCATTTTATCATCTGGAGAATGGCTCTTATTCTTGAAATTTTAACTGAATTCCCTATATATTTTAGAAATGAGACCTTTATGAGAGAAATTTGCTGCAAAGTTCCCCTCCCCCCAGTTTCCTGCTTTTCTTCCAGTTTTAGCTGCTTTGGTTTTGTTTGTACAAAAAACTTTTTAATTTTATGTAATCAAAATTATTTTACCTGCGTTTATCTCGTTTGGTCATGAATTCTTCCTCTATCCATAAATCTGACAGAACGTTTCTTCCATTCTCTACTAATTTGCGTGTGCTTTCACTCTCCATGTCTAAATCATGTGCCCATTTGGAGCTTATCTTGGTATATGAACATCATAAACTTTGTTCCTTCTCCCTCAGACCAGAAGCTCCTTCACCCTCAGCTCCCCACCTCCCATATAGGCCCCCCCAGACTGAGGAATCTTCAGACAAGAAGGCTGGCAGAACACCCAAGTCTGAGGGTGATAGACAGTCCAAGAGGGATTCAGCAGCAGCCTCAGCCCCTGTGCCCTTGAGTCCTGCCAGACAAAGAGCATTGGACCATTATCTGACCCTGCGCAGGTGGGTAGCCTGGTGTGTTGCTTCTCTTCTTTCCTTCTCTATCACTTTTCTCCCTCTCTTCTGTGAACCTATCTCCTCATTCTGACCAGAGCTATTTTCTCTGATCTTCTCAGCTCTGGTTGGATCCAGGATGGAAGAGGTCAGTGGATAAAGGATAAGAATGTGGAGTTTGATTCTGACGAAGAGGAACCCCCAGGCCTTCCCTTGGATTGATAGCCTACCTCCCCACCCATTTTGTTTAAATAAATCAAAGAAGATGCTTGGAACCTAACTTATTTTTTCCTCTAAGGTCTGGCTGTGTGTGCCATACAACTATCTCAGGTCCTTCTACCCCTGCAGGCTGCACAACTCCCTATACCACCCCCGCCCCTTCTAGAACCATGCCAAGCGTCAGCTGCACCCAGCCTGCTGCCCTATTAATAAAGTATATAGGGCAGGACTCTGCCCTTTGAGTTGTCAGACGCCTTCCCTACCTCATCTCCCCCTGCTTTCCCCTCCCATTTCCACAGGGGCTTTTCCTGTTTTCCAGCAGGGCTTAGCCAAATTCAGGAGGTACTGGAGGAGCCAACACTGAGTGGAAATAAAGAAGAGGATGTGTGTGTTGGGTTGGGTCAGAGGCATAAGGGGACTAGTAAAGGGAGGGATTTCTCCCTCCCCTTAGAGGTAACCTGAGCCTAGAACCTCCTGATCTCCAGGGTATAAATAATCCCCTAGTGAACTGGCAGACACTCTGGGGGGAAGGCGTGTTTAATGCCAAGAGCACCTCCCCATTTTCCCAGTCCCAGGCCAAAGAAAGAAGCAGGTGAAGTGGGCAAAAAGACTTTTATTTACAGGAAAGGGAGATGGGAATTCCAGCATTCCAGGGGTCCTAGCTTTAAACAGTAGAGAAGGGCAGCATTATGTTTTCTTCTGCTGCCGACCTGTGGAAGTAGGAGGAGTCAAGAAACGGGTCTATACCCAAGCTCTTGCTTTGAGCCTGTTCAGAATAATTTTCCTTCATTTATTGTAGTGTCTTAGGACATGTAATTTCTGTGCTCCCCCATCCCTTTAATAAAACTGTCTTCTGTCTCCCACTATCTGTTTCTGGCCACTCATATTGCCCAGGGATCTGTGTGGAAGTAATGTCATCGGAGAGAGGAGGGCAGGCAGGGAGCCAGTGCTCCAGGCTGGAAGGAGGTGCAGAGGGGGAGAGCTGGGTCGTTTAAGAGATTATGGAACAAGGAAGGATAGACAGCCTGTGTGTCCTGTTGGTATAGCTCTGCCATGTCAAGACATCTAGAGGAAGCGCATTAGCTGGACTCCCCGTGAATGACTTATGGAAAGATGTGGACTGAAGTCACAAAGGCTAAGAAGAGACACTGGGTTTGGATCTGTACAGCTGAAGGGAGCGTCCCTTTCACAGATCCATCAAAGTCTCGAAGTAGATGGGAAGAACCTTACCCACTTCTACGTCAGCCACTCAAAGCCTCCTGTGGGCAGAGCTCAGCTCCTCTGATTTCTGTTGGAACCTCCCAGTCAGCCACTTACTGAATTTAATGTTGGAAGGACTAACCCAGAGAATTCTAAGCCTCGTAACTTCCTCCAACTCTGTGGTCACTTACGTAATTCATTGTTCCGGGTCACTGCTCGAGCTGCCCGAGCCCGAGGTCCTTGCTGTGTGAAGTGGTAGCCAAATCGAACTATGGCTGGACAATGCTCCAGCATGGCAGCCATCTCCATCTCTACAGCATCCCCTGGCCAGTGACGCTGGAAGGGTTGGGAGGAGGGGTAGGAGTCATCGACAGGGAGGGAGTAGAGAGGACAGGCTGTTTACCAGCCCCTCTGGCCACTGACTATCCCCCCATGATTACTGTGTTTTTGAGGGGTCAGAAAAGGCTCCAGAGTTGGGCTAGGTAGGGTGCTCTTGATTCTCTACCGAATGTTCAGGGTTTGGGGAGGGGGCACTATCTTGGAGAAGGAAGCTATTAACCTGGTTATCCATCCTTAGCTCGGTAAGTGTGGCATTCTCCCGAACGGCCTTGAGCACAGCCATGAGCCCTGTACTGCTGATGAAGTTCGACTCAATATTGAGGCTTTTAAGGCTCCTGTTCTCCCGCAGCATCTCAGCTATAGCCTGAATGACAGGAACGTGGGGCTGGGTGAGCAGATGGAGCAAGTGGAAAACAAGTCTCCACGAGGGATTTTGAAGGACAATGAGGGCAGAGGGAAGCTGAGCAAGACAAAATGAGAGGGAAGGGAGTATCATGCAGTCTGAGAGAAGATCTTGTGGAACTGCCTGGCTCATAGACTTAGAGCCAGGAGGCACCTTAGAGGGCACTGAGTCCTTGCAATACTGTGACCTGAGTCAACTTCCAGGCTGGGGAGAAGTGGGACACACTGGGAGGAGGAGCACTGGACTTGAGGACCAAGACCTTGGTGACCTCAGGCCACTATTCCAACTGTAAAATGGTGGTGGGGGGGAGAGGGTTGGACTAGATGACCTTAGAGGTCCCTTCCCTTCTAACTGTTTGAGCTTGTGATTTCATGTAAATCTGGGTAACAAGGATCGGAGTCCAGGGACAGGGGGTAGCAGATATTATTGGGCATCCAGAGGAGTGTGATTGGGAGTGAGTCTCCAGGACTCACATTGGCTACGGGGTCACCACTTCGTGTAGCTACTAGGCTGAAGCTCTGGACGTGAGTATTCCCCTTCATGGCCTGGCACAGCTCAATAATAGTGGAGGCTGTGATGTCCTGTCCGCAGGAAAGGGGGTAATCGGTTTTCTTTCCACAATGAGACCTTACCATTAGAATGAATCATTTTCTCCTCTGGGGTGGGACCAAATACAATACCTGCATATTGTTGAGGTTCACCTCCTCTAGTTCCTGGTCATTGTTCTGAACTCTCTTCAATGTCTCCTCGATGTCCGTAGGGTTTGGTGGTTCATCTGGTACTGGCTTATATTTGTCAGGCTGCACCACACCTAGAGGAGGTGGGGAGCAGGGGGGAAATCCCCCATGTTCCCCCATCCCCCATTCCCTTCAGCCCTTCTGCCCCCAGTCCTGTCCCCATGGGCAGTGAGCCCACCCTTTTGTGCCCGCTGTCTCCCACTCACTGGTAATGCCTTCGGTGTTGCAGATTTCTCCACTGCAGATGGCATCGTAGTATTGTTTGTTACTCATCAGTGTATACATGCCCAGAATGGCTAAGGGATAGCAAAGGGAATATGTGAGTAAAAGGAAGAGGGATGCACTCAACCTCCCCCGAATCCTTCCACCAATGAGCCTGGGGGCAGGGGAAGGGAAGGTGATGTAGCCGTAGCCTAACAGGGCCTGATGACTCTTTCCCTACGTTTCTTAGCCCTTTGCTTACTTGCCCCTGTCCCATACTTCATTAATACAGTATATTCCTCTTTCCCCACGGGCCTCATGACCAACCCCCACCTCCTTTGTCACCAGGATTGCCCACCTGCAATGTCACACATTTCAGCATCTGTGGCCTTGGCCAAAGCCTCCTCCAACTCGGGCTCCAAAGTGATCTGTTCTTCCACAGGGATCTCTCTCTTGGGTTGGATGAATGGTTTCCCTGGTGGAGGGAAGATAGTCAACAAATGGAACCATTTTCCAATCCATATCCTTGGCTTCCTGCCTGCCCTGATCCTTCTTACCTAAGCTCCTAGATCACAGTTAGGCCAGATGACACACATAGACCCTACACAGGTCTGGGCATCATAACATCTGGGTCTCCTGTCAGGCTAGGTATGACAAGGCCTAAACCCTGGTGGGTCCAGAGGAGCGAGTGCTTAGGGTCTAGAATGTCAACATACTTGGGACTCTGGGCTGGGGCGTGGAGCTGAGAAGAAAGATGACTTTGCTGGGGAAAATGGGAGAATTGGAGAATAGGATGTCTGGGTCTCTACAGGATGGAGAGGGGGGAACTCAAGGTCCAGATGTTGGGATGCCTTTTCCTCTGACCCCAATGGGCTGCTACTTCATAGAGCCTGAGAAATATGGAATAGCCAGACAATGGGGCTCACAAGTGGGAATGACTGGCATGAGGGAGAGGAGGGGAAATGGGGAAGTGCCAATGATACAGAATAAAGTAATAGCAGGGTGAGAGGCCGAGTGCCCCGCTAAGGTTCCTGTACCCTTCTTCTCTCCTGTGAAGGGCACCAGGTCATCTCGCTCCTTAGTCTCCAGGGCCTGCCGTTCCAGGTGCTGCATCAAGGCTTCCCGGTCCAGGGGCCCCGTGGGGCTCTTCTTTGTCTGGTCACGCTGCCTTAGCCCGGCTGGCAGGAGCATGTTCTTGGGAGGGGGTAGGAGTGGGGGGAAGTACCAGCTCAGACTCCCCGCTCCCAAATGTGGGACACCCTTAGGGTTCCCTGAAGCGTCTTCAGATCCCCCATCTGACCCCCTTGCACCCTTAGGGATTCCCTGACCCCTCCTCCCTGTAGTCTAGAACCCTGAGGCCATTCTTCAGGTTCCCATCCGATGTCCTTACCTCGGGGTCCATTTCCTGTAGCTCATAGTCCAGCTGTTCTAGCTCCTCAGGGCTCAGGCTTCTCAGGATCTCATCTTCATCAATGTCCCTATACTTCTCCAGTTCCTTCTGATAGGATGACATGTTATCCATCAGAGCCTAGAGAATATTAGGGAATTGTTAGGCCAGAGAGTTTCAAGAAGAGATAATGGGCGAAGGAAGGTAGAGATCCTTTAGGAACCAGCGGCAATGGGCAGCCCAGGATGCTTGGGTGGAGTGGGAGGCAGGCAGGAGGATGGGGGACTTGGGCTTAGCATTAGAGATCTTTCATCTGCTTCCCGGCCTCCCCAGCTTCCACTCACCCCCGATGAGGATCTCTGTGGGAAGAAGTCCTGGCAGCAACCCACACACACAGCCCACACCCTCACCCGTCAACGCCTCTCCTACCCCCTTACCCCCAACACAGCTGCCTGGGGCCCTTGCCAACATCTCTTGGGCCCCTGCCTAGTTCCTATGGAAGGAGGGGGTGGAGAGCTTTAGGGAAATTCCTCCCCCCTCTCAATCAGTCCAGCTCCTTCCTTAGACTAGAGAGAGCCTAGAGGGCTGAGGGAATGGGACGCTGGAGCCAGCTGCTCCTCTTTCCCTGAGCAATAGGGGGAGGCTTGGGGGTGGGCAGGGGGAGGATGGGCTGGGGCACTGTCAGAATTTCACTTCCTGTGCCTTCCAAACTTCTCAGTTCTAAGAGAGACCTGGGGCTCAGGGCCAGAGGAAACCTGAGGGACCCCTCCAGGTGTGAAGGCTGAGGAATTACAGAGGCCAGAGGGAAGGTACCAGGTCCCCAGCATTCGACTCTGCCCTTAAGTGGAAGGTGACACTGGCCCTGTTTGGGGGGGGGTGAGGAATGACTTCATGCCTTGTAATATGGGATCGAGTTCTTCTAGAAACATTTGGTGGGGGCATAGGGTGGGGGGTTGGGGAGACACACACAGGCATACCCTCCATATCCAGACACATACAAACCAGGACACGCACACACACACTAAACTTGAAATACCAAGAGTGTAAACCACACAGACCCTCAGTGTTGAGGAGACACACAACCTGAGTGACAGTGTTACATACATACAGTCGGCCTCCAACTCCCCAGGATTCCCAAGAAGTGCACTCTCCCACCCCCACCCCGGCTCCCCCACCTCTCCCCAGCTCCCCCACCCCTCTCACCTCCCCTTCTGTCGGTCTGTCTGCTCTGCCTGGGCACTGAGCGGGCGGCAGGAGGAGCCCTGTGCTGGGGGAGGGGGCAGGGGGAGCAGTGAGCTCAGCATTTTATTATTTTAGTTCTGGCCAGGTGGGGGGTGGGGGTGGGAGATCGCATGTACACCCCCTCACACACCCAGCCTGGCCCCCAGCCCCCCTAGTGGCCAGTAGCAGCCATGGCAGCAGCTCTTCTGAATTCTAGTCCTGGCTGAGTCATCAGCAAATATCCAGAGACCACTTATGAGGTGCTGGGCAGTGAGGACACAAGAGGCATAGAACGATACAGCCCTGTCCTCAACAGGTGTGCAATCTGGTTGAAAAGACATGTGCGTGCCACCTCCTACATTGACTTATGTATTATGCTGGATCACAATAATGGCAAGACATCTTTCACTGGCCATGGCACAAAGGTCCCTCCTCCTCCACTCCACAGAAGGCTTATCAGACAGGAGTTTTCCTATTTTTATTAGATTAAAAAATACACACGGGACATGGGCAGGTCGCTTTGGGGATAGAGGGAAGAATAAGGTGTCCAAGATAGGTATGAGGGCAAGAGACAGATGGAGGGGAGGCAGGGAGGCGAGGTCAGTAAGGTCCGGGTGACAAAGGGCAAAGGAGGGATCTGTGAGGACCAGCCGTGCTTTCATTTGATTATGATTTTCTGGCGGAGAGCCCGGGGCCCTGGCCCAGGAAGGGGCTCTGGAGGTGGTGGGCCGGGGCCCAGGGCAGAAGCAGCAGGTGGAAGTCCATGGGCCGTAATGTACTTCTTGTATGCCTCTCGGATGATCTTGAAGGCTCTCGCTGTGGCGTAGGGAATGTCTGTGACAGGATCTCGGTACAGGGCTGGACGGTGGGTCACGGGACAGACCTCACGCACGGGGATTTTGGGGGGTTTTCCCCTGGGAAAACACTCCTCAAATGTTGCATCATCACTGAAGGTGATGAAAGTACGTGAGCACCGGGCGGGGGGGATTACCGGCCCCGTTCCAGAGTGAGGAGCCACTGTGGAGACCAGAGGTGGTGGCTCAAGCCTGAGAAAGGGAAGAGACAAGAAGTCTATGAGTAAGAGGCAGAAACAGAAAGGCCTGTTGGTTGAACTGGGGGATGGACAAACATAAAAGGAAGAAACACAAAACGACAGGGAAAAAGTAAGCCAGGACAAAGGAAACTCCCTTGGGGCCAGCTAGATGGCTCAGTGGATAGAGCACTGGCCCTGGAGTCAGGAGGACCTGAGTTGAAATCTGGCCTCAGATACAATGCTTACTAGCTGTGTGGCCCTGGGTGAGTCACTTAACCTCAACTGCCTTGCACCCCCCCCCAAAAGAAAGAAACTGTTGGCTTGAGGAGAATAGAGGAGAAAGAAAGGGGGGGGGGCAGGGCATGGTGATGCTGCAGGGGCAGGCAGACTTCAGGAGAACCTCTCCCACTCACCCCTCCACGTCCACATTCTCCTCCTTGGGTCCCGGCTCAGCCAGCAGGGGCACTGTCATGGAGTGGTAGGTGATCACGGGCCCTGGGCATTTGCGCTTCTTATGAACCTGCTTCTTCTTATCTGCCTCTAGACGCTCATAGTTCTCTGAGAGACGGAGGAGAAGTCAGGGCTTCCTGCTCCATGGGCACCTGCACCATCAGTGTCTCCCCCAGGCCATGCCTTCTGCCTCCTAAGGCTTCACTCGGGGCCTCCCTCCCTCCCCGCCATGCCACCTCACAGCACTGTAGCCTTGTCTGTCCGGAGCCTTCTCTCAGCTCCCTGCCCCATGGCCCCGGCTTCACACCTCCCACAATGCCGGGCTCCCCATCCACCCTTGCCTCTCTCTGCTGTGTCCCTTACATCAAATCTGCGCCCCCACCCCATCCTTCCTGTTTCCCTCTGTTCTCCTAGCTCCTGTCTCCCACTCTCCACCTCTCATCTCCCCAGCTGACCAAGGGAACGAAGGTTGAGCTCCTCTGTGATCTTCGCTTCCCTGAGCAGTTCCTCTTGCGTCAGCGGTCGCTCACAGTGCGGACCCTTCCGGCGCCGTGACTGGCCCTGCCGCTCCTGAACCCGAAGGAATGTCTGGCGAGTGTGCTCAGCAGTCGACTGGCGCATGGACTTCCGGCCTAGAGACATTGAGTGAGAAAGTGGGAAATCTTGTACCTCAGGACCATTTCCTCCAAGAAGCCCACCCAGACCAACATGCTCTTAGCTCCTTCCCCCAAAACGACAAATCCCCAACAACACCTTTTCCCTTTCATCCACTCATTAAACAAACCCTGGCTCTGCTCCTTCCTACCTAAGAGGCCTTAGGCAAATCACTAGACTTGGCAGGACTCAGTTTCCTCATCTGCAAAATGAAGGAGCCAGGCTAGATGATCTCTGGGTCTCCTTTCTGCTCTAAGTCCTACAATCATTTTACTCTGGATTAGCCATGCTGTTAGAGAAGACCTCAGGACAGATCACCTCAACGTCATCATTTACCATTAGCTTGTTTCCTAACTCTGTTGTGATGCAGCTATATCAAATAAGGGGACCTTCTTTGAGAACAAGGAAATGTATCCCAGAAGCATGCTGACAGCGTGGAGTTAAACACTGGCTGTGTGTTTTCTACCAAGTGGCTCCCCCAAAGTAAAAGTCAGCTGTAAGGTGTTTATCTATGGACTAATCTCTTCTCACAACTTAGGCAACAGGCTCCCTAAGGGAAGGAACTGAGTCTCTATTTCACTCTGTATCTAAGAGAGAGCTGCTTTATTCTGTACTCATGAGGAGGTCTCATACCTGTGAGCATCTAATAAACCCTGGGCTTATTTTTTTCTTTGTGGTCAACAACATGGTTCTACCACAATCCTCTAGGTCTAATTCTGCACTGGAGGGGTAGACGGTGGACCCTTCCAGAGCTAAGATGAAGTAAGACATTCTGATGATGAGACACAGTCTCCCCATCCTTTCCAAACAGGTCCCAACTCACTGTCGATGCCATCGTCCTGCAGTTCCAAGGGTAGCAGCGTCTTCTCCTCCCGTGCCTTCTGGGAGCTGCCAGCTGGGGTGCTTACTTTTCGAGGCCTCAAGCTCTTGATAGGCTCCTGGGGGCAGGTTGAGATCAGAGAGCAGGGGCTGAGGGGATAAGGAGAAGGAGCAAGAACCTGGGGCCTGGAGAAGGGAACCCAGACACTGCGGGAGTGGGGTTGGAATGGGAAAAACCTAGCAGATTGGCAAAAGACAGCAAGAGCTTTTAGAGTCTGATAAAGATGGTGCTGGGACAGGCCCTCCCCAACCCCAGGGTCCCCATTCCACCTTATAGGCCTTGGTGACTACACGACGCTTTCTTCTTGGTTCATCTCCATCCCCATCACTTGCTGGCTCATCTCCCTCGTCAATGTCAAAATCAGAGTCAACTTCATCCTCTGTGTCTGACTGGTCCCCCTGATATTCATCATCACCAGATTCCTGGAGGAGGAAGGAGAAAATGGGAATTTGGTCAGCATAGAACATTGTCACTCATGGATTGGGGAAGCGACTCTCTTCTTCTTCAGCCCTGGACCTGGAGTCGGGAAGATGTGAGTTCAGATCCAACCTCAAACACTTATTAGCTGTGTGACCCTGGGCAAGTCACTTAACCTGACTACCTCAATTTCCTCATGTGTAGAATGGTGATGATAACAGTACTTACCTCTCAGGGTTGTTGTGAGGATCAAACAAGATAATATCTGTAAAGCACTTAACACAGAACCTGGCACATAGTAGGTGGTATAATTGAGCTAGATGCTAACATTATTATCATTATATTAAACTCAGCTAGGTGGCACAGTAGATAGAGTGCTGGGCCTGGAGTCACAAAGACTCCTCTTCCTGAGTTCAAATTCAGCAGCAGACATTTACTAGCTGTATGACCCTGGGTAAGTCACTTAACCCTGTTTGCCTCAGTTTCCTCATGTATAAAATGAGCTGGAGAAAGAAATGGCTAACCACTCCAGTATCCTTGCCAAGGAAACTCCAAATGGTGTCATGAGGAGTAGGCCATGACTAAAGAACAACAAAACCCCTCCACCCAGAAGGCTACCCAAACACTCTACTTGGGGCCCCCATCCCTGCTTCCAACAATAACTTCTAATTCTACCTCTGATACTTACTATTTGTGACTCTGGATAAGTTAAATCTCTTAGTCTTGGTCATCTACTCTGTAAAATGTGAATACTGACACCTACCCCGGCTGCCCCATCTGGTTGTTGTAAGCATTAAATAAAATGATGGCTAGGAATATGTTTTGGAAATATTAAAGCTCTCTTGGGTTTGATTTTGAATCCAAAGGCCAGGGCTTTGAGGCCAAAGCCTCCTTCCTTCCCATACCTCTTGGTGCCACCCTAGGCAAGCTGTTTAGTCTTTCAAAGTCTAGCTTCCTCATCTAGAAAATGAGTCTGCAGCTCCAAAAGACCCATGATGGGAAAAGCTATGCACATCCAGAAAGAGAATTATGAAATCTGAATGCAGATGGAGGCAAAATTTTTGCTCTCCTTTTTTTTCCCCTTCTTTTTTGGTTTCATTTCTCCTTTTTCATGGTTATAATTCTTTTTTACAACTGGACTATTATGTAAATGAATTCAATGTGAAGATATATGTAGAACCTACATTGGATTACATGCTGTTTCAGGGGGGAGGGGGAAGAAGAGGGAGGGAAAGAAAGTTTGGAACCCCAAAACTTGTGGAACTGAGTGTTGTAAACTAAAAATAAAAAATAAGTTTATTTTAAAAAAAATGATTTTGCACAAGATGTCGTAAGAGAGCTCCTTCAGCTCTAAAATTCTATAAATTTTATGATTTTTCCCTCTTCTAAACTTCCATAGCCATTTGTTCCTCTCTTATACACTCAGCGTATTGTGCCTTGCATTAATGTTAATTGTATATGTGACACACATCTATAATCTTCATCGATGGCCTTTAAATTCCTTGGGAGAGCACATTTTACTTTTCACTCTATATTCTACAGTGCCTTGCAGAGGGTTGGTACAGAATAGCCCTGAAATGTCTCTTGAGTGCTTGCCGTCAACAAACATTTATTAGGCACCGAACATGTAGCTGAAGAAGCCACGGTGTCACTGTCAAGGATTTTACAGTCTGGCTGAGGAGACAGCACGTTATAATAAGAGCTCACAACCACGGAGGCCTTTTCCAACAAGGTTTACAGAGTATTTTACACTCACTGCTTTATCTGATTGGAAAAACAAGGCTGTGAGGTAGGAAATTCAACTATCCCCACGTTACAAATCAGGAGACTGGGACTTAGCGAATATAAGTGATGGTAAGTGGTAGAGCCTATACTTGAACCCAGGTCCTCCGACCTGCAATCCAGGGCTCCTTCCAGGTCATCACACTGCCTATGGAAAGAGTAATTAATAATGAAGGGTACGTAAGGAAGAGATGTTGGCCAAAAGTGTTGTCAGATTTGGAGGGAAGGTACCCTTGTTAAGGGCTGGAGTAATAAGGCCCGACTTCTTCCAAGAGGCACAGCCTGAGTAAGCCTTGAAAGAGAGGCAGAGAGAGGAGGAAAGGGCAGGCAGCGTTTAAGGGTGGGCAAAGGTAAAAGCAGGAATAGCTATGGCATCATTTTGGGACAATGACAATGATTAAATTAGTCTGCCCGAAAGAAAGGATTCATGTAGGTGAAAATAAGGATAAAAAGGTTAAGTTGGAAATATGTTGTAGAAGGCCTTGAATGCCAGACTAAGACATTGATCTGGAAGATAACAGGGAGCATTTGAAAGTTTTTGACCAGACAGGGGGTGAGGATTGGTTAAAAAAGTGTGTTTTAAGATTAAACTGGTTGTGCCTGTAGGACAATCTGGAAAGACTAGAGGCCCCTGCAATGATAGGACAGAGGCCTGATGTAATTAATGAAGTAATGAAGGCCTGGGCAAAGGTGGAGGCAGCATGAATGGAAACAAGAACCAGCAGGAATTAATAATGACCAGATATGGGGAGAAAAGAAGAGGTCAAGGATGAGCACAAGGGTTTTGGCCTAAAAATCTGGAAGAATGATGGTAGGACTGACTGAAGAGGAAGTGGGTTCAGAGTAAAGGTTATGAGTTCAATTTCAGATTACTGTCTCTATGGGCTGGTGCATAACATCAGGGCATAGGTTTGGATGACCTTGGGAAAGTCAGAGAATTTTCAAAAAGGAGTTGGAAGAGAACTCAGAGGTGGTTGGTGGCAAACTCCAATAGAAACAGGGGCCATCATGATCCCTGCTGGTGCATGTTGACTTAGAAAACCACATATTAACATCATCTATGTTTTACTGTATTTTTATTTATTTTATTCAACATTCCCCATTACATCTGAATATGGTCTGGGCAGTATTCACACATGTTTGACACCTCTGATTTAGACTAATCCTTACCTAATGTTGAAACCCCGTCTCAAACATCCTCAACATGTGGCTACCCATCTTCTGCTTAGACTTTTCTAATGATGGGAAACTTACTTCTTTATGAGGCAGTCAAACCTCTTTTTTTTTTTTGGATAACTCTAACTGGTTAAAAAAAAAATCTTTCTTATGTGGCATTAAAATTTGCCTCCTGCAACTTCCTAGTTTTTTTCCTCTGGAGCTAAACCCAACAGGTTCAGTCTCTCTTCCATATAACAAATTGTTAAATATCTAAAGACATATCCTGACTGAAGGAAAATTCTCAAGGTTTAACAACCCTTGGTTCTCCCACTATTGCTCATGAGATATGGTTTCCAGATTCTTTTCTATCCATGTTATGCTTTAATGGATCTTCTCCCATTTGTCAACGCCTCTCTTAAATGTGATGCTCAGAACTAAACCCGCTACTCCCAAAGAAGACTGACTCCTACAGAATGTGGTGGGATTATCACCTCCCTTTCCCTGAATACTCTGCTTAATGCCACCTAAAATCAAATTAGTTTTTTTGGCAGCCATGTCTCAATGATGATTTGCATTGAGTTTGTAGTGAATGAAACACGGATAACGAATGGGATAACGCCCAAGAGTTAGGCTCAAAAAATTAAAACTGCACAAGAACAAGATGGGGGAAGGAGTGGCTACCTAAGAGCTCCATGAAAAAGATGTGGGGGCATCTGTAAGCTTGAGGCTAAATATGGGTCAATAGTGTTTTGTGGCACCCAATGAAGCTGCCACCATTACTTGAGAGGCCTAGGGTCTAGTACCGTATTCGATCATGCCTGTTTCAGAAGGATAACTGACAAGCTGGAGATCATACCTAAACAAGTAACCAGAATGGGGACGAGACTGAAAAACATCAATCTGCTGAAGGAAATAGGATGTTTAGCCTAGAGAAGACTAAGGGAGGGTATGGTAACTGCCTTCAAGTACCCGAAAGGCTCTCATGTGGAAGAGGAATATTTGTTTGACTTGGCCCCAGAGGATGGGAATGGGAGCAATGAATGCAACAAACAGAAAAGCAGACTAATGTTAAAGGTAAAGAAATATCTCCTAGCAATCGGAGCTGTCCTAGAACTGGGATGTGCTGTATGGAGGGGGAGGTACTGAGTTTCCCATCACTGGAAGCATTCAGTCAGAAGGCTGAGTAAAGCACTTGTCAGGAACACTGGGGTGGGGGGCTTCCCATTTGGGCACAGGTTGGACTAGATAAACTCTGAGATGTCCTTCCAACTCTGTGATTCTTTGAAATTGTCTGGATCTGTTTTAGACAGGCTGCAGTTTCATATGAACTCTCCTATTCTGTACCCATACAGTTGCAGTTTTAACCCTGGAGCTGTGTTTTATTTTAAATGTATGTCTGCTAAATTTCATGATACATCAACAGGCTGAAAGCTCTGAAGCCTAAGTATACCATCCAGAACTTCTTAGCTTGCGGCTATTTACAAATTTGATAAATAAGCTAACTGTGCCTTCATCCCCATCTTTGATGAAAACTATAGAACAGCAAGAAATAGAGGACAGAGCCCCAAGTGAGAAGATCTATTAACCCAACATTTTTTGGATAAAAGCCTCCAAACACATACAATTCCACTTAACTGCACCACCATCGAGCTCCCATCTCTTCATCTTGTACATAAGTACATTAAGAACTCTTGTCAAATGGTTTACAGAAATCTGGTTTTACTGTGGCTACAGAATTCCCTTGAGAACCTCTTTCAAAAAGGAACCAAACACGGAATGCAAAGAACACCGAACTTAGAGTCAGATGACCTAGATTTAAATCCAGACTTTTTTGCTTACTACTTACATAATCCTGACTAAGACCTGCTTTTCCTTATACATGCTTGAAAAGGTTAGACTACGTGACCTTTACAGCTCTAAATTTATTTAGCCCCATCCAGCTCTAAATTTATGATCCTGTGAAGTCAGTCTGGCGTAATAATCATAATTGCCAGCCCAGCGTTTATATCGTGCTACCAAGTACCAGGTGCTGTGTTAAGTAAGCACTTCACAAATATTCTCTCACTTGATCCTCACAACAACCCTGGGGAGGGAGGTGCTTTTATTACCCCCATTTTACAGTTGGGGAATCTGAGACAGAGGTTAAGTGACTTGCCCAAGATCACACAGCTAGTCTGTGAGGCTGGATTTGAACTCAAGTCTTCCTGACTCCCGGCCCAGTGCACTACCCACTGAGCCACCTTGTTCTTAGTAATTACCGTCGTTTGTTCTCATGCAATTACATGTTCACTCTGATCATCACTTCCCTGATGTTCAAAATCTAATTATTTAAATAATCTCCAAACTGCTGAGGGTCCTTCTTCAATCTCCCTGCGGGCAGGAACCTTACTCCTGAAGTCCAAAAGACCTTATTAGTGGTGCGACTCTGGGAAACAATTTGTAAATAAACTGTGCAGCACAAGGGACAGAGCTTTGGACCTGGAGTCAGGAAGATCTAAGGTCAAATCTACCCTCAGATACTTAGCAGCTTTGTGCCTCTGGGCACGTCACTTAACCTCTCTGTGCCTGAGGTTCCCATCTGCAAATAGCATTGTGGTGGGGATAAAATGAGAGAATATTTGTAAAGTGCTTATTATTATTTGACTCCTTGGAGCCTCGGTTTCCAGTTTCCTCATCTCTACAATGGGGATGATAAAAGCATCTATCTCATAGGACCGGTGTGGGACACAGATGAGATAATATTTGTGAAGGACTTAGCACAGTGCCTGGTGCATAGTAAGCACCATATGAATGTTAGCTATCATTTAACCTCTTGGAGCCTCAGTAGTCAGTTTCCTCATCTGTAAAACGGGGATGATAAAATCACCTATCTCATAGGACTGGTGTGGGACTTAAATGAAGTGTCTGAAAATGGCTTACTTAGCACAGTGCCTGGCACATGGTTGTTCTCTGTCCTTCCTCCTCCAAGAGGACCATGACATCAGGGAGGTGATGCCATGACGTGCAAGCCAATTGGATTTAAGTGAGGGGGGGTTGTGCAAAGTCACCAGCCTCACTTTTTCCTCCAGAGCCATCTGGAAACGGGTCAGCTAGGTGGTGCAGTGGATAGAGCACTGACCCTGGAGTCCAGAAGATACTTATTATCTGTGTGACCCTGGGCAAGTCACTTAACCTTGGCTGCCTCCTCCACCAAAAAAAAGAAAAAAATGAATCACTGGAATCTCCCGAAACATAGTAAGCACTATATAAATGTTAGCTATAATAATAATAATTTTACATATGGCACTTTGCAGTCTTTAAAATTTACTGTAATTTCTCTGGGAATAGATGATACTGACAGCCGGCATTAAGCGCCTTACGAATGAACAGTCTCTCGTTTTATTCCCACAACAACCCTGGGAGGTGGGTGCTATTAGGAAATAATATTTGTAAAGCTCTCCATAAACGCTCGCCATTGTCGTCGTCGTCATCATCTCCAAAGCGTTCAGATGAGGAAACTGAGGCAGACGGGAGTGAAGCGACTTGCCCAGGGCCACCCAGCTGGTGAACGTCAGAGTCTGGATTGGAACCCAGGCCTAGCGGATACCCGGGAAGGTGAAGGATCCAGAAATACAAGCCTGGCCCTCTCCTCGCGACCACTGTCCCATGGAGGGGCCGGGAAAGGCGAAGGCTGAGGAGGGGCGCCCCTCCCCCCCAGCTCTCCACTCTCAGATCCCACCCCCGGCCCATTTTTCATTCCCTACCGCGCAGCCCCGCCCCCTCCCCGGGCCCAGCTCTTGCCTCTGTGAACCCCCCATAAGTGGTCTGGTAGAATTCATCTTCCTCCTCCGCCTCCAAGAGCCCAGACAATCGATTCCCTGCGGTCTTCCGGGGTGCTCGGCCCCCGGCCAAGCTCATCCCTCCTCCGGCCCCAGCCGTCACCGGCGGCGGCCCGGAACTCGCTCGGCGCTCGGCGCTCGGCTCTCTCCGCCTGCCCAGCTTCGCCGCCGGAAAGGGGAAATCGTCACAGGCAGAAGCAGCCGAGCGCCGAGGTGAGGAAGGCGCCGAGCTCCGGAGCGGCCCCGCCTCACTCACTTCTCGCCCCGCCCCGCTCCTTAGCCCCGCCCCTCCCTCTGTATAGTCCGGCCTCCCGGCAAGGAGCCTGGACAGCTCCGCCCCCTTCCCTCTAGGGCCACCTACTTCTCCTCCCCGCAACCCCTCAAGCTCTCAACAATTTCCAGTAAACTACGTGAGAGGCAGCTGGGTCTGGGCTCTAGCTGTCCTTGGGTGGTGGCATTTGAGTTGGAAGATTGTCACTGAAAAGAACAGAAACAGTCTCCTAGCGAGTTAGTGGCAGGAAAGGACTATAGTCCGGGGCATCTAATTCCCTGCTGGATCTCTTTCTAACACACAGTGGTCTGCTTTGCCTGTCCTGGTCTCCCAAATCTTCCAAGCTTTCTTCACCTTTAAAAACAGGGAATCAGATAACCTTCACAAGGACTGGCTTGTCAACAAAGCTGTTAAAGATGATGTGTGGACGATGTCAAAACGAGGAAATGCTTATGTGAAACAATGTGTTAAGAACATAGATTAATAAATGGGAATGAAAATAGCACTTATCATAGGACTGGTGTGAGACTCAGGAAGTATTTGTAAAGTGCTTAGCACAGTGCCTGACACTACATAGAAGTTAGCTGTGATTATTATCATTATAATACATAAGGTGCTCTGCAATCTTTTATGTTTGTTATAATTCTTCTGGAAAGGATGATGATGATAGAATTTGTACAGCACTTTAATGTTTGCTATGTATGTATATGCAGTATATATAAAAACACACGTATGTATATATATAACACAATATTACAAAAATTAGCTTCTTTTAAGCCTTGGGGGAATGCAAGGTCCCTATGGTTTTCTTCTCTTCAGCTTTGTGGACAATATTTTAGATGAAAAGTTATAAATTCAGTCATAAGCTCCAAGATCCTAGGTTAGAAAATTCCTAACATTGAGACAGAGATCGAACTATTTGCCTTACTCTTCATATATATGTGTGTTTGTATATATACATATATACATGTATTATATATGTTAACTATTAATATAGCTAATATATTTAATAATTAATATACGGGCATATATTATATACACACACTAGTTAACCCATGGCCTCTTTATGGTTTAGGCAAAAATCAATTCACTAGAAATATTTGAGCAATAGGTTATACTATAGTGTCTGTGGATAGATGGGCACGAGCAAAGTGTGCAAGCCCTTCACACTTGGTTCTGATTGATTGATTCAGTCAAGACCTGTGTTTTTTTGTTTGTTTTTTGGAGGGGAGAAGGCAGGGCAATTAGGGTTAAGTGACTTGCCCAAGGTCATGCAGCTAGTAAGCATGTCAAATGTCTGAGGTCACATTTGAACTCAGGTCCTCCTGACTCCAGGGCCAGTGCTCTACTCACTGTGCCACCTAGCTGCCCCAAGAACTTTTCTTCCTTTTAATTAGGTGAGGTAATCAATGGAGTCTGACCCTTACTCAGATTAATAAAGATCAAAATATAATTTCATAGAACCACAGAGATTTAGAGCCAGAAGAGATATCATTGGGCAAAGTAGTCTAACCTGTAAGGGGTAACTAGGTTAGAGTTTAATGCTATTTTTTTTTCCTGTAAATTTACTTCAATTTTGTAATTTTAAAACAATTGTGAGGGAGAAAAAAGATTCCTAAACTCCTTGCCTCTCCTCTGTCCCCTCTACCTGTTCTTTATCCAGACTCGCTAAACTGTCCAATATTTTGGAGGGTGGTCATATCTGGCCTCCCTCATAGAGGGATGTGTATAATAATGAGATCTGACACTTATATAGCATCTTAAGGTTTGGAAAACACTTTGGGGACCAATCAACTGTGCCAAACTGTCTCTCATATATACAGGATTGTCTCTATGATTCTTTTTAGAGGCACCATTCCATTTCTCCTTTTCTGCTGGAAATGGAGATTAGCCCCTTTTCTCACTTCCTGAAGAATATAAAACCAACCTGCCCTACCCTTGCCCCCACACCCTGCCACATCATCCTATGTCCTCATGCACTATGCCAGGAATGTTGCTAGGGAGGATCAGGGATATGACTCAAACAGAATGTTGCAGAGAAGAGGGTGGGGGGCTGCCTTGCCTGAACAGCATACCGCCCCTACATGAGTCAAGATTGAGAAGGAGGAATCCCCTCATTATGTTCTTGCCCATTCCCTGACCCCTCTGATTTAGTAATGAATATATAATTACTCATTACTGTGATTCCTTTCTAATACATGGAGAGAAAACTAAGATTTCATAGGCTAGAATGAAACTGGAAGACAGAGGCCTCCATTGGAGCTGTTTTTGTTATCCAAATCCCATTCTTTCCTGGATTCAAATGTATTGCTGAGGCTGATGGGTTTCCTTCATATGGCTGGATTCCATCTTGCTCAGACTCATGGAGATATGTCCAACTTTAATGTAATCTCAGCTTTATACTCATAACTGCTGGTTGTAGAAGTAACTCAGCATATGAAAGGAACCCTAGGCTCCTTGGGAAGGTATTGTCTTCTCTGGGAGAATTTTCACAGGAATGTAGTGGCCCTTTTCAAAATCTCCAACACTCATAGCAGCTCATAGAATCATATCCAACCCTCTCCTTTTACAGATGAAATAAAAGAACTGCAGCTGGTGGTCCAGTAGATGGAACATCAGGCCTGGAGTCAGGAAGACTCATCTTCCTGGGTTGAAATCTGGCCTCAGACACTTTCTAGCTGCGTGAACCTGGGCAAGTCACTTAACCCTGTTTGCCTCAGTTTCCTCATCTGTTAAATGAGCTGGAAAAGGAAATGGCAAACCACTCCACTATCTTTGCCAAGACTCCTAAATGGGGTCTCAAAGATTCATACAGGACTGAACAACAAGAACAGAAAAGCTAAGTAATTTAGTCAAAGCTACTCAGTCGGTCCAGCCAGGATTGTAACTCAAGTCGCCTGCCTGACCCTAAATTCAGTGGTTCTTCTAACATACCAAACGACCTTCCCTCTTCTCTCCTTTGTGCAGCTTGAGCTGGGCAACCTAATATGCGGAGAGAAACAAAACCAAAGAGTCCAGTAGATGGCAGCAGGGAGCAATTACTATAGTTCCTGACTTCTCATAGGCATAAGAGATAGCAAAGTTCATTTGGTGCATATTGGTTGGTTGTATTCTTCCCTTCTCCAAGAAGACCAAAATGACATCACTATGTTAGAGTCAAGTTACATAAAATGCCTCCGACTGTGGCTGATCAGACCAATTTGAGCTCAGAATGCTCTAACACAGGTCGGGCACAAATAGTCTGTGTGAACATTTGGGGTGGATTCTCTAAATTTGTGTGTCTTGCATTTCTTTTGAGTTACTTCAATTCTGCTTTGCTGATAGAGCACAGCACCTTCTCTGATGAGGGCATACTGTATGAGCAGTGCTGTGCCAGTGTCTCCCATGTCATACAATCAATTCCAAAGTTCTTTTTTGTTTGTTTAGTTAATTAATTTTTAGTTTTCAACTTTCACTTTTATAAGATTTTGAGTTCTAAATTCCCCCCCCCCTTTCCGTCTCTCCTCTTCAAGAGATGGCATGCAATCTGATACATGTACAATCATCTTAAACATATTTATATATTAATCACGTTATGAAAGAAGAATTGAAACAAAGGAGAAAAACCACAAAAAATAATGAACAAAAAACAAAAAAGAAGAGAAAATAGTATGCTTTTGGTGTGTCTTCAGATTCTTTAGCTCTTTCTCTCTGGATTTGGACAGCAGACCTTGAGAGAGTCCTTGTATCGATTCATCGGACCACCATGTAAATACTTGCCCTGTGTGAGTTGTCCATATGTTCTCCATCTTTTTTAGGCAAGCTTATGTTTGGCATTCAAACAATGTGGCTAGCTCATCGGAGAATCACTCTCTGCAGTAGAGGTTGAATGCTTGGCAGTTTGTTAGAGAAAGGACCTTAGTGTCTGGTATCTTACCCTGCCAGGTGAACTTCAGAGTCTTCCTAAGACAGTTTAAATGGAAGCCATTCAGTTTCCTGGCATGGTGCTGGTAGATTGTCCAGGTTTCATAGGCATACAACAATGAGGTCAACACAACGGCTCTGTAGACCTTCAGTTTGGTAGTCAGTCTAATACCTCTTCTCTCCCACTCTTTCCTTCCGAGCCTCCCAAACACTGAGCTAACTCTGGCAATGCATGCTCCAACCCAAAGTAAGCTTATATAATTCATGGGGTGCATATATGTATAAGGCAGATGTCCATGACGTTTTAGCCCTGACATTTCTTCCCCAAGAGAAAACTGAAGAATTGAAACATTAAAATGGAGATAGGGAAGAAATATTCTTGAAAATATTTAAACAGGATTTCTCTCCTCTCCTCCAAATTTCCACAATACTTCTGGCAATCTTTGTTGAAACTGAATAGACCTAACACAAAGATGACAGGATGAAAATGTCAGCTACTGCTCTCTGTCTTATGCCTATTTTTCTTTAAACCTACAAGAATTCTTGACTGAGAACAAGAGCAGCACAATGACTTTTAGATGGGGTCAGATGACCTCTGATATGATCCACTGATCACATCTGGCCTTCTGGCCATGGTGACTTGCACACATTAAACCATTATGTGATAAGTGCTTACTACGGGCACGTTTTGCTTGGTCAGTGGGGCATGGAGAAGTATGAGATGGGACGTGTTCAGAAGCCTGTGAGAGAGGCATGACATCTTCAGAATGAGTCCAATGAACGTGTGTCGAATGAATGAACACACGTGAAGATAATCGTGACGAATATCAGGAGGGTGGGGACCACATAGACCTCGGAGGTGGGGCTCTTGGAACTTGACCTGTGACTTCGCTAAGAGTTCCCAGACTTGTTATGAATTCTCTTGCAAAGGGCTTTTTCCTCCGTCGGTGCCCTTTGATTAACTGGACGCTAACTACATACTCTGATTCCTAGCCTACTCCCAAATGACCCACCCAGGCCACCATAGTGTAGGAAGGCCAAGCGAGTGCGGATTCCCCTCCCCGCCCCCAGAGCCTCCCGGGATTTGCTGGGGCGTGTGAGGCTCGAGTCATGAGACCTCCAGACGTGCCCAGATTGGTCTCGCAGTCCTTCGGCTCCCGCCCACCGAAAGTGTGGGTTGGAACGCGAGCGAAGTAGGGAGGAGAACAGGCGCATGCGCGGGCTCCGGATTTTCCTAGACACCCAGTGTGGCGCTCTGGAGTTGGACAATAAACAAGTCTCTGGAAGGGGTTGGGATTCGCTCAGCAGGGTACTTCTCACGCCCCCATTTTTCTTTAGGTGTGGTTCAGCCCGAAGGCGTGGCCCAAGCGGTCCGGGCGACACCAAAGAGTTTCCAGGGTGGAGGGGGAAAGCAGTTCCAGTTGAGATCTTTACGGTGTCGGGG
>CM053627.1:40873735-40941600 GCA_028646595.1 Phalanger gymnotis | reverse complement strand
GGGCGGGGGAATCGAGGGGGAGCGTTTGTGTGGGGTGGCGGCTGCCGCTTATTTGGGGGGCGCAGAGGGAGAGACACATAGGACCCCCCAAAGAACATAGGACTCCTTACCGGGGGGCGGGGGAGGTAGTTGACATGGGGCTCGAAGTGGTTGAAGAGTTTGTGGCAGTGAAAGTGGATGCCGGAAAGCAGGAAAAAAGACACCCCCCCCCACGAGGAATGCGAGAAATCGGGGTCTCCAAAACAGGGTCTGAGAGGCAGCAAAGGTGGGGCCTCAGGTTGCACCCGAGTTTTGGGAAGGAGGCCTGAGGAGGGAGTATTGACTGGTGGGACGTGCGGGGCGAAAGGATGGGCAATGTGCCTTTGGGGGTCTGGGGGGAGTGGTCGAGGTTTGGTGAAGGAGGCCCCAGAAGAGGGATCTCGGGTCAGGCAGAAGAATTTGGGGGAGATTGGGAGTGGGCTGAGCAGCAGGATGTGAGGAGCCCAGAAGAAAAAACAGCAGAGTGTCTGTGGGAGGGAAAGTGTGTGGCGTTGGGGGAGGAAGGGGATGTGAGTCAGGCATTGGAAAGGGATGGTGCAAAGGGCTGGGGATTGATGAAAAATCTTTAAGATAACTTTGGGTGGGAGTATCTTCTTTGGAAATAGATGGTATGGAATGGGTATGGTTGCCCCCTCCAGTGAGCTGGGAAGGCTGCTGGATGTTGGTTGCTCTGCCTAAAATCTGGTGCCTGGTGATGTCCATTGCTACTTCTTGGTCTCCCTCTTCCCTTCCTACCCCCACCCCCCTTTCCAATTTTGAATAGATCGATGGTTTTCAGGGACCTAGCTTTCACACTCTTAATTAGCTGAATGGCTGAATACAAAGCCTTAGACATTTCATTAGTTTAAGTTTTATTTGTGTTGCACATATTTTGGGGAGTCTCTTTGAGCTTGAGGAGAGACACTTGGAAAATGACTGCCTTCCGTCCTTGGCTGGAAGTCAGATCCTCCAAGTAGGGATGGGAAAAATAGAATAGTTGTATATGGTCTTTAATCAGACTTGTCATTAATTAGCTAGAAAAAAAGTGGGGTCTGTTACTACTGGATTACTTATGAGAGCTTATGTTTGTGTTCCAAAACCTTGATTAAGACTTTTTTGGAGAGATTGACCAGATGGATAGGTTTAACAATAAGGAGGAAACATCTGTTTGTCACTTAATTATACTTTTCCCTCTATCCTCACCCTCTTTTCCTGCTACAAAGAATCCTAATTTTAGCTTTCTTCGATATTAACTAGTTTACTCCTCTTAACCTTGTGGGCCTTGTGTCCTATGGGCAGTGTTGTGTCTTTTGTCATCTGGAAATTAAAAAAAATAGATGTTTATGTAGTGTTAACTCTCCTGTTTTTGCCAGAAAGTCAGTTGTTAGATTTGGGTTATACTTTGCTGCACATTTTAATGGGTATGAAAACATTCAGCATAAAATTGTACATCTTTTTTGAAAAAGCACTTTGCATAATTATGTAATTTCTTTCTTTGGCAAATTATTTAAGAAGTTGCAGCCAAACTATTTTTGCTTTTAAAATTATTTTGTTTCCTCTAATGTGTCTGAAAATTTGAGGTGAGAGGCACGCTTGTGCCCAAATGTAGCATGATGCATTTTTATATATTTAGATGTATATGGATACTTTTGGTTTCAATCTGATGGTGTCTTTCCCTCCATGGATATGTTTTTCAGAAGCTTGATCCTAGTGCCAAAAAGGTAATAAGAAAGAGATTTTGTATGTTGATTGGAGAAGAAAATTGTACCTCTGGCTCCAGGGAAATAGGGAAATTGAAACAAATAGGAGATAACCTATGATTTCCTAAATATTTATGAAATAACACTCTGGGGACACAACATGTATTCTTATTCCCCTGAAATAAACTGATCGTTCCTCCATTTTGACGCTCTTCATTCTTGAATTTAAACAGTGTTAACATTTCAGTAGAACTCTGGAATTCCACAGGCAATGTTTTCTAGCAAGACTAAAACTGAAGTGAAGGGAGCAGGCAGGGTGACCCTTATAGAGGAGCTACTCTTCAGTTTGTGGGTGTTAAAAAGCTTTGCCATCCCAGTCAGGAAGGGCCAGTGTTCAAAAGAATGTCAGTGTCTATCATTATTAAACCCTAGAATTCAGTCTCCTGCCTGTTTTCAGATTGCTTGCCCATCAGGCCTGGGCTGCTCCTTAATGATCTGTTAACAAACTGAAATACAGGGTGTAGCAAATCATAAGCTGTAAGAGTTGCTTAACATCTCGTCGTAGTGGGGTAATTAACATGTTTGGATTTTGGGAAGACAATGACTGGTAAATATCTTATATCAGATTCATTCTTGCATTTTGTTAATGAGTTGTGGCAAAAGTTTGTCATTTTGCTTGAACTTTTTGATTTGCATAGGAGATTTTCTCCTTCACTCCAGACAATGACACCATCTTAATAAAATTAAAGATGATGTGTAGGGGCTGACAGTGCAGCCATCTATCACACACCAGTGTACAACATCTATATCTCAATCTTTGTTTCCAGCTTGTTTTAGTCCATCAAAGCACTGAAATATACTACCTAGCCTAGAACCTTCACTCCCATTGTTGAAAGAGGGTCCCAGCTTTCCTCTTATTGGCTCCATTTGGAGGTTAGTGAAATCAGGTCACCTCAAATAAACATAGAACAATAAAGTAAAGTCTGACTCCTGTGGAAATGCATTTTATTTCTTAGATATTCATGAACTGTAGCTCCTTTTGATTCCTGAAGGGCCAGAACAGCAGTCTCATTTGGTGAGCAGTGCTTTCTAAACAGTCATCACAACATGTGTCTGAAATGTCACCATTCTCTTTTGAATATCAGGAATACGAAGTGACCTGCTTTATTCTCGATTCCATCCAGAGGACATGACATTGGGTCACTTTTGTTTGTGACTTTTTCGTTGAGGCCTACTCATCCATCTGTGGCTGTGATGCCTTTGTTCTCTTTAGCCGTGCCCAACCAGTAAACTATGCTGTAATCTGATAACCCCATAGTGCAACCATTCTTGTTGAGAATTTTTTTTTTGTCTGTGTTCATTGTATACATCAAAAGCAATTTCTAGGCTGACCTGACAGATTCTCTCCTCTTTCTGTTTTGTTTTCTTGTGAGTGAGAAAGAGTTTAGACTTAAGTGAGCCCTGTTGTTAGTGAAACCTAAGGGGAAAAATTAAATTTTTAAATGCATACTATCTAGAACTTAATCCAATGCACTTACTTTTAGAGACCTACTTTAGGTCTCTTTTCTCCCTCTAATTCTATGTAGGTATCTACCATTTGTTTTTTTTTTTTTTAAGATGGTGGAATTTTGAAGGTGGAAAAGGTGTTTTGTTTGTTTTTTAAAGAGAGGGCAGTAATTGTCCGTGGAGAAGTTTGTTTCCTTTTCCTTGTTGGCATATAAGAGTGTTAAAGAAAATGCAGATTTGGTGTTAGGTTTCCCGTTGCTTCTGACTTAACCATGTTATACATTATGGTTCTTATGTTCATTGACAGGTTTAATGAATAGATTCTGCACACACCCAGTGCCTGCTTGATTAGGAACTTGTGAACTAGGTTTGAGTGCCAGAGTATACTTTTTATTTTTATTTTTGGCCCTGTTGATGATCTTTGTAGGCTTTTTTTGAGCTGATATAAAACTACTGGTAATACCTTTGACTATCTACTACATAACAGCTGTTCTTTAAAAACTAATCTTTTGGGAGCATATGGAAATTAAAGCCTTTGAAGGTGAACAATAGATGATAACAGATCAAGGCAGGGAAGGGGTTATTTTCTCTAGTAAGCCTGCGAAGTGCTTTTTTGGGAGATGTCCGAATACCCCTTTTGATACTGAGTAAGCTCCCAAGTTACCAAAGTCCCCAGTCTCTTTTTCTCCCCCACTCAACTGGGTATTTCAGGTTATGTGATGCTTCATGATACCCTAGGAATGTGGAATCTCTATTCTGCTGTCCTGTAAGTCCAGTCTTTCACCACTCCGCTCTGAGAGAGTGTTTGATCTGATGGTGTTTCCTAGAGAATGGAAGCTCTTATCTAGCCCATTTCCTGTACTGCATCCCACTTCCCCACCCTTTTCCATGAAAAAAATAAGTTTAGTTTACTCTTTCTGGGTGTTGATCCTGTTTTGTTCATTTCACTTTGCAGTTTACTTTTCTATTCCTGCTCCTCCCGTTTTTAAACCCTGCTTCAAGATTCATTTCTCCTCCTCTAGCCAGTGGATCTGTCACTATGCAAGATATTTTGCTTATGGACATTTTATTCTTGGGTCTCTTATTGTTTTTTCGGGAAGCTTCTGTTGAAAAGATTATCAGGTTCTGGGAAATCCCATTGTTACTGTATCTTGTTTTGTATGCCTGGCTACCAAGTGAATATACAATCCAAATAAGCAGGTACCAGGTCAGGAAAGTGGCTGAAGAATTAGAAGAGATGAACGTATGAACGGGGATGGGATTTCAGGAGATGTACTTCATAATTAGGTATATTAACTTTCCTAAACAGAGTCGCAAATAGATCTGATAGTCCTCAAGATTCTTGTTGATAACATATTATACATGGTAAGAACCAGAGTCCTATATTACAGGAATCTGATCATAGAGAGGATAGTGACCATTTGGCTACCACTTTTGTCCTATTCTGGGTTATGAGGAACCGTAAGACATATTTGGGACAGTTGTTGTAAATCCTATAGTTCACCCTGACATTTTCAAGAGTTAGACTTTAATAAGCTTTTGTTGAATATATGAGGCACTTTCCTGAATGCCGAGGATGCGTATATTACAGTCTTAAATTGATTGTTTCCCTAAGGTAGTTGGAGCTGTGTTTGGGAATGGTGATTGAAGGGGCAATGGGCCAGAAATATTAAATGTCTCTTGGCCAGGAGCCATTTAACAAACCTTTGTGGGAGAGATGAGAGTTTGTTACAAGCCTTGGGCAGAGTTTTGAAGCCATGGAGAACAAATGTTAGAGCTGAGAACCTTAATCCTCTCCTGAGAAAAGAGAAATAAAGTTAGAGCTAGAAGAGATGAGAGACCTAGACTAAATGTCTTTTTTTTACGGGTGAGGAAACTATGTCCAGAGAAGTAAGTTTCCAAGGGTCACACAGCTAGTTATTGCTGGAGTTGTTGGACGAGCGTATGCCTGCTAGGGTTGTCAGACTGGTTTTTATTCCGTTCCCTTCTCCCCCAACACACACAGACTTTACAGGTATTAACTCCCCTCTGTCAACTAAGATAACCCCAGTATTACAAGACTAACTTGGTTAAAAGATTTGTTCTCTAGGAACATCCTAACCTTTTGAATGTCATCCCCAGCCAGTCATGCATTCTTAGGAAAAAGAAAATTTCCATTGAGCTAAGTTTAATTTTTATCTATGATATATGTTCTTGATCAGTCATTATCACATGTGGTGGGAGTTGGGTGGGGGGGGGTCTTTTCTCAACACTTTTTCCTTGAGCTGTGTTCAGCTACACTTCTCAGGAGGCAGGCTGGCATTTAAGATAGAGTTGTGAGGGTTTTTTTTGAGCCAGAGAACATATTGTGCCTCCCACCTCTGGAAGGGTAAAGAGAATGACTACCCAGATTGCAAATATCTAGAATGGAGCTATTCCTGCAGAGAACTTGTCCAGTAAACAAATGGCTTTCTTGATTATTTGACTGATTTGTTTTAAAGCGTTCTGCTGTGCCAGATGAGAGACCATAGTAATTGGCAGTTTAATTCTTTGGTTTCTTTTGCTTCTATCTGACCTATGTAGGACTCACAGGCACATTTGAAACCAATTAAAAATTGCCCCGTAATTCTCTAAGATGGCTTCTTCTATGATCAGTCTGGGAACTAGCGTGTAGCTTAAGTAGTTTTAGGAATGCATATCTGTCTGGCCTGCAGCTTCCCAAAATTATATATATCCTGCAAATATTGAAGTTAGCCACACACAAGCTCTTAGTTTCTCTGCTGGTAGATGATGTCATTTCATCTCCTACGGAAATGCTTCTGCCCTGAAAACACAGGGAGAGGCTCCAGTATTAAGGCCAGCTGTTTTGCTCTACGCATTGAAATAACCCTCATTGCAGACCTATCTACTGCCTGTAAAACCAGCTTTGTTTCAGTCATCTCTTCTTATGACACTGAATTTCTTTTCCCCCCTTTCAAGTCTGCATTTACCACATCTCTTGATACTACTTTTGAACTTCTTGTTTTCCTCACCTCTTTCTCTCCTTTCTCCCAAAATTGAGTCTGAATTTTCAGTAGCTCAGCAACAGTAGGTACATTTATATAGAGTTATGACTGTAACTCTACACAAATACACATTTTGCCAAGTGACTTGAAACCAGTCCTTCCATGTGGAAAGTAGTCTCTTTTGCTTCACAAACACAGCTCTGGGTGGGGTCAGGAACCAAAATTTAGGTCTTCTTTAAAACTAGGATTAAGTAAATGATTTTTTAAAACTGTCCTGTGACAAGATGATGATACAGTTTCGTCTTTTAGAGAGAGAATAGAGTATGACCGATTTGGGACTTGATTCGGTTGGCACAACTGTTTTCTGAGGTTACATTGGCAACATTTAACAATCCAGTGATATTTGTACTGGAACATTTAGCCTAAGTCTTAAAGTTCAGGAAATATATTGAGACTAAATGGTAGACTTGTTTATTTCTGTTCTGATAGGAAAGTATCAGTGTTATCCTGATGACTAGGAAGCTCTCTGTGTGTGATATACTTTTGCTGCAACCCTAGTATGATATTCTCAGGTGGGTTTACTGGTCATTTTAGCTGGCATCAACAGCAGGGTTTTGAATGTGTGGGAATCATCTTGTAATGTTGAGGATCTTTGGAGCTCAAAAGTGTCAATAGCACCTTGAATGTTTTCTGTTGGCTTTTTCCCCTTCTTGTAACAGCTTTGGAGCATCACAGTGGCAGGTTTATGAATTTAGTTTAATGGAAGGCAACATAAGCATGTGTTCAGTGTAACAGAATGGTGATGACCTGGTAGAGAATGAGTGTTGGACACAGAGAACTGAGAACTACTTAAAATGGAAAGCCTCTGTCTAAAATTTCTGAAAGGAAAAATGTGATTCTTGGGTTGGGGTGAGGGTATTATGTCTGCTAATGAAATTCTTCTGCCAAGGCTTTTCCTTGACTTGTGATCTTTTGAAAATGGTACACTCAGTATCAAAAGTTATTCCACATCTGAATCCATGAGACTTAATCCCTTTCCCTTTTCTTAGTTTAAGCTTTTAGAATCTTTTAAAATGTTCATTCTGCTATAAGCAAGTAGAAACTCCTCAGTTTATGATAACTTTCTGTTTTTCCTCATTTAGGTTTCCACTTTCTGTGCTGTGGGGTCACTCGTAAGAGAGGTAGATCTGATGCATATCTGTGCTTATTGAGGCATGAGCTCCCCACAATAACTAGCAGCCAGCTCCCCTTCCCCATAACCATCTCAGGTTCCTCGGAATGGGATGGAGTGGAGTGTAGTCCTCTCTGAAAGGGCTATGAATGAAGGGTTTTGTAAGCACATTTGACTAAAGGTTCCTGCTCTTCTCCCTTCCATCATGCCTCTTGAGGAGGAAAAAAAAAAGTCCCCTCCTAATATAGAAGTATCTTTGCTTACAGTTCTCTAATACAATGTGAACTGCTATTCCCAACTCCTCCATCTCCCATCTGCCAGTGCCTCCCTTCTGCTTACCCTGGAGTCCTTTTGTAGCATCCTTCTTACTGTTCCAACAGCCTGTTTCTCTGCCTTACCTCTCCTGGCTATCTAATTTCCACTGCTCTCCTCATTGCTTAGAAAGGCTTTGTTGGTGTTATTAACAAGAAAATTTTTGTGTTAACTAATTTGGCAATGAACCCAGGGTCCACGGATTGGACCATCCAAGGATTCCAGCTCATTTTAAAAATGTGAAAACCATTGACGGCTCACAGGCCATTGAAAAAAGTCAGTTGGATTTGGCCCTTGAATTGTAGTTTGCCAGCCCCTGTCTAGCTCGGGAGGCCTTCTCCCCTCCTCGTTTTGTAACTGAACTCCCTAGTATGGGATTAGTTGACTTGCTGACAGTTTCTCTACACAATGCTCTGAAACCAGGGAATAGTGCCAAAGTTTTATACTTCATTCAGTCAATTTTAAGTAATCTATAAACATCCTGGTATTTAAGAGTTCCCTCTTTTGTGTCTCTTCCACAATAATAAATAAGACTGTTGGTAAAATGGTAAAAAGGCTTTTTGATTAAAATTCACTGTTGTTCCATTTATTATTTGGGGGAAGAAGGTTGGAAATCATGCTTTGATCAGCAGAAATGCTTCTAGACGTGTGCAAAAGAGCCGAAAGCATTATGCTTTTTGCTGCAGTAAGCAATGAAAACATAGGTACCAAACCCGGGCAGAAATCTGCAATCTCGGAGGAAGAATCTATTTCTATTTTTTTTTTAAACTGATGATTCCCATTATAAAGGCAACAGTTCTTTTCTCCTCTGTTTGTGGGACTTTGGAATTTTACTGTCCTCAGGTTGGCAGCTTCAAGCCATTCCTTCATTCCTGGAGAAACTTTGGGACCTGTGAAAATGAGAAACTGCCCCCTCAGGTGCAGGAATGGCAGGAAAGGGGAGTCGTCGAGGATCTACCTGGTTTTCATTCCTTTTGGTTAAAGAAATTGCCTGCCGTCACACAGGAGATAAAGGATATTGTTGTTGATTTCACTGAAAAGAGCTGAGGGAAGAGAACTGTGTTCTTCTGTTGCTGAAACTGACCTCCTGGGGCACTGAGGAGGAAGTATCTCCAAGTGATCAAAAAATATGTCATCAGCTTATTCATTGCAGTTTTTGGTTTTTTTTTGAACCCCAATATTCTGTTAGAGTCACCCAATTGGAGAAGGAAGCATGAAGCATGAAAAGTACTAGACTAGGGGATTAATAGATGGGGCTCCTGGTTTTGTCTCTCACTAGCTGTAAGATCTTGGGTAATGTACTGAACATATTTAGGCCTTGATTTCCATATATGTCAACCGCAGGGATTGGAATAGATAATCTCTTAAATGCTCTTCCAACTTTGTGGTACAGTGATTTCAAGAATCTTTCTTGTTTTAGCTTAGGAATGGGTAAGCAGCTTCATGTGGAGCTCATGGAGCCAAACTTCCAATTTGGAGTATTTTTTTAAAGCCAGCTGTCATTAGCTGATTTAGCTATAGGTAACTAAGAAGTGATATTCTCCTAAAATAAGTGATTGGTGACCCAAGTGTCTCATCTACTTCTCTTTTCTCTTCTACCCTCTATATTGAGGGCTTGGAAGTCTGAATCATTGGGCCTGACACTGTGTCATCCACTCCTTTGGCCAAAACAGGCTATTTGTAGCCACTCCGTGTTTTCTGTAAAGCAGCCAACTTGTCTTAGCTTCATCTTTGTTTCCAATAAAGTCACTATATCTAGTCCTCTGAAATGTACTTCAGGGCCTATTAATAAAGTAGGATCCCAGAAAGCACGTTGGGAACAACCAGGAGAGGCAGGGCAAAGCAGCCCATTACACTGAATGGTACCAGAGACCATTGTTGGTCACATTCTACCAGCTTGTATAGGTAGGTCTTTCATCTTTCTCCATTTTTTAACCTCTTTTATTTTTCTCTCTCCCACCTTCCTTTCCTTTTAATAAATGTGATTTGTTATTTTTTTCCGTCCTTCTTTCCTTCCTTCAACAAATATTTATTTAGTTCCTATCATGTTCAGGATACTATGCACAGTACTAGGGGTGGGGGGTAAAGAAATCAATGACACCTTACCTTTACATTCTAGGTCTGTGGGTAGGGTCCCTAAAAGTGGTATGAGGGGACATAGTTAAGTCAACAGGCATTTATTAGGTGCTAGGCACTGTACTAACCGCTGGAGATACAGAGAAAGGCAAAAAGCCCACAGTCTCTGCCCTCAAAAGAGCTTGCATTCTAATAGAGAAGACAACATGTCAAAAAATGAAGTGGTTACAAGATAAAGGAGTTCATGGAAAGAGAATACTGAGCTTTATTTACACTGACTGGGCCTTAATTTATGTACCACACAATTATAGAGAACGATTACACTTGTTGGTTTTTTCCGCTTTACAATTATCCAAGTATTTCCGCAAAAATATTCCAGCTTCATTAAGCAGCTGTAGCCCTAGAACGAGGGCTAGATTGAGCCAAAAGACTTTAGTTCAAGTTTCAACTCTACCACTTATTGTCTGTGTGATTTTACACATGCCATTTAAACTATCAGCTTTTTCCTTTTCGGTAAAATGAATTACTCTCACAAAGTTGTTGTTAGAATTAAAAAAGTGTTTTATATTCTTCAAGTTATAAATATGAGGTTACTGTTACTGATACCTCCCTACCCTGAGAGGTACTGTTACTGAGGTCATTCTACATACCCCAGTTCCATCCTGGCTTCTTTGGCACCTTCCCTGTCATTCACCTCAGTCTTTGGGCTAACAGCCTTGCTCTGGGGCCTGATACCACTGTCAAAGCACTTGGACTAAAATCTCAGGCAGTAGTGACCTTGAATATAGCAGTTGGTCTGTCCTGCATCTCTCTATCTTGCAGATACTATGAAGGATAACACAATTGTGCATCATCCTTTTTAGTGAAGGTCAGCATAGGCTGGATAGAAAGAAGTAAGGTAGGTGAGGACCATGTCTATACCAATGCTGGCTTTTACCAGTGCAGTTTCAAGACTTCAGGGAAGCGTTTCTAGCCAAGTCTAGTGTACCACTCACTACTTTAGAGTCCTATATGAGAGACCTGCATTCTCTCTGTCACTTAACCTTCCTTCTTCCTGCTACTTCTTCCAGTACTTCCTGCCAGTGCTAGCACAACATGAACTCTTTTCTACTTCTTTTCCTTCCGTTAGATTTGAGGAGGCAGGAATGCCCCCTCTGTGCTACATAAGCTTTAGTGGAATAGAAGTAGAAAGTGTTGGCAGTGGCCTTAGGTGTACCCTGAACGCATCTAGCGATGGTACTGCGTCTCACCAGCTGCTGTCTTGGTTATCTCATTGGCACTGAGTCTCTTAGAGGATGGAGTTTCTGCCTGATTCCTTCTTATTTCTTCTGTTGCTAAATGTGCTAATTGTGAAGAATTTCATAGTTTCTCCCTTTTTTGCTTCTCTCTTCTGTGCTTAATCACAATACTCTTGAATGAAGGTGTTGTTAATACCTACAAACTAAGCAATTTAAAGCACCTTTGAAGCTAGTTTTCTCCAAGATCTAAGAACCTACAAAACATCTCCCCTAATAGTACTTCAACACTAATGGTGAGAATCATTGACCTAAGAATTGTTAGTCTTACTGCTGGGATTATGCTTTCCATTTTGTTTCCTTCTGGCTGTATATGCGTCCTGATCTCTTTCTTGTCCTGTGGGCCGTATGTTCCATTGGATTAATTGCCTAGAAATTATCTCGGTCATATCTTCTTTTCCTTAAGTTAGTAATTCCCTAAAAGTCTTCTTGGAAACGTCGTAAGCTTCTCTCTCATCCTGTTCCCACATAGCAGTGTTAAGAAACTGGCTCAGAAAATGTATCAAAGAAGGTTGGCTTATGAGTGCGATTCAGTATCACAGAGTGGAAGGTTGTAGAGAAGCCACAGTAATGGTGGTGAAAATGAGCAAAAAATATTTCATCTTTGAGACTACTAGAATGTAGTGGTAGAATATAGTGATATCAGGCTTTGTTCAGACTTACTCTGCAGCCTTCCTGGCTGAGCTAGTCACTAGTATGTTTGGTATACTGATAACCCACTCCTTCATAGGTTGAAATATGTGCTAAGTTCTTCCAAAGCTTCCCACACCTCAACTTAACAATATTTTAAATATAATTTTAGGAGAAAAAAAATAAGATCTCATAAATGCCAGAGAGAAATCTTTCCTGTCTGAGAAAAGTCACTTCATATATTTACCTCTATTGCACACCTTCTTCTGGGTTCCCCATTCAATAAGAGAATATACTGGGGTGATTGTGTTCTTACCAGAAGGTATTTGAGGAAAAGTGTGAAGAAATCAATGTCCTACTTAAAGAAATTTGGTCTTATGCAAAGAGATTAAATCTCTCCTCTCCTCTCAAGTCAAATGGCATAGTATTTTAGATCATTTACGATTCAGCTGGAAGTATCAAGCTGGTATTGCCATGCTGAGTTGGCATTTTTAACAGTATCTCTTTTGAGGCCATTTCCCACAATTATAAAATGTTTAGACAGAGAAAAGAAGGCTTAATTGTGAATTGGACAGGTGCAGTGATAGTGGCTGCTCCAGCTTAGGGGTTTCCTCGATAGGCCATCTCAAGTTGGCAGAACTCTAGGGCTAAGTGGGCAGTCCATAGCAGATGGTCCCCAGTGTTGGCACTCCAATATCCATCAGGCCTCTGCACTAAGCTGGGTTGTAGCATTGAGTCTTTGTTAGCAGCATTAGCAAAATCGTATAGGTTTTCTTTTTTCTATCCCTCCCTGATAGCTTGGCACTCTAATCAGTTTCCTAAGGACATAACTTCCGGCAAAAGAGAAGAGTCGGTCCTGTTCTCCAAGTGCCATTTGGTCTGAGGGCCATTATTTAGCACCTGGCAGCCCCCTTTCTTCCCCTTACAGCTGCAAGCTTCCTGGGATGCACCCCAGCTCTGCAGCTGCAGTATCCCAGCTAAAAAAAGGAGAGAGAAAGAAATCATTGGATGGAGTCCTCCCACCAATCTTAGGCATTGTCTAGGATTACAGCTCTAGATCTGGTTGGTACATGTTACTTGAATACTATGAAAGTGTAAGAACCAGAACCTCTTTTAAGAAGTGTATGAAACAAAGTTGTCCTAGAGCCATCAAGTTCTCTCTCTCTCTCTCCCTCTCTCCCTTCCTCTCCCCCTCTCTCCCTCTCTCCCTCTCCCTCCCTCCTCTGTCCCTCTCCCCTCTCTCCTTTTCTCTCCCTCTCTCCCCACCCCCCCCTTTTCCCTCTTGTCTCCTTTCTCTTCTCTTTTCTTGGAAATAGCATTGTAAAAATTCCTTCATTTTCATTATTTTGGCCTCTATTAATGACTCATCTTTCCATTCCAATTGGAATATTCTATCCCTCTCATTTTGCCTCCTCCCCCCAGTGAAAGGAAGGAAGGAGGAATGAAAAAAAAAATAAAATCTTTGTAACATGTATGGTCAAACATAACAAATTTTTGCATTGGCCATGTCTAAAAATTAGATGTTTCAGTCTGAACCCTGAATCTATCACTTATCAAGATGTGGGTAGCTTGTTTTTGTGATCTTCTGGAATCATAGTTGTGACCTACCAGCGTTTTCAGAATTCAGCTCTCCTTTTGTTTGTCTTATTTGGGCATCTGTCTCCAAGCTCAAAGCAGAGTAAGTTCTACCTAGAGGATTAAGGAGTGAGAGAAATCAAGGCTTCGAGATGCTCAGTATAGATTCATGAGTGTTTACATGGGAGATGAACTTCAGACCTTGCTCTTTGACCCATCCTTCCCAGATTAGAATTCATGCTCACTATCTTACTCCTCCCATCGAAGAAATAACTTTTTTATCTTTTTTCAGAGGCTGAGCCACTAAATTGAGAGAGTCAGTCTCAGATTTACAATCAAAATGTAAATGTGCTGCTTTGAAATCCCTAATCTAGGCCCTCAAGTCTCAAACTAATTTTGGTGTTCACTCAAGTTAAGTTAATTTTTGTGAGAATTGGTCAGATACGTAAAGGGTGAAGGATTTATAGGGCCATGGTAAGGGAGAGGCAATAATTTTCTTTAGATCTCTGAGTGAAGGGAATCTGTTTTTCATACATGTTTCATTTTGTGTAACATGTCTTCTTACCAGCATAGAAATGTTAAGCATAAGAACTGGTACCAGCATTCAACTCTTTGCTTTTTTGGGAAGAGAGGAATGAGAACCATCTGTTCTACTTTATTGGCTTCTAGCCTGTCTATGGGGAGGGAAATTCTGTTGCTCTGCCTTGTGGGACTGTAAACACTTAGCCTGTGGCCAATATTGAGTCAGAACCTTTTCCCTCAGTCCTGTCTGGTCCTCAAATCTAGATTGTCTGGTCTACATAATTAGATGTAATTTTTTCCCCTAAGTATCCCCAAATTTCCCTCTCTCTTCTTTCTCCCAGGTCTTTACTTTCATTTCTGAATTGCCATCATATTTGGACTTAGCATTTATTTCTTTTTTAAGATATTTAAACTTTTCCCCTTCAGATTCTTCAGAAGTAGGCCAAAGAAATGATTGAGTAAACCCTGAAGATAAATGTAGCTTAAAGTTCTATCTTCTCCCCAAATGCAGAAACTGTCTGTCATCCTGGCTTTGCTTTGGCTTCATCCTTTTCCTGGTTGGCATGTAGGTAAAGGTGAGGGTGGTAAACTTACCTGTTCATGGGTGTAAGTCCTGCAGCCAGTTTTTAAAGATAATTGCTTCACATTTTTCCTAAATCAAATGGATGAAAAGCCATAAATTGAAATTCGAATGATAAAGTTTGTCCATAGCAAACACTCAGTATTTCTGTTAAACCTAAACTACTTATATCTTTTAATTTATTGACATTAACAGCACAGTAAACCAGGCCAAGATATAAAAATCCTCAGTAGTTCCTATATACCTTAACTTCCTCTACATCATTGGTTTTCAAAGTGAAATCTGGGGGTCCCTGGGACTCTTTCAGGGAGTCCATGAAGTCAGAATTGATATTTTAATTTCTAATGTGGTAAACATCAGTAAATATAACGCACATGAACAAAAGCTCTTTGTGAGAGCTAATCAGTCGTTTTTAAGAGTGTTCCTGAGACCAAAAAGTTTGAGAACCAGTGCTTTCCATTGTACCCTTTTACTCCTCCTGCGAGTCCTTATTTCTGTTTCACCGTAATCTGTGCTAACCAAACCCTCTCCTCATATGGAGTGAACATCTTATTCTGGTTTGTATTGGACAGAAGATCCTGGACTCTCAAGAATATATTCTCTGAAATTCTGAGGGATTTTATCAGACTAATGTGTAATAATGAGAGCCTACTTTGAACATGGAAATAAACTAGTCCAGCTCTAGGTACTCTAGGAGCATTGGGATATTCCCCGTCCCTCCCCTTTCCTACCTTGGTGTCAAGTCAGAGCCACTGACTTTGTGTTCAGAGAATAATTATATTTTTTCAGTGAGAATCTGAGCTCAGTGTAAGGATGTATACTAAGAAGAAGATGAACTAAAAATTGTGTGTTGGGTACAAGGTTCCTAAAAAGGAATTAATGAAGAGCTTTCTGTCATGTTAGGATCAAACATTGATTTTTAGTGTGTTTAAGCAAGAAATACTGTGTGCTCAAAAGCACGTGCATATGTGTGTGCGTTTGTGCACATGTGTGCATGTAGTCTAGCATGTGCTCATGTTTGTGTTTTTGTTTTGTATTTTACAGTACAGTCAACCTTCAAAAAACCTTTGACCCCTTCCTCCGAGGTGAGTGTCAGAAGATAATAAGAATTTGGGTAGGGTAAAAGGTTTTTTGTACATGGTACCTACCTCTACTAACTATGCCCTAGATTGGGTTGGAGTGAGCTGACTCTTGCCTCTGGTAGACAGAAAAGAGGTTCCTGGTGTCTAACTTATGTCACTTCTGTTTTGATTTTATCTAGTCCTTCAGCAAACATAGAACACAACTCTTTTCACCATATAGGAGAATATTCTTTAAAACTTCCTTCCTGGACCATATTCCTTGCCTTTTCCTATTTTTCTGCCCACTCTGGGTGTCTGTGATAGTTCTCAGAACATACAGGTAGAAAGCAACCAAGACCCGAGATTTCAGTACTAAGTCTTGAGGGCCTTTGAAGAAACCCTTCCTCTGAGTCATTTTCCAAGATCCCTGTGCTCACAAACCAGGGATATAATGGTAAGAATGCTGGTATTGAGACTCAGGAGGTCTTGTTTAAGTCCTGGCTCAGACACTTAATAGCTGTACAACCCAGAGCAAATCATTAACTTCTAAGCCTCATTTTCATCATCTGTTAGATGGAGATGGCAGTACTCATAAAACTTATTTTACAGAATTGTTGTTTGAAAAATGTTTTATAAATCTTAAATCATAAAAATGTGACCAGCTGTGATTATCTTTATGAACCACGGGCCTTGAGAGAAAGCACAGGATTTTAATGTCATGTACTGGAGTCTAGGAGGCCTTATCTACACTCCTCTCTTCTGACTTTTGGCTCTTAGGGTTAACATTATTGGTTCTTCCCTAAATCACTGTTCCCTCTTCCCTACTTATTTTGAGAATGGAAAACTAAGTCAAGACTAAAGTCCCAGCAGTTTCTCTTGCCGTGACCAGAATGGTCTATCTCAGCTTTGTGACTGCTAGGCTCTAAATCAGCTCCCATAAGCAAACGACTGGACTATCTAGGCAGTGCGTGATCTTTTGATCTGACTTACTAGGGTCTAGAATGGTTTGGTGATCATCATTTTAGATATAGAAAACGAGCTTCCTTTTTAGTAATTTTAATAATACCAGCTGACATTCGCATAGCACGTTAAGGTTTCTGAAGTGCTTAATAAACATTGCCACATTTTATTCTCTTAAAAATCATGTGAAGTAAGTACTAGAAATACCACCCCCATTTTGAGTCTCTGAGATTTTAAAGGACTTGACCATGTCACATAGGTAGTATTAGAGATGATATTTGTATCAAGTTGTCTCTCATTTCTAAATCCAAAATGCTTTTCATTACATAGTACTTCATTCTTTTAAAGGTCAACCAGGGATTTAGCATAGTTTATGCCTGTTCCACAATCTCATTTTTTCTTCCTCTCTGTTGACAGTACCATTGTATAGCTACCTTCTTCAATTGACCTTTGTCCCTGCTTCTGTTGATGGACAATCAACAAATAGGAAATAAGCATTGATGCTTTGAGGCTTTATTAAATGCCCTTGACCTAGAAAGCAGAGCTTTAGTGCTTATATCTACTTTGGTAATGGCCTAGTGTGAATATTTACTTTTGTCTTCTTTCTCTTTATAGGTGTCTGGCTCCTCTGGTCCAGTCAAGAAAATAGGACATAGAAGTGTTGATCCCTCTGGGGAGACGACATATAAAAAGGTATATCTGGATTCATGTGTCTCCTGTTAGAACTGGGCAGTGATAGCTCTGTTCACCCTCATCCCCTTTTCTGATTTCCCACATCTTCTGCCTTTGCGTAATAGCATTACACACAGCTAGTGCCATGCAGTCTGCCTCACAAAAGATAGACTGTTATTCATTTCTGTATACTTAAATAAGGATATTCTTAATCGAAAGTTTACATTTCCATCCATTTCTTGCAACAGAATTGGCAACAAGTACCAGCTTACTGTACTAAAGAAACTGAGTTTCTCTGTTGGGAAACGCATACAACAGGTCCTTCAAGGCTGCTCTCACCTTACTTCAGGGCAAATACATCTCCTGCTACCTTTCCTGTGATGCCTCATATACGTGAAACTGCATGAAGAGGCCAGCTCCTTATATGGCATTTCCCAGACAGACAGCAGCTGGCCAGTGTTGCAGCCTGTCCTGTCAAGCTCATTACCTCCAAGTGTTGTTTTTGGAATGAAAGAGTTCTCCAAACTGGTGGGAGGAGCCTAGATACCTGCCCTTGAGTTACCAAGTGGAGCTTGCCCAGCCAAGAAGAGAGATGTGGATTGGGGCAGGGGCAGGGGAAGGAAAGAGAAGAACAGCTGCTTCAGGTTTTCTCAGCTCTTGGCCAAGCTCCAACATAGGTTCTTGTTCTATATCCCTCCCTGAGAGCTCTGTAGCTAGCTTCCTAATAATAGTACCTACTTCACAGGGATGTTGTCAAGATCAAATGAGATACTCTATGTAAAGGTTTTGCAAACTGTAAGCACATTGTAGAAATGCTCACTACCACTATGCCAGAGCTCCTTTGACTTATAAGTATGAGGGGCTTAGGGCTGCCAGCCTCTTGATTTGGTGGTGCTAGATTCTGCCTTCTGGTCATATTGGCTCTTTGTCTTAGTGGCATTATCCTAAATCAGCACTTCAGTGTAGTGACATACACTTATCTCTTTGGCTTTTGCAGTAAGGTTTTCATGGAGCCAATTCTTGAAACAGAATTAAGACAAATCAACAAACATTTATTTGGTGCCTCCTACTTGCCAGGCACTGTGCTAAGTGCTAGGCACATAAAGAAAGGCAAAAAGCAGTCTCTGCTCTCTAGGAGTCTAATGGGGTAGAAAACCTACACAGGATAGATCAGAGATAATTGACATAAGGAAGGCACCAGCATTAAGTCAAATTGTAAAAGAATTCTTTTATAAGGTGGAATTTTAGCTGGGATTTGAAAGAAGCCAGGAATAATTGAATCCATGGGACCTGATGAGATCACCAAGTGAATTGGTGTAGAGGGACAGAAAAAAAATTGCTTCATTTTATTCCCAGCTTTTTTGTATTTGATAGTTTGTAATCTCTCTTCCAGCCCTGGGTAAGCTGTAGTTTACTTTCTCTAAAGTCTATAATATCATAGAACTTTAGAGCTGAAAGGGATCTGTACAATTATTTAGTCCAGGAGTTAATTTTTTTGTGACATGGACTCCTTTAGCACTCTAGTGAAGCCTATACATACTTCAGAATAATGTTTTTAAATGCTCAAAATAAAATATGTAGGATTACAAGGGAAACCAATTATATTGAAATACAGTTATCAAAGTACTTAAAAAAAAAAGTTCATGGATTCCAGATTAAGAACCCTTGTCCAACTCCTTCATTTTATAGATGAAACAGTAGGCAATGTTTATTTTTCGTTTTTTTAGTAGGCAGTGTTCAGAATGAATTAGGCCCCTGTTTTTGCCTCTTTTTCTCTAAAACAAGATGCAAAGAGGCAAATTATTCCATAGTTCATTAGAGAAATGCCTTCCCCTTAGGCTATGGATCTTGTGGTAAAAAGTCTTTCTTGTGGAATTAGGATCCTGAATTAGGGTGAGAGGGGGCCTTTGCTTCCTGGATTAAGAATTTCTGTCATGTTGGGGAAGATGAGTTTATTAAGCCATTCCTTTTTCATTATGAAGTGATTTGCATCTTTTATGTTCCTTTCAACCCCAACTAAGAATTTCTAGTCTTTTGGGGATCCTAGTCAGGCCCTGCTGCATAATACTGTGATATCTCCACAGTCATCCAGGCACCCACAAAGTGACCATCAGGGGTATAAAGTGCTTGTTGGGGAGAAAGGTGTGTGTCTGTTGTTCTCCTCCAGGGTTCTCAGCTTAAAAGGATTCCTAATTTCGAAGTCTAAGAGTGAGGAAGAGACAGAATAATGAGCCCTAAGGAAAGTGTGTCTGGCAGTGTAGTGAACTCATTTGGAAGGGAGCACCCTGCCTGGAGACCCACCTCTTGCTATTCTGTTTAGCAGAATGTTCTGCTCCCTCTAGGCATTAGCAGGCCCTGGTGTAGCAGTAAGTCCAGGAGTAGGTGGGGAGTATGTATTTGTTTGCACCTATTACTGAGAAGCTCTGCTTTCATTTCTTGCTTCCAGCACCCTGAATCTGAACTTTCATAGTGTGTGTCAGATTTAATAACTTGAATTTATCCAACTTTTTCTTTTCCCCAGACAACCTCATCAGCCCTGAAAGGTGCCATTCAGCTAGGCATTACCCATACCGTTGGCAGTCTTAGCACCAAACCAGAGCGTGATGTCCTCATGCAAGACTTCTATGTAGTGGAGAGTATCTTCTTCCCCAGGTGAGACAACCTGACATTTAGGGGAACAGATCTGGTCCCTTTCTGCTAATGCAAGAAATAAGATTTAGAGGTTCCTCAAGGAGATTGGATGTGGCATTTCCTGATTCCCTCCCCAAAAAAAAACACCACACACACAAAAAATTAGCCTTATTATTTTGTAATTTACTTACTTGTGTACATTATATGCCTCTAGTAGAAAGTAAGCTCCTTGAGGTCGGGGACTGTTTGGTTTTTGTCTCTTCTGTAACCCTGGTGATGAGCTTTGGAAGGTTGAACAGCCCAGTGAGACACACAAAGAAAGACCATATCAGCCATTTGAGTCTAGTCTACATCCTGTCACTGGCCTTTAGAAGTCAAGTACCCTCAATGGTGACCCTTGACTGGGACAGTGGGGTTCAGCCAGAACAGAATAGCAAGTTATTGGCACTTGCTACACTTTAAGGGTAGGAAAAGGATGGCCTGGTATGGTACCCACTCCCAGCACCTAGCACTGTGGCCAGAGTCCCTACTGCTGGTAGTCATACACACTCTGGTTTAAACTCCTTATTTTAGAAGTTTATGTGATCTTCCTTCTGAGCGAGGCATTCGGAAAAGGTTAAAAAGTTAGATGTCTCCCCAGACCCAATCAGGGGATCACGGGTCTGACTTGCCATTGCAGATCTTGTCCTCAGCTGCCACGGAGAATTAGTTTTCCATGCTTAATGAGCTGAAAATTAAAGCAGCTGCTGCTTTTTTTTTTTTAAATGAGTTGAGTATGGGAGTAATGTGAGCACTCTCTCACCCCATGCCTTAATCCCCACATTCAGCCCCTGACTCACTAAGTGACTCAGTCAAAATCTTGATTGTCCCTCTGGGAGGGTGATCTTAGCTAGACTCTGGGGGCACTGAGGGAATTCCTCAGGCTTCCTGACCAGTTTTTGCACGTCTTGACTGTTTCTACTTATCCTCTGCAGTGAAGGGAGCAACCTGACCCCTGGCCATCATTATAATGACTTCCGTTTTAAGACTTATGCCCCTGTTGCTTTCCGATACTTCCGAGAGTTATTTGGAATACGGCCTGATGACTACCTGGTAAGCGTCTGAGATGCCTTTGTTCCTAGTTCTCCTTTAGCCCAGAATTTCATTCCTAGGTTTGCCAGGTCCTGGTGTTTCTGAAACACTTCTCCCTTTCTTTATGGATCCCAGTATTCCCTTTGTAGTGAACCGCTGATTGAGCTCTGCAACTCCGGAGCCAGCGGCTCCATCTTCTACGTGTCCAGCGATGACGAATTCATCATCAAGACCGTCCAGCACAAAGAGGCCGAGTTTTTGCAGAAGCTGCTGCCAGGATACTACATGGTAAGAGATCCGGGTTACAGTTCCCTTCCATCTACTCCCGGGCCATGGCTCCAGGGAGCACAGAAAAACAGCTTTGACGCTTCCTTCCCGAGAGCTTTGTTTCAGCATGTTTTGTGCCTTCCTTTCCTGCCTCACCTTGGTCTTAGTTTCCTGTGTCTGGCCTTCCCTGAGGCCCAGGTTGGGTGATGCGGTTGGGTTTAAGGTCTTTAAGAAGCCCAAGGCCAAGCCACCTGCTCATATTCAGTTTCTTTAACTTGACTTCTGCTGCCTTTGCCCATTTTGTGTACACATTCCCAGGCTTGAGGAATGATCAGGAAGGCTTCCTAGTCCCTCTTGCCTCCATTTGTCCCCAGGAAATTTTCTTTGTTACAGGATGATCTCATCCTTATCTCAGCGACTCCAGATAAATATTTCCTCACTCTTTCTGTGTTCTGACTCTAAATTACTGTTATTGCATGGGTCACTGTATCCACAGCTCCTCTTGGTATAGTGATTTCCATGAAGAATTGAAATGAATGCCATGGAGGATTCAGGCAGCTAGGAGTAACTTGAAAATCCCAGGCTGACAGAACCCAAAGATGTGCCTTGGGAAGTGAATACCAGCACTCCTAAGGCAAGAAAGTAGTGGAGATAAAGATGATGGAGTGGAGATAAAGATTATCCTGGAGCTTCAGTGAAAGTCATCTTCCCCTTTGACATACTCCCACTTCATCTTTTCTTGTCTCTGCCCCCTCAGAACCTGAATCAGAATCCACGGACTCTGTTACCCAAATTCTATGGGCTGTACTGTGTACAGGCAGGTGGCAAGAACATTCGAATTGTGGTGATGAACAACCTACTTCCACGCTCAGTCAAAATGCACGTCAAGTATGACCTCAAGGGTTCAACGTACAAACGACGGGCTTCGCAGAAAGAGCGAGAAAAAGTGTTCCCCACCTTCAAAGATCTGGACTTTTTGCAAGATATGCCAGATGGCCTCTTCTTGGATGCCGACATGTATAATGCCCTGTGCAAGACGCTGCAGCGAGATTGCTTGGTGAGTGTCCCCTCTCCCCTGCAAAAGGAACATCAGGATCAAGCCTCAGTCTTGACCTTGTGACAAGCAAGGTAGGATGATATTCTTTAAATGTCCCCTCCCTCAAAAATAAAAGTCAACGGACTTCCCACTGACACCAAGTATCACAGTGAGCCCAGCCCTGTGAAGTTTGTAGGTAGAGTAACCTCTTCATCACGACGCTTAACTCCTGTTTCTCTACCACCTGGCAATGGATTCACAAGAATCTGGTATTATTTTATAAAGTGCAGAGAGAAAAGAGGGGCAAAAGTGGGGGGAGGTGAAAGCTTGCAAGGAAGACTTGGGAGAAAAATGGGAAGAATGGGGTGAGGGACCCCTGAAGGAATGGAAGACTTAGGGAAAGATAATCTGCTGTTCTCTAGAGAACTCAGCAAGGTACAACTGAGTGAAACTTGTGAGCCTGGATTAGGCCAAAAGGAGGGTAAAAGGGGGAGGGTCCCCTTCCCCATAAGGCCTTTGTTAGAGTCACAGGAACCCCATCTATTTATGTTGGGGAAGAGAAGGAGAAAACAGCTTTTTGTCTTTGAGCTTTAATTTGCTATTGGTATCTTTTGTTTTTATATTACCTTCATTTCCAAATTTATTCTTCATCCCTATCCTGTCTGGTGAGCTTGCCCTTGTAATCAGGAGTTAAGAAAGAAAGAGGATGGGGCACCTGGGTGGCTCAGTGAGTAGAGCACCGGCTCTGGAGTCAGGAGGACTTGAGTTCAAAGCCAGCCTCAGACACTTGACACATACACTAGCTGTGTGACCTTGGGCAAGTCGCTTAACCCCAACTGCCCTGCCCAAAAGACAAAAACAAAAAAAAAAAAGAAAGAGGGAAAAAAAGGCTCTTTGGGAAAATCGATACACATATCAACCAAGTCTGACAGTAATAGGCAGTGTCCCATGCCTTCTTTGGCCAAGGAGAAGTTCATTTTTTTTATTTCCTTTAGGGCCAAGGTTGGTGGTCATAATCACATAGCATTTAGCTTAATTTTGTAGTACTTTCCACTTACAGTGTGGTCATTGTGTATGTTGTTTTCCTGGCTTTGCTTACTTGCCTTTGTATCAGTTCTTTTAAGTCTTCCCATGCTTCCCTGAATTCTTCATAATTGTGATTTCTTACAGCACAGTGGTATTGCGTGATAGTAACATGCCACCATTTATTTAGCCATTTCCATTGTTTCCAGTTCTTTGTTTTCCATAATGGTTACACCAAATCACAGCTTCATCAACACTGTCTTAGTGTGCCTGTCTTTCTGTAATCCCTCCAGCATAGACTGTTATCATCTTTGTCAATTTGCTAACCAGGGGGTGAAACAGAGTTGTTTTGACTTTTATTTTTAAAAATTATTTGTGATAGATTGCAATTCTTTTGAGAACCATTTGCTAATAGAATAATTCTAAGAGAACCTGTCCAAACTCTGCTAGGGGTGGTGGGGAGGTGTTAGGCCCTAATAATCCTCATCCTGGAATTTTCATTTTCTTTTTTCCAATTTGGATTTCATGTGTCTCACAAAGCCTGTAGTCAAAGTATCTTCCTTGCACCTAGGTGCTACAAAGCTTCAAAATCATGGACTATAGTCTGCTGGTGGCGATTCACAACATGGAGCATGCACAGCGAGAGCGGCTGCCCACTGAAATGGGTTCTGGGAATGACACTCGAAAACCAGCCCCACAGAAGGCTCTCTATTCCACAGCAATGGAGTCCATCCAGGGGGAGGCCCGACGGGGTGGCACCATGGAAACAGAGGACCAGTGAGTATATGATGGGTCCCGGGAAATTGAGTGGAAGGCAGACCACTGTCGATTGGAATTCAGTTTAGAATGCGACCATCTTGGCGCCCGTCCAAGAAAATCTAGTTTTTGGAATACTGTTCAGTGAGGTTGTCCTATAGCATGACTCTCAAGAAAAATGTTATAATAGGGGTAAAGATCTAGTATAGATTATGATATCTATGGGATAAGGTTTGTCATTGTCCAGTGAGGCTCATTCCTGAAAGGTAGGGTTGGGAGGAACATGCCGGTAAAATGTTTTTGAATGGAAAGGATTTCATGATTCTCCAATCCTTGGTAATTAAGTATAGTTTGTGCTTTGGTTAGCTCAAGTCCATGCCTGGATTTGATGTAGGGATGGGAAGCAGCATGCTCTTATAGCTCTGTGGTTTCCTCATTCTTCTCCCTCACTGCATTTGTCCCAGGATGGGTGGCATTCCTGCCCGAAACAATAAAGGGGATCGACTGCTGCTTTATATCGGTATCATTGACATTCTACAGTCTTATAGGTGAGAATCTCTTGGGCACAAAAAAGGATCCTAGGTTTGGGAGCTGAGAAGGGATGGGTGTTTAGGGTTGAATATCCCTCTTCCAGTCAGATAAGTTAGCCTTGCCTCCAAGGTAGCTCCTGATTAAGAATCATGGGTTTCAAGACATCTGCTTGTTATGCAAGATTTCAGATTGAGAGGCTTCATTTCCTCCCACAATTCACACATGCCTTCTGGTAGAAAGCTAAGTCAGCCCTAAGACCATCTGTCTGCTACTGCTTTCCATGGTGTGAGTCACACTTCACTGCAGGCTGTAGCTGGAAGTTAACTTCTCTTCCTTTCTCACTTTCCCAGTAGGGAAAAACAAGGGAGTTTCTATAATTGGGCCAAGAGCCCTAGCTGCTAGCCCCACTGAACAGAGGTGAGGAGCATCTGCTGCAGCCCAGAGTTCCTCTCTCCCTTCTCCCATGGGAGGCTCTTGCTTTTGAGAATGCCGAACAGCTATATAACAAGTATTCATTATTTGTTGATTTTTTTCATGAAGAAAGGATCACCTGTCTTTAGATCCCGCTTGCCACCACAACAAATCAAAATCTGATCTACAGTTACCTTGGTCGAGATAACTACCTCATTCCTCACATAGATTTTGCTCTTTTTTTACATTCTCAAATAGATATCTAGAACACTCATGTGGGTGTTCCCTCCAGCAGTGCAGATTGCAGCTCATCCATAACTTCCCATCCTGGCTGACACATGTTTGCCAGAGCTTCTACCCAACACACTTGGCGCCATCATTACTTTCTCTCATTGTAGCAATGGACACAGGAAGTCCATGGAGAGAAGTCCCTTACTCTAGCTGTGTGACCAGCCCATCTCTTTTTTTGATCATACATCTATTTGATGACATCTTTACTGAAGTTCCTGTCGTAGTTTCTTATTTGTTTTGTGTAGCAACCTGTGTGTAATGTCCATGGTCCTCTGCTTTTTAATTCTTTGGAGACTGTATAGTTTTCTGTGAATTGCAGCCATACAATGCCACCAGCAAAATATTGGCGTTAAAACGATGGGCCTTTGTTTCTGGGGGAAGTTTGATGTTGTTAAAAGAGCTTTGCAGTTACTGAAAGACTATCCAGCCTGCTCCTCTCCATCCAAGTCATTCTGGCCCCAGCTCATTGCCCATTTGTAATTGTCCAGTTGAATTGTTCAATTCTTTGGAGAATTGAGAGTTTGGATGGCTTTTTCCTCTTAGCCACCATTTTACTCCACCCCCTCCCAAAACAAATCATAATTTTTTTTTAATGCATCCATGACTCTCAAGATGTCTTTGCACTAATAACTCTTTCACAGGTTCATGAAGAAGCTGGAACATTCGTGGAAAGCTCTGGTCCATGATGGGGTAAGTAGGTTGTTTTTACCTACTTCTTCACCCATTTGTCCTGCATTTCCGTGCTCAGTTTTCTCTATAACGAAATGGGTAGAGTTGACTTTGAGTTTGAGAAGCCCTGGGTTTGAGTTCTGCCTCTGAAATATATTGGCTATGTCACTTAGCCCCTCTGGATCTGTTTCATTGTCTGTAAAAAGAAGAGATTGGACTCAATGACTCTGAAACTTCCCAGTTCTGAATTTATGACCCTGCGGTCCTGTGACATGCTGACCTTTGGAGCTGGGCAGGTCTCTTAATTTCTCAGTGCTCCAGGCACCTCTGTCTGACTGTTTCAGAGAAGGTTACAACCTGTGTTGGTCGAGAAATTCCCTGTCCTATTGAAATCACTAGTCTAGTGTCTCTCCCTGTTCCCTCTTCTGCCCTCTATAGGTCCTTGGCCCAGGGGCACATGGCATTTAGAACTGGGGAGGGGTCCTCTTTCTCAGAGTCTTATTTCCCAGACTTGTTCTTCTCCACAGGACACAGTGTCAGTGCATAGGCCAGGTTTCTATGCTGAGCGGTTCCATCGATTCATGTGCCATACAGTATTCAAGAAAATCCCCTGTAAGTGGTTCTTCCCAGATGACCCACCCCTATCACTATCCCTACGCATTGTGCTACTGAGGTAAAGGGCATTTGGAAGGGCTGGGGGAATTACAGAGTGCAGCTTCGGAATGTGGCAACCATGCCAGTCATTGGGTCAGACAACCAACTAGATATGGAACAATAACATACATTTCCTGTCTTGGGGTGGGGGTGGGAGGCATGCAAGGAGGGTTTCTTTGTCTCCTGTCCCAGGCCATGCTCACAGTGATTACTATGACGTAAACTCACTGTAGTCTATATTATCTCACCAGGGACTCTTCTATTTTTCCCTCTCAGCATCAAAGATAGACTAGTTCATCCTGGCCTCCATATTGCTTTAGGCCCTTTCCATGCTTCTGCTTCCACTCTCACTACTAAGTCCACCAAAATTCCTTCAGTAGGGCCTCAGAGACCTAGGAATTTTATGGAACTCTACCAAATAATCAGGTCTTTGCTTAATTATGTTTATGGAACAAAATTGTCTGGGATGGTACAAAAGAAATCAAAGATAGCCTCTTCTTTCGAGAGGGATGTAAGTTGGAAAGAACAAACACAAATAAAAAGCATTAATAGAACTTTTAAGACAATATACTAAAAAACGCAAGTAATACTCATTGACAATTTACAGGGCTGAAAGGGTAATCATTTTTAAGCCTTCTTGACTAAGGAGAATTTAGAGGGAAGGACCTGGGTATGCGGAACAGTCAGCGGGTGGGCAATATTAAACCCATATTAGGGTTTAGGAAAAGCTACATCTCCCTTACCTTTTGTCACCCCATTTTCTTCCTCAATGGAGCTGACTACTGACGTATTGCTATACAAGTTAAGCTCGCTGTCCCCTTTTCAGAGGGATGGGAAGGTGGGAGAAGGGAAGTCAGATACTTTACACATTTTTTCACAGTGCTGATTTCTGTGTTGAGTACTAAGCCGGTCTCTCTCTCCCTTTTGAAGTGAAGCTCTCTCCTTCCAAAAAGAGTCGAATCAGTTCATCCCTTCGTCGCATGGGCCCAAGTGGAAACTCTCTCTCCCCTCCCCCGCTGACAGTCCCCGTCTCTGGAGATAACAAGGCAGAAATGACAGCCCAGGTGGAAGTGGAGCCAGGTTAGCACCATGAGTGGGGCCATGGGCCAGCAGGAGCCTCCTGCCCTTGCTTCCCCAGCACCTTTCCAATTGGGATGCCTGTGATCCTAGAGATTCTGTGAGCCTCTACCACATCTTGGACTCCTTTTGCTGACCCAGTGGGACCCTGAATTCCTATGGAGTTTTCCTATTCTACTTCCTCACTGGATCTTATTTCATCTTTCACCTTCTAGGCATCTACTTTCGCCGCCCTGATTTACTCCCCCGTACTCCACCAGTGGATGAGACCAATAGTGACTCTGCTGCCACTACCCTTTCTACCTCTCCAGGCAGTGAGAAATTCAACACACCAGCTAACAGGTTTGTTCCTTGGCCTCCTCTTCCAAAAGTCATCCCTTTCTGCAACTCTCTGTACTCTTCTGGAAAGGCAGTTCATGACCTCTTGTGACGCTCAGAGGTCATGGTCTGTCCTCTGCTCTCCACTTAGGTTCATGGGCGTGCAGGTTCACCTTCCTGTGGGCTCAAGCTCAGAGATCCTAAGAAGGGCGAGAAACCTCAGCCTTGATCGGTGAGGGGAGAGTTGAACCCCTAGCCTTGGCCTTGGGCGGAGTCCTGTTACTGCTTATTACTCCCTGACCACTCTAATCTCGAAGCTGAGTTCCATAGCTCCACTCTCCAAACCTTTCTTCATCCAATAATCTCCAGAGTGAGACCCCTTCCTGCCCCTGTCAAACCACTTTTTGGATAGTGTTGAGGGATAGTGTTGTCTGCCTTTGTGCGAGGGTCCAGAGTGAGGATGCTGGTACAATTCATGTCACTATTGAGGGAGCGGAGGACCACAGTAGGGAGCTAGGAAATACTGTTTTAGTTGGCTAGTTTGAGGAGAATAACAGTCCGTAACTTAGTTTTTCCTTAATGTCTTCCACCTGATGCTCAGAAGCGGCAATATTGAAATACCTTTGAGGGGTAGGGGGAGCAGGGCGGTGAGGAGGAAAGATAATGAGGCCTGAGCCCCCTTGCCCCATCCGACTTTTCTTCCCTAACACTTTTCCTCCCACAGTTCACCTCCTTCAGAAAGAATTGATGCCGTAGAGTCAGAATTCAGCTGCGTGAGTGACTGGGATTTGGGGAGGTTGGTGTCCTAAGGCACAAGAGAATTATTGTCAAGGTGGGGAGGGGCTGGTTGTACTGTTAATTGCCATAATCCGTTCCCCCTTTGTGATTCAGTGATGTGGCCCAAATTGGGTGGAGAGCCTTTGTTTCTGCTGCCCAGGCTGAAATGAACTTTAATTATTCCGAAGTTATGATTCTCTTCTACTCTTTTTTCCTTCCCCACAATTTTACTCATTTTTTCTTTCCCTCCCCAGTGAGAAAAAACCCAACAGAGGACCTGGCACTTGGAATTAGATTCTTCCATCATTGTGGTCCCAAGGTGTCAGCCCCAATCCCAGCGCTGCTGAGCTCCCCCTTTCCTGGCTATTGAAAAGGAGAATATAGTAGAGTCTGGGAGAACCTTCCCCCCAAGAGGAGCCTCTTCCTCCACCCCCAGGATGGGCATTAATTAGTGCCTTAGGCAGTCTGGGCAGTGTCATTGTGTGGAGAGCATCCTGGACCCCAAGTTGGGTGGCCCCCATTCTGCACTTCCCAGCTCAGCTTCCAGAGTTGACTTTAGGACTGTACCCTCTCCAAAACTGAAAGTAGGGCTGGTGGACTATGTGGTTCTCCTCCACCTTCCTCACCTCTTTTTTAGCAACTGGACTCTGTTGCTTTGCAGCAGGTCGGCTGACGACCCCCACCTCGGCTCTCTCCTTGGCTTCAGGAGGGGAGGTTCTCTATAACTTTGGTAAAGGTTTTTGGGGAAATAGGGATGTTCCTACCCCCTCCTTGGCTTTTCAGAAGCTCCTTACGCTCCCCCCTCCCTTTTCTTTTTTAAAAAAAGATTTCAAGCCAATTTCAGAACAAGAAGTTGGACCCTGGCCACCTCAGAGGCCTCAAGCAATGACACGTCATGGGGGAAGGATTGCAAGGCTCTCCATAAAGAGGAGAAAGGCTGGTAAAGCACAGGACAGTGACGACTACGACTCCAGGAGAATCCTCTTTGCATCCTCTTCTTGGAGCACATTATGAGTTTCTCCTGTCTTAAGAATCTGAGATAGGAGATAAGAGCCTACACATGGCTAAACAAAATACTTACTTTGGAGTGGCCATGGGATAAATGGTCAGAGATGTGACCAGGATCCCCGCTGACTGTCAGGCCACACTGATTATTTCTCTCTGCAATTTGAAATATTTTCTGGTTGTTTTCCTGAATATAAAGACTTATCAAGTGAGTCTTGTATCCTTCTTCAAAGGATTTGCCCTCCTTGCTCTTTCTTGTCTGTTACAACAGTGTCCTGCTGTCTGGGGAACTGGGTCGGGAGGGTGGACAGCTTTGTGTATGTAACAGGCAGTCCTCGCTGATGAGACGGAAGAATGTAGCGTCTCTCAAATCTCTTCTTGAGTCATCATCCCTGCATCCTCAAGAGAAGAGAGATTGGGGAAAAGGTACTGTAGACTTCTATTCCCCAGTGACAAGGATCAAAGGTCTCCACCTCACCAGTCTGGTCTCGTGGGGATAATGGGGACTGGAATCTCAGGCAGATTGTTGAATCCCCATTCCCCTCCTTTCCCCCTATCAGGTTAGTCTGTACCCAAGTATCTGTCTATATTAGACACCCCAACCCCCACCTGAAGCCAGTTTCTGGCCGTCTGTCTTTGCTGCCATTTTTTAAATAAGAAGGAAACAGAATTCTTGCTATTTTTTTCATGATTTACTATTTATGAAGTATTTAAGTGTTTTATTCAGGGCAGAGTTATTCTCTAGGGGGTGGGAGGGAAACAGGATATTGGAGGGAGGGCTGGGCCGCTGTATGGCAGGGGGAATTAGAAGGGAAGGGGGCTCAGCATTTCTATGAAGCGTCGCTATCTGCCTCTACTTTGTATTGTTCAGAAATGGCAAATGCATTATAAAATGATGAGTACCTGGTTTTAATGTATTAAAACTTTTATCAGTTATTTTAACCCCTTTTAAAAAGCTTTTTGTCTTTTTCTTTTCTGGTTCTCTTTTACCACTCTCCCTTCCACACACTTTATTCAGGTGACCCCAAACTGTTGCCTTCCTTCTGTTGCTCTGAGACTCAACCTGCCCTACCCATGTCCCCTTTTCCTGGTGTTAGCTCATTTCTAAACTTAGGGTAGAAGCTGCAGTATAATCTTGTATTCCATGCCCCATTTTATGTCAGGACACAGGTATGTGGGATGAATGGATGGATGAAGGGAGGAAAGTTTACCCCATTAATGCTTGGGTTTCAAACGTTGCAATGCTGCCTGGCCTCCTCTAAGGCTTCCTGCCCTGAATAGCTTCCTTTCTCCTCGGCCTAATTTTCCTTTCCAAGGTGCCCAAAGCATCCTCCTCTGCTGTGCTGAACCTGAGCTCTCACTACCTGTTTAGAATGGGACAGGTAGAGTAAAAAGGAAATGTGAGTTCCTTCTAACCCATCCTAGGGACTGAATGAGCCAGGTTGAAAGCCACCACTTTCTTCTCTACAACACCCTTGAACAGATAGTGAACACCTAATTGTTTGTCCGTCCTTCCTTCTTGAAGAGAACCATGACATCGAGAAGATGATGCCGTGACTTGCAAGTGAATTAGATTTAAATGAATGAGGGCTGTGCAAAGTCATCAGCCTCACTTTCTCCTCCAGAGCCATCTGGGTCCAGTGGCAAGATACGTATCAGGACAACTGGAGATGGCCCTGGATGCAATGGGAGACCATGGCCTTTTAAAGTTAAGGTCTTTCCCAGGTCTGTTTGATCGATGCAATGCCCATTCGTTGATTAATGGTAGGTAAGAATGAGGCAAAGAATGGCCTCTTTTACCAAGTAAAAAAGAAATAAAATTCTGGGGTGGTTTCTGGCCAAAACAAAAACAATTGCTATTTACATTCACTCAGAGCATTCAGGGACCCCGTGGGCTTGGGCTGGGAGCTATTGTTGGCCAAGCTAGGAGAGCTAGAGTGATTTGGATTTAAGGCATGGTCCTTAAGAAAGAAATCTAGCCTGTAAACGCCAAGATATATTGTGAGGTTTCAGCAATCAAAATTTACATTCCTTTGGGCAGAGCACCCCACAGTTAAAGGTATGATACTCTATGTGGACAGAGAGGAAAGGAAAGGAAGGAAGGAAGGAGCTGCATTGTCCAACTGGAATTGGCCAGTTGGGTCCCCAGTGGGGCAGCTCATGCTATTCACAGGTTGTTGTTTGTCCTTTGTTCTCAAAGAGGTCCATGACATCAGGAAGATGATGCCATGACTTGCAAGTGAATTGGATTTAAGCGAGGAAGGGCTATGCAAAATCACTAGCCTATCTTTCTCCTGCAGAGCCATCTGGATCCCAGTAGCAAGATATAGTTCAAAATAACTGGAGATGGCCCAAAGGATAGGTAAGAATTGAGGCAAAAGAGTCCGTCTGGGAGGGGAAGACACCTTGTGTGTGCATAATATACATGACTTTTTTATTTTATTTTTTTCAGTTTATTATTTAATATATTTAGTTTTCAGCATTGATTTTCACAAAAGTTTGAATTACAAATTTTCTCCACATTTCTACCCTCCCCCCCTCCAAGGTGGCATATATTCTGGTTGCCCTGTTCCCCAGTCTCCCCTCCCTTCTGTCACCCCACTCCCATCCCCTTTTCCCTTTTCTTGTAAGGCAAGATAAATTTCTGTGCCCCATTGCCTGTGTATCTTATTTTCTAGTTGCATACAAAAAAACTTTTTTTTTTTGTTTTTGAACATCTGTTTTTAAAACTTTGAGTTCCAAATTCTCTCCCCTCTTCCCTTCCCACCCACCCTCCTTCCCTAAGAAGTCAAGCAATTCAACATGGGCCACATGCAATGTATGTGACTAAGGATTTTACAATCTAATGGGGAAGCAAAAGATAGGCAAAAATCAACTTTTCAATGATAGAAGGCAGGTTTTAAGTGCTCACGTGTCACTGTTATGCACTTTTAGACACCATTGTTGATCAAAAAAATTGGTTTTTAGGAATTGAAAGAAAGGTAAAGGAGGGTCTGGTTTTAGGGAAGTTTTATGGCAGAGGCAGATGGGAACTGGGTCTTGACGGACAAGCAGGGTTTGAAGATGAAGGGGTACCCTGAGAATAGATGTTCAGAGGGAACAATAAATGGGACACAGAAGAGGCTGATCGGACAGTTTGGAAAAGTAGGCCAGATTATTATGGGCTTTAATGCTGAGCTGAGAAGTTTGGACTTTATCCTGTAGACAATGGAAGGCTTTTGAGAAGGGAAAGAGATGTCCAGAATCACACCTGAGAATGCTTAATCTTTTTTCAGTGTACTATAAGGCTCAGAGAGGGAGATAACAGTCCATTATACCTTCATTCAGTGATTTAAGGTTTGCTAAGGACTTTGCTTACAATCCCATGAATTAAGTGACTGGTATATTTTCTTCATTTTAAATATTGGAAACTGACACCCTTAAGATGTTAAGTCGTTTGCCCCATAGCCTCACATCCAGTGGCAGGGAAGGTTTCAAAACGAGGATTCCCAACTCTTGAGTTCATTGTTCTCCCCACTACCATTCACTCCTTCTCAGGAGGGTGCTGCTGTAAAATTTGGGTGAGAAGTGATCAGGGCCCAAAGTGGTTGGTAATGGAAATGAAGGAACAGATTCCAGAAGGATTTGGAGGAGGGGCCACTCACTGGCAGATGGAGGGTACCTCAGACACTTACTAGGCATGTGTTCCTGGACAAGTCACTTAGCTCCTCAAGCTTTAGTTTCTTCATCTTAAATTGAGGTGACATATAAAGTCACTTGTTTCTCTTGGTACAGTGTCAAGGCCACTAGATTTGGGGTTGGAGGACTTGCGTTAGGCTCTCTAGCCCTGCCACTTACCACATGTGTGACCTTAGGCAAATCCTGTCTTTATGCTTTAGTTTCCCTTTTTTTTATGGATGAAGAATGAGTTCTTAACAGCTCGACACCTCTATTCTTTGTATTACCTTCAGCCAAAGATGACTTGTGGGACCAGATAAGGCCAAAAAACCAGGCCTCCACCCCTCTGCTTAGCTAAGAACAATTTTTCACTCTAAAAAAATTAGGCTGAGGAAGTGCACTACTCTCTTCATTTACTTTGACTTTGGGTTCTTTTTGTTACGCTGCTCCTGACTGAATGGGAAGCTAAGGTGGGGTTTGGCCGCTCTAGGGGGTTTCTGCCTTTGTTGGAGGAGCCCTCTAGTGGTCAGCAATAATACCTACTGTTTATTTGGCAGTCATTCACAGTGCAGTTTGTACAAAGGACCATGTCCTAAAATGTAAATCTTGGGACTGATGAGCATGTGTAAAAATTAGGAAAATTAATATAAATCATGAACATAAAAGGGTGGGAAGCATTTGGAAGATCATCTTGCCTTTATGATGGAGGCTTTACAATTTTTCCAGTGTTTTATATCTAAATTCTTATATCCAACCAAAATTCCTCCTGAATTGACTTAAATCCATTTCCTTTTCAATCTTTCAAGGACATAAAACAACTTCTCATCCTCATTAAAATCCCAAAGTAGTATGTACTTCATTGTACTTTGGGTGTTTACTCCCAGTGAAAACAATAATCACCCTTCAGATTTCTCCAAGTTATTTTATTAACTTATTTTCTATCTCTTTATATTTTAATCTTGTTTTTATTGGCTTTTGTTTTCTTCTGTTTTTACATCCCCTTCATTTTCTAAATTGATCCTTTCCCCTCTTCTGCCTATTATCCCTGGTAACAAAGATCCTCTTCTGCCTATTATCCCTGGTAACAAAGATTTTAAAGGAAAGAAGAAACGAAAGCTATGCTGCGAAAGCAACCAACACAGTAATAGTTCCTGAAAATGTATGCAATATTCCACAACCAGTCACTCCACCCTTGCAAAGAGGAGAGAGGTATGTTTTCTCAACCCTTCACTTGAGTGAAGTGAGCAGAAAGAGAACAATTAATACTATTCAGAAAGAGAAAAATCCTATTCATAGCAACAATATTGTAAAAACAAACAATTTTGAAGGAATTAAGAACTCTGATCAATTCGATGACCAGCCACAATCCCCAGTGGACCCTTGGCGAAATATACTTCCCATGTCCTGACAGGGAGGTGGTAGACTTGGAATGTGGATTGAGACACATATTTTTGGATATGTTAGTGTGGAAACTTGTGCTGCTTGACTATACGTATTTGTCACAAAGGGTTTTTCTCCCTTTTTCAGGGGGATAGTGGTGAGAGGGATAGAAGGTGGACTATGATTAATTGAAAAAATTAAATTAAATTTAAAAAAAAACTTCTGGGGTCAAGTTTGGTGATTATAATTGCACAACATTCGCTTTTATTTTCTGTTTCTTTACACTCTTTGTACATATTATTTTCCTGGTTTTTCTTACTTCACTGTCGGTTTCTAAGTCTTCCCATGCTTCTCTTGAATTCTTTGTGTTTGTCGTTTTTAATGATGTAGTAATGTAACAACAGCTCGGCTAGCAGCTGCTATTGGGGTGTAAGACCCAACAAGACTAGCAACAAGGAGCTGCCAGCACAGGTTCTTTGATCTGCTTTATCAAGGAAAGTGACTTTAAGGGGTTAACAATCTCACTTTCATCCAACATACAAATATAATTCACTTAGTTCAGGAGGAAAAGCCAGCAACCTGAACTTCAGAGCAAATACAAATATATTACAGACATTAACAGACAGACCTTGTCTGATTCAAATCACAATTCGTAGTTACCAGAGAAGCACTAATATCTAGCTGGGTTGCGAAGTCGGGGGGTGGTAACAACAGCTTGCCCAGAGCTCAACACTCCTTCCATGAGTGAGCCCCCAAACAAAACATCTGGGTTTCTTCAAAGCCAGGGGGCTCTTAAAAATGGCTGCCCAGAGTCTCCACATCCACACCCCTCCTGAGAGGCCCAGACAAAATGCTAACCTTTGGGGTTTTATACCCTGTTTGGGCCAAAGGGTTCACAACTGATCAGCCAAAGGGTGTGAGCCCGGGGCTTTGCACCTAGTAAGGCTTAATCAAAGGCATTTGATTACTTTAGCATTTCTAAAAGAGAAAGCAGTAAAAAAAAAAAAAAGTCCGGCTTTAATTACATCCATGTGTCACAGTTTATTTAGACATTTCATTTAAAAGATGAGGACAGAAACGGTGGGACAAGCTGAGGCAGGATCGTTTCCGTGGAGATGGGGACACAAACGGTTGGACAAGCTGAGGCAGGATGGAGAAACTGAAAAGGAGGGGTAGGGCATAACATTCTAACTGATTCATCTCTGATTTAGCCTTGGGAAGAAACTAGGTGGGGTAGTAGATTGTGCTGGACTTGGAGTCTGGAAGACCCAGTTCAAATCCTACCTCAGGCTGTGTGGCCCTGGACAAATCACTCGGCTCCTCTTAGGCTCATCTGTAAAATGAGGCTAATAATAGCAGGTGTGTCAGGTTTTTTCTGATGATCAAATGACACATAGCTAAAACTCTTTGCAAACCTTAAAATGTTATTTAAATGGAGGCATCTAAGTGATGTGTAGTGGAGAGTGCCAGTGGATCCCCTGGCCCTGGAGTCAAGAAGCCCTGAGCTCAGATTTGGTCTTGACACTAGCTATGGGCAAGTCACTTAACCTTTGTTTGCCTTACTTTCCTCAACTTTAAAGTGTGGATGATAATAGCCTCTACCTTTCAGGGTTGTTGTAAGTATCAGATCATTGAAACTCAATTAGCATAGTTCCTGGCATATAGTAGGTATTATATAAATGCTTATTCTCTTCCTCCTCCCAGAATGCTAGCTATTATTAGTAATACTAATTCTAGTAGGAGAGTAGTCATATGCCCTTGACTAAAGAATGGTATGCCACCTCCATGAAGTCCTCTGGTGCTTCATCATGTCATGAAGGTTCTCAAAGACCATCGATAGCTCTGACAAATTCTGCCACAATAGAAAGATTTCAAATACTGTCCTAGGGATAGATTGCATTCTAAGTACAAAAAGGACTATCATGAGTTATTTGGGAAAGAAATAAATGAATAAGTGAAGTAAATGAATGGTAACTAGTATTTTTGTATATTGCGTTACATGTTCTCTCATTTGATTCTCAGACTAACCCTGTGAGGTTAGTTGGTTGGTTGATTGTTGTCCTTCATTCTGAAAGAGAACCAAAATGACATCACTATGTTAGAGTCACGGTATGGTGTGTCTGACTGCGGCTGATGAGACCAATATGAACTCAGAAAGTTCTATCACAGGTTGGGCACAAATAGTCCATGTGAACATTTAGGGAGGAGATGGCTCTAAATTTACACACTTCACATTCCTTTGAGCCACTACAATTCTGCTTCACTCATAGAGTACAGTGCCTTCTTTGATGTGGACACAACACCCGGGTGATCCTTTGCCAGTGTCTCCCATGTCACTCGATTCCAAAGTTCTTAAGAGAAACCTTGAGAGTGTCCCTGTATTGCTTCTTCTGACCACCATCTGAGCACTTGCCTTGTGTGAGTTTTCTTAAAATAGTCTTTTAATCAAATATACATTTGGCACTGGATCTCTCTGATTGGCCAATAGAAGGTCCCAGCCTGAGCCTCACTTGCTCATTGTTTGGCTTTTGATGGCTCAGAGTGAATGTAAATAGCAATTATTTCTATCCTGGTCAGAGACTGAGGGTCTTACTCTCCCAGACTGATTTTTATGAAAGCAAACTAGGCCATCTTTTGCCTCAATTCTTACTTTCTCTTTACTGAATGAGAGTTGTCTCAGATAAAACAGACCTGGGGAGGACCTTAGCTTCAAAAGGCCAAGATCTCCCACTGTATCCAGAGCCATGTCCAGTCTTCCCGACCTGTGTTTTGCCACTGGGCTCTGAATGATTCTGGAGGAGGGTGAAGCTGATGACTTTGCACAGCACTGCCTCACTTAAATCCAGTTCACTTGCAAGTCAAGACATCACCCTCCTAATGACATTGGTCCTCTTTAGAACAAACAACATTTGGCATTTGAACAATGTGGCCAGCCTATGAATGCCTGGAAGTTCAGCTTAAGAAAAGACCTCAATGTCCAGTACCTTATCTTGCCAGGTGATCTTCAGAACCTTCCCAAGACAATTCAAGTGATTCAGTTTCCTGTCATGGTGCTGGCAGAGCACTAAGTTTCACAAGCATACAGCAATGGGTCAGCACAAGGGCTCTATGGACCTTCAGTTTGGTAGGCAGCCCAGTACTTCTTCTCCTACACTTTTCTTCAGAGACCCCCAAACATTGAGCTAGCTCTGGCAATGTGTGTACCAACCTCATCATCTATGTGTACATAGTATACTGCCAGGGTAAGTGAACTTTTCCACAGCATCCAATGTTTCTGCATTTGCGGCTTCCATATATGGAAGGTGTGGTGCTGGCTGGTGGAGAACATGGGTTTTCTTGGTGTTAATTGTTAGGCCAAAATTAGCGCAAGCAGCAGAGAATTGATCCATACTTTGTTGCATCTCAGCCTCAGAGGCTGCATTGATCCTCGGACTGACCCTGGAGTAGGTTACTGGTGGGTACTATTATCCTCATTCTATAGATGAGAAAACAGGCTGAGAGGGGTTAAGTGATCTGGCCCAGGTCACATAGCTAGTAAATGTTTCCAGTAGAATAGAAACCATGTCTTTTAGACTTCCAAGTCTAACACTTTGCCCACTGTGCCATCTACCTGTCTCCATAACATACAAAATGACCTTCAGTCCTGTGTCACTTCCCCTTCCACTTCAGTGATATCAACAGTGGTAGAAAATCAGGGCCAAAGGTGCTTCAGACCACAAGGTTTTTAGACTGCCTATAAATGATAATGTCCTTGTCCAGTGGACTAGAAGAACCAAATCACAGTCATCTTGACATTCTTGTACATGAAATCAGAAAACATCTTAGATTAAGTGCCTGTATGCCAGGCAGGCACTGTGCTAAGTGCTGGGGCTACAAATATGAAAAAAAAAGTCACTGCCCTCAAGGAACTTATAATCTAATTGAGGAAGACAAAACACACAAGGAAGCTGAAAAAAGGTGAGGAGAGAAGAAGGTAGTAGAGGGGCATGATGGAAAAGCAGAGGAGTCCCAAAGTAATGCAGCCAAGTACAAAATGAGAGGTCTGGGCTGAACTCTCCTTATATGAAGGTTTGGAGCTGAAAGCCCTACTTTCCAATCCCAGAGACAAAGGGTAATGATGAAATGGCATCCCAAGCCTGATGAAATTAGCCCAAGAATGAGTTTCCAGGGGTGTGATGAAGTCAACGAAGTCCAGAAGTACTGCAGCCAGGTGAGAAAAGAGCAAAGTAGGCTTGAACATCCATTTACTTTCTTTGAAGGACCACACCCATTGATGAGATCACAGAAACCTTTGGGGACTCTATATCTTCTCCAATTCCTACCTAGACTTTTAAAAGTATAGCAAAAACTAGACACATGATATAATTAGGATCTGACCCAGGCAAAACATAATGAAGAGATATCATTGCCTTTTTAATGCATTTCAGTTCATTTAATGCAGTTGCCTGTTCTCAGATTTTTTTTCATTAATGTTACTTGCTAACACTTAGGAGCAATCATAATCTCTCCGTTTTTTTTTTAAAACTACACATGTACCTCTCAACGTGAGTTGTAGTGCATTTGTATTTGTCAGAGGTTTTGCATTGGTCTCTACTGAAGTATTTTGTCTTTACCTAGAGCTACTTCTCTCATCAAGATGGTTTTGTATTTTATTCTTGATTCGTAAATTCCACATGAAAAAAACCTTCAAGAGGGCGAAGAATTATTTTTCTTCAAGCTTTGAGGGTAAAGAATTTGGAGGGTGCCTGCATCACTGCGGAGGGGAGGGACTCCCTCATTTCATTTCCTTAGCCTGCCACCAGTTCCACCTATTGCTTGGTCAGGGTTGGGGCAGGGGGTGATTCGGGGCATCCCAAGGGAGATTACCCAGTCACCCATTTAAAGATATAGGTATAGGCTTGGAAAGGTGGCAGATTTCTAGGGCACAAGGTTGTATCAAGAAGTGCTTACTACATCTATATTTAGGAGGGTTTTACTATGAAGCGGGAAGAAGGGCATTTCCAGAAATGATTATGGTACAAAAACAAAAGATATAGAAAAAAATGTATTTTTTTTTTAACAGAAGTCTACACCCACCCGCAATCCTCTCTTCCTTTTCCTTTTTTTTCCCCTAGGAAGCACATCCAGTTGGTATAAGCAGAGCAAACCGTAGGGCTTTTGATTAGGTACCTACAAGGCAGCTTCGGAGCCCTGGGTTCCAGTCCAGTCTCTGACACATGCTGACTGTGTGACCCTGGACAAGTTATTTAACGTCTCTGTGCACTGGCAGAGGGAATTATAACAACGAACTCCCGCGGGCAGTCCCCATCCTTCGCTTTCCGAACCGTCCAACGCAGCGCCCCAAGCCAAGACAGGGCGAGGAGGAACCCATCCCCCCTCTCCGGGTTTCTGATTAAGCCCGGGGCCTCGCTCTGCCCCTCTCCCACTCCTGGCCTACAACTCCCAGAGAGCCTCGCGCATCCCACCGTGCAACGCATGCGCCGGACTCGGATAGGGCCCTGGGATTGGAGGGCCGGGTTAAGCCAATAGGATAAAGCATTGTTGGGTAGTCCAGACGAGCCGGTCAGGGAGGAGGAAGGAGGCAAGATGGTGTTGGAAAGCACTATGGTGTGGTAAGAGACCGCGTCCGGGGCGACGGGAGGGAGTGGGTCCGGGCCGGGAGCGCGAGGAGCCGCCGCCGGCGCCCCCGGGAGCGGGGACGAGGGAGCACGGCTTGTGCCGCGCGGCGGCCTCAGCGGCGGCGGCCCCGAGCGGATTCCCTGAGTCATCCCGGGGCCCGGGAGGGCAGGCTGGAGGGGGCGGGAGAGTCCTCCCCGGATGCCGGGGCCCATTGTGGTGCTGCCTGCGCGGCCTCCCTTGCTCGCCCAGCCGAGCCTGGGCCCCTTCCCCGGGCTTCCCTTCCCCCCTTCCATTGCCCGCTTGGGCGGCAGCCCGGCTCCTGCTGGCGGGGGACCGTGCACGCAGAGGCCAGAGACGCCGGCCCTGCCCCGGGGGCCTTGTCATCGGACCGTGGGGTCCAGAAACATTCCCCAAAGCACGTCGGCCCCCAGGAACATCGGCCCAGTGCCGAAAGGCAGTTACCGAGGTGGGTGGAGCGAGGGGCGGCAGAGGCGGCAGAGACAGCAGACCCGGCTTTGATGCCATCGGTGCACGGGTCACTTGGCGGAGATGGAGAAGGCGGGTCTCGTAGCCTGGCCCCCTCCGACCTTTCCAGTCTTCCCCCATCTCACCCACCAACAGGTATTCTTGGGTCCAGTGACGCTCCGGCAGCATCCCATACCTGGAGTGCGCTGCCCTCCTGAGTTTAAGTAGCAACTAAAATCCCACTTTTTACAGGAAACCCCTCTGAATTTCAGCGCCCTTCCTCTGTTAATTATTTCCGATTTATCTCGTATGTAGCTTGCCTTGTATATTGTCTTTTCCAGTTAGCTCGTAAGCCCCTTGAAGGCAGGGACTATTTTCTGCCTCCTTTTGTATTCCTGATGCTTAGCACAGCGCCTGGCACAAAATATGCGCTTAATAAATGTTTATTGAATTGAATTATAGGATGAGGAGGGCCTGGGGCAGAAGGAGGACCTAGCGTGAGTAAAAAGGTGCCAAGGTTAGTGTTTTGTTCAGGGAACATTAAGTAGTTCAAATTGACGAGTATGGTAGGTTGCTGTTGGGAGTGATAAGAATAATAAAAAGTGAAGAAGGGTCCAGATTGCAAAAGGTCTTGATTGCCAGAGTAAGGAGTTTGGACTTTATCTTATAGGTAATATGAAATCATTTTTTTTGAAGGTTCTTGGCCAAGATAAGATGATAGTGCAAGATAGCTTTTTAGGAGAATTAAATGTAATAGCAGTTTAGGATGTATTGGAGAAGATAAAGATTGGAAGCAACAAGACAGTGGGCTTAGAATGATTTGGCAGAGGGATTCCAACATGACAGCAACATGGCAGGAGAGTCAAAGATGGCTTTGAGGCTAAGTAACTCAAGGTTAGGGAAGTTCAACTTTGTATGTTGAATTTTGAGGAAAGATGATGAGTTTAGTTTTAGGCATCTATAGTTGGAGATTCTATAGGGCTCCCCTGGTACAAATTTATAGTAGGTGCAGAAATGAAAGGAGAGAGGTGTCATTTGGTCCAGAATATTTATTTACTGTGTATGTAGGAATATATTTTTAAAATAGAATCTAACCCCTGACCTAAAAGAGATTATAAGCTAATTTTGTTTAAGGTTAAACCTATCCTCTCCTGCTGTGGCTTTCTTGAAGATGGGGAATGTTTCTGTCCTGACTATTTTATTGATCCCTCTTGCCTCATTTGGCTTTATCTTTTCCATCCCTTCTCCATGTGTTGACCTTGTTCACAGTCCAGTATTTTCCTTATAATTAGTAACCATTTGGATTGTTCCCAAAGTTTTTGTTTCTCCATTCAAGGAATTTGTATTCAAATTAATCCTGGAACCTAGAGAAAGAGCTCCTTACATTTTTTGTGAGGATATAGCTAATCTTGATCACTGAGATCTTAATTATCTTAATGTAATTTAACTATTTTGTGGATTACGTTCACCTCATTTTAACACTGAAATTATGGATCTCTGAATGGAAGGGGACCTCAGAGGTCACGTATTCCAGCTCATTCCTAAACAGGAATTTTCTTTATATCATCTCTGATAGGGATCCATTCTCTTCTTAGAGATCCCCATTGATGGAAAGCTTACTATCTACTAAGATGGCCCATTCTATTTAGGCAAGAACTATTTTTGGACAGTTCTTACTGTTAGGAAGTTTTCCTTCTATGAAACCTAAATTAGCCTCCACAATTTCCTAGTTTTGTGTTCCTTTTTTGTTTTGGAGGGGGAAAGGCAGAGCAATTGGGGTTAAGTTACTTGCCCAAGGTCACACAGCTAGTACATGTGTCAAATGTCTGGGCGGCATTTGAACTCAGGTTTTCCTAACTCCGGGGCCGGTGCTCCACTCACTGCGCCATCTAGATGCCCCAGTTTTGTTCTTTATGGCCAGGCAGAACAAGTCACAGGATTTCAGAGTTGGAATGGATCTCAGCTCATATAGTCCAATGGTTCCCAGGTTTTAAAATTTAAAAAAAAAACTGAAATCTACTTCATGGTACTAATTTTACTACTATTATGCACTGATTGAGAAAACACATAATGACAAAATGCTACTAAGAATTCAGTAGCTTTCAAATTAATTTGTATTGTATTAATAGCATCTGTATACATTTTAAAAGTTATAATAATATTTGTGAGACATTCAGCTACGGAAGGTGTATTTGCTTTTTTACGATACTAATGCATTTAATGTGGTGACTGTCGCTGTTTTTTCTCAGAGAAAGCTCATTGAAATGATAAAAGTTTAAGCTATAGATTTGATTCCACAGATAACTTCTTTCAATATTTAGATTTCAGTGCAACAAATGCAGAAAATCCACTTTTGTAAATGTATGTTGGAGGAAAAAGTATTTCACAGCCTTCTCTGACAGAATTAACAGCTAGCCAGAATTCAGCCCAGTAGTGTTTTATAAAAATTAATTTTAAAGAATTGTCATGTGAAAGTTCCTTTAGACTGACCTGTTCTTTTGATGTGAGATCTGGGAATATGGTGCTCCTAACATTCAGTGTATATTTCTTTTAATAAAATTGTATCTTGAGTTAGGAGTGTACTTGCAAGTATGTCTCTGCATTTGCAGACCCTTCTGATAACTGAATAATGCACTCCAAGGTTCTAATATCCACAGACCTAGTCTAACTTGAACCTAAACACTATCTTCCTACTAAGAACATCCTCGAGAATTGGTTATCTAACCTTTGTTTAAATATTTCAAGGAAAATTTCCAGGAAATCTTCCAAGGTTGCCCATGTTGGCCCTTCAGGTATTTGAAGACAGTGATCATATCTTTGCCTACTCAAATGTCTTTTCTCCATTGAGACTCCTCCTACCTCTTTTCATCTTGGGTATCACTCAGATAAATCCCTCTCCTGGGCTTCACTGCTTTCTCTGTTTCTTCTTTCTTCTGTTTCTTTTCCCTCTGAGGCTTCTCAGCCTCTTTTCCCACACCACTAGTTGGTGTGTGCTGAGCTGGTAGAAGCATTTTACTGTCAGATGAGCCACAACATTAGAACTTCTCCTGGACTCACCTCCATCAAAGACAAATAGAAATGAATTTTGAATTCTCTTACTGCAGCATCTTTCAGTTAGCTTAGATCACCAGATGTGGACCACATTCATGTACATGTTCCACCTTGGGGCCAGAGGGTATGCCTCACTGTGCTTGATCTGTGGCCCTGGAGGATCAAAAGGGAGAGAATAAGGGAAAACCTGGAAAACTCACACCCTTCTAACCTAATTTTCATAACTTGATTTGTCTGCCTTTTCCGTCCCATCTTTTATCAAAGCTGCTGACCAAACTCCAAGTGACCAAGTGTAGAGAAGCAGTGATAGGACCGTACTTGGAGTGAAGTTCAGTTCCCAGTTATAACATTGATGAGGATCATAGGGTTAGAGCTGAAAGGTGTTCTGTAAAGGAACAAACTCAGGCCCAGAGAGATTACATGAGGTGTCCAAGGCCACACATACAGTGGGTGCCAGGACTGGCTGTGTGACCATCAGTGAGTCAGATAACCTGTCAGCTTCAGTTTCCTCATCAGTAAAATGGGAAGGATAAAATTTATATCTAGTTCAGAGGGGTATGAGAATGACCTCTTTAAACCTTAAAGCATTGTATAGATTTGCTGTACTAGCATTCTTTTCTTTAGCTGGTTTGTATCTTACTTGTTTGCACTGGTATGTATGCTGTTTTGCAAATATTCTTAAATTTTGCCTGCCTCTGGCAAGCTTCCCGTTTAATGGGAGACATAGACCATTAACAAATCAAAGACTTAAGAATGCTTAGAAAATAATATTTAGATTAGTACAAACTGTATGTCATAGTGCACACGTGCTTAGGAGATATTGAAGGGGCCCAGAAAGTAAGAAAGGTGATGTCTTAAAATTCAGACATCCCAGGAACATTGTTCATGCTCGACCCTGTGCCCTGATCCCACAGTGTTGATAACAGTGAGTACATGCGGAATGGGGATTTCTTGCCCACACGGCTACAGGCCCAGCAGGATGCAGTCAACATAGTATGTCACTCCAAGACACGAAGCAACCCCGAGAACAACGTGGGACTCATCACATTGGCCAAGTACGGAGGTTGGACTTGGTGGGCTGTGTCATTGTTTTCCCGTGAATCGGTTCATTTGTGGATTACCTGAAATGGGTTGCCCACTCTCACTACTCCTGTGTGTAAATGTAGAGAATTCCAATTCACTTGAATAGCCTGGACAAAACACAATAAGATAAACTGGCTAGATGAAACCCAAGTTATATAGTCTATCTGAGAAGCAATTAAGAATGACTTGGATTATTGATGTCACTTTGCATTGACCACTGACAATTGACCATTTCCTCAAACTAATTGTCATCTCAAAAATGGGTTTGGAAAAGATGATTTAGATTGGGGGGGGGTGCAGAATTGAAACAGAACTATAGAGTGGACTGTAGGGCCCCCCAAGAGGATTGATTGTATTGAGCTGGTTCCCTTGGTCCTTTCAGTGAGTCTATGCTCATTAAGTTCTCTAAAGAGAGTCCAATAGTAGAGGATAAAAAGGGGGAAAAGAATCTCTGCACCTGGAAGTGGAAGAGTTTGGACACATACTCAAATGAAAAATATGTATAAATTATAGTAATCCCAAAAGGGAAAGGTAATCGGAGCAGTTAGGAGTCTTATGCTGGCTGGATTTACTTAACTTGTCTGTCCCCTTCCTAGTGACTGTGAGGTACTTACTACGCTAACCCCTGACACTGGCCGAATTTTGTCCAAGCTCCACACAGTTCAACCCAAGGGCAAGATTACCTTCTGTATTGGCATTCGCGTTGCCCATGTAAGTGTGACAGACCTTTCTGACTCTGGTCCCACAGGGCCTTCATACCAGTTTTTCTTTCCTTGGAATAATCTCCTTCCAACTCCCCAAATCAAGCAGGAGAATGGAGGTGATCTAGAGATACTTAGCCTTGAGAATGGAAGAGGTGAGGTAGAGTCCAGGATTCAGGGAATGTGGGAAGTGGGGTCTGACTTTGGAGTAGAAATACTAGCCTTTCCCAGTGCCCAAAGCGCTGGGTGTTAGGGTTTACACCTTGAGGATATCTGAGACTTGGAGGAAGAAGGAGAAGCAAGGCCAGTGAGATCTCCTTTCCTAGAAACCATAGGAATGGTCTCCTCTGGGCAGGGAGGTGATTCAGTAGGCAGGCAGTGATCCCTGGGTTGTCCTTGAGACTAGGATTCTTCTTTTTTTTCCCCACAAGTTGGCTCTGAAACACAGACAAGGCAAGAACCACAAGATGCGGATCATTGCTTTTGTGGGCAGCCCGGTAGAAGACAACGAGAAGGACGTGAGTCTAGCCAGGGGATGAGACAAGATGGGCTGGGAGTGGGGAGTGGAGATCTGGAAGATCAGAACATTTCTGGGGAAGGGATGTTTGGGAATCTGGACCTTAGCATGGATCTTGGATGGGAATGAGGGATCTACTTGGATGGGTGGGCTTCCCCCATGATGCTGCTCACTGCCTATCTGGATAGTCACGTTCCCTCAGTGCTGGAGAGGGGACAGTTAGGGTGAGAGGCTGTGTTTGTCTGGAGCGGGCTTTTCTCAGGAGGTAAGAGGAACAGGCAGTGACTCCTAAGAGGCAGCGTGGGGTCTGGGGAAGAGGGCGAGGCTTGAAGTGAGGAGACATCAGACCTTGTACCCTCGTTTTGAGACTTAGCAGGGTGACAGTTAATGCCTCTGAGCCTTAGTTTCCTCATTTTTAATATAGAGAACGTAATTATAGCTAACATTCATAAAAGACTTTAAGGTTATTACAGCAGTTTACATTTATTATTTCATTTAGTTAGTAATGTTCATACTCCCCACCTCACAGGTTGTTTTGGATAAAGTACTTTGTAAATCTCAAAGTGCTGTATAAATGTGAGTTATTATTTATTTTATTTATCTTTCATTTTTCCCAACTCCCTTTGTAGCTGGTGAAGCTAGCAAAGCGGCTAAAGAAAGAGAAAGTGAATGTTGACATTATCAACTTTGGGGAGGAGGTAAGTGGGGGGCGGTTGGGATCCTGACTTGAATGAACCAACAGGGAAGAATCTTAGGGGTAGTGAAAAGAGATCCTTATTTAGAGGTGCGCCTTCCCTTTGAGAGCTGCTGGGATGGGAAACAACAGTGGGAAGGATAATGTTCCCTAGTGAGATCAGCCTCCCGCATTGTTTTCCCCCCAGGAGGCAAACACAGACAAACTGACAGCCTTTGTGAACACACTAAATGGCAAGGATGGGACTGGCTCGCATCTGGTGACGGTACCCCCTGGGCCCAGCCTGGCTGATGCCCTCATCAGCTCCCCTATCCTGGCTGGAGAAGGTGGTGCCATGTTGGGGTTAGGGGCCAGCGACTTCGAGTTTGGGGTGGACCCCAGTGCTGATCCTGAACTGGCCCTGGTGAGGGGAAAGCCCTGATCCCACACAAACCCCCACTGTCCCTCATACTCATATTCTTGGCAGCATCTCTAGGACTCCCTAGTCATTTATTCAACAAATTCCTTGTATACCTGCTAGGTGCAAGACACGACTCGTGTGTCCATCTCTTTCCCCCACACCCCTTAAAAGCCTCACTCTCTTTCTGATTATCCAGTTTTTGGAGGCTCTAATCTTGGGTTACATCAAGACTGTTTCTTTTTGAGATGGTTTCCTCCAGTCCTCACAATTTGGCCCCAACCATTCTCCTAGTCCCCTTCTCATCACACCATCCAGTTGTCCTTTTCAGCCTTTTCCCTGAAACGTAGACCAGAATCCACTCTTTTATGCTCTTGCTCCAGAGCCCCACCTAATTTTTCTAGAGCTGGAGTAGCTGGGAAAGTGACTCCTGACCTTCCCTCCTTCCCTCAGGCCCTTCGTGTATCCATGGAAGAACAGCGACAGAGGCAAGAGGAGGAGGCAAGACGGGCAGCAGCAGCCTCTGCTGCTGAGGCTGGGATTGCCACAGCTGGGACCGAAGGTGGGGGTGAGAGATGGGAACCTAAGGCTGGGTAGCCTGAGATCTAAGACCAGGAAGACGGCAGTATGACAGAATGAGAGTATGGGGGTGCAGGAGAAGAGATCTGGTGATGGCAGAATGGGGGTCTGCCTCAAAGGGCCAGGCAAAGGCATGAGAAAAGGATGTACTCCCTACTATCCTTTGGTTTTTTTCTCGGACTCATCAGATTCAGATGATGCCCTGCTAAAGATGACCATTAGTCAGCAAGAGTTTGGTCGGAGTGGGCTCCCTGACTTAAGCAGCATGACTGAAGAAGAGCAGATTGCGTATGCCATGCAGATGTCCTTGCAGGGAGCTGGTGAGTGAAGAACCTAAAGGAAGGGGACATGGACAAAGGGCCTGGGGAGCATGTTGACCAAAGGGACCCCTCTTTTCCAGAGTTTGGTCAAGCAGAGTCAGGTGACATCGATGCCAGCTCAGCCATGGATACCTCTGAGCCTGCCAAGGTAAGGGTTGTCCCTCCCTTCCAACTCCCCAGAAACTCATTAGCACCCAAGTTTAGGATTCCAATTCTGGCTCCTCTCTCCCTAGTCGAGTCATCATGGCCTACCCCTGGAGAGTCCTGTCATTCTCCTAGGGCTTGTGTATGCTTAGTGTTCTTACTGTGGGAAATTGATGGAAAAGCAAAGATATGCTTGCTGAGTGGAAAAGATGCAGTGAATTCAGTCTCAAGGAAAGAACCAAGAGAATCCTGTCTTTTCTTTCTCTAAGAGGAGCAGACTTAGACAGTGCTCTAGAAGATGCAGATTTGTTAGAATATGAAAAGGGAACTCAGGCGATAAATCATCTGGGTCCTGTGGATTCTGTCTTCCTTTGGCCAGGGATGTCCTTCTTGCCTAGTCACATTCAGGGGTAGGAAAGGAGCTTAGGAAACAGGATGTCTTGAGACCAGACATAGTCTCCCTGCTCCAAGATTAACACTGCCATTTCCCTAGGAGGAGGATGATTACGACGTGATGCAAGACCCAGAGTTCCTACAGAGTGTCCTGGAGAATCTGCCAGGTGTAGACCCCAACAATGAGGCCATACGAAATGCCATGGGGTCACTAGCCTCACAAGCTACTAAGGATGGCAAAAAGGAAAAGAAAGAGGAGGACAAGAAGTGAGAACAGAGGGGAAGGAGTGCTCGGTCTCCTCCCTGAAATGGGGCCGAAAAGGGTGTGGGGGGGAGTTATCACATAGTATTTAGGTGATGGTCTTCTGTAACAGTTAAAACTGAAATAAAGTTTGGTGATTTTTTTTTTTCCTTAAAACTCAAAACTACCACTTTGAGTGAGGGGGAAGGGCTGTACACCAGGAAGAAAGGGATTTTTAGCTCCCTTGGGCTTCTGAGGTGTGCTCACTGTTGGAAATAGATAAAGGAGCCAGGAAATGAGAGGAACTGAAGAGGGAACTCTGTTCCCGGGGTAGAAGAAAAGGAAATTTGCCAACCAAATGGATGTTGTTTTCGAGGTAAATAGTATATCCAGTTTTAGGAGGATTAATAGAATTTAGAACTGGAGCCCTTCATTGTACAAATGAAGAAACTGAAACCCAGACATATTAAAGGCTTCAAGATCATAGTCACTGAACTAGGATTTGCCCTTGGGCCCACTGATCCCAAAGTCTCTGCTCTTTTGGTTAAACCACATTGTCTTTTTTTCTTCCAAGGGTGATTGTTACTGTGGACAAGTCACCCAGTTTCTGTACCAAAAACATAGATGGAAAGGGTAACAATTTCCACATGGCCATCACTGACAGTGGCCACATCTAAGGATTCTGCCCGACTTGACAACTCATTCCAGGACTTGGGATTGGTTCAGATTGAGAGCTCAGAACAATATTTTTACAATTTTTGCATTTTAGCTAGTGCTGGCCCACACCCACACACTGTCTCCCCAGTCATGCAAGCTTTAGGATCAGAACATCTTTATAGAAGCTATTTCCCTGCCTCCTTCCTTTGCCATTTTCTTACTATTTTTTTCACTTGTTCCTTCTTTGGGTAATGGATAGATGAGATTGGAGGCTGGAGAGCTCAGATGGCTTCTTTCAATTTGTCCTGCTACACGGGAAGGACATGACAGGCATGGCAGTTCTCCTAAGAATGAAAGGAATAGTGACTTGGGATTGGGAAGCTCTGATAAAGGAACACAGGGCAGTTGGCTGGGGTGCTTGGGAATTCTACAATAGAGTGGAGAGCCTCTGGTGGGTAGTGATTTTATTCCTTAGACTATTATTCTGGTCTATCATATGCATGTAAAGTTCTTTCTGTGGGTACCAGAGAAGAATCATTTTTGTCTTTGCATCAGTGGCATGATGTTGCACGTTTCCAAATTGGGCCAGAGCTAGATGGTGAGGGCATTTGTCACTTAGGTCACTTAGGATGACCGACAGGGACTGGTGGCATTTTGTATGCCCAGTGCTTAGCACAATGCCTGTCACCTTTTCCTTAGCACAGGTGGATCTCAAGGAGAACCAGCATGAGGCAGTAGATAGAGTTTGACTCCGCTTGCTGGATGACCCTGAACAAATCACTCCTGTTCTCAAGCCAAGTCAAGCTGTAATTTGCAGAGGAGGTGCTGACTTGCATTAGTAGAAGAATTTCCTCCTCACAGAGCCTCCTTTCCCATGCCTTATTCCTGTCTCTTACCAAAGCCCTAAGTCAGGATATTGGTAGTTTCATGGTGGCTTCTCGACAGTCATGATTATTTTCAATATCACTGCAATTCATGCCTGTTATTAATAACTGACATTTAGATAGGGCTTTACACACCTCACCTCTTGATCCTCACAACTACCTTGGGAAGTAGGTACAATTGTCATCTTCATTTTATGGATGAAACAGTCATTGTGGTTGCAACTTGCCCATGCTTCATATGACTATGAAGTGGCTGATGGGAAATTGAGCCTTATCTCTTACCAACCACACCACACTGCTGCCAACCTCTAGGCTCCCAGCACCTCACTCTCCAGGTCCCCTCCTCTTCTCTTCTAGGGGCCCCAAATATATACTTCACCCATTCCAGGTATCCAAAGTTGGATTCTTGGAGACTGCCCATTCTGGCTTCTCTATTCCTGTCTCTCTCCAAGCCCTTACTCTCATTCCCTGGGCTGAAACTAAACCTTCCTTGAGGAGCTAAGGTTAACAAACACCCAGATTGTTTTGAGGAGGGAGAAGAAAAGGAGTGTTATAATGATCTGCACTGGGAGCAGAAAGTCTCCTTAAGAACTCAAACTAAAGAAGAAATGAAGTGATAAAGTCTTCAGTTTATATCAGTTGTGGGTAGGAGAGAAATTCTTTACGAATTATAGGAAAGTAGGTTTAATAATATTTTTGCATAACAAAGTGGTTATATGATATTTTATGTAGGACAAAGCCTTGTGTTCAATGTCAAAAAGGAATGTGGAAAATAAATCCTTTGTAAGTACGTGGTCCAATTTTTTGCTCTTGCAAGGGAGAGAGCTTTACAGGGGTTGGACTGTAACAGAAAATGCCATGTAAAATGACAGTTACCAAAATAAAAACGATCTTTGCAGTAATAAATGCTTATTGGATATATCTGATAAAAACCCAACATCCAGCATCTATCAGGAATTGATCAACATTTATGTTAAAGTCTACTTCTGGATAGTAACTGGCCTGGCAGTGTTTGAAGGACGAAACAAATTATGAGTGATCACCTGAAAAAAAATCCAACTTTCAAAACACTCTGAGATCACTTTAATTGTCAAGATTGAAATTTACTAAATTAAATTTATTAAGAAATAAAATTAAATAATTGTGGGGATATGGGAAAATGGGCACCCTATTAAAAACCCATGAAGTTGTGAAATTAGTGTGATCTTTTTGGAAAGTAATATGGCATACAGTAAGTTCCAAAACTGGGCCGCTAGATGGCGCAGTGGATACGGCACCAGGCCTTTAAGTCGAGAAGACCTGAGTTCAGATGGGTCTCAGATACTAACTGTGTAACTGCAAAGTCACTTAACTCTTTGCCTCAGTTTCCTCATCTGTAAAATGAGCTGAAAAAGGAAATGACAAACAATTCCAATTTCTTGGCCAAGAAAACCCCAAATAGGGTCACAAAGAGTTCGTGACTAAACAAGAACAAAAGTTCCAAAACTTTAATAAAATTTTTTTGACATAGTGATCCTATTAGACCTATACTCTAAATGTGTTATTAGAAGGAAAAGAAGCCCCTTTTGTCTACATACAATAACTTTACCTAAAATAGCACAAATTAGGAACAATACATATTTCCATTGATTAGGAAATGATTGAAGAAACTGGTATATTAATATAATGAAATATTATTGTGCCATTAAGAAATGAGAAGTATGAAAAATATAAACGTAGGAAGAACATCATGAAGTGACATAAAGTGAAAATATCAGAACAACATGTACCCCGACTAATAAAATTAAAGAACATACAGAAGTAAAAGATCAGAAGGGGACTTGGTGGCAGATAGAACACATTTTTTCTTACTGCTTTGTTAAAGTTAATACATACTTAAAAAAATATATATATATATAAATGTATAATCCTAAGTTTTTGTTTATTTGAAGGTTTGTTGATGGTTACAAGTTTGGAATAAAAAAATTGTAATGATTTCAGTGCAGACCTTACCTCCTCACCCTAAAAAGGTCAGGATTCTTTTCAACATGTGCTCTAACCTAGGCTCAGAAGTCATCTTAGCTGTTGCTGAAAGTCTCAGGATGCTACTTTAGTATATGTTAATTTTAATACTCTTCTGAGGACCAGGCCTGGAAATGAGTTTTTACAAATAAGAAACTTGAAAATCTCTAGACTTAGGTTTTATCTGTACTCCCATTCAAATACAATTCGTAAGGACCAACATAAAAGCTGTCCAGAATGCTAAATAATGACAACCGATTTTGTATATGGCAGGTTTTCATAACAAAGGTGGCTTCAACTGGCCCTTTTGTTTTTACGCCAGGATTCATTTGCATATAAATCTGTGTGCCAGGAGCCTAGGGGTTCTTCTTCACCTCAGCCCCCACACACAATTCTGGTATGATTTGAAAGGAAGTCTCCAAAACAGCAAGAGAACTCACTGATAATTTTGTATCCCCAGCACTGAGCACAGTGCCGAGCACATAGTAGGCACATAATACGTTTAATCAATAAATATTCAGCATCTGTTATGTGCCAGGTACTGTGATCAGTGCTAGGGATACAAAAAAAGGCAAAAGACAATCAAGGAGCCCACAATCTAATGCGAGGGATGATGTGCAAACAAATATAGACAGAGCAACCAGTATCTAGGCTCAAAGAATACTGAGCTGTGAGTAGGGTGTAAGAAGACTGGAAATGCAGGAGGAGGAAAGGTTATGAAGGTCTTTGAAAGCCAAACATCATTTTGCATTTGTTCCTGGAGACAACAGGGAGCCACTAGAGTTTACTGAGTAAGGAGGTGACATGGTGTATTAGCAAGGCAATAACCACAATATAGATCTTCAAATCTAAATTTATTACACATGGTCAGAGCTGTGCTTTAGGAAAATATTTTAAAGGCTAAATGGAGGGTGAATTGGAATGGGGAGAGACTTGAAGCAGGCAGACCCTTGAGAAGGCTATTGTAATAATCCAGGCATAAGGGATGAGGGCCTGCACTGGAATGGTGGCAGGGTCAGAGGAGTGAAGCAGGCATATTCAAGACGTGTTGCAAAGGTGAAATTGGCAGGCCTTGGCAAGAGATTGGACATGGCGGGTGAGAGATAGTGAGGGGTCCAGGATGACACCTAGGTTATGAACCTGGGGAACTGGGAAGAAGATGATGCCCTTTACAGTAATAGGCAAGGTAGGAGGTGGGGAGGATTTAGGAGGAAAAATAATGAGTTGAGTTTTGGACATGTTGAGTTTAAGATTCTATTGGATATGCAGTGTGAAATGTCTGAAAGGTAGTTGGAGATGCAAGACTGGAGGTCAGTAGAGACACTGGTGCAGGAAAGGTAGATCTGAGAATCATTAGCATAGACAGGTAGTTAAATTCACAGAAGCTAACCAGATCACCGAATGAAGCAGCATAGATGAAAAAGAGGGTCTAGGACAGAAACCTGAGGGTCACCTAGAGAGGGCATGACTTGGATGAGGGTCCAGCAAAAGAGATTGAGCAGGAAGCATCAGATAGGTAGGAGGAGAACCAGGAGGGAGTGCTGTCCTGAAAACCTAGAGATAAGAAAGTATCAAAGAGCAGATAGTGATCAACTGTTTCAAAGGCTACAAAGAGGTCAGGGAAAATGAAGACTGAGAAAAGGCCATTGGATTTGGCAACTAAGAAATCACTGGTAATTTTGGAGAGGCAGTTAGATTGGTGAAACGATGAGGTCAGAAGCCAGTAAGCAGAGAGTGAGAGGAGAAAAAGGGAAGGCACCAATTGTAGATAGGTTTTTTGAGGAGTTTAACTACAAAGGGGAGAAGAGAAATAAGATAGTGAGGATGGAAGGGTTTGGTGAGGGGTTTTTTCAGGATATAGAAGACTTGTGCGTGTTTATAGGCAGTAGGAATTGAGCCAGTAGAGAGGCAGAAATTGAAAATAAGTGATAGAGTATTGATGACAGAGGGGACAATTTGTTGGAGGAGACAAGATGGAATGGGATCACTAGAGGGGATAACCCTTGGTAATGAGTAAGTTCACATCATCATGTGAGACATGAGTGAAGGAGGAGATAGTCAAAGTACACATATAAAATGAGAAAGAGGCTAGGTAAAAATGAGGCAAAGAGTGGCCTCTTTTACCTAGCAAAAATAAATAAATGGCAAGTGGCTTCAATTTTATCCGTAAAATATGAGGCACAGTTCTCAGGTGAGTGGGGTGGGGGGGAAGCTATGAGAGATTTGGGGAGGGATGAAAAGGTTTGGCAGAGCTGCTCTGGGATAATGAGTTGATGAAGGAGGTACAGTAGGATTGCTTAGAAGCAGTGAGGGCCCAGTTGAAGCTGTGTAACATAAATTTGTAGTGCACCCAGTCAGAATGGTTGTGTGATTTTTCTCCACCTTTGTTCAGCAGGACCTGTGGAGGAGTAAAGGCAGCAAATAGTGGGAGGGATCTAAAGCTTAGGCTTGGCAGGACATAATTGGTAAAATGATAAAGGGGCTAGGGATTCAAGTGAGGACAGTTTAGAAATGAACTGGTTTGCCAAGGACTCAAGATGGGGAGAAAAGGAGAGGATGGCTAGTGCAGGGGTGATGGCCTGGGAAAAAATGGAGGAGTCAAGGAATGGTGGTACAGGTGAAGAGCAGGGTTTGGTAAAGTAAGGCAGAGAGAGAGAGAGATGAAAAGCCAATGGATTATGGTCAGATAAGGGGATTTTGGAATCCTTGAATGCGGAGGTGACAGCAAGATCAAGAGTATGACCATCACTGCCCAGCAACTGAGGAATGGCTGAACAAGTTGTGGTATATGAATGTAATGGAATACTGCTGTGCTGTAAGAAATGATGAACAGGTGGACTTCAGAAAAAACCTGGATTTATATGAACTGATGCTGAGTGAAGTGAGCAGAACCAGGAGTACACTGTACACAGTAACAGCCACGCTGCTCAAGGACTGATTTTGATAGACTTAGCCCTTCTCAGCAATGCAAGAACCTAAAACAATTCCAAAGGACTCATGACGGAAAATGCCATCCACATCCAAAGAAAGAACTATATGGAGTCTGAATGCAGAGTGAAAAGACTATTTTCTTTTTCTTTTGTTTTCTTACGGTTTCTCCCATTTGTTGTAATTCTTCTATACAACATGACTAATGAGCAAGTATGTTTAACAGGAATGTATATGTAGAGCCCATATCAGATTGCAGGCCATCTTGGGGAGGGAGAGAGAGGGGAGGGGAAGAAAATTTAAAACTTAATGGAAGTGAATTTTAAAAACTAAAAATAAATAATTTTTAAAAAAAAAGAAAAAAAGAGCATGACCATCATTGTCTGTAGCTGAGTTGGGGTAGAGGAATAGATCATAGGAAATAAGTAGGTTGAGGAACTGAGTGGTTAATGTTTGAGGGAAGAATCAATTTATATGTTGAAGTCTCTTAGTATAAGAAATTGGGAAGGAGAAAAAAATTGTGAGCTATATACAGAACTCATTGAGAAAGGATGGGGAATGATGGGATGTGGGGTACTATCTATAGACACCAGCTATCAGGATTTTGATTAGGTAGTAGATATGAATGGCCTGAAACTTAAAGGAGATGTTACTGAATGATAAAGGTAGGGAAGGAACCTAGAAGTTGCAGTGGTGAACAAGGACTATTCCAACTCTTCCGCCTTGACCAGTGAGCTGAGGAGAAGTGAAGGTACAGCCAGTACTGGAAAAGGTGACCAGGGAAGCTGTGTCATTCGAGTGGAGCCAGGTTCCAGTAAAGAGTGGGAGAGGAAAAGATTTAGGATGAAGGAAAGTTTGTTATGTATGGAACAGGCATTCCAGAAGGCACAGTGGAAGGGCTGGGCAGTATATGGATAGAAATCTGGGGTGAGAAGTTTGAAGGGGATAGGAATAAGGAATCAGGTGGTGAGGGATGGGGAACGAGGTTTTGATTATAAATCACTGGGATGTGAAAGACATTGTTCATTACTGAGTGGAGGCTACCATTCCTCTTCCCCAAGGAAGCTGGAAATCAGGCTGGACCCAAGTGCTGTTGTTCTTTGTCCTCCCTTCTAGAAGAGGACCATGACATCAGGAAGGTGATGCCATGATCTGCAAGTGAATTGGACTGAAGTGAGAAAGGGCTGTGCAAAGCCACCAGCTTCACTCTGTCACCTGGAGTCATCTGGGTCCAGTGGCAAGATAAACTGTCAAGATGACTGAGTGCGAGACCTTGGACTTTTTAGGCTAAGGTCTTTCCTAGGTTTCAGTTTGACTGAAATGATTAAGGTTAGGTAAAAATGAGGCAAAGAATGGCCTCTTTTACCTAGCCAGAAAAATTAATAAATAATAATCATATATAAAATAAATAAATAAAATCAATCTGGGAGGTGAGGGGAAGACCCTCAGGGTTTCTGGACAAAACAGCTATTTAAGCTCACTCTGAGTCATCAAAACCCAAATAATGACCAAGTGAGGGTTGGGCTGGGCAAGTGCAGTTTGAGATGGGAAGGCATGGTCAGGAGGTCAGATGAGAGGCCCTTCTTCACTCCTCCTCTTCCTTCCAAAAGGTGAAGATTAGGTAGAAAAAGGGCACAGCAGGAGATGGAAGTCCAACCTTCACTGCAGGAAAAAGAAATGCCATTCTCCACCGACTTTCCTTGTTCTCTTCTCTCAAGTGACAGGTGCAGGAGATTGAAGGCCTCAGGTCAAAGGGAAGGCTGCTTCTCTTTGCACTGGAGGTTGTCTACATCCTGACTGGGAGACTGGGCTGGCAGCAAGAGATCAAAGTTGTCTTGTGCTGGCATTGATGAAAATTGTTGCTTTGGGGCAGATGGAAGACACCCTGCCAGGCCCCTCACTGCCTTTCCTCAGGGGCCATCCTGCATCCAGCAGGAGATAGAAGGCCCAAGGCTCCTGTGTGGTCAGAGGAAACATTTGACTCATCTTGAGACATTTTGAGTGGAGGAACGATATGGAATAAGTATGTGTGTGTTTGTGTGTGTGCGAGCACAGCAGAATGTAAATTCCTTGAAAGGATGAGATCCTCATTAATTAATTGATTGATTAAATAATTTTCCCTTGACCCAGCAGGTCCCCCAAACTACCATCCCATATGTGTCTCAAATCTCTTTCATAGTCAAAGTCAGAAAAAACTGTCTCTGTGCCTAGCCTCCAATTTCTCTCCTACTCACTTTTCAATCCTTTGCAACCCTATCAAAGTGTTCTCTAAGCTTACCAAAGATTTCTTAATCGTTAAATTCAATGGCCGTTTCTCAGTCTTTCTTCTTGGACTCTGTAGCTTTTGATGGGGTAGCATATCCCCTCTTCCTTGGTACTGTCTCTTTTTTCATCTTTACAACTCCCTGGGCTCTCCTTCTACTTGCCTGATGATTACTCCTCAATCTTGTTTGCTGAATCATCATTCATATTCTACCTCTGAGGCTCTTGTCCTAGGTTGCCTTCTTTTCTCTCTCTATAGCTTTTTTATATGTTCCCATGGATTCAAGTATTTTTATGCAGATGATTCCAAAAATTTGTATATGCAGCTATTAATGGCGATTGATGTGAAATTTGATTTAATTTGAATTATAAAATGATATGAGGTTACATTTAATACAGGCCAAAATTCAGTTAATGTGGTGCATGTGAGCTAGTCAACAGTTTTAACATACTATTATATGTAATAGAATGTCTACCGTTACCTAATACATATATACATATATATATATATATATATATATACACAATGCCAGCCTACACCTTCCATTTACACTAATCTTGTATGTTTTTATTTTTCAGTCATGTTTGACTGTTCTTGACCCCAACTGGGTTTTCTTGGCAAAGATACTAGAATAGTTTGCCATTCTCTGGCTCATTTTACAGATGAGGAAACTGAGGCAAACAGGATTAAGTGATCTGTCCAGGATCACACAGCTAGTAAGTGCCTGAGGCCAGATTTGAATTTAAGAAGATGAATCTTCCTAATTCCAAGGCCAGTGCTCTATCTGCTGTACTAACTAGCTGATATCTTCATCTTCCCTATAAAACACCCTCTTCTGCTTAGCTGTTGTATAGGACCATCCAGATGTCCCATATGGAAGAACTGGAGGAGTGACCAAGATCTTGGCATGATAGCCTGGTGTCAGGGGGTCAGAAAGCACCTCTCACATCTATATTGTCATTTCCTTGCCTCCTCCTGCTAGGCTTTAAGGTTATGGTAACAAAGCCTGAGTTTGTGTGTTCTGCCCCCTTCAGTGATCTGATTATGTCCTTGTCTTTCCCACTGTCTCTAATCCTGGTTATATTCTTTGCCTCCTCTTCCTTTAGCTTTTTTTCCCCATCCATTCCATTTCCTTGGATTCAAAGATGGTTCCAAACTTATGAGCTAGGGTTACTGGGAAGATGGTGGCATCAGAAATAAGAAAATTTGTAGTAGGGTGGATTTGAGAGAGCAAGAGTATGCTGCTGAGTTTGAGATGCTTATCCGATATCCAGAAGATATGCAGAGACAGTCGATAAAACAGGAGTGAGAAGAGAGATTAGGGCTGCAGTATACAGATTTGGGCATCACCAGCATAGTGTGGATGATGCAGCCAGTTAGTGCACTGGATAGACTGCCAGCCCTGGAATCAGAAAGACTCATCTTCCTGAGTTCAAATCTTGCCTCAAACAGTTACTAGCTATGTGACCCTGGGCAAGTCACTTGTTTGCCTCAGTTCCTCATCTGTCAAACGAGCTGGAGAAAGAAATGGCAAACCAATCCAGTGTCTTTGCCAAGAAAACCCAAAATGGGGTCACGAAGAAGCAGACACAACTGAAACGACTAAACAACAACAAACATAGAGTCGATAGTTGAACCCATGGAACTTGATGAATTTTAAGAGGACAGATTCTTGGGGGGACATTCACTATTGGAGACAGGAGATGGATAATGCTCCAGTATCATCATCAGCAGATAGGTAAGACATGGATAGCATGAATAGAGAAGAAATAGTGACCAGAAGGAAAGAAGTGGTCAACAGCATCGAAATTTTCAAAAAAGAAAGAAAAAAGGTTCAGAGGGATGAGGATTGAAAAGAGGATATTGATTTAACAGTTAAGAGGTAAATGACAACCTCAGAGAGAATACTTGTAGGTGAGTAGGGACATTGGAAGCCAGATGGAAAGGGACTGAGAAGTGAGTGGATGGGGAGAAAATGGAGTCAGCACTGTAAATAATTCTTTCTAGGAATCTAACAGCAAAGGGGAAGAGAAAGACGGTGTGATACACTGGAAAGATCACGGGACTTTAAAGTCTAATGACCTGGGTTTGAACACATACTATCTGTGGACAAGATTCTTTGTTTCTTTGAATTGGTTTTCTCATCTGTAAAATGAGAGATTGATATGCACCAAATAGTGTTCTAGGCCTCAGCTTAATTTGACCTACTGCCTGTGTATGAGCAGTGAATTCTTTTCTGACCACTTTGTACCGTCCTGAACATGTCTTCTCAGTGTCCCCATGCCCTTCAGCATTTCTTTAAAGGCTTGGTCAGTACTCCAGTATCTTGTGGATATTATTTTTTTAACTTTCTTTTTTTCTTGATGTAATAATTTTTAAAAATATAATTAATTTATTTTTAGTTTTTAACATTCACTTCCATTAGATTTTGAGTTCTAAATTTTCTCCCCTTCCCTTCCTTCCCCCCTCCCCAAGATCCAACATGGCATGCAATCTGATACAAGCTCTACTTATACATTCATATTAAACAGATTTTCACATTAGTGGTGATGTAAAGAAGAATCAGAACTAATGGGAGGAACCACGAGAAGGAAGAAACAAAACAACAAAAGAAAAGGAGAACACATAATATGCTTCCATCTGCATTCAGACACCAAAGTTCTTTCTCAGGATGTGGATGGCATTTTCCATCAAGAGTCTTTTGGAGTTGTCTTAGATCCTTGCATTGCTGAGAAGAGCTAAGTCTATCAAAGTCAGTCATTGCACATTTTGGCTGTTACTGTGTACAGTGTTCTCCTGGTTCTGCTCATCTCACTCAACATCAGTTCCTATAAGTCTTTCCAGGTTTTTCTGAAGTCTTACCACTCATCATTACTTATAGCACAGTAGTATTCCATTATTTCATATACCACAACTTGGTCAGCCATTCCCCAACTGATAGGCATCTCCTCAATTTCCAGTTTTTTCCACTACAAAAAGAGCTGCTATAAATATTTTTGTATATGTGGGCAATTTTCCCATTTTTATTTTTTTTGGGGGGGGATACAAACCTAGAAGTGGTATTGTTGGGTCAAAGGGTCTTGTGGATATTATTGAGGCATAATGTTAGCTGATAACTAAGGATTTGATTTCTGCTCCCGAGGGTTTTCTAATTAATTTTTATTAACTCTCTATATGTAATTGCAAGGGGTGGGGGCTTAGGTTACATTATTTATTGTATGAAGTTTCTTTTACTCAAATCTAAATTATACTTTAATTCTTTGAAAGATTTATAATTTGACTGAATGGAGTACTCCTTCTGCTGATATAGGTTGTCATCTTTCTGTTCCTTCGTTGAATGTTTCTTGAATTGTTGGAGGCTGAAACCTTTATTGCCTTCTAGTCGGCATTTGGAGATGAGGCCTTCAGGAAGTTAGTCTGGTCCTTAGCAGACATACAATCTGCCAACAGGTCCCCACTGAAAAGCTTTCTAGCTTGAAATGACCTACCAAAATTGATTCTGCTAGCATAGCCTTTAAGAACCCACAGAGACTGATGCCATGATAAGGGCATTGAAAGAGAATTTTAGTGGAGGACCTAAGCTCTATCTACCTATAATCTTATTACCAATAGAAACAGTTCCACTAGTAAATCATCAGTATTACAAGGGAGAAACAAAAGCAAATGCACATTTAAGCATATTAAAATAATTTATTTCAGTAACATAAACAAAAATGTTGCCAACTTTACGCTATAGAAGTCTTGAATATCACATATTAAAGACATTAAAATGAATGTGTATTCATTGTACATGCATTCATGTAAAGCATGTATATTTTAGATTAATATCATCTATGACAAATGAAAATTCAAATTAGTTACTGACTCTTCAATGAATCTATCAACAAATGAGGGAGGTATATAGTGAAAAGAATGCTGGCTTTGGAATAGCAGGACTCAGATTCACTTGAAACCTTCATACAGTTAATCAAGTCACTTACTCTCTCTGGGCCTCAGTTTCCTTGTCTGTAAAATGAGAGACTTAGACACTATTACCTCTAAGGTCCGTTCCAGTTCTCAATTTAAAAGCACTTACTACAGGCACTGAGGATAAAATACAAAAGCAAGACTGTCTTTCACCTCAAGACCTTATATTCTTGGGGGATACAACAGGGTCATAGAAAGATAAACACAGGATATAAACAAAATGAATACAAAGTGGGGCATGTGTGGGGACTGACAACCAGGAGAAATCAGGAAAGTCCTTTCAAAGGAGATGGCCCTTGAGCTATGCCTTATAGGATAGGGGTTCCAACAAATGAGAGTTTTTTCAAAGCTTACTCTGTGCCAGGCACTGTACTAAGTGCTGAGAACACAAAGACAAATAATGAAAAAGACCTATTCTGAAGTCTAATGGAGAGAAAAGTGTACGTATATATGTTGACCACAAGTGTGGCACTAACCTTCAACTCTCCTTAGGAGCTCTTTTTCCCTGGGTTGGAGTTGGCTTGTTCATCCTACCTGTACCCTCTTTAGGAGATTGGGGTGTTTCCCAAGATGTTGTCCACAAAGGTTCTACCCAAACTCTCACTGTCCTAGGGGTAACCCTGTATGTCATGATTCTCATAAGCTATTCCCACTATTCTCACACTAATTGCTAATTTATTTCTGTGATCAAATCAGTCACTAATATTCAATCTTTTAATTTCCTCCTGTTACAAACATATACAGTCAAGCAAAACAAATTTCCTCATTAGCCATATTCTCCCCACAAAAGTCTCATTCTGAACTTGGAGTCCTTCACGTCTCTATCAGGAGGTAAATTAATGCTTCATTATTAGTCCTCTGGGATCGCTGGTCATTAAGCTTATCAGAGTTCCTTAGCCTTTCAAAGTTGTTTGTCTTTACAATTTAGTTGTCATTATATAAATTACTTTCCTCATTTCACTTTGTATCAGTTCATATTAGTCTTACAAGTTTCTCTGACAACATCCTTTTCATTTTTTCTTATAGTATAATAGTATTCAATCATATTTAAATATCACATATACAATATGTGATCTATGTAATATATGTCATTATATTGTATATGTTATATATAAAATATATATATCACGTAACTTGTTCACTCATTCCCCAATTGATGTGTACTCTCCTTGATTATATTTCTTTACCACTTCAAAAAAGAGTTAAAATTATTTTTATAATCCTTAGAATTTGTTCTGCTTGGGACTAATCTCTCCCTTATTCTACCCTCCATCTTGTTCCCCCTTCTCAATTTTCCCTACTTTTTCTTTGTTTAGTGAAATGATCTTTTGTAACCAACTCTGTGTGTGTGTGTGTGTGTTTATCCTTCCCTCAGATGAGAGTAAAGTTTAAGTGTCAGAGGATCCCCTCAATCTTCTTTCTTTATATAGACTTCTAACTTGCACACCCTGATTATGTGAGATAATTTTCTCTACCCTTTCTATCCCTTGCCCTCAACCCCAGAATATTCCTCTTCCTCTCTCTTTCCATTCTTCTTTTAAGATCATTAAGACATAAGAGAACAATTCCCAGGCCTTCTATCTAATTAGATTCCTTCTAAGATCCTGGATGATAATTGGGTTTAGAAGCAACACATGTATAATCTCTCCATATTAGAATGTAAACAGTTTACTCTTGTTCGGTCTCTTATGATTGTTCACTCGTTTACCTCTTTATGTTTCTCTTTATTCCTATGTTTGAGCTTCAATGTTTCTATGCAGCTCTGTCTTTTCATGAGGAATGCTTGAAAGTTTATTATATTAAAGATCCATCCTCCCCCCCACCCCATAGGATTACACTCATTTTCGCTGGGTAGGTTATTCTTAGTTGTAAGCCTGTGTCATTTGCCTTCTGGAATATCATATTATAAGTTCTCTGTTCCCTTATAGTGGTAGCTGCTAAATCATATGTGATTCTGAATGTGGTTCCTTGGTACTTGAATTTTTCTTTCTGACTGTTTGCAGTACTTTTTCTTTGACTTCTAAACTCTGAATTTTGGCTATAATATTCCCAGAAGTTTTCATTTTGGTGTTTCTTTGAGGAAAAAATCAATGGATTTATTCTGTTTCCCCTTTGTCCTTTAGTTCTAAGATGTCTGGGCATTTTTCTTTCATGATTTATTAAAATATGATAGTCTTAAAGATCAGCCTTAACCTCAAATCACTCTGGTTCCAGACTAAAACCTACTTGGTCACTGTTTGGGCCCAGACTGGCTCAGAATAAATATAAATAACAATTGTTCCTGATCTCACCAGAAACTCTGAAGGTCTTTCCCTCTCAGATCTGTTTTTTTAAGAGGCCATTTTTTTTGCTTCATTTTGATTAAGCCTTAATCACTGAATGGGCACTGCCACAGTCAAACTGAGACCTGTTAAAGACCTTGGCTTCAGAAGGCCAAGGTCCCCCATTGCATCCTGGGCTATCTCCAGTTGTCCTGATCCATATCTGGCCACTGGACCCAGATGTCTCCAGAGAAAAAAAGTGAGGCTGGTGACTTTGCACAGCCTTCCCTCACTTAAACCCAATTCACTTGCATGTCATGGCATCCCCTCCCTGATGTCATGGTCCTTTTCGAGAATGAAGGACAAACAGCAGCAACCTTGGCTTCCACACTCAGTCTTAACAAAAACATTTCTTTAAAATGCAAAGAAAACACATAATATTTATAAAAACATCTCACCAGTAACACTTGTACCAATGCACACAGTGTCCTTGGGGAAGAGTTGGCATACACTTAGAGGGCCAGGTAGTAAAGCACACAGTCTAGGCTAGGACAACTCAAAGCTCTGGGGCTTTGACATCCTCTTTCTGTCTTAGCAGCTGTCTACATTCTGTGCTGAAGAGGTGCTTCTATTGATAAGCTAAACTAACCTATGCTGTCCCTATGGAGTACCTCATTGTTAGTTACTTTATTGGGTAGTCTTTTCCATTTTCTGTTTCAAGCTGCTTACTCCTCAATAGCAACTATAGTGTCTTTCACTTCGAGCTTTCAGCTTTGCTGATGCCTTCAGCTAGACAAATGTCTTGCTCTGTCAGGAGTAGTAATGACCTTTATCCTAAAGTTCACAAAAGCTTCTCCAACTCTGCTCCCTTGAAAGATTCTTCTTTTCTTTCTCCACCTCCCAACAACAACAGGTAATAATGCCGAGAAGCATCTTTTGACATTTCTTTTTCTCAACAACAAATCATACTTCTGGGGAACAGAGCATATTCTCCCAGCTCCTCATTCTTCTCAGCAGCAGGTGGCAGTAGAGAGCAGTCTAGCCTCTTACTGGATAACCAATCTTCCTGGTAACAAGGAAAAGTGCAGGGAGTTCTCTCTATGACCCAGTTCTGAAATCTGTTCTTTGTCCTTTGGCCTCACTCCCTTCTTCTATGATCTTTTTTTTTTTTTGGTTCAGCAGTCAATTCCTCCTTAGCTTATGGTTGGTAATCAAATTCTCATCAGAATTCTGTCTATATTTGGATAAATCACATTTGTCCCACAATCTTAGAGCGGTTTTGGTGTTCCTCTTTGCCCAGATCTTAACCTAGTTCTTTGATTCTTCCTATGCAAGTCCCAGAAACAGACTGTATTCTCCATTTGCTCCAATGTTCCACTACTTGTCATATGCAAATAAGTGACTATAGCCTCTTCATTCTGAGTCAGACAATTCAGCAACCGCTTTTCTCTGAAGCAGACTTATGCCCAGAGACAAATGAACTGCCAAAGAGAGAGAATAAACATAAAAAATGAAAAGAAATAAATGCAAAGTAGTTAAATATAAGGCAGTTTGGGAAGAAGGGTACTAGCAATTAGAACAGAAAAGGTTTTATGTAGAAGCTAGTATTTGAGCAGTATCTTGAGGGAAGAAAGGTTTTTTGAGAAGCGAGTGAGGAGGAAGTGCATTTAGCACAGCATTAGGAGATGGTATGAGGAACCCAGAGAAGGCCAGTTTGACAGGATCATGGAATGTGAGAGGGGGAGTAATGTAAAAGGAGGCTGGAGAGATAGACAGAGGTCAGGTCATGAATAGCTTTAAAAAATAAATAGAAGAATTTATATTTTATCTTAAAGGGGAAGTATATAGGAAAATGGTGGAGTTTACTGAGTAGGGAGTCACAATATGGTCAGATCTGTGTTTTAGGAAAATCACTTTGGCAATAGTGTGTAGGATGAACTGGAGTGGAGAGAGATGGGGCAGAGAGACGAGTTGGAAGACTATTGCAATAATGCAGGTGAGAAGTGATAAGAGGTAGAAGTGACAATATTGATTAGAGAAATACAAATTAAAACAACTTTGAGGTACCACCTCACAGCTATCAGAGTGGCTAATATGACAGAAAAGGAAAATGAGAAATGTTGGAGATGTGGGAAAATTGGAACACTAATACATTGTTGGTGGAGTTGTGAACTGATCCAACCATTCTGGAGAGCAATGCGGAACTATGCCCAAAGGGCTATAAAATTGTGCATGCCCTTTGATCCAGCAGTACTACTTCTAGGTCTATATCTCAAACAGATCATAAAAAAGGGAAAAGGACCCACATGTACAAAAATATTTATAGCAGCACTTTTTTTGTAGTGGCAAAGAATTAGAAATTGAGGGGATGCCCATCAATTGGGAAATGGCTGAATAAGTTGTGTTATATGAATGTGATGGAATACTATTGTGCTATAAGAAATGAGGAGCAGGCAGATTTCAGAAAAATCTTAAAAGACATGAACCGATGGTGAGTGAAATGAGCAGAACCAGGAGAACATCGTAACAGCAACATTGTGTGATGATCAAGTATGATAGACTTAACTCTTCTCAGCAATACCATGATCCAAGACAATTCTAAAAGACTCATGATGGAAAATGCTATCCACATCGAGAGAAAGAATTGTAGAATCTGGGGGTATCTAGGTGACACAGTGAGTAGCCACTAGCTCTGGAGTCAGGAGGACCTGAGTTCAAATCCAGCCTCAAACACTTAAGACATGTACTAGCTGTGCGACCTTGGGCAAGTCACTTAACCCCAACTGCCCTGCCAAAAAGCAAAAAAAAAAAAAAATTATAGAGTCTGAATGCAGATCAAAGCATACTATTTTAACTTTGTTTTTTTGGTTTTTTTTCTTTCTTTTAGTTTTTCCCTTTTGTTCGGATTCTTCTTTCAAAACGTGACAAATGTGGAAATATGTTTAACATAGTTGTATAGCTTGCTGTCTTGGGGAACAGGAAGGGAAGGGAGGGAGAGAAAAATTTAGAACTCAAAATCTTACAAAAATGAATGCTGAAAACTCTTTACATGCAACTGGAAAAAAATTAAATCCTATTAAGTGAAAAAAAAGATGACAATATTTGGCAACAGAGTGTATATGTGAGGTGAAGAGAGTGAAGAATTGAGAAAAATGCTCTGCGTATGAGTCTGGGAGATGGAAGGAAGGAATGGTGGTACCTTTGACAGAAAAAGGGAAGATTGGTAGAAGAGTGGGATTTTATTTTTTGGGCAGGGGTGGTGGTGGGGGGGAGAGAATGAATTCTGTTTTTGACAGTTGAGTTTAAGATGTCTTCAGGACATTAGGTCTGAAATGTCTAACGGGCATTTGATGAAGCAAGACTGAAGTTCAGAGAGACTGGGGCTGGCAATAAGGTGGAGATCATTCAAGGCATGGGGGTCAGCCTGTCATGGAAGCAGGCTATGGAATCTCAAGTAGGGAAGAGAAGGGGCACAAGCAGGTACTGGTGTCTACTGGGGACCAGACCATGATCTAAACATAAGTGGTGGCAGAACCCACAAAATAGCAGAGGGAAGCAAGGCTCCAGCCCAAGACAGCCTGGATGGTTGCTGGGTGAGGTCTTTCATGCTCGGAGCTGGGGGCGGAGCAGAGCCCAGTGTGGGCTGCGCAGACCAACCAGACCAGGAGCCAGGCGGAGCGTGCCCTAGCACCCTGAATCAGTGAGCTGCAGCAGTTACCAGACTTCTCAACCCACAAACACCAAAGACAACAGAGAAGGTTAGTGGGAAAAGCTGCTGGGGACAGAGTGTAAGAAGGAGTTCATGGTTCAGCCACCTCCCCAGGGGCAGCGGAGGTGGGGCAGCTACAGAACTACAGCTGCAGTTGCTTCTGGCCCCAGGCCCACCTGGTTGGAGGAATTAAGTGTAGGATCAGAGCAGGAGTGAAGAGCCTGCTGAAGATCTAAGTCCAGTCCAGGTTGGGGGTTCTTGGGGAAGGAGGAGTGCTGGTGTGGCAGAGATGGCTATAATAGCTCTGAAATCAACAGCGCATCCCCCCAAGCTTGGAACATAGTACTCTTTACTCTACCAGCAGTCATACCCCAAT
>CM053627.1:40774394-40873235 GCA_028646595.1 Phalanger gymnotis | reverse complement strand
TGAAGATGAAGGGATGATATCTAAAAGAAATAAAATCAAATTAAGGGATGAGAGAGGAATATATTGAGAGAGGGAGAAAGGGAGAGATAGAATGGAGTAAATTATCTTGCATAAAGGTGGCAAGAAAAAGCAGTTCTGTAAGAAGAGAAGAGAAGGCAAGTGGGGTGGAATGAGTGAATCTTGCTTTCATCAGATTTGACCTGAGGAGGGAATACCATACACACTCAATAGGGTATCTTACCCCACAGGAAAGAAGGAGGAAGAAGATAAAAAAGGGTGGATTGATAGAAGGGAGGGCAGATGGGGGTGGAGGTAATCAAAAACAAACACTTTCGAAAAGGGACAGGGGCAAGGGAGAAAACTGGATAAAGGGGGATAGGTTAGGAAGGAGCAAAATATAGTTAGTCTTTCACAACATGAGTATTGTGGAAGGGTTATACTAAACGATACGCATGTGGCCTATGTTGAATTGCTTGTCTTCTTAGGGTGGGTAGGTGGGAAGGGAAGAGGGGAGAGAATTTGGAACTCAAAGTTTTAAAAACATATGTTCAAAAACAAAAAAAAAAGTTTTTGCATGCAACTAGAAAATAAGATCCACAGGCAATGGGGCGTAGAAATTTATCTTGCCCTACAAGAAAGGAAGGGAAAAGGGGGTGGGAGGGGAGTGGGGTGACAGAAGGGAGGGCTGACTGGGGAACAGGGCAACCAGAATATATGCCATCTTGGAGTGTGGGGGAGGGTAGAAATGGGAAGAAAATTTGTAATTCAAACTCCCGTGAAAATCAATGCTGAAAACTAAATATATTAAATAAATAAATTAAATTAAACATAAGTGGTACATATTCCGGATGACAGACAAACCAAAGAGCATCATTAGAAGCAGCAAGTAAAGGCCCAAAATAAGAACAGACTTATTGTGTGCACAGATAACCAACTTATCACCAAAGGTATGAATGAATGGCTTGACAACTGGAAAGAAAATGGCCAGAAAACAAGTAAAACTAAAGATGTTGTCCATAGAGACCAATTCACTAAGCTGGGTAATATGACTTGAGACACGAATGTTGAGTGGAAGTATGTATCTGCTTGTTTGAAAGTTGAAGGCAATGCTGAAGCTCAAAGATTAGCCAGAGAAGCAACTAGAAAGAAGTGGGAAGGGGCAGCTAGGTGGCACAGTGAGTAGGGCACAGGCCCTGGGATCAGGAGGACCTGAGTTCAAATCTGATCTCAGATACTTGACAGTTACTAGCTGTGTGACTTTGGGCAAGTCACTTAACTCCAACTGCCTTCCCTTCTCCCCTCCAAAAAAAAAAAAAGTGAGAAGACTTACCTGCAGATGGTGAAATTTAAAGTGTCATTCTCTTCAACGCTAAAATATAATTTCCAAATCAATATTGCCCCATCCCCCCTTGTGTTAGAACTGTCTTCCATGGCTATCATTTTCTTCATATGCTTTCTGGTTTTTCTATGCGCTATTTTAATTTTTCTTCAATAATATAAGCACAATACTACATACTATATACTATACTATAAACAGCTGTAGAAATTGTTCACATGTACTAAGCATAAGAGAAAGTTACATATCCTCATCTCTGTCAGATCCAACTGAACTCTGACTTGCTCAACTCTTGCCCCAGACCACCTAGAAACCAATCCAGACTGCTCGACTGCTCACCCAGCTTGGCGTAATGGGAGTCACCAACTTTTCCTCTGGGTAAAATGGACTGTGCAACAAACCTTGCCATCTGCCCTGACACTGCTTTCTAAAGACTTTCTGGCTTTACCATTTGCTCTGCTTATATGCCCTAGAGTATCCCAATATCATCTGACCTTCTGACAACCTAAAGATGCCTGAAGGGTCATGCAATTTGCCCCTCTGGTGGATTCTTACAACTTTTAGGACTCAGAACTTTTGAAAGTCTTTTCATTTACACAGCAACTTAAGTCTCTAATAAGTTGTCTTTCCTTCCCCTCCCTGCCAAGTGTGAACCTGACCATAGACAGTCTTTCTGTCATTGTCATCATCCCCAGTACTGAGCGTAACACTTGGAATTTAGTAGGAATAGGAATTCAATAAATGTTTTTTCATTTAATAAAACAAACAAACTCTTCCAGCTCTAAATCAGGGGTCTGAGATGAGTTAAGAGAGACAATTTACAGGACCAGGAGGAAAAAGAACTTTTACAATCGTTTAATCTAATTCTCTCATTTTACATTAGAGGAAACTGAGATCCGGAGAAGTTAAGCGATTCTCCCTGTCACCCTACTATAGACTAGCTGAGATGTGCATCTGGGTCGCCTAACTCTAAATCTAATGCTTTTTCCGCCACGCTCTTCTCATCCATAGCTAATTGGCACAGTGGACGGAACCCCCAACCTGGTCTCAGGAAGACCCAACTTCAAATTAGGCTTCAGCTACTTCATAACAGCGTGACCCTCTGGGAAAATCATTTAACTTTTCTCTGCCTCAGTTTCTTCAACTGTAAAATAAGGACAATAATAGCACCCATTTCACAGGGTTGTTGTGCCTCAAATGAAATGATATTTGTAAAATGTACAAAGGCACAATGCCTGGCACATAGTGGGTACTTAATAAATGCCTTCCCCTTCCCCTTCCCCTTCTTAGATTTATAAATACAATCTGGACCAGTTTAGGCTTTATCCTAAGACAAAGGCTCTTAATCTTTGTGTCACGGCCCTCTTTGGCAGTCTGGTGAAACTTACTGGACACCTCCTTTTCAGAATAATGTTTTTAAATGCATGAAATAAAACATAGGATTGCAAAGGAAAGAAATGAAATTTGTTATATTCAGTTATTAATTTTTTTTAAAAGGCCCCAGGTTAAAAAGAACCCCTGCTCTAATACCATGAACTATTCAATAGTATTAGGAACATATTAGGAAATTATCCAGATGGGTTGCAATCCAGTAATTTCAACTTCATGATGAAATTGTTACAATTTGCAACCTGTGAAGCTTATATTCTCTGGCTAGATGAAACTGTACTAGTGAAGTGTTTTCTCTGTGGTCTGGCACTGATTTCTGAATATATAACTTAGTTTACACAATTCTCCAAAACACACTAAAAGGAATGAAAAATAGGCTGTCATAAATACACAGGAAGTAGCCAAAAACTCTTTGGTACACCTCAAGTTTCCTTTGGCAAAAAACATTTGATGCCTTCTCATTGCCTATATGATAAAGACCAGTTATCCTACCTGGCTTCAAGCATCTTCCACAATCTCTCTTTGATCTCCATCTTCAGTTATAACAATCCTTTTAGTCCCACTTAACAAGTCTCTTTGTCCTTTAAGTGTGAGATGCACATTCCTGCTTTTGGGTCTTTTTTTCCCAGGTCTCTTCTGAAAGGTGACATTCTCCCGTCATCTGCTCTTCCTCCTAACTGGCATAATGCCTTAAGGTCTGCAAAGCACTTTACATAAATACCTTATCTATCTCATCTGTCAATTCTGTGAGGTAAATACTACAGGTATCATAGTTCACTTCATATATGAGGAAACAGACTCGTTTGGCTTAATACTTAGTCCTGAGTTACAACTACTTGGAGCCAAGGTGGAATTCCAACCCAGGCCTTGCTTTAAGACCAGATGTCAAGCTCAAAACAGCCGTTCAAAGTCTTCCTTGCCAACGCAAATCCAGTCTAGGTTTCTCCTGACCTCTTAACAGATTGTCTAAACTTTGGGTTTGCCCCTTGCCGTTTGCTACTTTGTGTGGGTTTATGTGCTATGACCTCATGGACCTCAATCAGACTGTGAGCCCTTTGAGGGGAAGAACTTTGTTTCCCCTGAGGACCCCCCCCCCCATCACTTCTTGGAGGGGTCTAGGCACATCAAGCATCTCACTGCATGGTGTCAGTGATGGTGAAAAGCAGGCATTTTGATGGTCAAATTCAATTCCTTTTTCTGTTCCTCACTTCCTTCTTGTTCAAAAAGAGAGGTTGGATTAGGTCTCTAGGGTTAAATTCAACCCCAAGCCCCTACAAGTAATTAAGGGGCAGGGCAGTGAGAGAAAGTCAAGCCTTTATGACCTCACCAAATTGGGGGAGACTCAAGGTGGGTGGTCAGGCAAGGCTTCTAAGAGGGGGCCATGAGGGGCAGGGGTGGTCACTGGACACCCAAGTCAAGCCACACTCCACGTGTCTCCCGTCCCCGCCCCAGCCCCCCAACAACGTCATAGAAAGGAAGTGCGAGGAACGTGAGGCTGTAAGAACATCCCTAAGCCACGTGTAGTTTGGTGTGACGTCACCACGCTGACAAGAAAAACTGGTACTGCCCAACACCAGAACCTGTCATGACGACAGGTGACGTAGTCACGTCGCCATAGTGTCATGACGTGGCGTGTAGTCGCAGAGGTCGTTTGTATGAGAAACTAGCGTGGACAGGGTATTTCCTATCCGGGTCTCTCAAGGAGGAGCTGCCCCTCCTTCTCCAAACCTCCATCAAATAGAAACTGAAAACTCTTTCATATTTGCATACATGAAGACAGGCCAATGGGCTTTAGGAGAACGGAGGGCGCCGGAGAGTAATCTTCTCCAATGGAGAAAGAGGGAATCAGTTGGTAAGCGACTGAAGCTTTCTCCAATGAACTTTAAGAAGCTCAGGTAAGAGGGGTGGGCAGGTTTCGTTCCAGATGGCGACCAATGGTGAGCGGGGTCCTCTGAGAGACGAGGCCCCCGGCCCAATGAGGATTGGAGGAGAGCGGGGACCTCGTCCCGAGCGACGTCTGCTGAAGCCAGTAGTATCTGGTTGTGGGCGGGGCTAGAACGCGAACGACGGGGGTGACATCCAATGGCGAGTGCAGGAGCAGGCGGCTCCAGCCGGGAGCGCCGAAGGGGCTGAGGGAGGGGGAAAAGCTGTATAGTGGAGAAGCAGGAAGTAACTGCGGTGAGAAACGGAGGCAGCGGGGAAGGAGGCGGCGGCGGCGGCGGCGGCTGCAGGAGCTGGGCAAAGACAGCATAGTGTCAGCCTGGCCCGGGACCGGAACAAGTAAGCCCGCCCCGGGTAAATACCCGCCTCCGGCCCCGCCCCCTCCTTGGGGGCGGGTAAATACCCTCCCCTCCCCCACTTGGGTAAATCCCCCCTCTCTCGGGGGGAAGCGTCGGGGGGATTGGGGGTGGAAATCTGTACCGTAAGGATGCTGCTCCGCCGCCGCCGCCGCCCACCTGGGTCAGGCTTGGGGTGGGTAAACCCCCGGCAGAACCGTGCTCCCGGCAAGCCAGGTAAATACCCGGGGGAGCGGAGGCACCTCGGTGCCGGCCCCCTCCCCCGAGCCTCCGGCCCAGGGCGACGACCGGGTCCCGGGAGGCCGCGAGGGAGCACGACCCAATATGGTGCCTGCACCCCGGGGGAGGAGTCGCGGGCCGGCGGCGCTCCCTTCCCTGCCGACCCCCGCTGCCCGCCCCGAAGGACCCGCCAGGGCCCGAGTTCAAAGGCTTGAGGCCTGCGGGTCAGCGTTTTCTTCTCCACCCCCACCCCTGCTCGCGCCTCCCCGGGAAGCTGATGTCCTGGGGCCCCGCCCCACCCCACCCCACCCCTGGGGCCCCGGGAGAGTCCGCAGTCAGGGAGCCCGGAGGGGGTCCGAGCTGGGCCCCCCCCCCCCAGACCCGGACCGTGGTCAATTACGGGCGACCCGGAGCACCGGCCTTGAAACTCCTGCAAAGGAGAGGAGGGGGGTGGGTCACCCCGGTGCGCTAGCGCCGCCGACGCCGCTGCAGGGAAGCTCTAGGAGACCTAGAGTAGCAGCTTGCGTGGGTGGGTGGGGGGGCCTCGAGACCCCCTCCCCCACCTTGCAGCCTCAGTTTCCCCCTTCGGCTCTCCGCGTCCTTGGACGCGTTCCCTGCCCTGTCTCCGGCTCTCACTCGCTCCTCTCCTCTAACCCAGTGCCTCGGCAGATGGCAGGGACTTAATTCCGCCCGCTGCCCAGGCGCGTCTGCAGCCTAATCGCCTCGTGTGCGCTGGCCGCGTCCCCGCCCTCCCCTGCCCCACCTCAGCCTCAGTACTAGGCAGTGGGAGCCCATGGAACATGGAAAGTGGAGCACTCCTTCCTCTTCCATGTCTCCCCTCCCCTCCCCCCACATACTCCGAGTGGGCCGAGAGCTAGGGCCGGAGCTGAACCTCTTCCTGTTCGGCCTTCTTCTTTGGCTTTGGGGCAAGAACAGAAGGAAAACCTGAGGGGGGTGGGCAGCAAAAACCAGGAGACTCGGAGGCACGAACGCGCCTTGAGTTCGAGGTTTGTTCTGCCTTTGGAAGTGGATTGCTATCAGATGACCTCAGAAACCTAGCCTGTGCAACAAACTAGTTGTGAAGAGGGATGTGTGAATGAGGCGGGGGGGGGGGGGGGGGGGGGGGGGGGGGGGGGGGAAGCTGGGCTTTGCTGTACCCTCAATAGTCGGCCACTCCTCTTTTCCACCGGCCACCCCACCATCAGTCACTTATCCCAGCCCAAAGGAGGAATCTGAGGGCCCGCAGGAGCAACAGCCAGGCGGCTCTTGTGAGAGCTTCCAGCAAAGACAGAAAAGCAAGGGGCCGCTTAGATCTTAACTGAATTTGCTGAAGAATGGGAGAGGATTCCCTATTTTGCTTCAAGCTGGATAGGTTCCCCCCCCCCCCCCCCCCCGTTTGCTCCCAAAGGTCCCTCCACTAGTACCTGCTGCCACCTGCAGAGACTATCTCCAGTTACCATCCTGGGGCTGGGGGACAGGTGAGGGAACTGGCCCCTGGAGAACTGAAGGCATCTTGAGAGAAGAGAAGGGGGAGGGGATTTGTGGAGGTAGAGACTCCTTCAGCCTTGTTTTTTGGAGACATTGCCCAAACTTCAATTCTTTACCTCTTTTTTCTCTTTATGGGAGTGAAATGGGGTAAGATTCTGAAGGTTCTGCTGTGGTAAGGGCTTGGGACAGAGTGAAACCGGGACAAGGTTTTAGTTGCTACCAGGACAGTTTGATGGATGTGTCTCTGTGTGTGAGAAGCTTTTTACCTTGGCAGCCTAAGGTGAGGAGGGGGAGATTCTGTCTCTTCCAGCCCCCTCTCACATCCTAGGTTAGCTTCTTAGGGGAGGTTTCACCATTAAGTTTTCCTATGCATCTTGGTCCCTTGGCCTGGGAAGAAAGGAGAAGAGAGAAATATGAAGAAAGGAGGGGCTGATTGAGGAAAGTCTGTGCCACTCTAGGGAAGACTGGGGAGCTGAGCAGCAGGTGTTTGTGGCAGAGGAGAGGCCCAGGGCTGGGACTTTTGTGACCAGATCTGCTATCATTGTCTCTGGGTCTCTCCTAATCTCTCTGTATCTCCGTTTTCCCTGAGTCCATTTTTCACATTGGTCAGTTTATATTCCCTTCTAGTTGATAAGAATCATCCCCAGTTGGCCCAGATTTGAATTTATGGGATAACCATAGGTGGTCTCAAATGGTCTCAACCTCCGATTTCCATTGCCCATTTATCCTAATCCTTAGCAGATCTAAGATGTCCTTATTTGATAAGATAAATTCTTTGTTTAGCACTATCCAATTTTTCTTTGATTTTATCCTTAAAACAGCCCTGTAGAGAGTTGAAATCATTCTCTGAATTTTATAGGTGGTGAAACTGAGACTTATGATGAGGTTGGACCTTTTTTGTCCCAGTCTGTTGCTCTGACCACTTGGCCCAATGGCCTTCCTCGTGTCTGTGGGCTTCCTTTGACCCACAGATGACCTTAATTGATCCTGTGGCCAACCTTGAGCCTAGATCAGTATCTGCACTAACAGTCATTGATTACTTGTTCTTCTTTGCTGGGTACTGAGCTGAGTGAGGGAGTCACTTCAAGGACAGGGCCCACATTTGTATGTAAAACCTCAGCTGATTTCGGCCCTCTGTAAACCGACTGAATTCCTCAAGACCCTTCCTATTATATACACACATGCCTACACACATCCCCATCTCTTTCTCTGGCTTTCTGTGTTTACCTCACATAATTGTCTTCAGCTTCCTTCTGCTGCTATCCCTTCATATCCCTTTGCCCTGCTTGGATCCTCAAGGTGCTGGGGGGGGGGGGGGTCATCTGTGTCTCATCTCAAGTCAGCCTCCCTAATGGTAGGGAATCCCTGCTCCCCGCACTGACATCCAGCCAGTACAGACTCTCATTACCAATTACCTGGTCTCTTGCAGTAACCTTCTAATTATCTTTCTGACTCCATTTCCATTCCCTTCCCAGCCTTTAATCCATTCTTCATCCTGCTGGCAGAAACATTTTTCTTAGAAATGGTCATCCCACTCCTGATAAAACTCTCTCCGTGGTTTCCTTTTGCTTATCAAGTGATATTTAAACTGCCCGGCATTCAAAGTTGTCCACAATCTGCCCTTACTCTTCTTTTCCAACCTCATGTCCTGTAAATCCGTGTCACCTCTATGCTTTCCATCCCTTCCTCTCTTGGAAATGCCTGACCTCCCTCTCATCCCCTGATGGATCTACATGCGTGTTTTAAAGCCCAAACCTTCCCTGCTGCCCTGGTTGGTTATAACCTTTTTGCTCGGGATGTTGTTTTATAATTCTCTTATCCACTCAGAGTTATAAGCTCATAGATTTAGACCTGAGAGAGACCTTGGTGGTCACCTAGTCCAATCCCTTCATTTGACAAATGAGGAAACTGAGGCCCTGGGAGGTTAATGACTTACCTAAGCAACCAGGAAGTAAGCATCAGGAAAGATTTGCACCCCACTGCTCTGATTCCAGAGACAGTTTTCTGGACCACTATATGATAGCTGCCTCCCCTTAAGATGCAATATTGTTTATTATAGCTGCTTGAGTTGTCTTATGCCTCTACTAGACTGTAAGCTCCGTGAGGGCAGAACTGGTGTCTTATCTAAACCTTGTATCTCCCACAGTGCCTACCACAGAGCTCTGCACACAATAGGCCCTTAATAAATGATTGTTGTACTGCATTGTCCAGTCTGAGGGTTCTTAATGAGGCAAAAGAGGGCAAAGGATGGGGAAATAAAAGGAAGCTGTCCCCCTCCCTGAAGTCTCAATTCCTCCCTCTTATTCCCTTTTTCCCCAGGTGTAGGTCCCACCCCCACTATGGGGGACATGAAGACCCCAGACTTTGATGACCTCCTTGCTGCCTTTGACATCCCTGATATTGATGCTAATGAGGCCATACATTCAGGGCCTGAGGAAAGTGAGGGGCCTGGGGCCCAAGGGAAGGCAGAACCCAGTGGTGGGGGATCTTCTGGGGAAGGACCTGGGGCTGCTGGAGATGGGCTGATGGTTCCAGCCCAGCCTTCTGACCATAACCTTCCCCATCCAGACATCTCTGCTGTCAGCGTTATTGTCAAAAACACTGTATGCCCGGAACAGCCTGATTCTGTGGGTGTTGGTCCAGGTGGGGATGGAGCCCGAGCAGGGCCAGGGTCTAAGGAAGGGCCTGTGGGACCCCGACAACTACAAAATGGTTTTGGGGGCCCTGAGCCACCCCCCTCAGGAGCAGTCCGCTCCCCAGTTCCTCCCAAAGGAGAGAGTTGGAAAGACAAAGCAGGGGAAGGGAAGCCTTCCTTGGACCTCTTTGCACATTTTGGGCCTGAGCCCCGGGACCCAGGCCCCTTGCCTCCTTCTGCCTCATCATCCCGTGAGGGGTCCCTGACCTCGTCCTCCTTCTCTGCCCCTTTTGAATTGAGCCAGGAAAATGGTCCTTCTCTGCCGCCACCTGATTCTTCCCGACCCTCAGGAACCACAGAGCCAGGCTGTAACAGCCCCCTTCATCCTTCTGGCTCAGGCAGGTCTGGTGTGGCCTCTACCCCCAAAGAGGTGGGCATCCTTCCTACCAGTTCACCCTCCCGGGTGGGTGGCACCCCTTTTTTCAAGTCATTGCCAGCCTCAGGAAACCCTCCCAGCTCCCCAAAGCCAGTGGACACCAGTCCACCAAGGGATGAAGATGAAGAAGATGAGGGAACAGCTGACAAGTCTGCCCCTGAAACCCCTCAGAGCCCTTCAAGTGGAGCTGAGGCCGCTGATGAGGACAGCAATGACTCCCCAGCCTCTTCCAGCTCCTCCCGACCTCTCAAAGTTCGTATCAAAACTATTAAAACTTCTTGTGGGAATATCACAAGAACAGTGACACGTGTCCCCTCAGACCCTGACCCCCCTCCTGCTGCTGTCCCCCCAACTGAAGGTGCCCTCCCGGCTGAGGCTGGCCTCCCAAAGGTTCCCCCAGTGACCTCTACCCCTGAGAGCCCCAAAGTGGTGAGTGTCCAGTTAGGGGATGGCACAAAGCTAAAGGGCACAGTGCTTCCAGTAGCCACCATCCAGAACGCCAGTACTGCTATGCTGATGGCAGCGAACGTGGCCCGTAAGGCCGTAGTCCTGCCCGCTTCAGCCACCCCCAAAGCAACGGCCAAAAACGTCCTTGGCTTGGCATCCCAGACCCTGCCCAAATCTGAGGGGAGAGTGGCACCGGGGAGCGGGGGGCAGAAGGTCAACGGTGCCTCTGTGGTGATGGTGCAGCCCTCGAGGCCCACGGGGGCCGGGGGTACGGTGATCTCTCGGACCCAGTCTGGGCTGGTGGAGGCTTTCAACAAGGTCCTCAACAGCAAGAACTTGCTGCCGGCATACCGACCCAATCTGTGCCCGCCAGTGGAGGCTGGGCTGGCTCTGCCTCCTTCAGGGTACCGCTGCCTGGAATGTGGGGATGCCTTCTCCTTAGAGAAGAGCCTGGCGAGACACTATGACCGCCGCAGCATGCGGATCGAGGTCACCTGCAACCACTGTGCCCGCCGTCTCATCTTCTTCAACAAGTGCAGCCTCCTACTGCATGCCCGTGAGCACAAGGACAGAGGGCTGGTCATGCAGTGCTCCCATCTTGTCATGCGTCCCGTGGCTCTGGACCAGATGGTCGGGCAGCCGGACATCACGCCTTTGGTGCCTGTGGCTGCGCCGCCTGCAGCTCCCCTGCCCTCAGCTGCTTCAGGCACGGGGGAGGGGTCTGCCGAGTCCCTGGTGTCACCCCTGTCGACCGAGCTGCCGCCGGCCTCTGCTTCTCCCTTTACTTACACCTGCTTTCGCTGCCTCGAGTGTAAGGAGCAGTGTCGAGACAAGGCTGGGATGGCCACTCACTTCCAGCAGGCCGGACCCCCTGCTCCTGGGGTTGCCAGCAACGTGAGTCAACCTTCTCCCAGGGAGAGGGACCACGGACAGGAAATGGGGTGAGGGGACTGGTTGGTTGTGACTTGGCAGGGCTGGTAAAATGCAACGGGGAAGGGAGATTTTGAAGGACCAGGGCAGGACACTAGACGGGAAGCCCAAGCCTGGTAGGGAGAAACCTCCAGTGTCAAGAAGGGAACTTCCTGTTCTGTCCATTCTTTCCACCTTAGAGCTCTAGCTTGGGATACGGACAGGGTTTACCACCAGCATCCTCCCTGGCCCCCAGTCCGGGTAGTGTTGTAGTCAGCCTTAACCTCACAGTAGGGAGATTCCCTGTGGTGCCCTCTGGATCAACTTCGCCCACCCTTTCCAGGTGTGTTCAACTTGTCCCATGATGCTTCCCAATCGCTGCAGTCTGAGTGCCCACCAGCGCATGCACAAGAGCCGCCCCCCCCACGTCTGCCCTGAGTGTGGGGGAAACTTCTTGCTGGCCAACTTCCAAGCCCACCTTCGGGAAACCTGTCTACACTTCTCCCGTCGTGTTGGATACAGGTGCCCATCGATCTCTAGCTTTTGGCTGTCCCCACCTCGCCCTCTGAAGTCCCCTGGGAAAGCTCGTTGGAGCTCCTGTCTGCCGCAGCAGTAGCCTCATCCTTGGTTTCCTGTGGAGATGTGGAGGAGAGGCTCCTTCCTTCTGGAGGCTTCCCTGGCCCAGTCCTCATCCTCGACCTGTGCCCTCTGAACATTCCTTCTCCATGCTGTGGTTCTCCTTCACTTTTCTTCCTTTCCTTGTGTTCTCATCCCCCTGTCCCTCCCTTAGTACTCTCCTAGGGGACTAGATTCTTTTTCCCTCAAATTCGAGATTGCATGGGAGCCTGAAAATGGTACTGTGGGCCAGAGGTGCCAGAGGGTTTGGGATGTGCCCTGCCCGCCACTGCTCACCATGGCCCTTTCCCCCAGGTGCCCGAGCTGTTCAGTGGTGTTTGGTGGGGTGAACTCCATCAAGTCCCACATCCAGACATCACACTGCGAAGTTTTCCATAAGTGCCCCATCTGTCCCATGGCTTTCAAGTCTGCACCCAGTGCTCATGCGCACCTCTACACCCAGCACCCTGGCTTCACCGCCCAGGAAGCCAAGTGAGACCCTAGGGAGCTGGAAGTTTGGAGGGTGGTGGGAAGAGAGACTCCGACCTCCACGGGATCGGTGGGGAGCAGGGAGGAGCCTCTGTCCCATCCTGACCTGCCCCTTCCCCCTCTGTAGGCTGATCTACAAGTGTGCCATGTGTGACACGGTTTTCACCCACAAGCCTCTCCTCTCATCACACTTTGACCAGCATCTGCTGCCCCAGCGTGTCAGTGTTTTCAAGTGCCCGTCTTGCCCCTTACTTTTTGCTCAGAAGAGGACCATGTTGGAGCATCTCAAGGTGGCCTTGGAAACTCTAGTTGAGCTCCTTGAGAAGAGTTTGGGGGTGGGGTAGGGCTGGCATTGTAAGGGGGGGGGGCGGGGAAATCCATGCTGAAATATTTCTGGGGTTGGAACACTTAGGAAATGGGGGTTGTGGGAAAATGAAGTGCGGGGGGTAAGCCATAGAGAAGCTCCTCTTCCCCCCCATCTCACTCATGGTGACTACCCTCCCTTCTCTCCCTCCCACAGAACAGTCATCAGGCTGGGCGGCTGGGAGAGGAAGCTGGGGGGAAAGGGACTGGGGGTACCCTGCTTACCCCTAAGCCTGAACCTGAGGAATTGACTCTGTCTCGGGGTAGGGCAGGCCCCCCCACAGAGGAGTCATCTTCCTCTTCAGAAGAAGAGGAACCCCCTAGTTCCCCTGAGCCCCCCCGACCAGCTAAGAGGTCCCGACGTGAACCACGGGGGAACAGGGGCAGCAGGGGACGGGGTGGGGGGCTTGGGGGCTGGACCTGCGGCCTCTGCCACTCCTGGTTTCCTGAACAAGATGAGTATGTGGCCCACATGAAGAAGGAACATGGCAAGGTGAGGGGGCAGCAGCAACTGGGAGGCCTGGGGCAGAAGAGGTGGTGGTGGGGAAGATCAACTGGGGTGGGGTGGCCCCAGATCATTAACAAAAAGGTGGATGGCATGATCCCTGGAACTCCATGCTGGGGGTCTCTCACACTGACTGTCCCTCTCCTTTCACCTCTCTACAGTCAGTGAAAAAGTTTCCATGCAGACTTTGCGAGCGCTCCTTTTGCTCTGCCCCCAGCCTGAGGCGCCACGTCAGAGTCAACCATGAGGGCATCAAGCGTGTCTACCCTTGCAGGTAACGGCCTTGTTGGCCAGCAGTTAGCTCTCTGTGCTGCCCTTTTCTACCTGCAGGAGATCCCATGTGGGTCCCCTTGTCCTGTCCACCCCAGGTACTGCACAGAGGGCAAACGCACTTTCAGTAGCCGGCTGATCTTGGAGAAGCACATACAGGTCCGACACAGGTTGCGGCTGGGTTCCCAATCCCCAAGTTTGGCAGCTGGACTTGCACGGGGTAGTGCCCAGGTACTGAGGGGGCCAATTGGGGAGGTGGTTAGTCAGAGGGTGGGCCTAACTCCCAGGTCCTGGGAGATGTGATCAAATACTTGAAGGTAAGGATGGAGATGGGGTAGGTAGACAGATGAGATTGGCACCCAGAAATGGAGTGGAGCTAGTGTGAAGAGGTGTGTGGTCACTTCCCACTGACCTCTTTCCCTGGCTCATTTGCCAGGGTTCTGGGCGTAAGCGTCGCCCTTCCTCAGACTCCTGCAGTGAGGAGCCAGACAGCACCACACCACCAGCCAAGCCTCTCCGAGCAGGGCCCGGGACCAGTAGCCGGATGCCTTCACGCTACCGAACTGTGACTGGGGCTGAACAGGGTCATCCGGGAGGGCTTCGGGGCGATGATGGGGCCTCCCAGTGTAGGGACTGTGGCCTCTGCTTTGCCTCACCCGGCTCCCTCAGCAGACATCGATTCATCAGCCATAAGAAGAGACGATATAGTGGAGGGCTTCCTGGTGGGGGTGCAGGGGCTGTGGAGGAGATGCCTCCCCAGTCAGGGCCTGAGCCTGAAGGTGACTTGCCTCTGCCTGCTTCCGGGGGCCCTCTGTCATGTAAAGTCTGTGGCAAAGGCTTTGACAGCCCACTCAACCTCAAGACACATTTTCGTACCCACGGCATGGCTTTTATCCGTGCCCGGCAGGGAGGCAATGGAGACAGCTAGGTCACACCTCCTGTAGGAAGCAGAGGGGGACCCTGGAACCCTAGATGGAGCCAGGGGGTCCACTGCTGCTGTCTCCTTTACACTCCCCAACCTTTCATGAGGGACTCTAGTCATTCCTAGCTCCCTTGCCCTAGATTGGGTTTGGCACCTGGGTCTTCCACAGGACCTTTTCCTTTCCCATTTCCCAACCCAACACTAATCATCACCCCCTTCAGGCCTTTAGTGTGTAGTTGGCAGTGGGGGGAATGGGGGTTAGAAACCGGTTTCTATTTTGGTTTTGGAGGCACACCTGGTATACCAAGGCCCAGGGGATTGATGATGACTCGTACAGATACTCCTTCCCCCTTTTGGTCCTCCCAATTTTATGCACCAGGAGAGGTGACCCTCCCCCCCAGCCTCCCCAAGCTCCAGGCCCAGCCCCTACAGTGCCTTTCACTTCTTTTTTCAGAAACTCCACGGGAGGTTGGTGGGGACCAGGGAGGGAAGAAGGGGTAGGTACTCAGGAATCTTTTATTCTTGTAGTAATAAGAATAATTAATGATATTAACAATGAGAGGGGAGGGGAGCACTCAGCCCATTAAAACTGCTAGTGGTTTAATCCTGACTCCAGCCTCTACTTTATGCGTCTTGGGCTCGACAGGGAGGGGACGAGCTTTTTGAGGGCCTTCAACTGAGTGTGTCTTTGATGCCCCAGCTTCTGTACTCTGACCAAGTTCAGTGAGAAGGCAGGTGGCTAACTAAGGACTTTATTTCAAAACAAAATAAAAAAATCGAGAGCATTTTCCCTAGGCCAGAGGGAGTGGAGTCAGAACGGGCACAAGTATCCCCACCCCCTTGGGCTTCGGGTGGAATGGGGACTGGCCCCACACATCATGGAAGGAGGCCTTCCCCTGCTTCTGTGATGGGGGGGGGCACTAGAATCAGATCCCCCTCCAGGAGGAGGAGCGTCAGGTGCGTGCTGTGACCCTTCCCCACCAGGGACAGGGTGGAGGTGGGACAGGGGCCAACGGGACAATGTTACGGCTAGTCCCCATGTTCCAAAAATCTCCCTTTCCCTCTCCCTGTGGCCCAGATCGGAGGAGGGCAAGGAAAACCAGTGCTCCCAGAAAGGTCCCCTTTCCCCCCTCAACTCATCATGTCCATTAGGGGAGCCTGTCAGGTGGTAATACTGTCATAGTAATGGGGTTCCTCCCCACACACTCCTCTCGCCCCAGGGGCAAGCTCTCTCCTTGTTACCACATGATCCTGGGTAGCGCTCTCTCATCTCCCTTGGGTGGACGCTGACCCTCCCAGGGAGTCTCCCATTTCCCTCCCACTGCTCCCTGGGGCTGGTGGCGGGCTGTCACATGATGCCATTGGTGAGGTACTGGAAGCCATCATAGAGTTTGGTGGTGATGGAGCGCATGCTGCCATCCACCATCTGCTCTACCAGCAGCTGCAGCTGTTCCTCTGTCATGCTCATGTGGAAACGTTCCTTTAAGTTGCGGATGGTGCTAGAGCCATGGAAGCAGGGTAGCTGGGAGCCTGGAGAGGGAGGATGGCAGGGTCATCATACCCACAATACCTGCAGGCACAAGGCCGCCTTCTGAACCCAGTGCACACCCCCCTCCCCAGTTCTGTTCCCTTGTTCCTGAGAGCCCATGGCTGCCAGCCCTAACAGAGCCCTGACATTGCTCCAGTGAGATTCTGCTGGGCAGAGGGGGAAAAGGGAAGAGTTGGGGGACATCTGCCCCCAGGGCATCGTCACTGCTGAGGAGTGGGAAAGGGGTGGAAGAGGGAGAGATGGAGAAGGGTCCCAAGGCTATAATGAGGAACTGGGCAAGGAATACTGGGGCACGGGCACTATCTGGGCACTTATCTGGCTGCAGTCTCTGCCTATGCTACATGACACTCACAGATGACCTGGGCCACTGTCATTATGGGGCTGGGCGGGGATTCTCCTGAGCAACGCTGGCAACCTGTGGGGTGGGGCCAGGGGTGGCCCAATTGAATATCGATAGGGAAGATGTGAGCAAACCAGATGGAGAACTTGAAAAGGCAGGCTCAGGCAGAGAATGAAAACCCAGGTTAAAGATGGGAAAGAAAGGAAAAGGGAGGGAGAAAGCCTAACTCAGAGCGGGTGGGGGGTGCTTGGTGAGTGGGACTAGGGAAGACGAAATGAAATGGGGCTGCTGACTTTCAAGTAAGATGAGGCAGAGACCATAACTGGGTGAGAAGTAGTGGGCTGCCAATAAGGAGGAAAAATGAAAGGCTCTGGGAAGAGGCAGAGCCTGAGAGATCCAGGGCTGCCCAAGGGAGGGGAGAGGGCTAGAAACAATGGCTTGGGGTGGGGGGCGGGGGTGCAGGTGCTACCAGCCAGGATTCAGGCTCTTGGACCTGCCGGCATGTGGGGCATGTGGCAGGGCAGGGCCCACCGTATTCCAATCCCTGGGCCCAGGGGTCTCCCACCTTGTTGCATGATCTCCACGATCTGCACCACCTTGTCCATGTGTTTTCGGGCAGCGATGAGCCCCTGCAGCATCAGCATCTTGTAGTAGTTAAACATGTCACCGTCTAGCCCTCCCATCACCTGGAGAATGGAGAGGTAAGTAGGAAGGGCAGCTCTGTAGGCGAAGGCTCTGACCTTTCCCAGTCACTCTCTACCTGTCCTCCCCTCCCTGGGACAGAACCCGCAGCCTCATGGTGAGGACCCCCCCAAACCCTCCTTGTCAGCATGGCTGTTTCAGAACCCCTAAGTTCACCCTCCCCCTGCTGGGGGGAGCTTGATGGAGACCGCTTTGTAACTCACATCCACAAACTCTGTGGTCAGCTTAAATGCCGAAGTCTCAAAGCCCAGGTTGCGAGGGGAGCTGGACAGGATGAAGCCGAAGTCGATGTGGATGATGTGACCATCCGCATCTAGAAGGATATTCCCATTGTGCCTGAGGGGGAGATAAAGATGGTCTGTGAAGGAGGATCAGTGTGACCTCCACCGCCAAGATTAAAATGCGTGGGCCAAAAGTGTTCTGCAAAGCCAGCTCCCAGCTGTCTTCATGTGACATGGGCAGGATCTCAGACCACCAGCAGAGACCATTCAATAAGGACAAAACAGCCAGTGGAGGCTGCTGCAGTGTCCAAAAGTGCCATTAATGAGACTGAGAAGACTCAAGGAACACCTCCCTTATTTAGCAATAACCAAGGAACACAGCCTGTAAGTCAGAACAGTCTCTGAACCTCAAGACCAACTGCCACAAAGCTAAATCCATACTTTCTAATGAACTTCATGGTTGGGTTTGCCAGCCCATAGCAAATAAGCAGCATCAAACTGTGAGAGGCTGCCAGAAGCAGGAACAGGGGGAACTGGGAGAAATGTCTACATTCAGTTTAAAAAAAAATACAAGATAATTTGCACAAAGAAAATTAATTAATGTGGAGTACCATAAACCTAGAAGTCACGTTAGTTACTGGGGGGCACATGAATTAAAGAGAAATTCCAGGTCTTAATGACTTCCAAATGAATGGCCTGCAAAGAAGCCTAGACCACGTGAAGGTGGGGAAGGCCAGGATCTATTCAGCATAACACTGGGCAGCCCAGGCAGGGCCTTTGTTAAGGAAAGTGCTTAGAGGGAAGGAGGCTGACTGGCCAGAGGGGAAACTGGGCTTCTTTCTCTCATTTCAGAGAAGCTAGACAATCTTATTCTGATTTAATTCCATGCATGTTAAACCATTACAGGTTGGTACCTTTCTAATACCACTACAGCTTTTCTGTTCTTTCCTATGTTTAGGTCTATAAATTGATTCCAACTCACCTCTATCATAGATCATTTTTTTAAAAAAGGTTCAACAGACTGTTGGCTGGTGTAAAATTCCTTTATTCAACAAAGGAACTTCCCTCTTGTTTAAGAGAAGAATCAGGAACTGGAAGGGCAGATAGCCATCCCTTTTCAGCCACCAGTTTCCTTGGTTTTACTGTGGTTGTGCTTTAGGAAGCTGGATTCAAAATCCTGATCCTTGGCCTTCAAAAAGGATTTCTAGCAAAAACAACACCCTCCCCACTCTGTACCTGGTCTGCTGTTTGTATGGCTTTGTTGATTTGAAAAATTTTTGTGGAGCTCACCTTCACTTCAGACTCCTCCAGAGCTCTGGGAAGCCAGGCTTTGTTTCCTTTTCCCAAACCACTGACAAACAGTTTCAGATTCTATGTTAAGACAAGGGTCCTACTTATTCAACACTCAGCATAACCAGGAAGAATGCAGATGCATCCTGGATGTGCAATCACAAGCAGAGATGGGGTGATGTCTAGGTTGGGGCTAGCTAGGGGACATATGTCTATGTGAGGGGTTGGGGCTGGGGCTCAAAGTGGAGAGTGCCCCGGAGGCCAGGCAGGGTGAAGACCTGGAGAGTCAGTCACCCACCTGTCTTTGACCTGGAGCAGGTAGCAGACAAGACAGTAACCAGCACAGCTTTGTACAAAGTTGCGCTGGGCGCTGAGGAACGCTTCGGTGGTGTAGCTGCCATGCTCCTGCAGGAAGTAATCGAGCAGGGAGAGCTGCGACTGCTTCTTCACCTGATGGATGGACACAGCATTGACCACGGGCTCTATCATGCCGCTGTCCGCAGAAATCACCAGAATCTTGTAGGGCTTGATCCAAAGAGGCACCCGTTCCTGCTCCCAGATGGACTGAGGGGAGAGATAAGGACACAGGAAAATCACCATCATTTCCCTAGTTGGGAAAAGATGAAAAGTAGGGCAGAGGGAGAGGAGAGCTGAGTCCCTTTTTAGCCTTCTTTTCTCTGCCTGTTGCCCTAACCAAGGTTTTCTTGGAACCTTATAAACAAAATCTAAAGATCTTGCTGGGGACTGAAAAGCATGGTAAGGAGGTCCAGGAAAAAGAATGGGAGAAGGAGGGAGACACTACCACAGCAGCATGCCAGCAATGACAGACACAGGAATGGAGAAAGATGATGCTTAGGTACCATGGGATGGAATCACATGTGAAGAGTCGACAGAGCTCTTTGTGTGGAAGTGGTTAACGAACGGCAGTCATGTAATTTTAAGGAATGAGAAAGAATCAGGATGGGCGAGAGCCAGTTACAACGCATCTTCTGTGTCACAGATGCAGTGCCAGGAGTAGCCAGGAGAGGTCCCTGTAGTCCCCCTTCAAGTACAACTTCCCTCAATGGAGCAGCTGCTGCCCAGGCCCAGCCCCTTCATCCCAAAGCCCGGCATTGTTTCCTCACCTCCCCTTACCTGCAGTTGTTTCAACACCTGGAAAGCTAAGAGCTCCTGTCGAAGGTCATCCCCACACTTGACAATGACCGAGAGGAGCCTCCAGTTAGGCAGGTGGCCATAGGGGGAGCCCTCTCGGATCCGCCTATGGGGGAAGGAAGAAGAGAGGATGACCAGGAGGCCAGCCCACCACCCAACAATGTGGTGGGATGTGGGTGGGGCTGCTGGATCCCCATGTCAGTCTTGGTTTGTACTTCTCTACAATGAGAATGTTGCTGGGAAATCAGAGAGGAGAACAGCGTACACTCACCTGACTTTCTCCTGCCAGGGCTCTTTAAGGGCAACCGCTGATGGGTCCTCTGGGTCCCGTTTAAAGGCAGTAGGGGTGTGGGCTAGCTGTTCTGAGAGGCGCCGTCTGGCAGGAGAGAAACCCAGTACTTACCATGTGTAAGGGGCTGACCTCTACGAGAAGGATCCCAGCCCAGCCCAGACCAAATGAGGGTGTTTTTAAAAATCCAAAAAACCAAGATGGCACAAAATTTAGGACCAGGACATGATTAGAGACTGGTGCTGACAGAGGCAATGAGAGAATGTAGTGAAAGTGGCCAGTGGCCTTAGAGAGTGGCCCCCGGACAGGCAGGTCAGCTCTAAAGGAAGGAGAGGTCAAGGGAGAAAGGGCAGAGCTCTCGGGATGGTCGTACCGGATATCTCCTGCCGCAATGAACACGGGCTCCTTGCTCTCTTGGCTGGTGATACTATCCACAGAGAACTGGGAGATGTTGTCACAGCTGTTGGCGTGTACTTCAGGGAGCTGGGGGGAGCAGGGAGAGGCAGCCATAGTGAGCAGAGGACCCCTTCTCCCCAACTCTTCTTCCCACTCCCTATCACTGTGACCTCTGGGCAGGTGACTTCGGAGGTCCCTTCCAGACCCTGCTCCTCACATCAATCCCACTGTGATCATCCCCATCTAGTCCCTTTGGCAGTGGCCTATCAGGCACAGCTGGGATTACAGGGACTCACAATGGGCATTCTTTCTTCGTAAGGCTGGGAGATTCCTGAGGACAGGGATCCTACATCTTCCCTCTGAATTTCCCCTGTGCCCAGAATCTTACTCTTAATAGCCGGGGTGTGCAAATTAAATGCAGTGATAACTGCCTTCCTTGTGCCTCTACTTTCTTCTCTAAGCCTGGCATTCAAGGCCTTCCACAATCAGGACCCAACTGACAATCATTCCACTGGTCTCTTACTTAAACTGTCTGCCCTGGCCAGCCTCGTTTTACTCACGGTCCCTGGAAGCCCCTACACATCTTTACCTCCCTTCCTTTGTCTCCTGCAGTTCCCCTACATGGTATGCTTTCTTCTCTTTTGGAATGTCACCAACACTGCCCAAAGCCCAACCTCAAACTTCACCTCTTCCTCATTGTGACACTGTTTCTAGTTTATCAGTGAGAATTCATGCTGCCTTACTGGGTTGCCAATTAACTTTCAGGTATGTGTGTGTGTCTCCTCAATGGGATCATTGGCTTCTTGAGGGCAAAGGCTGGGTCTTATTTGTGTTTGTATCTCCCACAGTGCCTTGCTCAGTGTTTGGTACAGATATGGATGATGCTCAACAAAATATTCCACACTGTAGAGCAGGGGTTGTGGCCTCTGAGGTCACTTGCTCTGTGCCAACCCTGGCCTTGGTGACTGCCCCTCTGGATTACCGCCAAGACTTGCTTCCCCTCTCCCCTCTCTCTAATCCATCCTTCAACCTGATGCCAGACAGACTCCTTGATGCATCTATCTGGCCACACACCATTTACTCCTCTGCATAAAACCATCCCGTCTACTGAGTCCGGTTCAGACTCTTTTGGCCTGTCCGCCCTATGCAGCCTGCCCTACTCTGGCACCCCTGAGGCAATCAGGACTGCTCACATTCCCCAGCCCACATCCTGCACTTTGATGCTTGTGCCCTTCTGCTCATACTGTCCTCTTGGTCTGCAATACACTTTAAAGTCCAACTCCAATGCTGCCACCTTCTCCAGAAGATCTTCCCTGAAGATCAGGGAGTCACTCCTAGCATCTCTTCCCCTTGACCTTCCACAGAATTTTCTGTGCATCGCTCTAACACGTTATTTTGCATTCTAACTGTATGAATACCCCATCCCTGAGATCTATGCGAGTAGGGACTGCATCTTGTCTCAATGGTATACCTTGAGCCTGGTCTCTGAAGCTGCTTCATCAATGTCTGCTGCCTGGAATTGGATTGATTCACCACCTGGGCATCCTCAGATCACTTGGTACTACTTTCTAAATCTATGTTTTGACAGCTGCCTTCTTCAGGGTGGAGCTCTCAGAGTCCTTCTTAGAATACATATTTCCCTCTCCCCACTTGTGCTGGGCTGGACACACCCCAGATAATGCACATGCTACTTGTGGACACAGATCCCCCAGGATCTCTTACCTCCACTTGGAGCTCTCCTATGTCATCCACAGACCAGGCTTCATCATCGTTGTCATAATTGGGGACGGTGCTAAAACTGCCTGCCCGCTGCTCATGGGTGATGCCACATTCAGGAAGGTTTTCCACTGACCGAGTACTGCGGATCCGGTTTTCAGGGATCCTCGTTGGGACGCTGGTGGTGTCAAAGTTTTCACACTCAAGGACTTCCACATAAATAAGATAGGGTGCCTGGAGGAAGAGAATGATGGTATAAACAGCCTGCTCTCCTGCCCCCTACTCCCCCTCTGATTATGACACTCATTATCTCCCTGCCACTCTCAATACTAGTGACTGATGGAAAGGCAGCATGGTGGAATGGGTTCAAAACTTGGCTCTGCCACTTAGACCCACAACTTTCAGTAAATCACTTGGCCTTTGTAGGCCTCAGTCTCCTCATCTGTAAAATGAGGGAGTTGGACTAGTTCCAAATCCTACGGTCTGGAAAAAGGAGTACACAGTGAAATTTCAATGACATGAAATTTTCTAAGTTAATAAAAAGGCAAGCCAAAGGGGCTGGCCCTTAGGAAGAGTCCTTGTGGCTGTGTGAGGGGACAGAAGTGGCTGCAGAAGTCAGATGGTGGATTTAGGGAAAATTCATTCAGACTAAACTTCTGGACAATGAGCTGGACAAACATCCCTGAAGACATTGGCCCGGTGTGCAATGGCACCCCTAAATGTCAATAAAATAGCATTTGTCAACAAGGGTGTGAGAAACAAAACCAACAAACTCCCTTGGAATCCTATTAAGTAATTCTGAATCCTGAACCTCAGGAAAGGAGTGACTGAGGTGGATAAAGGCTGGGGAAGGGCAATAAAATGATGCAAGAGATAAGGGTGGGAGGCTGTTGTATGACGAAATACTAGGGAGATTAGAACTCTTCAAGCCTGGAAACATGAAAGCTGGGAGGGAACACATCAACTCTGAGCAACGTAAATTTAGGGAGAATAAAAAAGGAGCACTTATTAAAAGGAATAAATGTAGAACATCTGTTCTACACTTTAGAGAATAGACAGTAAATTTACAGAACTCGTTACGCTGAAAAGTGATATTGGTTAAGAAATGAAATCGCTTCCCAAAAGGCTTAGAAAAATTGTTGGGTGGTAGCCACAATGGGCTACAAAGGAAACGATGCTGCTCTGGCGACATCCCCAGCTTTCTGAGCTCAGTCAGAGGACATAGTATGCTCTGTGGTGCCCTATCAAGAAACAGAATTTATGTTAGGGATGGGGAACCTGCAGCCTTGAGGTCTGGATTCTGTCAAAGGGCTGCACTTGCAGACCTAGAGGGCCACATGTGGCCTCGAGGCTGCAGTTTCCCCATTCCTGAGCTACGTGGAATAGGAGAGAGAACACATGACTGAGGCCTGGAAAGCCTAGGTCCTGCCAACAACTTTGGTAGTAATTTACTATATGAGCTTAGACATATCACTTCAACTTTCTCCAGCCTCCACTTAGCTCTTTCTAAAGTGAGATTAAAACTACTTGTCCTCCCTACCTTCCAAACTTTTTGAGGTTCAAGTAAGAAAATGTAAGTGAACTATGTTGCAGAAGTACAAATAACCATGCAAATTTAAGGTGCTATGTCAGTAAGAATATTAGTAAATGGCTGGAAGTGACAATCTGGCATTCTTACTGTGATTCTCCTACTGTGTCCCCTGCCCCCACTCACCCAGCCTTTTAATCTGTTCTCATCACCCAGATCCAAGCCCACCTCCTGTAAGCTTTTCTATACTGAACCCAAGTGGAAGACTGAAGTTCCTCACCCAGAGCTTACCTCAGGGCTTTCAAACAGCAAACACCAGAGGAGAAAGGATAAGCTTCGTGAGGGAAGACCCTAGGTTTAATCAAAGCTCTGCATGTTTGCTGAACAAATAGGAGAAAGCAAGGTTGGCTTCTGGGCATGGGGGACAAGCGGGAGCTTACCTACCTTATCCTTAGAATTGAGGACAACGGCCTGGGTGTGGGGTACCCGAACCACATGGTGGTCGAAGCCGGCAGTCGGCAGCCAGACTCGGGCTGGGAGCTTGTGGTTGAGGAGGGACAGTTCAGAGATCAGCCTCTGGGTCTTCTGCTCCTTGGTGGGCAGTGTCGCCAGTCGCTTGCCAATTGCCATCAGAGATTTGATGAATTCTCGCTCAGGAGCCAGTCTGACCGGCTATGAAGTATCAGAGTAAGAGACAGGAGGGAGTTATATAGCTGCTAGATATGCCCTACTTATCAAAGACCCTTTTGATCGCCTCAGGCCAAAGTTCCCTGGTGTCCAGGGAGCAGCAGGGTTTGGCGGATGGTTTTTGGCCCAACGGCAAGACCTTTCCCATCACCCCAGTGATCCCAGTGGAGGTTCTGAGAGGCCAGAGGGAATGTCAGGCACCTCCCTGTTTCAGGAGTCCTTAGGAGATAGCCTCAGGATGCAGTGTACAAACAGAGGGTATGGGGAGAGGTGTCTGAGGTTTTCGAGAACATCCTTTAGTGAGAAAGGCCTCCTCCTCACTAAGCATATCTCCTCATTCTGACTCTCTGGAGCATCTGTGGAGGCGGCTGTCATCTACCAGCTTCCTTGGGGATTGTGACAAGGAGATTGTGGTGGGTATTTCCTCAGTAAAAATGGTTACTCCCCCAAATCCCGCCCCAAGCTCTTGCAAATGACACTCTTCCCTTCCCCTTCTCCCTCCCATCGCTCCACATGCAAGCAGTGAACATGCATGGGTGGGAGGGAGCAGAATTTGTATAATGGGTGAAAAATCATTGGGGAAAAGCAATAGCAAAGGGAGGACCAAGAAAGGGTTGGGAGAGGGGGCAGTCTCTCTCAGCCCCTGACCCAAGGGCTCTCAATCCTTAAGGGAAACCCCATGTTTTCCGAGATGCCCTCCCCTCTCCAGCTCTGATCCAGCAGCATGAACAGCAATCCCAAGCTGGCCAGTTCTACCCATGTCCAGAAATGGCTCATCTAATATTGAAGAGACTTTCCATACTCTGGTGTGACATACTCTAGCCATCTCCTCAGAGACAGATGTAGTTTGAGTGGGAAGAGATGGACTAAGCTAGACAGTGAAAGGCGGCTTCTTTAGCCTGGGCCCCCTCCACCAGAGGGAAGAGTTTTATTAAGACCACCAGCTCAGATTCCTATCCTATGTGCTTGGTGCCTGGCACACGGTAGACTTTTAATAAATGTTTAGTGATTGATTTCATTCACTATCAGTAGGCCACTCCTTTACATGAATTAGCATTTCACTTGCCAGACTTTTTTTCTCATGATTATTTTTCCCTAAATGAAAATTTCTAAGTTAACACTGCAGGACTGACCTTCTTGGGAAAGCCATGTGGTACCGGCCCTGCCCCTACATGTCTACCAAGACTAGCAGATATAGAAGGAATTCTCAGGAATCCCAGACAAGAACTAAACTGAGTTCTTCTCATGAATTTAGAACGTTGAGGATGAGGAATGCAACAGATTGGGGAGCTTCCAGTTCTCAAAGACACCCCCAAACATCCAGTGAGGGAAGCAGGATGAAAGGAAGAATGAACTTAGAAATTCACCCTGACTCTGACCCCTCTGATGTGGTCACTCAAGTGGAAAGACTAGCCCTACCTTGGACTTCTCAGAAAAGAGGTGGGACTCTCCCTGATTCTCAAATCAGAGGAATCACCCAAACTAGCTGATTATGTGCTATATATCATCTCATAGGGGCAATGGGAATCATGATTGAGAAAGGAAAGGCACAACACAGAAAACTTATTGGGGAGACAAGTAAAAAATCAAAATGCAAAAAAAAAAACCCAACAAAAAAAACCATCCAAACCCCAACGGGGTTCAGCATTTCCTCTACGTCTCCGGCCAGAGGCAGGGTCTTTGATCCTGTACAACCCTCAGGGTAGGGAACTTACTGGAGCTTCAACCAAAGGGACTTACGGCAAGACAGATGAGGTGAGGAAGATGACAGCTAAAAAACGTTTTTGCTAATAAACTGGGAAAATAAGGGTACTTGGTTCTAGAAGAAATGAGGCTGCAGCTGAGAAATAGTCTGTTCAAGCCAAGTCCTTTCCTCATATGTACTGGGTGCTCATTGGAGGGCCCCAGGTGAGAGAGGGAGGAGATAAGATAGGAGGTGTGTGTGGGGAAGTAGAGTCCTTTTCAGGGTACACATTTCTACCGAGTAATTCCTGGAGCTAGCTCCAATGGCCAATTCCCACCAATACCTCTTGGGTGTTTGTTCCAGAAACCTGAGATGGGTTAAAAGAACAGTTCCCCTGCTCTCACTGACTTGTGAGGAAAAAAAAAAGAACTAGACCTAATTCAGCTAGGGCTCAAGACAATTGGCAGCATGGTGAAAAGTAGATCCTCTCTGTCCGGGGAGCCAGTGAGGGTCTGGGACCCATGGGAGCCCTTTAAAAGCTGGCCTTGGTATTTGGGCAAAGGTGAAAATACTAAAAAGAGATCTGGGGACGGAGAGGAAATGCTGCCATGGGCGGACGTGGGGAGTCAGCCACCCAGCCCCAGCCTGGCCCCACTTACGGAACTGAATGATTTATCAACACTTTCGGTACTGGAGGAGAGTTCCTGGGAAAGGGGCCGGGAGGACAAGGGGAGAGAAGGGGAGGGGGAAGGGAGAGAGAAAAAGGCAAAGAATTTAGCTCCCATTTTGATTACAACCACTTCTCTTTCATTATTTTTATTATTTTTTTCTTTAGTTATATCTTTCTTTAAAATAATTAAACCCAGTTATGGAGTCTGGCCCTAACACTATCATTAGTCAGAAATGACGAGAGTCAGGTTCAGATCCTAAAAGGGTCAGTGGGAGGGACAAAGGACCAACATGGTTTGTGGGAGGGCAGTATGTCTCTTTCATTCTGTTTTTTTCCCTCTCACTTATTTAGCCCTTATTTCAAAGAAAAAATCCAGATCTGAGTCTCAGAAAAGGGCAGCTTTCCTCAGTCTAACACTCTCAGTCAAGGTCGCAAGGCTTAGTGGTTTCCAAAGCACCAGCTCCTAATTCAGGTCACGTTTCACAAGATATACGGTCCTCAAATTAGAGATTTTCAGTTCTACCAGTCCTGGGGGACAGCGAAGAAAAAGAGCTGATGGATGAATCAGAAACTTCTAATTCCACACCACATCGCAAGTTCCATACCACATCGGATGCTAGAGGGAGCAGAGGACAAATACAACCCGCAAACCGTCATGTCTTCTCCAGGCTGCTCAGCACTAAGTCCTACCTATTACCTCCTGCACTGAATATATACACATCTATTGATTTGATTTTGCTCCTGGCTGCAAGATGCAACTTGAAACCAAGTCTGAGACAAAGCTGTTGTTCTGAGACAGTCCATACCTTTGCTAGTTCTGGGGGCTCTAAGGAGGTCCCTTTATGGCTCAGCCAGATTCAGGCTGGGGGAGGGGAGGGTACTTGTAGCTCCTCTTTCACAAAGCCCTAGTGGCCCTCAGAATAGTGCCCATCTTGTGGCCCACATGATGAGGTCTTCCAGAGCTTTGGAAGACGGAGAAGAAGCAAAGGTGTGGAGGACTGCCTGGGCTTAAGCAAAGGGATAGAGTCCTACTTCCTCCCTCCTCAACAAAGACTAATTAGTCACTTAGAGGTCTTAATTTCTATTTGAATATTCAACTCAATGAATTCTACTGGAGTATTTAACTGCCCCATTCTAACCTGAAAACTATCCCAACTCTTTCCTTGGAGAACCTGAGAAGTGGTGGAGGTAGGAGGTTGGGGAAGTCAGGAGGACATTTAGGGAAAGTAGGAACAAAGGATGCATAGGGAAGTCAACCTTAGAAATCTCACCTTTCCATACCCGTTCTCCAGGCTGAGGGTAGGGCTGGTGAGGCAGTGAGACCACCAAGGCCAGATCTGTGAGGCCTCTTTTTATTGGCAGACAGAAGGACTCGTACCATAAACCTGGCTGGGAATAGCCTGCCTTCCTATCTCATCTCCCTCATTCCTACTGTTTCAGGGACACCCTTCGGGGAAGGTTGTTCCACTTGGTTACTGTGACCTCCTCTACTCTCTGAGCCTTTGTTACTCACACTGAGTCAGCTCTAGGGAACAGGGCTGGGCCAAGAGGCTGACATCAGAACAATATCATGCTGGCAGGCTGGTTGGGGCTCCCAGCATGACATGAAACAGATTTCTCTGTACAAAGGTTGAGGTAGTCCCAAGAAAGCAAGACAGATCCACCAAAAATCCTGCTACTGTGGTGGTAGGGGAATCAATCTAGTTAGAAATAGGAAAGAAAATTGCTTGGTGGTTAGCAGTTAAGCAAAGTTACTTAGCCTACTCTACCTTACATAATCCCCGTTTGAATTAAGAGATAGGTAGTGAAGATAAGGGAAAGGATACCTGGTTAGAACAGAGCCAGCAAAAATTGGATAAACAGAAGGCAGAGAGAAATGGAAAATGTGGAAGCTGTGCTTAATCCTCCTGATTGGGTGGGGTGGGGTGGGGAGAGGGAGAGAAATTGTCCTTCCGTTAGTACTTCCCCAGACAATGGGGCTTTGCATACTAAGCCACAAGCTCCTCAAAGCTGCTGGGTGGCAAAGTGGATAAAGCACCAGTCCTTGAGTCAGGAGATCTGAGTTCAAATCCAGTCTCAGACATGTACAAGCTGTGTGACCCTGGGCAAGTCATTTAACCCCATTTGCCTCAGCTTCCTCATCTGTAAACTGATCTGGAGAAGGAAATGGCAAACCATTCCAGTATCTTTGCCAAGAAAACCCCAAATGGGGTCATGAAGAGTGGGACATGACTGAAATGAATGAGCAACACACACCTCAAAGGCAGGATTTTTCTCCTCTTTATCTTGTATGCGTTCACATCACTGGCACAGTGCTCTGTGTATAGTAGGTGCTTGACAAATGCCTGCTAAATGACTGAATGAATCAATAAATGATAAAAGAAAGGGAGGATGAAGGAGAGCTGGGCTGAGGCTGAGTTCCTTTCCCACTTACTTTAAAATGGGAAGGGCTGGGTAGGAGAAGAACCACTATTTATTTCCATTAGACCCTGAAACACTATGTTCCTGAAATGCATCTGGCAAGTGAGTGCTGAGGAACAGCATCTAAAGACCCCAGAGTGGCCCTCCAGATACCCCCCCTCCCCCATCTTTTAATCTCTGGATCACGTTTCCCTCAGGGAAGGGAAAGGAATCAGGTGTCTAATCCTGGTAGCATTGGATAACCTGTGAGGGTTTGGAGATCTGGTGTCCTCTCCCTTCTCCCAAGATATAGTGATCTTTGAGACAGAGAGCCAAGACAAGAAAATGAATTACCTGGAAGGCCTGGCCCAACTCCCCACAAGGATTGGCCTCTACAAGATGCCCACAACTTTGGCCTGGACAGGACCAGCAGAAAAAGGGTACCAGCTTTAGCCACTGCCTAAGGAAAGTACCAAGGTCAAAGTATGTCCGGCCTTAAGACAGGAGCTACACAAGTAGTGGAGAAAAGTGCAGGCCTGTAAAGTGGCCCCATGGGGTCTGTACATGGTTTTTGGGAAGGCCACATAAGAACATGGAGAGTCCTAAAATCTCTATCTGGTTTTCAACTCCCTGGAGTCAAGGGGCCTGAAACCTAGCTGGCTCTTGTCAGGTCTACAAACTTGCCCCCGCATTCTTTCACTTCATAGCCACCTGATCAAGTCAATACTGCTGCTGCTTCTGGAAAAAGCCTAGCACCCAATTTCCATATGGCTTTGCCCACCACACTTGTAACTCCTCAGAAGGAAAAAAAAAAGCCCTTCCCTTACTACCACACTCCCTTTTGTATGGTCTCTAACGGTTAGAATGCAGCAGTTCCTTGAGGGCAGAGACTGTCCCCATCCCTTGTGTGGTTTGGCAGAACCTACTGTCTTGTAACAGATGCCCTCTAGCTCAGCATCTCAAGAGGAAGGAAACAGTTTCATCTTAGAGTGCGGTCATGGGGATGTAGATGGGGGGGAGGGGGCAGAAGCTATCCAAAGGCCACTCCCCTACTGGCCAGGAAGGACAGGTGACAATCCCAGGAGAGAGTCCTCTGGGAAATGATTCTGGACTTGAGCATATGAATTCACTCTGCCTCACTCCAGGTCAACAACCTGATCACATGATCAGGGGCAAATTGGCCTACAAAGTCTAATTCTAAGAGACAGCAGGTTCCAGATGGGGTTTCTCAGCTTCCCTCCCTCCCTCCCCTTCCTCCCAACACAGACAGGTTGAAAGGATCCTTACTGTATTAGAAACATGGGATGTGGCACTTCCCCATGTGGGCAGATGCCAAGACCCCAGCCACATGGGGTTTCCAACAAGGGCCAATTCCTCAGTCTTTTTTCTCTTGCTTCCCAAACTGGGCTGGAAGCCAGTCTGGGAGCCTGGCCAGTGGTGAGTCAGTGGTGGAGAACTGAGGCACCATTGTCTGGCTAGGACACCAGGTCACCAACAGTTGGTTGTCCACTGGGGTAGCTTCCCCTGCCATTTACCCAGCTGTAGACTAGAAGGTAGATGCGGATTGCTGATGAAGGCTCCCCATCTTTAGGCCACATCCCTGTCCCAATATCGTCTTCTCACAGCCTCCTTCTCCTGGCTGTCATGTCTCTGGTCTTACACCGAGAGCTTCTGACACCCACTCCCATCTAGCCTGCTTACTCCATCTTGTTTACTCAGAAGGAACATGGAAAAATGTAGGGAAGCCAGCTATTTCACCCACCCTCACTTTATTACCTGAGAGCTAACAGGTAGTAAGCACATTCTGATTGAATGCTGAAATAACAACCAATAAAATTTGCCCTTGAATCTACAAGGAGGGGAAGGAACAACAGGGATGACAAGGCCAGGAGAAGGAGCTGAGGCCCTATTGCATATCTCTCTACATCGCCTATGACATACACGATTCTTTGTTCTGTTCCCTCCCCCACAGACTCTGTCACTTCCTAGGGACCTGAAGCAGACAACCCAGACCTTAAGTGGAGGTGGTAAGGAACCCGTGCACAAGAAGTTCATTCCCCACAATCTTGGCCTTCAGGGTCTTCCTAGCAAGAAGTGGATAGAGTCAGAGCACAGTGGAAAGGGGAGGTGCCAGAGATTCAGGAGGCCTGATTTGCTCACTAAGTAGCTGCGTGACCTTGGGCAAATTAGGTAAGCCCTCGAAAGTTTCACTTTTCTTCATCTATAAAATAAGGATAATAAAATAATCTTTCTAATCTTTCAAGCTCTAAAATTCCATACTCCTGAGTGTGAAATGAAAGATTTGAAGGAAAAAGATATGGGAAATAACAGTCTCGGGCAGAAGCCCTATCCCCATGCAGCCTTGCACAACACTGTTCCGGACCCAACCCTTGCAATTTACCTCCTCCTCATTCTCCACTTTGGGATTGCTGGCCGTGCGTTTCAAATTGCTGCTGAGGCTGATGCTGGCAGTGGCGTCCGATTTAGAGCGCTGGTGAGTCCTTTTGGAGGGGGACAACCCTGTGTCAGGAGCTGGGCTCAGAGAGGGCAGCTCCCTCTTTCGATGAGCTGGCTTCAGCTCATCCGAAAGAATGAGCTTGCGGAGCTTGGTCCCGCGGGAGTGTCGCTGGGTGGAGATGTGCATGTCTGAAGAGTAGGCCCCAAGAAGTAGGGCACACTGGAGGGAAAAATTAATGCTCTGGCGGCAGCGGTGCACAATGTAGGGCTTGATGGCGTCCCCCACGTCTTCATCCATGTGGATGTACATGTTTAGCAGCTGGGGCAGATAGAAGTCAACGTCTTCATTGCGGAAACAGAAGAGCCGATTGCCTATGTAAGCCTGAACGCCAGGCTCCTTGGAGTTGTACAGGTACGAGATGGCCATGGAGATGTCGAACAGCTTTGACTCAAACAGCCTCAGCAGCCACGACTGCTTGGCTGAGTTGTTTTGCCGCCGCCTCCTTGCCCCCTTAGCTGAGCTGGAGGTCCCCACCTCATCCTCCTCTTGGATGCGGCTGGGTGGCTCATCCAGGCAGCGAAGTTCATTGCCTGTGCTGTCCCCATTGACAAGCTCAAGGGTGGGCCCCTCTGGGGAGCTAGTTGCACCCCCATGCAAAAGTTTTACTTTCTCCAACACCTCTTCGCAGGCCTTTTGGGCCACCTCTGGGTCAATGACTGCCAGCTCCCCAACTCCCTCAGTGATGACACTGAGAAGGGCACTCCCATTATTTCCTGGCGGGTTTGGAGTGGGCTCCGAAGAGGTGTTCAGTGGGACCGGCTCCACGGCCGTGTCTCCCATGGCCACAGCCGGACACAGTACTTCCAAGCTGGGGAAGGAGAGAAAGGAAAGGAGAAACATGAACCAGTTAAGTTTTTCTACCCTCGAGTTCCTATCATCTTCCGACTCCCAACTACATAAAGTTCTCCCTAGAATCTGCTTCCCTTCATTAAGCATTACTTAGCTGGAATGTCACTGCCTCCCTGATTACAGCCACCCCACATTCAATACTCCTTTACTCTGTCTTTATGCACTTAGTATACACTAGGTTCGTAACGTGCATTTGCTAACACATTGTTCTGTAAGTGTATTTACAATGTTTTCACATGTGTACGTACATTGTTTCCCTAAGTAGACTGTGTCCCCTCTAAAGGCATACACCCTTCTCCTTGCTTATTATCTCTCCAAAGTTCCTTCTCATGTCCTCCCTATTTTCCCTCTCATGCCCCATCCCTTTGGTGGTCCTTTAAACTTCAAATTTCTAAGCCTTAGCATATATCATGCTTTCACATACTCTTTGCTGTAATCTTGGCCTCTAATTCCTACCTACTTGCGACATTCCCTTTCCTTTAAGACCTAGTTCAGGTGTCACCTTCTCCATGAATTTTTTCTCTTATTCTCTCAAGAAAGAAATGGTAGATCTTTCTTTAATACCCTCAAGCCACTGGACTTACCCTCTCCTATGCATTTAATCATTTTAAGACATGTTTTACAGTGATTTCCATACATATTCTCATCTTTTCCTCATCCCTCACCCTGATTTGATTATAAACTCTTTGAGGGTAGAGACTCGTTAATTTTTAACTTTGTCACTATAGTAACTTAAACAGATGCCTAATAAAGATTTGTGGAACTGACGAGAGTAGTTCTACCTTCTCTAGGAAGCTGTCCTCATTTATCACTCCTCCCACAATCCCGCTTTAAGGTACATATAGATTTCTGTTGTTTCCATGTGTGTTCTTACCTGCCCTTTCAGACTGTAAACTCTCTGGCCATCGGAAACCATGCCAGGTCGGGTTAAGAGAAAACCACGCTAGAATAATGACACTCAGGCTTTGGCTTTGCACCGTCCTCTTGTTTGTTTGCTCTCATGACACCCTGCCCTATTCCTGAAGGAGCTGGATGGCACATATGTTATTTTTTATTGAAATACACGAGAATTTGGGGTTGAGAAGCCTTCTCTTGAGATAACTAGTAATATTTTGGGGTGCCAAAAATTGACCATCACTACCACCGCCACTAGGGCTAAGAATCTTGGCTCTAGAACTTTGGAGAAAGGAGTTAGGGGAGGAGGAAAGGAGGAATAAGATCCCCATAACCCAGATCTCTCTTCTGGAGAGATTCCTGGGAAAAGTCTCAAGGAAAGAACAACAAGGAAGAAAAACAGCTCAGTTTACTGCTTCCTCTGTCTCTGGTCTCCAAACAGAGTCATATTTTAGACTTCTCTCCAACTAGAGATACTAGTTAGGCCCTGTAGGAACTGGAGAACCACACAGTGATCCTATTGGACCAGGGGTGGAAGAGGCACACGGTTAATTCTAGATTAACCAGGGTTCAGGAGTCTGGCTGTAGTCAGCAATGGCTACAAGTCCCTGAACAGAATAAGACTACAGTACATTAAAAGAATATAGGTCCGTCAGGGGGCATTGGAGGATGAGAATGAAGGTGAATTCCATGTATTAGCAACAACTTTTAAGCCGAGGCCTATGCATATACATTTGGAGGGGCTGGGAGGTAGCTTAGACTCTCTAAGCAGTCATGAAAACTCACTCCTCACACAACATAAATAGTAAAAGACAACCCTACCAGACTAAGGTTTTCTGGTCTACATCTCTGTGTCTACTGAGGCACCACTCAAGCTGTGTGAAGCACTTTAATCAAACAGAATTGGAGGGTATCTCAGGGCCATCTAGTCCAGCCTATATCTGAAAAAGAATCTCTCTACACAACAACCAACAAGTGGTCTTCCACCACTTACCAAGCAGTCCATTTCACTTCTGGAAAGCTCTACTTTAGGAAGTTTTTAACTTCCACTTAGCAATTTTAGTTTTGATGTCTAGGGCTCAAGAGAACAAATTTAACTCTTTCCAAATACTTGAATAAAACAAGTGTGTGCTCCCCATGCTCTAACCCCCTTCCCTTCTGCAGGCTCAAAATCCCTAGTTTCCCTTAGAGATTTCCAAAGTTAAGTCCACAGCCTTCACAGATCTCTCCTGAGAGGTCCAAGAAATGTCCTAACCACAATCTTCCTGATGCCACTTAATTCTGGTGGAGGCTGGGGATGGCAGTTCTACTTTGCCCCCTCCCAAAGCTGGGCAGGGCCCCTGGGGGCCTTGCTTTCTGAGCAGCATAACCAGCACTACTACTTGTGTGGATCTGTCTCTACTCGTACTCATGCAACATAAGCATAAGAAGAAAACCTCAGTCTTTCCTCACCACACCTCTGAAGGGCTCTCAGGCCTTTCTACTGTAACTCTGCTTCAACTAAGTAGGACCACCTGTCTTGTCTCCTATACCATCGTGGTATTCATTCTAGGTCAGAAAAGAAACTGATAGAGCAGCCAAGAGTTTTATCAACAGCCATTATTCACATTTCTTTTCTCATAATTCTTCTCTTTCCACTTTTTTTCTGCCTCACTGATTCTTTAAATCCCTTCCCAAGCCTCCTCAGAACCCATCTTCTCCCCAAAACTTCTAGTGAAAGTGAGCTCCATTTATTCTCTTATGTACAAAGCTTCAGATTTCACTCAGAGGCTTAGCAAATAGATGGCAGCTTAACCTTATTAGTGGCTGGAGAGCAAGGAGAGGGGAAGGTATAAGCTTCAAGATAGGGACTTCACATGCCTCTCTTTATCCTCAGTACAAGCCAGAACTCAACAGCTGAAGACCTCACTTCACCAATTTCCAAGGTTCTTCCTTGTTGACAGCCTTATGTATGATAGCCTGCCTGGTGGCCTCTCCCTCTAACTCTTCCAAAAGACCAGGTTGCCAAGGGGTGTGGAGCTAGACTCCTCCACTCTCAAGGCACAAAAGGTTCCCTATGACATATACTGAACCACAGATGGACTTCCTAAACTGGATTTGGGGAGAGGAGTGGAGGGATGGGTATGAAACCATCTTCCTAGGCTCTCTGGTACTTAAGGATTGTCACTGTCTAGTTTTAATGCTGGGGCTGGGAGGTTGGGACCAATGGAAGGGTTAGATAGGGAGAGATAGAGAAGGGAATGTTTAGATTGTTTCCCTATTTTTGGGAATGTCAAGGGGAGTAGGGGGATTCTCTGTTCCCGCAAATCCAACATAGTCCCAATATGGTCTATACTGGTTTCAAAGGATAAATTTTAAAATTAGGAGGTTTAGGGGGCAGTTTCACCAAGAAAAGACAACTACAGGGCAGTTAAGTGAAAGGACTAGGTCATCATGTCCTGAATCTGCTCTCTTTGCCCCACCCCTTTCTGCCAGAGGGGAAAAGAAAAAGAAAAAAAAAACAGTGAGGGAAGAAAATCCAGTTTGGTTCTCAATTTCTGTGGCTTTAAGGGTCACACCATCCCCATTCCTATCTAACCATTAAAGCTCAGACTGTCCTGCTTGGGGAAGCTCCTTACCTCCAACGTACTGGAGCCTGACATGACTTGAGATGGAAAAGGAAACTGGAGAGGCCTTTGCTTCTCTGGCTTCACAGCGGGCTTGGGAGTGGGAGCACTGACAACAGAATATGGGCTCCATAACTCATGTCTGGGCAGTGTCTGCTGAGCTGGGCTGAGCATCCAGGGTTATTACAGGGCAAAGGGAAGACCATGTACACATGCAACAGAAGGAAGTTGCTCACACTTGCCTGGCTCATCTCTGTCCCTCTCTTCTGAGGATCCAGAAGCCTTCTTACTCTCAGCTACCCACCTACCCTACTCCACTGACACATTTACTGAAAGTCTGTCTGTGCCTGAAGCTGCGTCTACCAGAGCCCAAGACCGGCCTTTCCCCCCATTTCTTCATCATGCCTCTCTTTAGTGGGACAATGGGAAGGATGCTAGATTTGGATACATGTTCTCTTGGGGCTCCTTGTTAGCTACGTGACCTTGGGCAAGTTGCCTGTTCTCTCTGGACCTGATTTCCTGTTCTTTAACATATGGGTTGGCTTAGATAGCCTGTAAGGCAACCTCCAGTTCTAAATTAAAGAGCCCATTAACTAGATAATGAAGGCCTACTTTGGGCTATGACAACTTCCCTGCAGCTTGTGATTCTGATTTACTTTGATCATGTTCTATCCCTCTGCAGAATATGCGCTCCTTAAAGGTAGGAGCTGTTTTGTTTCTGCATCCCCAAATAGCACAGTGCTTCACACACAATAGACACTTAATGTTTCTGGAATGGAACTGAATTCTGAGACTTTCATAAAGGTCTTGCATTTTTCACTTTTGAACCTTTAAGAAGTCATTAAATCCAGACCTCTGCCTCTAAACACTTCCTTTGTCCTGCTTCCAGAGCATCAGCAAGGAAAGAGACACAACACTACCAGTGGCTGCTTGTTCCGCTAATAGAAGGCAGGATGATACAGTGGAAAAAACGCTTGCTCTGGAGTCAGAAGACTTGAGTTCAAATTCTATTTCTAGGGTCAAAAAGAACAAATCTAATTTTTTTCAAATACTTGAATAAAACAAGTGTGTGCTCCCCATGCCCTAACCCCCCTTCCCTTCTGCAGGCTACAAATCCCTAGTTTCCCTTAGAGATTTCCAAAGCTAAGTCCACAGCCTTCACAGATCGCTCCTGAGAGGTCCAAGAAATGTCCTAACCACAATCTTCCTGAGGCCAGTTAATTCTGGTGGAGGCTGGGGGTGGCAGTTCTACTTTGCCAGTGTGACCTTGGGCAAGTTGCTATTTATTCCTGTGCCTCAGTCACCTTGTCTGTAAAACTAGGACACTGGACTAGCTGTCCTGAGAGCCCTCCTGGCTCTAGACCTCTTGACCCTATGAGCTTGTGTGCAACAGGGGCCCGAAGATAGAGAAACAGACCTTCAGTCAGGAAGCCTCAGAAACTTAACAATGGGATGTTGGGTGAATGCCTTAACTTCCTCATTCCAGGGTCCTCATAATGGTGGTAACGATAGCACCTGCCTCACAAGGTTGTTGTGGGAATCAAATGAGATAATGTGCAAATACTCACTTGTAAGTCTTAGAGTTCTAGATCAGTATCATTCTTATGCCCAAGTCAACCTTAACTGTGTAGTTTCAGCCCATCTTGCCTCTCTGATATTACTGTTAAAATTGGAAGCTGGGGCCTCTCACTTTCCTGGGTTACAATTCAGCTTCCAGGACCACATAGTCAAGCAAGCTTAAGCCCTATCAAGAATCAAATAAAAATCACAGCAACGGTCCCAAGAGAATACTGAACTTTGGGCACAGTTTCTCTCAGGACCATTAAGTGGAAGGATGGCAGTGAGCTAAATGTGGCTGAATCAATAATGAATCAGGCTGGGAGCTCCTTGAGCTGCATCTGAGGGAATGGGGCCAAGGGGCCAAGGAGCCAGTATTGGCAGATTCTGGGAAGAGGCCTCAGCCAGTTCTGGGAGCACCAAATGGAAAAGACACATGGCAAGGAAAGGCAGCCTGGTTACTCTTTTCTAATTGAGTTCTCTCCACCCAATCCCCTTGGTTATTTGGGTGACTCCCCATTCCCCTGTGTGATTTCTAATCAAAACTCTTACCAGAAGAGAGGTTCCCCTCCCCTGCTCAAGAGCCTTCTATGCTCAGCTAAAGTGTTCTTCCTATGAAGAAGAACTAGCTTGGAAAAGGGAAAAAAGGTTGGAGCAAAACTGGTAGTGCAGCTGAACTTAAATTTTAGTTTCAAACCCTTCTGGGTAATCAATGCTCCTGAGAAAAGGGTCAGTAGCAGTTCTTAGTTGGGAAATTGATAAGAGGGAAGATAAAGTGAGGTCCTTTAATTATCTCAGAAGCAAGTATGGGCCTGAAAACACATAATCTACTAATCCTCTCTTCACTAACATGAGCATGACAGAGTTAGGTGGCCAATAAAGCAGCAGCCAAACTCTCACACTTCACTTGAAGGTCTCTTCCCACTTCAGCCTACAGGTATTGGAATGAGGGTTTATGGCTCAGGCAGGGTAAGGTGCTTAGTCAACACCTTGGGGTGGATGAGAAGTTAAGTGGAACTTGGGGCTCTCTTTTAACCAAGTTAATTTGACAGACTGTAGACCATGGACATATCAGATAAAGACACAAGAAGGCAAATTCCCAGGAATACAGCAATACTACTATTAATAAATGCCTTTACAGAATTTAGTCCGCAAAATGTTTTATAAACAAACAAGGTAGGTCTGATTATGTCCCTCACCCAGTCCCTGCTATTAAACTATTACAGAGTTGACTTGTATAAAGTAAACCAATATGCATAAGGTTACTTTGAGGGTCAAATAAGGAAGTCACGAACTGACTTACCTCCCCATGGCTCTCTCCACTGTCCCATGCTCCTTGGTTATGCTGGCTACTCTTCAGTGTCTCACACGTGCTGCACTCTTACGGAGTCAACAAAACTACTCTAGCGAGCCACAGATGAGCTGAACAATTTTGCCCTGGATCAGGTCAGAGCTGACCAAAAGATACTGCTCCAGTATCTTTAAAGCAACAAAGCTAAAATTAAATAGGCCATATCAAAATTTTCCACAACCTCATCCATACTAACTTGTCAATTCATGTAGTGTCTGCTTTTTGAATTGAGGAAGTGGAAGGAAATAAGCATTTATAAGAACCTATTATGTGCTAAGCACTTTAAAAATATCTCATTTGATACTAGAAACAACCCTGAAAGGTAATGACTTGCTCAGGGTCACAGAACTAGTAAGATTCCAGGCCCAGTGCTCTATCTACCAGCTGCCCCTACAACAAAGTGAAGCCTAAAGAGACTTCTCCAAAATTTCTCAGCCCTTCTAAATGTATATACCCAAGACTGGGCTCAAAGGCTGTCGCTGACACTTGGAAATCACCTCCAGTTTGGCTCTCACCATTCCCCAGCCTTTTAGGGAAGCCTATCTTCTTCTGCCCAGGAAAATCAGAAGCATCTTTCTAATATATTCATTGTTTAGTTCAAGACTTTTTGGATCTTGAAATAAGAAAGGATTAGCAGGGTAGGGGAGAATATGACAAGAGAATATCACGGGCACATACTGAAATGGGATTCAAGCGTCTCGACTAACGAAATGGTTAAGGCCCTGAGAAACCGAGGGGAATTCACACTGGGTTTCCTCAGTAGAGAAGATGTCATCACTATTAGATGTCTTCTCTCCACCTCGAGTCGATGCTATATCAACTTTAAGCTGCTTGGGGGGTGGCAGTGCGGCGTAAGTGTAGGGGTGGGGTTACATGGACTAGAGAGAAGGGTGGGAGCAGAAGGACTGGGTTAGCCAAAGAACAGTATTTGGAAATGATAAACGGGGGGAGGGGCGTTACCAAAATCTATTCGAGATGTAAGGCCACAATTCACAACCCTGGGGTGAAAGCCCAGTGATGGGGATAAAACAACTTGGGAGGAAGGGGAGGTCTGAGGGTCAGCAGAGTGGGGAGGGGTCGAGAGTAAAGAGGAAGGGAGAAGCAATTACGGGACTATAAAGCAAAGGGGCACGGGGGTGGAAGGGGCCCAAAATGGCAAGGAAGAAAAATAAAGGGGGGGGGGCGGTTCGAGAGGAGGAAAGAGGTCTGAGGGGAAACCCTGGAGTTAGGGGGAGGAGCTAAGCAGAGGAGGAAGGCAAAGTACGTGGGAGGATCCCGAGCTTGACGGAAAAGTTGAGAAGGAACCAGATATGCAGGTGTTCCCAGGGGCAGGAGGGGCAAGTTTTGTAGTCGGACCGGGGGTGGGGAAGGAAGGTGGGGGAGCCAGGAGGGGGAAAGGGGAACCCTGTAATAGTTGAAGGGGGGAGGGGCACCTTACCTCCGGGGACCCCAGCGGAGGAGACAAGGTGTGGGGTCGGTGTCGGACCCCCGGCGCCGCCGCCTCAGCAGCAGAAACCGCTCCCGGACTCCATCGGCCGCCTCCGCTTCCCTGACAGCAGCGGCGGCGGCGGTGGCAGCGGCGGCGGCGGCGGCTGCACCAGGCCCCGGCTGCGGGGCTGCCCTCGGCACTGCCTGCGGGGGCCTTTGAGCCGCCTAGACTCCGGCCAGCCAGCACAACTGCTGCTCCCCGCAACCGAAACAGACGAATAAAAAAGTCTTCCCCCACACCAGATTCCGACGTGTGGTATCGGCTTCAGTGTCTGAGGCCTCCCTCCCTGAGATTTTCCTCCGCGCGTCCCCGTTGCTCAGGACCCCACTGAGTCCATAGTAACCTATGGAGGCGACTGAGGTGTCTAATGCATGCCTATCCAGAAATAGAAAAGGGGGGTGTGTGTGGGGGGGGGGTGGGAGGGCAGAGTAAGCTACCTTAGGCCAAAGAGGCGGGGCCGGGGATGGGCGGGGCGTCCAGCTGAAGGGGCGGGGTCAACCTTCTGGACCCGAGAAAGCATAGCGAGACTCTAAGGGAGCCGAGAAGGAAAATTCAGGAAGTCAGGGTTTGAGGCTGGGTTGGGGATGGTCATAGACAGAAACAGCCCCGGGGCTCTGTGCAAGAAAAGGAATAAGCAGTGGGGTCAGTTCGAGGGCTTTGGAATAAATGATTATGCAAACTATATGTAAACGAGGACCAGGGATTTCGGAGGCGGTGATGGGTCATTCGTTGAATGTCAGCCCTGGGTGAAGTGAGCTCCTGGCCCGATATGGGGGCCCAGCAGAGGGTTCTTTAAATATCCCCTCATTGCGGAGGAGGCGGATGGCGAAGTCCACAACCGTTCTCCCTGGAAGGGCCGGGCTTCGGGCTCGAACCTTCTCCAGGCAGAGAGGCGTTTCTGGAGGCGCCGTTACCGGACCTCCCGCGAGGCCTCCGTTTCCCGCGCTTTTACCCGCCGCCGCCGTAGAGGTGGTTTCCTTCCCCTCCCCCCCCCCTCCAGCGGAGGAGCTTACAGCACCGGGACTTAGTCGTCCCGTCCGACCCACTCCCGGCTCACTCTCCCTCAGCCCCCGCCTCGCCTGGCGGCCGACACAGGGTCAAGGGAGGGGAGGGGAACTCCGGAGCGAGGCTGTGGGAGGGTCACGTGATGCTCGGTCCATTCATTACCTCTCCCCCCCAAACCCGGCTGTCCCTAGCCTGTTGTAGCTTTTGGGGCGCGACCCTCCGGGAGAGCTCGGAGTAACCTGCCATGGGCCCCCGCTTTCGGTAGCGCCTTTCTCTGAGGCCAGCCCCAGGAGGTGGGCGGGGCACGCCCTGTCACCTCCCCTTCCCAGGTAAGCCGGGACTTTAGCCGAGTTTCCCCCCCCCCCCCCCCCCCCGCTCCGCCTCTTGGACTATGAGGGACCTCCCCCTCCCCAGACCCGGCGTCAGTCCTCCGGAAGTTGAGGTTGCTGCGTCATCCCGGTACCCCAGTATTGGGAGCTCCCCGAGGGCAGGTGGGGACTGGTGACTGCAGCCTGATGCTGTAGCTCGAATCAGCTCGATTTGTCAGTTGAAACATCTCTCACGTGGGTGTATGTACACAGACATACACGTGCTTAGACATACGTGTGTGTGTGTGTGTGTGTGTGTGTGTAAGCATCAGCAAACAGGCTTAGCGAGGAAAGGGGGGGTTGCCTGATGTCACTCAGGGTGGGGGGGCTGGACTTGAGTCAGGAAGACCCGATTTCAAATCCAGTCGGCGCCCAGTGACCTGGCCACAAACTCCCTCCCCCGCCTCGGGCAAGTCACTTGACTGCTTTCTCATCTGCAAAATGAGGACCATAACAGTCCCTACCTCCCAGAGCGGTTGTGAGGTTGGGATTGCAATTGCTGGCTGTTAATCATCATCATTAATGGGACCGTTAGTAAGTTTTGGAGCTACAAATTTGGCTCTTCCAGTTCCAAGTCTGGTGTCTCAAACAGCTTTCCATGATAGCACAGTGCTTCCATAGGAGGAATTCCCTATCTGTTTTTGAATGAGTACTACATGTGGAAGGAAATACAGAAAAAAAAAATTGGATCACTTCCCTGTGGTTTAGTTGGGTACTTTCCTCCCCTGACTTGTGACATTTATATCACTGTCCTGATTTTCCTTCTACCTTTGGGCCGGGGCTGGCTATATTTCCTTCTTTTGTTGTGTAGTAGTGTCCCACTCTTCCTGATACCATTGGGGGTTTTCTTGGCAAAGATACTGGAGTGGTTTGCCATTTCCTTCTCCAGCTTATTTGACTGATGAGGAAACTGAAGCAAATAGGGTTAAATGACTTGCCCAGGGTCACACAGCTAGTGTCTTCGGGCAGATCCGAACTGGGTCCTCCTGTGTGTGTGTCCTATGGCACCAGCTGACTTGCCATGGTCCCCTTTGGCAGCCTGGTGAAACCTATGGACCCCTTTTCAGAATAATATTCTTAAATACAAAAAATACACAGGATTACAAAAGAAACCAATTATGTTAAAATAAAATTATCCAAGTATTTTAAGAGTCAAGGTTAAGAACCCTAGATCTAGCGTGTTAGTACTGGTTTAACCATTATGTTGATGTAGAAAGGGAACATCCGAATCTTTGTTTTGTTCCAGCCTTTATTTGGAGTTCTAGACCTGTTTTCAACTACCTAGTTGTTTTTCATGGCACCTCAAACTTAACATCTGAAATTGCACTCCTTCCCTTGACCTTTTCACACAATTAATGGTGCTACCACTTTTAGGCATGTTTACAACCAACATTTTATTTCAGTATATACTATGTGAGATGCCCTGTGTGAGGCGCTGAGGATGCAAAAAGAAAAATGAAACCGTCCCTGCTGTCAAAGAGTTTATATTCCGTTTGGGGCTGGGGGATAAACATGTACACATATAAATATAAGGTAAATATATACCAAGTAAACACAAGATATTTTCGGGAGGGGGATGAGGAAAAGGACTCATGTGGGAGGTGGCATTTGAATCATGCTTTGGAGGATTCTAAGAAGCAGAGGTGAGGAGACAACACATTCCAGACATGGAGGACAGACTGGGCAAAGACAGAGAGGTGGGAGATACGATTCTGTATTTGGGAACACCTGGTAACCCAGTTTTACTACAATGAAAATGCACAGAAGGGAATAATATGAAAGTAAATCTGGAATGTCAGGTGGAAGCCTAATTGTAGAGGTTTTGAAATGAAAAGGACAACATGGTATAGTCCAAAGAGTATTGGATTTAGAGTCAGGCGACCTAGGTTTGAATCCTGGCTCTGTCCACTAGCTTGCCTTGGGCAAATCACTTAACCTCTAGGGTCTCAGTTTCCTCATCTGTAAAATGGAGAGGGTGAACTAGATCACAATGAATGCTCCTTCCAATTCTGCAACATGCCAGACTGAGAATTTCGTATTTTATCCTGGAGGTAATAGGGACTCACTAAAGATTCTTGAGCAAGGGAGCTCTAGTGCTGAGACTTGTGCTTGAGGAAGATTATTTTGAAAGTATAGATGAGAGAAGGGAGAGCCTAATCAGGATGGTTTCTCTTATATCCTTAAGCCTTCAATTTTCATTCATTGGGCCTGGTTCTTTTAAGTCTTCTGACAAGTGAAATTCCTCTTTTATGTAATCGTTTTTAAATACTTGATTTTTAAAAAATTAAATTTTATTTTTTTAATTAATGAAAAGCCACCTTCCTTCTACCTCCCTCTTTACCCCTATTGAAAGAGAAAAACAAACATATCTATCTATCTGTCTGTCTGTCTGTGTATCTATCTACAGGCAAAATAACTTCCAGCAATTGACAACCAACATCAAATACTTGAAGACAACTATCTTCACACCTCCCTTCAATCTCTCTTCCAGGCTAAATATCCCCTAGTTCTTCTTTCAGTGATACTTGAGAACTTTGACCATCCTGGTCACCATCATCTGGATGCTTTTCACTTTATTGATTTCCTCTCCAATTTATTCTCTTCACGGCTGCCAAGCTGGCATTTCTGATGCACAGCTCTGGCCATGTTACTCTCACGCTCAGTGAATTTTAGGGTCTCCCTGTAAACCTAGTGACCAAATATGAACTCTTCTGTCATTTAAAGCCCTTTATAACATGACTTCAGCTTACCTTTCCAGGCTTTCATTCACAATGCAGTCCATCCAAACTGGATTTGTTCTTGACATACCACATGATGTTTGCCTCCTGTAAGTCTTTGCATAGGCTGTCTCCTTACTTGAAATGTCCTGCTTCCTCATTTCTTCCACTTAGGATCCTTAATTTCTTTCAAAACTCAGCTTAAATGTTACCCCATGTACACCTCTCAGACCTTTACTGATCACTGGCAGTTCCTAACCCCCAAATTATCTTGGAGAGAAGTTTCAGAGGGAAGTCACCTAGATTAAGGAGGACAGGGAGAGAGGCTTCTTATAGAAAATGGGACTTCAGCTGAGATATGAAGGAAGCCAGGAAGCAGAACATTCCTGGCATGCAGGACAGCCAGTGAAAAATCCTGGAGTGTCCAACTCTTATAGACTTAGCTCCTCTCAGCAATACAATGATCTAAGACAATTCTAAAAGACTCATGATGGAATATGCTATCCACATCCAGAGAAAGAACTATGGAGTCTGAATGCAGATCGAAGCACACTGTTTTCTCTTTTGTTTTTCTTTTTTGTAGTTTTCCCCTTTTGTTCTGATTCTTCTTTCATAACATGACTAATGTGGAAATATGTTTCATATGATTTTACATGTATAGTCTATATCAGATTGCATGCCATCTTGCAGAAGGGGGAGAGGAGGGAGGGAGAGAAAAAATTTGGAACTCAAAATCTTATAGAAGTAAATTGTTGAAAACTAAAAAAAAAAAAAAGAAGATTTAAATAAAAAAATTCCTGGAGTCTCAAGATGGAGTGTCCTACGTGAGAGGCTGCTGGTGTTATTGGATCACAGAGTACATGAAGAAAAGTAAGATATAGGAAGACTGGGAAGGTGAGGGGGAAGGGAACACATAACAAAGGGCTTTAAAAACCAAATGGGATTTTATGTTTGATCCTGGAGTAATAAGGAGCCACTGGAGTTAATTGAAAATTGAGGGTCATATCTGGACTGTGGGAAAATCACTTTGGTGGCTGAATGGAGGATGAATTGGAGTGGGGAGAGACTTGAGGTAGGTAGGCAGATTCCTCCCTTCCCCCCCAGCAAGCTATTTGCAATAGTCCAAGTGTGATGTGATGAAGCTCTTTAGCAGGGTGGTGGCAGTGTCAGGAGAGAAGGGGGCATGTAAGAAAAATGTTCTGAAAGTAGTAACAATAGGAATCGACAGCTGATTGGATGTGGGTGGTAAGAGTTTGAGAAGTCAAAGATGACTCCTCACAACCCAGGTTATGAGCCTATGTGGGAAGGTAGAGAAATAGGGAAGAGAAGAGAGCTTGGAGGAGAAATAGAAAAGTACAGCTTCGGACACATTGAGTTTAACAGCCTGTGGGACAGCCAGTTAGAGACATGGTTTTTTTAGAACACTCACGGCACTTTTAAAGCATGCTCTGTCTTTAGAACTGTAGGTATAAAGAGTGTCATCTGACAAGCAAGCTGGAGATGCAAGACTGGAGGTTGAGAGAGAAGTTAAGTAAGGCTAGACAAGTAGATCTGAGAGGCATCTATCTACCTGACAGCAGTGAGGGCAATGAAGATGTTTACATCTTATTAATCTGACCTTGCTTTCATCTTCTGTGCTAGCTAAATTACTCAGCAAATGCCCTTCTCTCCACTAACAGAATTGTTTCCATGTGTTCAGAATTTCATTCTTGAGAGCCTCATATCCTTCCTGGTCTTACTTCCCCTGTAGAATTTTGGTCTGTGGGGGCCTACCTAGCCTTTCTTCAAAGCCTTTGAAATCTGCTCTCCCTGTATCTAGGGCGTAGATCAGACAATGCCCAGATTTCCTCTCCTTCTTTTGCATATGCTCTAAGATGGGATGGTTACTTTTCCCTCAAGGCTGCTATCATTTCCATCCTAGCAGCCAGCTGGGTTAGGGAAAATCAGGACTAGAAGAACAGTTTTTCTCATTCTACCTTTAGAAGGATAAAATGGTGATGAAAGGACAGGAAATTATGATTAGCCGCTCTTCTTTTGCCAGCGAGGTATAGCAGATGTGTAGCTTATTGAAGTCTCCCATGACTTTTATATTATGCCTATATTCTACTCTTGGGATCTATTTCCCAAACTTCTCACCTTTCTGCCCAGGTGAGTTACTCTAGTGTCAATTCATGTATGTTTCTGCCACGTTAAACTTCATCTAGATGCTCTCCATCATGCTTTCTCACTCTGGGTCTTGGATTTCCTCCAATAAGTATATGTTCTCATTATATAGTATATGTCTATTGCAGTTGCCCCTTGTACTGATTTTACTCCTGAATAAGGTGTACCTATCCAGAGCCATAATTCAGTCCTAGTTCTTATCCCACCAAGTCTCAGTCATATCTATGGGGTCAAGTTTGCTTTTTTACGTTCCAATCTTCAGTTCACCTGCTTTGTTACCTATACTTTGTGTACTTGTATATAAGTTAAGGGAGCCATGGGTTATGTTACTGGCTACTTTCTTGAATCCTATTTTGTATCCTATGAATTTGTGAGCCTGTCTGTGGACATATTCTATCTTATATTCTAGGCAGAAAGAACATTTCCATTGTATCTAGCTTGGTGGATATACGTTGGCAGTTTTCCCTCTCTCCCTTTCCTTTTTAGGTCGAAGCAGGCAAATAATATTTTTACTGGTTATTTTACCCTGACCAGGAGCCCTTCATTCTTATATTTGAAGTTGTGGTTCAGAAAACCAAATCCCACTTTCAAAACACTATTTTCTCCACCAGCTGTTCACTTCCCAGATCTGTAATTTCCTTTCAAAGCCTTTGCCTTTGACTGGTAGCAATGATGAAAAGGCTACCTGTTCATCTAAAGTTTTTAGTATTTTTGCCTGAGATTTTGCAATCTTAACCTTGCTTTTAATATTCTTTCCAGAAGCATCATTTGTCTCTATATGAGTAACCAAAGGGAGCAGCCGTCATCAAGTTTGACAAGTCTTGGGAGGCTTTTCATTGAGAATTGGATGTGTACCCCAGGAATTACAACAGGCATTTCTTTGTTATTATATCAGGTCGACAAATGGATATTTCAGTACCACACATCGGGGAGTCACCAACTGCTACCATTAGTTTTTTCTTCCTTTGACTTTTACTGGATCATTGAACATCTGGTGCCATGTATGCATCCGCATCATCATTTCTTGGAGGACATGCATTTGCCTCCTCTTTAAGAGAGTCCACTTTTCTCTTTGAAAATGGCCTCATCGGGCAGCTAGGTGGTGCAGTGAGTAGAGCACCAGCCCTGGAGTCAGGAGGACCTGAGTTGAAATTCGGCCTCAGACACTTGATACATGTACTAGCTGTGTGACCTTGGGCAAGTCACTTAACCCCAATTGCCCTACCCCCCCCCCCCCCCCCCCCCCCCCCCCGCAAATGAAAAGAAAGAAAATGGCTTCGGGTCTATTTCTTAGCTCCTAGTGTTCAGGTGTCTTTCTGCCCCCTCTCCTATCTTTTGCAGACTTTCCCGTGATAAATGACACAATCACAGGGACCTCCAAGCCTAGTCTAACCTCTAACTAGACAAAAATGCCCTCTTTGGTATAAGCACCATGTGCTTGTCCTCCTTTTTTTTGAAAACTTCCAATGAGGTTAAACCCATCACCTCCAGATATAGCTTCACCTACTTTTGCAGAGTTAAAATTGCTAAGAAGTTTTGTTTACAAGCTTAAATGCCAGCCAACATTCTTAGTTCTGCCCCCCTTGGGCCGTGCAGAGTCTGATCCCTCTTCTATTTTATTTATTTAGTATATTTAGTTTTCAGCACTGATTTTCACAAGAGTTTGAATTATGAATTTTCTCCCCATTTCTACCCTCCCACCCACTCCAAGATGGCATATATTCTGGTTGCCCTGTTCCCCAGTCAGCCCTCCCTTCTGTCACCCCACTCCCCTCCCAACCCCTTTTCCCTTTTTCTCTTGTAAGGCAAGATAAATTTCTACGCCCCATTGCCTGTATACTGATCCCTCTTCTATAAGATAACCCTTTTAATCTTTTCAGATAGTCATCTTGTGTTCCCCAATCCCTACCCCCAAGTCTTCAGGCTAGAGTCCCCCATTTCCTTTAGGTCTATCCTCGTATAGCATGAACTTGAGGCCCTTTCCCATTCTGGGTGCCCTCTCTTTAGATGCTCTCTAGCTTTCCCTAAAATGTGACATCCGGAACTGAATACAGAACTCCACATGTGATCTGACCCGGGCAAAGTCTTCTTCTCTTCCTCCTCCTCAAATTATATGATGAAATTAAAACTTCTGATCCTAACATTCAAGACCCTCTACAGTAGGTTTCTAACTTTACCTTTCTATTTTACTGCTCCACATTCCCTTTTATTTACTTTACACTTCAGGAAGAATGAACTATTTATGCCCTATATGTATGCCTGTCTCTATGACTTTGTTTCTGCTGTTCTCTGTATCTGGAATGTTTCTTCCCATCTTGACTTGTTGACAGCTTGTATCAGTCAGGCCTTCAAGGCCTAGCTTAAAAGCTACCTTTTCCATGAAGCCTTACGTGATTCTTCCTAGCAGAAGGAATTTTCACCTTATCTGAACTCTCCTAGCATTTCAGTGCTCATGTACTTCTCACTCTCTATATATTGTTTCATTTGTTTGTGCATGTCTTATCCCTCTAACAAGATTATTAAATTCCCAGAAGGAAAATGTTTTATTCATCTCTTAATCTCAGTGCCCAGCACAGTGGCTTATCCATAATAGATGCTTATTCAGTATTGTTTGAATTGAATCACAAAATTTGTGAGTTGGGAGAGACCTCAGTGGCCATCTACTCTAACCCATACATGGAAGGAGCCCTGATTCTGACATACCTAATAAGTGGTCATCCAGCCTTTGCTTGATCTAAAGTTTTAGACCTGAAAAGAAACCTTAAAGATCATCTAGTCTAAGCCTCTTAGTGTGACGGACGAGAGCATTCTGGCCCAAAGAGATTAAATGACTTGCTTAGTCACAAAGCTATTGAGGGACAGAGTACAGAATCAAAACATACATATCACTTCCAGCTGTAAATCTATGATCCTTTTCCTCCCAGACTCTTTGTCTTTTTTTATCATATTGATTTCCCCAGAATTAAGACACATCTACTGGTGAAATACAGATTGGAATTAGGACAACAGCACATAGGCAAGAAACATCTTGAAATCTCCTTTAAGTTGGATGTTGACAAAAAACGCATAACACACAGTATAACAACAATGTTACTTGCAGCTACTGTGAAGGTGTAAGGCCAATAACACCAACACATAGGAGGGCTGCTAGCACAGGTTCTTTGTTCTGTTTTTCTAAAGGAAAGCAACTTTAAGGGGCTAACAGTCTTACTTTAATTAAACATGCATATATCAATCACTTAGTTTAAGGGAAAAAGTCAGCACCCTGAACTTCAGAGCAAATACAAACAGAAATTACAAACAGAGAAATTAACACAAATCAACAGACCGGCTTCTAACTGTCTGATAATAGCAATACATACATGGTTACCAGAGAGAGAAGCACCAACATCTGGGTTTTCAAAGCCTGGGGGCTCCTTAGCGTTTACCCAGAGTCTTGTCTGGCCAAATCACACGAACACTCTTCCAATGAGTGAGCCCCAAAGCAAAATACTAACCTCAGAGTATATATACTGTTTCCAATCGATGACTCTTGATTCAAATAAAAGCAAGACTCAATCAAAGGCATTTGATTGCCTTAGTGCTGAGAAGCACTCCAAAAGAAAAAACAGCAAAAAGTCCCACTTTGCTTGCCATTACACATAATCCTCCAGCTTGGTTAAAGGAAAGCTTCTCAGAGGTGTTTTGAGGCAGGTCTTGAAAGAAGTGATGGACATGAATGTGTTAGTGGAGGGTATTTCGGGACTTCAGAAGATCTAGGACTTAGGTGGTGTGGCTGCAACATTCCCTGACAGAGCAATTCTCTTATAACTTTCTAGATCATTATATAAACTTTTGTGTCAAAAAAAACCAACCAAACAAACAAAAAAGACTTCATGTTTCATGATGATGAACTTTCTGGAGATGAGCCTCACTAAACTAGGCTAGGTGGATATGATATAATCTGTTTTGAGGCCCATACTTGCTTCTTTTTAAAGTTTTTGTTACTGCATTTTGTTTTTATGCTGCAGTGATTTCCTGCCTTTTCTACCTCTCTAACTGAACCCTCCCTGCTAATGAAGGAAAACAGTTAAGAAAAGCCAATCCACACGGCAGCTGCACCTGATAGAATTGGCAGCATTCCTCACCCTTAGTCATCCACCTTTCTCTATACAGGTCAGAGATGTATTTCATCATTTGTTCTATAACAAGATAAGTCCTTTTAATTAGAGTTTGGCTGCCTTTCATTGCTTTTGTTGAAGTTATTGCAGACATGTATGTTGTTCTCCAAGTTCCGATTGCTTTGCACTGTGTCTGATCGTACCAGTTTTTCATACATCTCTAAATTCCTCATATTTGTTGTTTTCGTGATACAATAGTATTGCATTATGTTCACATGCCACAATTTGTTTGGTCATTTTCAGGGTGATAAGCACCCAGAATCACAGAAGGTGAGAGTAGGGGGGGACCTTAGTGGCCATCTAATCTGACCCATACATGAAAGGAATCTCCATTGTAATATACACAACAAGCAGCTGTCTAGTCTCTGCTCGAAGGCTCCTCTAGGCAGTGCATTCCATTTTTGAGTTGTTTGAATTGTTAGAAAGTTTTCCCTGATGTTGAGGATAAATGTTCCCCTTTGTAACTTCCTGAACTGCCTTCTGAGGACAAACAACAAGTCTAATTCCTCTTCTAGGTTCTTGCAAAAAGTTATCATGTGCCCAGTGAGTCTTTTCTTCAAAAGGCGTTCCCGGCGTCTTTAGCCAATCTTCAAATGCCATGGTCTCAAAGTCTTGACCATATTGAATGAATTCCTCTGGACACACACTTTGTTCCCAGCTTTTTTTTTTTGTGACCACACAAAATAATAGTGCTGTGGACATTTTGGTATACATTTATCAGATCTGTCTTTCCTTCTTTGACCTATTTGAGATCTATGCTAAGTAGTAGATTGTTGTTTGTCCTTTGTTCCGGAAGAGGACCATGAGATCAGGAAGGTGATGCCATGATTTGCAAGCGAATTGGATTTAAGCAGGGAGGGCTGTGCAAAGTCACCAGCCTCTCTTTCTCCTCCAGAGTCATCTGGGTCCAGTGGCCAGATATAGATCAGGATGACTGGAGATGGCTCCATGCAATGGGAGACCTTGGACTTTTTAAGCTAAGCTCTTTCCCCTGGTCTTAGTTTGTCTGATGCAACGCTCATTCAGTGATTAAGACTAGGTAAGAAAAGGCCCTTTTTACATAATACAAAAAAATCAGTGTAGGAGAGGAAGACCCTCAGGGTTTCTGACCAAAACAGAAACTATTACTACATTCACTTTGAGCCACTGGTAAGGGGGCGGCGGGGGTGGGGGGGCGGGGGATGGGGTGGGGGGTGGGGTGTGGGTGGTATGGAGGGGAGGGGGGGGGCAGGGGGGGAAGGCAATTAATGTCAAATCAATGACGGCCAGAGTAAATTGGGTTTAAGGCATGGTCTTCAAGAAATAAGTCTAGCCTGTAAACCCCAAGATACCTTGCTAAGTTTCAGCCATCAAAATTTACAGTCCTTTGGGCAGAAAAACCTGCAGGTTAGTGTAAGATTCCCTGTGATAGAGGGAGAGGAAGGAGAAAAGGGGATGGGAGAAGGAGGAGGAAGGAAAGAAGGAAGCTGCATTGCATAACTGGAACTAGCCGTTTGGGTCCCCAGTAGGGAGCTCCAACTTCAGCAGTGGAATGACTACATCAAATGGTTTAGTGACTTTCCTTTAGTAATTTCAAATTATTTTCTACGTTGGTTGGAACAGCCCACAGCTCTGCCAATGGTGTATAATATTTCAAGTCCTATGCTTGGTCTTTCCATCTTTGTAGAATCTTCCAGAGCTTCAGCTCTTATTGGCATGGTCTCTAAGACCTTAGAGTCACCTCTGTGCCAAAATGAGGCATCAGAATAGGACTTGAGTGGTGGGTTATGAAGACATAGAGTTATAAATCTGCTTTTCATTATAGAGGGGACGGCAAATTCATTTAGCTAGAAGAGGGTACAATGGGGAGCGATGAGGTTAGGTCTGATAGCATAGGCCATTAATCTGCATCTTTTGAAAGTTTCCAAAGCAGGAGTTCCCACACTAATGAAATCATAGGACATGTGGTTTTTAAAGGAATTTTAGGGATCCAGTTTTCTGGCTTACTTTCAACAGGCCTTGAAGCAAGTACCGACAAGTAATGAACATTGTTAATGCCTGGAGTTCAAATGACAAAACACTTTAGAAGTTTGTTATGGCAGTGTTCTAAAAGACCACAAGATGGGGATATGAATCCATGAAAGAAGGCTTTTTTTTTCTTTTAAAAAAGAAATTTGACCCCCTACTAATCCAGAATTGGAAATTATTTTTCCATTGCTGATGATGAAAACAGACTTTCAAGAGTACTTTTGCTTTCACATTAGAAGTAGTAATGAAAGTACTTTTAGAGATAACTAATTCTGATGATATTTTTCATCTATGAAATCTAGAAGTTTTTTTTCCCCTTCAAAATAAAAATAGCATTAGCATAAAAATTAAGTCTTTACTGTGGTCTCCATTGCTCTCTTTATCTCTGTGTGTTTTCAATGACAAACACAAACAACTTTTAGGTGTCTACTATGAGTAAGAATTATGCTAAGCATTTGGGATATTAAATCAGTTCCTGGATTTTATGTAGGTAAACTGCACTCAGGTTCTTTTTCCCTTTCTCTAAGATTGGGCAAGGCTCGTTACTGAAGTCTTAACTTCCACTTCACATTTGTATTTTCAGCATTTAGTGCATGCAACATACTGAGTTTAACCAGTGCCATCTGAAGACCCAAAAGTTAATTTGACCTTAGTCTGTATAGTGTAAAGAGTGAAGGAAGTTGATGGTTCCACTCAATGAACTTGGTCAGACTTAGTCATTAAATATTTATTAAGTGCCTATTGTAAGGCAAAAGACAGTCCCTACTCTCAAGGAACTCATAGTGTAATAGAAAAGAAGTATGTACAAGCAAGACATATAAAGGGATAAATCAGAAATGAGCAATAGAAGGGAGGCACTAGACTTAAGGGAGAATCAGAAAATGCTTCCTATAGAAAGTGGGATTTTAGTTGGAACTTGAGAAAAGTCAGAGAATCCAGGAAGTGTTGATGGGAGAAGGCATGGGGGAAAGCCAGTGAAAACGCCTGGAGTAGGGAGATGAAGTGTCTCGTTTACAGACTAATAAAGAGGCCAGTGTTGCTGGATCAAAGAGTATTGGATTGAGGTTGGGGAGTGGGGTGTGGCCTAAGGTATAAGACTGGTAGAGTAGGAGGTAGCCAGGTTATGAAGGCTTTCGACATCCGATAGAGGATTTTATATTTGATCCTGCAGGTGGTGGGGAGCCACTCGAGTTTATTGTGTTGAGCGATTGGCATGATGACACTTGAACTTTAAGAATATCAGTTAAGACGAGCGGAGGAACGGGTAGGAGCATAGAGACGCTTGAGGCAGGGAGACCAACCAGCAGGCTGTTAGCGGGTATGAGGCGATACGGCGGTGTGGCAGCGTCAGAGGAGAGAAGGGGCACGAACGAGAGAAATGTTAGGGAGGTAACACCGACAGGCCTTGGCGACAGATTGAATGTGGGGGGGGTGAGACAGAGGAGCCCAGGGTGACACCAAGTTGAAAGCCTGAGTGACTGGGCGCTACCCTCAAAGATAACAGGGAAGTAGGGAGGGAGAAGACAATGGGTTCAGTTTTGGACACGTTGCGTTTAAAATGTCTAATAATTAGGACGTCCAATTCAAAAATCCCAATAGGTAGTTGGAGGTGTGAGACTAGAGATCAGTAGAGAGGTTAAGGCTAAATGAAGTAGATTTGGGAGTCATCAGCATTTTGATGATATTGAATCTATGGGAACCAAGTGAAATAGTATAGAGCAGGGGTGGGGAACCTGTGGCCTTAAGGCCACATGTGGCCCTCTAGGTCCTCAAGCGCAGCCCTTTGACTGAATCCAAACTTCACAGAACAAATCCCCTTAATAGAAGGATTTGTTCTGTAGAACTTGGACTCAGTCAAAAGGCTGCACCCAAAGACTTAGAAGAACACAGGTTCCCCACCCTTGGTATAGAGCAGAGCTGTACAACTTGGCAGTAGGTAGGGGCCAAAATTAAAAGAGGCTAAATTTCTTCAGGCACAGATAAGTTTTTAGCGGCTTACTTTCCAAGTAAAGGTGTAATTAATGATTAAACTATTTTGCAAATAAGCTATATTTTTTAAAAAGAGAAATTTCAATTAATATCAATTACACTTATTACTTAAGATTTTTATCATCATGAAATTGTTCCTCTCATACTAGAGAAAGACTCACGATAGTTGGTTGCCATGGATCACATGACAAACAGGAAAGAGTGCACAGTGGCAACCTACCTGCCAAGTTACATGACGGGCCCAATAGTGACTGGTAGAAGGTGGGTTAAGCAGGGCATGGACAGAGCAATCTTGACTTTCTTTTACATCCTTTACATTTTTTCACTGGCTGCCTGAAATCCTCTTGTGGGCCATATGTTGTACAGGCCTAGTACTGAGGAGGATGAGAAGAGGATGCAGGACAAAACCCTGTGGGATATCCATGGTTAGATGGTATAGCTTGGGTAAAAATCCAGTTAGGACGCAGAGAAAGAGCAGTCAGACAAGTGGAAGGAGAACCAGGAGAGAGTGGTGTCATGAAAACCTAGATAGGAGAGAGTATCCAGTAGAAGAGGGTTATCAATGGTGTCAAAGGCTGGAGAAAGATCAAGAAAGATGAGAATCGAGAAAAGACCATTAGAGCTGGCGAATGAGAGATCATTGGTAACTTTGGAGAGAACAGTTTCAGTTGAATGATGAGGTTAGAAGCCAGATTGTAGAAAGCTAAGAGAGTGAGAGGAAAGGAAGTGGAGGCACCTGGTCTAGATGGCCTTCTCAAAGTGTTTAGCTACAAAAGGGAAGAGAATATGGCATGATAACAGGGAGAACTGGATCACATGAAGTATTTCTGAGGATGGAGTTGAGACACAGGCTGTCCAGCCACAGGGGGTGATTTAAGGCAAGATCAAGGGAGGCAATCTGCTGGAGAAGACAGAAGAATAACATCATATGTTCACTTAGAAGGGTTTATCTTGGCAAGAAGAAGGGAGAGATGGTATGAAGGAGGAGGAGACAGTGGCAGAAGGCATCTCTGCATAATGAGGTGAAGAAGGGGGAGAAGAGGGAACTCTTGATGAATGCCTTCAATTTTTTCAGTGAAGAGTATGAGGCAGGGTCCTCAGCAGAGAGTGGAGGGAGGGGGAGCCTTGGGAAGTCTGAGGAGGGATGACAGGGTTTGGAAGAGTCACTGTGGAGAATGAGTGAGTTCATTAGGGAGATGTAGAAGGATTGTCAGGCAGCAGAGAGGGCCCAGTTGAGGTGATGTAGTGTATATTTGTAGTGGACCCAAGCAGCACAGTTTCATTATTTTCTCCATCTTCATTCAGCAGCACACATATAGGAATGAAGGCAGCAGATGATGGGAGGGATCCAAGACTGAGGCTTGACAGGGAAAGATCATCATTGGAATAAAGAGGCAGGGGCCATAGGGATTAATAATAGGATTTAAGGGTTGCCAGGCAGAGGGAGAGAGAGAATGACAATAGACTGTGATTGAGTAAGGAAATTTCAGAGATCGTGAATCTAGAAGTGGTGCATTTATGACAAGATCAAGATACAATCATATTTGTGTGTGGCTGAGATGGGGAGGAGTAGGTCGTGTGCAATGGTTAAGCTGAGGAACTTCGAGGTTAGGATTTTAGAGGGAGTATTTGTATATATATTGAAGTCCCTTAAAATGAGGGCAGGAGCTGGGAAGGAGCAGTGAGATGAAGGGAATGAGTGCAAGTGTAGCCAGTGCAGGAAAAGGTGCTTAGGGAGGCTGTGTCATTAAGGAGGGAGCCAGGTCCCAGTGAGAACCAAATGATAGAAGGACTGGGAAAGGAAGAGATCTAAGAGGGAAGCAAGATTGTTGCCTCTGGAGCAGGCATTCCAGAGAACCCATTGGAAGGGGTGAGTAGCTTTAGCACATGAGGGTGGGGTGGGTTTAGGGGAATGGGAAAGGATCGGCCAGTGGGGGACAAAGAATAGGGTTTGAATTGTGAAAATCAGGAATTCAGAATCATTGGTAGGGTAGAGCATGAGGAATAGGACAGTTTATAGACTTTACAAATTACAAATGTCCTATTGAATTTCATCTTATTAGAATGAGACTAATGCTGTAGTCCAGGAGTTTTTAACCCGGAAATGATGGACCATCAGAGAATCTATGGATGGAATTCAGGTAGTCTGTGAACTTAGATAGGAAAAAAAAGTTGCATCTTTCCTTCCATTATAAATTTTTATTTTTATTTCTTTAGGACTTTTTTTTTAATATATAGGCAGCTGGAATAGCCAGGACACATCAAGAGTCCTGTGGGGAGGCCAGTGGTGGGTGGAGGGGGCCAGAGACAGATGGTTAATAGTATACTTAGAACAGTCTGAGCACCAGCAGGGCCCTTAGCAAGTGCTGATGGAATCTAAATGGGCAGAAGTACCCCCATGGCTGCCCCACCTCCAAGCCTGGGGAGACTTCTCTAATGCCCTACAGCCCAAGAGGATGGAGTTGGTTGGAGACATACAGCTAGGGAGGGTCAGCTGCTTAGACATGGGCCAGGATTGGGCCATGGTCCCTGATGCTAAGGGGGTTAGGAGGAGGGTGTCCAGTCATTCGAAGCCTCTGGCCCAGGGGGCATCTCTTCAGTTATTCTTCTGGAGGTGAGTCATGCCTGTCTTAGTTGCTTCTGGGGTCAAATTGTCTGCTGTGCCCAGGGCTTGTCCACTCAGGTCAGTCACCAGGCTGTCCATGGAAGCCTGGTGCCTCAGGAAGATGGGGCAGATCTGGTGATACTACAGGATCTGGGAGCCATTACAGGCCACTGGAAGCATGCACCATAGCAAGAAGGCACACTTCCCTGGATAGTAGAAGGGGAACCAGAAAAGGAAGATGTCAGAGGAAAACTCAGCCAGATATGCTATATACCACCCAGTAGTCTAGCCAGATGGTATCATCCATCTTTGTTGGGGCTTTCGATGGCCTTGATGGAGGCATATGCTGGATAGATGAATACGATGAGATTGTAGAGCAGGGAGGCACCATAGCCAAATATGGGCTACAGGGCTAGGAAGGCAATGGAACCTAGCCAGGTAGTATTTTTTGATACTGGCGATCTCCAGCTTGCCCAGGACATTGGTGACAATATTTTTCTGTTCCAGGAACCTCTGGAAGTGCTGCTTCAAGCTACCCATGGCTCCTGGGACCGAGGGGGGAGGAGAGGGGACAGAGGATGACTGGACTGGGTCCAAGGGGCGACCTCCAGGGCTCCCCCACTGCTCTGCAGCAGTGCTGGTGATGTCTCCTTCTCCAGGCTCCCAGCCTCTCCCTTCCCTCCCTCCCACCTCGTGGTCCTTCAACTGCTCCCATTATAAATTTTAAAAAACATTATTTTAAGGAGGGGCCCATAGTCTTCACCAAACTACCAAAGAGTTCCATGACACAAAACAGATTAAGAACCTTTACTCTAGGACTATATCCCGAAGAGATCATACAAGTGAGAAAAGGACCCCTATGTACAAAAATATTGATAGCAACTCTTTTAGTGGTGGCAAAGAATTGCAAATCAAGGGGATGCCCATCAAATGGGGGATGGCTGAACAAATTGTGGTATATGAATGTAATGGAATACTATTGTGCTATAAGAAATGAGGAGCAGGTAGACTTCATTACAACCTGGAAAGACGTATGTGATCTGAGTGAGGGGAACAGAACCATGACAACATCATACATGATTACAGACACACAGTATCTCTGATGACTAACTTTGATAGTCTTAGCTCTTCTCAGCAATGCAAGGTTCTAAGACAGTTCCTAAGGACTCATAATGGAAAGAGCTATCTATATCCAAAGAAAGAATTATGGAGTCTGAATGCAGATTGAGGCAAACTATTTTCTCTCTTTTTTTTCTTCTTTTTTGGTTTTGTTTCTTCTCTCTCATGGTTCATTCCATTGGTTATAATTCTTCTTTACAACTTGACTCTTGTGTAAATAAGTTTAATGTGAAGGTATATGTAGAACCTATATCAGATTGCATGCCATCTTGGGGGAAGGGTGGGAGGAGAGGAAGGGAGGGAGGAGAAAATTTGGAACTCAAAAACTTGTGGAACTGAGTGTTGTAAGCTAAAAATAAAAAATTAAATTAAAAAAAGAACTTTTATTCTAGTCAGCTAACATCATTTTGGACCCTGACCATCGTCTAGTATTTGGTGCTGTGCACAGAGTGCTGGTCCTAGAGTTAGGAAGTTCAAATCTGGCCTCACATACTTATTGGCTATGTGACCCTGGGTAAGTCACTTAACTTTTGTGTGCCTTAGTTTCCTTAACTGTAAAATGGGGATCATAATGGTACCTACCTCACAGGGTTGTTGTCTCAAATGAGATAGTAGTTGTAAAGTGCTTAGCACAGAGCCTAACACATAGTTAGTACTTAATAAAATGCTTGTTCCTTTCCCTTTCCCTATCCAAGGCTTCTTAAACTTTGTCCACTCCCGACTCCTTTTAGGCAGCATTCATTGGTGTTTTGTGGCCTGAGGGTGTGCGCAGTGCAAAGTTTGCATGCTTTGTGTTCAGAACCAAGCTTCAGTGAAGCTGTGAGATACGGCACCCACAAGCCCTGTCAGAAACACCTCTGATTCATTACGAGTTTGATTTTTAATTAACTTTTGGTGGTTGTGTGTTCAGAAGCCTTTTACTATTGCCAATATAGGGTCATGACCCACAGTTTAAGAAGTGCTGGATCCCTTCCAGATCTGTGTCATCTGAAAATTTGGTGCAATATCATCTATAGTTTTATCCAAGTCATTGACAAAAATGTTGAATAGCATAGGACCAAGCACAGATATCTGGGCACTTCATTGGATACCTCTTACCAGATTGACACTGAACCATTAATGGCTGCTCTCTGAGTCTGGCCATTCAGCCATTTCTCTGATTGCGTTGTCGTCTAACTCATATCTCCTAATATTCTCCACAAGAATAATATAAGAAACTTTATCAAAATATTTTATATAATCTAGGTAAACTATACATAGCATTCCCCTTATTCTTCAATTTAGTAATACCGTCAAAAAAGAAAATGAGATTAGTTTGACATGACCTGTTCTTGTTGAAGCCATACTTGTTCTTTGTGATGAGCAACCCTTCCCTCTCATTCTCCCTTCCCTCTTCCCCACTTTCCCTTCTATTTCCCTGTTGAATGAAATGTATTTATCTACCCAGCTGTGTGTGTGTGTGTGTGTGTGTGTGTGTATATGTGTGTGTGTGTGTTCCTTGCCCCATTGTATTCTTCTCTTCCTTCTCCATTCTTCTTTAAGATCATTAAGATATAACAAAATTACTCCCAGATCTTCTGTCTAATTAAACTTCCTCTCTGGCCCCTAATGATAATAAAGTTTAGAGGGGACCCATGTATTATTTCCCCATATTACAATATGAGCACGTTTAGTCCCTTCTGATTGTTTATGTTTACCTTTTTATGTTTCTCTTAACTCTCTTTTTTGTGCTTCAGGCTTCCTATGCGGCTCTGCTCTTTTTATCAGGAATGTTTGGAAGTACTCTATTTCATTAAAAGTTCAATTTTAACTCTCTAGGATTATGCCCAATTTTGCTGGGGAAGTTATTCTTGGTTGTGGGCCTATATCCTTTGTATAATGGATTATTATAAACCAAGCCCTCTGCTGCCTTATAGTCTTGGCAGCTACATCATATGTGATCTTGACTGTGGCTCCTCAGTATCTGAATTATTTCTGGCAGTAAGTAAAGTAATTAAAAAAATACTTGCGGTATTTTTTCTTCGACATGGAAGCTCTGGATTTGCTCTATAATGTTCCTGGGAATTTGTTTTTTGGCATTTCTTTCAGGAAATGGCCAGTTTTCTTTTATAATTTCTTGAAATATTGTGTCTAGGTTATTTTTTGTTCATGGCTTTCCAAGTATTCTTAAATTTATTTCTCTCTGCCTTCTTTTCCAGGTCATTTGTTTTTACATGAAATATTTTAAGTTTTCTCCTGCTTTTCAGCCTTTTGATTTTCTTTTAATATTTTTGTTGTCTTATGAAGTAATTAAATCTCTTTAATCTGTTGCAATTTTCAGGGGCTTATTTCAGAGACATTTATTTGTTGCTTGGGCAAAGTTTTGTACCTCTTGTGCCAGCCTGTTAATTCCCTTTGCAATTATCTCTCCATATCTCTCATTTCTTTCCTCTAGTGATCCCATTTAATTTATAAAAACAAAACAGAACCTTTCCCTCCCTCTGCTCTCCCCCGCTTCCTGCTTTGAAGGACTCATCCCCCACATAGAATAGTATTGGCTTTTTAGTCCATTGGTTTTCAGTATAATTTAATATTGATAAGAGTAATTCTTTTGTACAACGAAACAAGACCTGGTTTAATAGCAGCTTGGCCCAGTCCCCGCCACCACCACCACCAACGAGGGCATGGGAGAGGGAAGGCACCGCTCCCCTCTGCTGCTGTTTGTAATTTAATGTTTTGTACTTCACTGAATTGTGACCTTTATGAACTTGTGACCTTTATGAACTTCATGTAGAGTGTGAAGAAATCATCTCATTAAACCGATTGCTTAAAATGTTGTTTGGTGACTGAGAAGTCATCCCTTCCTTCCAATACCCATTCCTGGCTGAGCATCCAGCTGAAGGCCAGCCTGTGTATCCTGTGGTTGGATGGCGAAGGAAGCAGTGTCTCGGGGGAGTGGTCATGTCATGCCCAGCTCCTGCTGTCTGTGCTCAGAACCAGCCTTCGCCCCTGTGTGGCTGACATGGTGTGACGACAGAGCCAGCATCACCTGCTTGATTTCCAAAGAGCTTCTGCCCTCTTCCATCTAGCACAACTCTGTCCTAGCTTGTTTGCCTTTAGTTAGTGGCTATTCTGAATGTATAATAAATTTTTCTACCAAAAAACAAAACATCTTCAACTCTTTTTTTAAAGTTTTAATTTATTTATTTAGTTTTAGTTTACAACATTCAGTTCCTCAAGTTTTTGAGTTTCAAATTTTCTCCCTCTCCTCCCCCCCCGCCAGATGGCATGCAATAGACTCTTACATATACCTTGACACTAAACATATTTTCACAATAGTCAAGTTGTAAAGAAGTACTATAACCAATGGAATGAACCACAAGAAAGAAGTAACAAAACAGAAACAAAAGCAAACAAATAAAAAGCAAATAGTTTGCTTCAATCTGCATTCAGACTCTGTGATTCTTTCTCTGGATGTGAATTGCTTTTTCCATATTTTGGAGCTGTCTTACAACCTTGGATTGCTGAGAAGAGCCAAGTCTATCAAAGTTAGTCGTTAGAGATACTGTGTGTCTGTAACCATGTATAATTTTTTCCTGGTTCTGCTCGCCTCTCTCAGCATCAGATCATGTAAGTCTTTCCAGGTTATTTTGAAGTCCATCTGTTCCCCATTTCTTATAGCACAATAGTATTCCATTACATTCATATACCACAACTTGTTTAGCCATTCCCCGATTGATGGGCATCCCCTTCATTTCCAATTCTTTGCCACCACAAAAAGAGCTGCTATCAACATTTTTGTCCATACGTGTCCTTTTCCCACTTGTTTGATTTCTTTGGGATGCAGCCCTAGAAGTGGTATTGCTGGGTCAAAGGGTATGCACATTTTTATAGCTCTTTGGGCAAAGTTCCAAATTGCTCTCCAGAATGGTTTGATCAGTTTGCAACTCCACCAACAATTCATTAATGTTCCAATTTTGCCACATCCTCTCCAGCATTTATGATTTTCCTATTTTGTCATGTTAGCCAATCTGACAGGTGAGATGTGGTTTTGATTTGCATTTCTCTAATCAACAGTGATTTTAACTCTTTTTACAATTCTTTATTCCAGGAATTCTAGAATTTATATCTAAGCTGTGTGTGCGTGCGTGTGTGTGTGTGTGTGTGTGTGTATGTGTTTTATTTTTTGAGGTTTTGCTTCAAGATGTTTTGGAATCATTTTCTCCTTCAGTCTTTGTGTGTTGATCATCCCTGTCGCCATAATAGTTTTTTATGGTAGGATTTTTTTTTTTGTTCACTCATTCTTCCAGCCTACTTCCTTACTTCAGACTTTATATTAGGGCTAGGGTCTGCATACTTTTGGAGGGAATGTCTGGGCTGGTCCTGCTGTTGCTTTCTTGGGGTATTGCATGTGGTCTTATTCCAGGATCTCAGAGACTATTCAGGCCAGGGACTACAAGCTTTTAGTGCCCCCAAAGTGGTCTGATCCAGGGCATGTCTCCTCGATCCCTTCCCTCTTCCTCACCAGAGTCTGAGTTGTGCAAGTATTTGACCTGGGTTTGGGTGTGAGCAATAAACCTGTGGGTTTGCTTCTTTTGGAGTTTCAATAGACTAGAAGGAAAGAATAAGCATTTATTAAGCACCTAATGTGTGTTAGGCACTGTGCTAAGTGCTCCACAAATATTCTCTCATTCAATCCTCACAATAGCCCTGTGAGGTAGGTGCTGTCATCCTCATTTTTTCAGTTGAGGAAACTGAGTCAGGAAGAAGTTAAGTGACTTGCCCCAGGTCACACAGGTAGCAAGTATCTGAGGCTGGATTTGAGCTCAGGTCTTCTTGAAGCCTAGTACTCTACCCACTGGGCAGCCTGGCTGCTTTAGCAGTGACTCTGCCACTAGCAGCTAGCTGGAAAATTGCTGGTCAGAGTGACAGAATTGCAGGCTCCTCTTGGGTTTGAGACGCACTCCCTGGCCATTCATTTGCAGGCATCAGACAGGGTTAGAGGCAGGCCTGAGACTCCTCAGTTCCTAGGCCAGGGTCCCCAGCTACTGTTTGCTTCTGAACTCGTTCCTCCCTCAGTACACGGTCTAGGGCCTGAGACCACTCCTCATTCCAGGATGTTTGCTTTGGGCACAGATCCTCTCCTCAGCTTGTCCTAGATCTCTGACCCAAAACTGGTAGTCAGTGACAGAGCTGCCACTTGGTACCTGTTCCAGCAGCCTCCTTGAGGTCATGGTGCTCCCGTTTGGGACTGGGACCTCTTCTTGCCCCAATGTACAGCTTCATTCTCTTTAGCTCCTCACTCTGGAATGCTCCCTCTGGGCAGTCTTGACCACTCCAGCCCCATTGTCCACAGACCTTTGTTTCCTTATGCCAACCTCACTAGAAAATGACACACTGCAACTTTTTCTTAGATCTCCCATAGGAATTCAGTCTGGTGCATTTTCTTGATTTTTTTGTAGTTCTTGGGAGAAGGGAGGGCTCATAGGATTTATTCCTTCTGTTCCACCAAATTGACTCTGCCTCTTGCCAACAATCTTTTAATGATCTATAGTTTTCCCAGGAATCAAAGTCAAGCTCACTGGCCCAAGGTTTACAGATTCTGAGTCTTCCCATTTGTGAAAATTAGGTCAACATTGTCCCTTGTTCAGTCTCATGGGATCTCTCCTGTTCCCTGTGATCTTTCGGAGATCACCAAAAAATGCCCTACTAGTTCCTGGAGGAGTTCAGGATGTTGTTCGCTTAGGCCAGGAGGCTTAAATTCATCAAGTACACCGAGGTGCTCTCTTACTCTCTCTTTGTCTCATGTACCAGCTTCATGTTGGTCATTTTTATTCTGTCAGACTTTTGAGTTGTAGCAGAGTGGGGATGACACTTCCTTAGGAACCCCCAGACTCTCCAGCATTACGTGCAGGTCGAGATGAACAATCTAGCCTAGGAAGCAAGAGGGATCATACACCACACAGCTGGGGGCTTCAGTTAAATTGGGCATGGTAATAGTGGCAGCATGGATGTAAGGTTCAAATGAAGAGATGTATCTAAAGTGCTCTGCAAAAGTCAAAGCATCATACAAACTATTATTATTGTCATTATTATAACTTCTGTACTACAAACCCCAGGATGACTTGGGCCTCTCTCCCAGGGATCTTTTCACTTCCACATCACTGACCAGTTCTTCCTTGTTGGTCAGAATTAAATACAAAAGGAACAACTCCCCCTTGTTCTCTCATCCCTCTGAAAAATCTACCATTCCTTTTCTAACTGTTACATTATAGCTACAAACTACCATAAAACCAAATTAACAAGAAGTGTCAGGGAGTTGTCTGCTCCACCTGTGGAACTGCAAAGCCCAAGTGTCGATAAAGAGGTATTCCAAATCACCAGATGTGAGAAACACAATGAGTAACTTTCCATTGTTCCAAATGGTTTTCCAGAACAGCTGGACCAGTTCACTACTCCATTGACAATTCATCAGTGTACCTATTTTTCGCTATCTCCTCCAGCACTTATTTCTAATAGGCATGAGGTGGTACCTAAGAGTTGCTTTAATTTGCCTTTTTCTAATCATAATTATAGCATTTAAAAAACATGATTATCGAGAACTTTGATTTCTTCTGAAAACTGCCTGCTTATATCCTTTGACCATTTATCAATTGGGAAATGGCTGTTATTTTTATAAATTTGGCTCAGCTCTACACTCAGTATATATTTGAGAAATGCAGCCTTTGGCACTTGATCGCTTGGTAATACTCTGTTCTTTCTAGATTTTCAGGACACTCCCTTCTCTCTCTTGGTTCTCCTACTCCCTATTTGACTCCTCCTTCTCAATCTCCCTTGCTGGATTCTCTTCCAGATCATGCTGTCTTACCATAGATGTTCCTCAGAGCTCTGTCCTGGGCCCTCTTCTCTTCTCCCTCACTTGGTGATCTCATCAGCTCTCATGGATTCAATTACCATCTCTATGCTGATGAGTCTCAGATATACCTATCCTGCCTTAATCGCTCTGCTGACCTCCAGTCTCACATCTGCAACTGCCTTTCAGACATATCACACTTGAATGGCCAGTAGACATCTTAAACTAAATACGTCCAAAATAGAATTCATTATCTTTCCCCTTAAACCTTCCCCCCACCAACTTCCTTATTACTGTAAAGGATAACATCATCCTCCCAGTACCTCAGGCTCACAACCCAAGTCAGGGGTGGGGAACCTGTGGCCTTGAGGCCACATGTGGCCCTCTAGGTCCTCAAGTGTGACCACCCCCCTAAGCCATCCTGGACTCCTCACTATCTCTCACCCTCCACATCCAAGTTGTTGCCAAGGCCTGCTGATTTCACCTTTGCAACATCTCTCAAATATGCCCCCTTCTCTCCTCTGACACAGCTCCCACCCATTCCAATCTTTCTTCCATTCAGTCTCTAAAGTGATTTTCCTGAAGTGAAAGTCTGATCGCCTCACATCCCTACTCGGTAGACTCCCTGTTGTCTCCTGGAACAACTACCAAATGCTGTTTAGCATTCAAAGCCATTTATGATCTAGCCCCCTCCTACCTCTCCAATCTTCTTGCACCTTACTCCCAGCCGAGTACTCTCTGATTCAGTGACCTGGCCTCCTGGCCGTTCCACGAACAAGGCACTCCATCTCTTGGCTCTGAGCTTTCTCCCTAGCTGTGCTCCATGCCTGGAATGCTCTCCCTCTTCTGCTCTGACTTCTGACCTCCCTGGCTTCCTTCAAATCCCAGCTGGAAGCCTTGCCCAACCTCTCTCATTCTATCACCTTATTGTTTAGTTGTTCAGTCATGTCTGACTCTACGGGACCCTTTGGACTTGTCCTTGGCGTTTTCTTGGCAAAGCTACTGGAATGGTTTGCTATTTCCTTCTCCAGTGTGTCCCCATTTTACAGATGAGAAACTGAAACAAGCAGGGTTAAGTGACTGGCCCAGGGTCACACAGCTAGTACGTGTCTGAGGATCGATTTGAACTTAGATATTCCTGACTCCAGGTCTGGTGTTCTGTCCACTGCACTACCTGGCTTCTCATGCAGCACCTTCTGTCTGTTAATTATTTTCTACTTATCCTATATGGAACTTGCTCAGTCTATATTTGTTTGCACATCATCTCTCTCAGTGACTGTCTTTTGCCTCTTTTTGTATCCCAGTGCTTAGCACAGTGCCTGGCACATAGTAGGTGCTTAATAAATGTTTATTGAGTGATCGAGTCTATTTGAGGCACTGAACAATTTCTCATACTAACCACAGTGGCAACACTGCCCTTCAATTAGTACAGGGCTTACCCAGGGACCTTGGCCTCATCCCTCCATCCACTTTGGAGGACTCTGCTCATCGAAGGCACAAAAAATTATCAGGATAAAAATTAATATGAAGAATAAGACAAAATAATTATGAATGACCGGAACAGACAAGCAAATGTTGCCATCACTGTATGGGAAATGGGGATGTGTGGATACACCTAACGCTAGCCAGTGTCTTGGATTATGTGGTGAAAAGGAGGTGCAAAGGAAGTGTGGCAAGACTATTGGCAGAACATCTTCCTATTTGGAGCTCCCAGCTCCATCGGGAGTAAGAATGGTTCCTTGGGCTTGTCTGAGCAAGTTTCACTCACTCCACTCTGCAGCCCCTGCAACCAGAGCTCAAGGTAGAGGTACGAGGCAGGGAGAGGAAATTTGGAAATCAAAAACTTGTGGAACTGAGTGTTGTAAACTAAAAATAAAAAATAAATAAAAAAACAATGAAGTAACTCTAGACCAATATGTGGGTCTGGATATGGTTCTCTTTTAGGTTTTTTTTTCAATTTCTCCCAAATTTTTCCTCTCCAAATTTAACCTTTTACCTTCTTCTCTGGTCCAGATACCTCCATGTTCTATATAGGGCAAATCATTCTTCTCCTAGTCCTTTTCCAACAATCCTCTCCCATTAAAGTTTAGTTTCTGGTTGGTGAAAATTCTTCATATCTAGGCCAACCCAAACCCAGTATGCTACTCTAGCTCTCCCTGCTTCTTGCCTCTAGCTCTAAGAACTGAAATCAACTTAATACTACTATTTCTGGAATGAACCTAACTTTTTTATAGTACTTTATTTTTTCCAATTACATGGAAATACAATTTTAAACATTCATTTAAAAATTTTTTTGAATTCCAAATTTTTTCTCCCTCCCTCCACTCCCCTTCTCTAAAATGGTAAGCAATTTGATAATAGGTTATATATGAAGCAGATAACTTTTAAAAAATTTATTAAATTTTATTTTCAGTTCCAAGTTTTCTTGCTCCCCTCTCCTCCACTACTCTTGAGAAGACAAGAAAATCAAAACCCGTTTCAAATATGTGTAGTCATACAAAACAAATTTCTGCATTAAGTCCTGCTGGAAAAGGCACATCAATTGTCTGTGGATCTACTTACTATTCCTATGCCTCCCCCAAAATGCCCCCCCCAAGCCCAACTCCTCCATATGTATTGTCTTCCCCTGTTAGAATGTAAACTCCTTGAGGGCAGGGATTGGCTTGCTTTTTGTACTTGTAACAGCTTAGCACAGGGCCTGGCACGTGGCAAGACTTTAATAAATGCTTATTCATTAATTCACAGATGGTCAAGTTATATAGGCAGTTCTCAATAGAAGAATTGCAAACTATTAACTATGTAAAATAATGTTCCAAATCACTAAAAATAAGAGAAATGTAAATAAAAACAACTTTAAGGTTTTATTTCATACCTAGTAAATTGCCAAAGATGCCATAGGATGAGAATAGTCCATGTCGAAGGGGTTGTGGAAAGACAGGCATGCTAATACATTGTTGGTAGAGTTGCAAATTAGTGCAGCCATTCTCGAGATTTGGAATTATGTGAAGATAGTGACTTAAAAAACGTTCATACTCTTCAACCCTGAGATTCCATTGCTAGAGGTATAGCTCAAGGACTTAAATGATAAAAAGGCTCTATATACACTAAAATATTTTAGCAGAGCTTTTTTTAGGAGCAAATAATTAGAAACAAAGTAGAAGCCCATAGATTGGAGAATGGCTAAATAAATTGTTATGTATGTGACAGAATATTAATGTGCCTGCTTACTATGATAGAGAAGTAAAGGAAGACGTGAACTGAGGCGCAAAGTGAATTAGGCAGAACCATTCCATTTTGCTGTATATAGGAAATTAGCCATTTTTTTGGTGTTTAAGTTTATAATTAAAAAACTTTAAATGTTGTGAAATATGACCAAACTTGACACACTCCCTCCCCCAACAGGCAGAAAAGCATCTGTCTTTTTTCAGAGGTAGAAGAGCAAATGTCAGATTTTTTTGATATATTGTTTTTGTTGAACTGGTTTTTCCCTTTTTTATTATAAAACATAGCTCTGGGAGCCATCATTGGTGGGAAAGCTATATTTGGGAAATGTAGGCCATGTGAAAACAAAACATGCTAATACAATTTTCAAAATTATAAGTAAACTACAAAGCCACCAGATGGCCTGCCTGTGCCTGACTGTGTTACCACCCCTTCACTTCCCACCTGTTTCTGGTACCTCTAGGTTTTTTTTGCTGCCTTTTGCCCGAGGTGGAAAAATTCTTAAATAAGGCTCTCTGTAGGAGATGGCACAGAGATTTGAAGATGGTCTGTTGAGTTCAGGACTAGTAGTCCAACTGTTTAGAACATGGTGTGAAGGGTAGTACTAGAAAGTGTGCAGAGGCAGGTATGTGTGAATGTTGTTTCTATGATTTTCTGTGCCTTTCTCTAGAACAATTTCTCTCTTCCTCCTCACCTCCCCTTTCTTAGTCTACTTCCTTCTTTTCTATTCCTTAACTGACAATGATACAGAATTGAGATATGGTTAACATTTATTGGGCTTATTCAATAGTTTTATGATCCTTGTTCTTAATGTTAAAAGTGGATGAGAAGGCCAAGTACACCATTTATTTTTCTTTCTCAATCTTTCCCTCAGACCCTCAGAGGGAATAAGTTGTTCTTTCTTTACTAGGCTCTTGATTGGGAAAAAAAAAAAAGGTCCTTGGTTCTATTAGAGGTACGAGGAAGGCACTGTCATTGTGTGTGGGATGTGATCTATGTGTCCTCTATGGAACTCTCTATTGGCATCTATGAGTCTAAGGTTTTGTGTTCTGACAAGAATGTGAAGCATGGCGGAAGGAGCTGGGAAAGATACAGTAACCATGAATATCAGTTCGATTCTAAATTGTGCTGAAGAGAGGAGGTAGAAGAAGTTGGCTTATTATTAAAGTGTAAGAGTTATTAGATTCAAATCAGACTAAAGCTTCCAGTACACTGAAACCCCTTGTAGTATAAAGACACTGAAGGGTAAAGGATTTTCTGAGTAGGAAATATTTTATATAAAGACTGACTTTTGTTCAAGGAAAAAATATTTCATAAGAAATAATGAATTAATTAGATGTTCATTCACAATTTGCTCCTCAGGAATGGGCTAGATCAGTAAGGGTGACCAGAAATAGAGGCAGATGGGGAGAGCACTGGGCTTGGTATCAAGACTCAACTTCCCGAGTTCAGATCTGGCTTTAGATACTGACAGTGAGACCCTGGGCAAGTTACTTTGTCTCAGTTTGGTCATCTGTAAAATGAACTGGAGAAGGAAATGGCAAACCACTCCAGTATCTTTGCCAAGAAAAGCCTGAAAGGGGTCACGAAGAGTAGGACATGACTGACCAACATCAACAAGAGACTTGGACAAAATATGCTTAGACAAATACATGGTATATTTGGCCAAGTCCTTTAACCCCATAGGCCTGTTTCCTTATTGGCCCTATATGCTTTCTAAGGCTCTTTTCAGCTTTAAAATGCCTTGTTCTATTAGGGCTTGACTGTTCAACCTGTAAACTGCACATTCAGTTTACATTCAGCTCCTATTTGGTACTCACAACTCCCTGAAAGAAAGGCACAGAGATCAAGGTAGTGGGACATGGCAGGTTTATTGGTAGGTAGCATTGAAGCCAAGGGTACTAGGCTGGGAGAGGCAAAGGAGGGGAGAAGACGTGCTCAGATTGGGGAACATATAAGTCCAGGAGGGGAAGGACTAGGACAAGTCTCCCTTGGGAAGGGCACGGCCAAATAACAAGCAGGATCAGAGAGAAGGGATCCTTCTTAGATGGACAGATTAGGTGCATGTCGGGACCTTCAAATTTCCCCCCATGTACCTATTAAGGGGGTATTGTTTTGGGATCTTTATGTCCAAAGACCAGGGAGCCTTGGGACACATTCCCTTTTGGGTCTTTATTACCTTGCCCCGTGGGTTCTGTTGCCTCTTTTCTCGTGGACTGGGGGACTCCCTCCCAGCTTTTGTTGCCCTTAATGACACTCACTTTAGGGGCGACAAGAGTTTTTTCCCCTGTTTCTTTGGCATGTTGGGCACTAAGTCCCCTTCCTCCCTTGAAATCAGTGCCTTCTCTTGGCCAGGAAGATAGCACTGAAGGCACTTTTTTCTCCTCCACCTTTCCCACTGACCTTCTAGCCAGGTCACTCTCCCCTCCAAAGCCCCAAGACTCCTGTGGTACCCTTGGGGAATGGGCAGAGTCTGTAGCAGGCAGTGGCTTCTCAGGGGAGGAGCTCTGTTCCCCCTCACCACATGATTTCTTTCGAGGACGCCCTCTTTTACGCTTGGCATCCATCCCTATTTCTTCTGTATCCTGGCTTAATACTTTGGCTGCTAGCTCTTGTCCTCTGGTGTCACTCATAGGCACTTCAACTGTCCTCTTCACTCCCTTGCCCCGTGGTCCCATGTCTGCCCCTGGGCCTATCTCCCTGTTTTTCTCAAGGCCCTGAGACTGGGTGGGACCTTCTGATGGAGCTCTCCCAGGTATAGGCACAGCAGATACAGCGGGCAAGATCATGTTGAAGATGGGCAGAGCTCCCCGGGATACCCCAGCCCCACTGGACAAAGGCAGTGTAGTGACTTTCAGGGTACCTGAGGGAAGTTTGGGGGCTAGGACTGGTGGGGAGACTCGCACAGGCCGATGAAGCTGTGGGTGGGGTACCCGGGGGAGGAGCACAGGCAGTCGGGCAACTAGAGCATTCACTTGGGGGCTGCTGGCTGCTGGTGCTGAGGTTTCTGCAGTTTTCTTTCGCTCCCCTCGAACTGGGACTGTAGACCCAGTTCGGGGCTCCAGCTCCTTGGGGGGCTGAAAAGAAAAAGAGTGAAGGAGCAGAGTAGAGGGATGGGGAAAGACTGATAGGAGAAACAGGTATGGAAATGCCTAAGGCACAGGTCAACAGCTAGAAGTAATATAACCTCCTGCCCCATTCTGCCTACCTCTACCTCATTCTAGGGCCTCCTCACCTGGGGCTGACTTTTAGAGGCTCTTCCTTCTGGGTTCTCCAGACCATTCTTGGTAGCAGATGAGGGATCCCGTGGAAGCCGTTCAGGTTCGTCTGAAAAGGCACAAGATTTTCCATCATGAAGCATGTAGCAATGAAGTGGGTGTGGGTTAGGACTGTCAGATCCTGAGAAGTTGAGTCAACATACCAGCAAGCACCATGGCCATGAGCAGATGTGCATGAGCCGATCGAGCAGAGATGAGATGTTGCTGCAGCAGGAATCGAGCCACCTCGACGATGGAGCTGAAGGAGCGTTTTAATATCCGCTCTGCCCAGTCACAGGTCAGGGCACAGGCTGCTTCTACTAGTTCATCCCGAGGACCTGGACCCACTTCTGGGCCCAACTCTGGCTACAGGTGGCAGATGATAACATACCCAGCTACCTACCCAAGCCCAGGGGAGGCCCATGTGCCCTCTCCAGAGATTCAGACCCTCATGGATTAGCAAACTTAGGCCAACATTAGGATGGGGAGGGAGGGATTTGAAGTCTGAACCTATCCTTCACCAGAATCCCAGGTGCTCCATAGCCCCAGCCTAGTCATAGGATAGTTAGCTATGAAGCATCCAGGACAGGTGACCCAAACCAAGACAGGCTTCAAAGTGTGCCCAATGAACCTTAGAGATTCTCACCCAGTGGTAATTTGTGGTTACTCACACTCTCTGAGCCCTTGAGGTCGAGTCCAGGCAAGGGTGGCATAGATACCAGGGTCTTTCTTCGGATACCACTGTAGCAATATCTGGTATTAAGTTAAGGAGAAGCCCCCAAAAAGGGATATCCCAATGCCTTATAGAATACTGCGCTCCCTGCCCTCCCGAGGATTCTCATTTCAGTCCTGCAGCACTCACTTTCCCAAATCTCCATCCTAGGATACTTGGATTGGCCCCGGCCTCCCAGCCTTCGGGCCTTGATGTCAGGGAAGATTTCCCGGATGATTTTGCCAAAGTTGGCAGTGCTGAGCGGGCGGCAGCAGGCTAAGCTCTCACAGTACCTCCTGGGTAAGGTAGGATCAAGGATGGCCAGGCGGCCAAAGAAGGAAGACCAGTAAGTAGAAGGGATAATGGTTGAATTAGGGGAAATTGGGGCTGCTACTGGCAGGGGCCAGTGGAAGAAAATCCAGACTCATCGCTCAGTTGGAATGGGCAGCGCAGGGGTGGGCGATGGGGGGTGGTATGTGTGTGTGCACACACACGTGCATGTGAGATCTGAGGAGATCTGGGGTGTACAAAAATCTAGCCCTGAGCGTATAGTCCATGCCCTTTCCCCCTCACACACCTATAAGCATCATAAACATCCTGTTTGGGCAAACAGGTGGCCGTGTGCTCTTCGAGGTGGTTTCGAATCCATCTGTAGGCATACATGTACTCGTCATGGCTGAGTGCACTTGGCTCCAGGTTGCTGGGGGTAAGAGAAGGAGGTCGTTGAGGCCCCAGAAGGAAGGCTTCCACTCCCTGCCACAGCACCTAGCCCACCCAGAATACACCTTGCACACACACAGGTGATCTGAGCCCAGGACACCAGAAGCACAGAAAATCCCAGCTCTCCCTTCTCCCCTCCCTTTTTTGATCTAGACTCCTGCTGTGAAAATTCCTCACACTGAGGCAGGTACTGGTCTGTGACAGCCAGCGTGTGCCAAAGGCAGAATGTGAACCCAGGCTATTCTGGGTCACTCTGCCAAATAGCTTCTCTGTCCCTTCCCTCTCTTTCCACAAATCCCAGCTGCAGGTACTAAGCTTACCTTTTATCTCCACCACTGGGGCCTGAGGGGAGTTGAAGATAAAGATACAGCTTGTCGTTGTCCGAGAACCTCTGCACATCTTGCTAGGATTAGGGAAAGAAGGTAAATGGGATGGCTGTGAGATCTGTTCTGGGTCCTATGATGACCGCTCCCTGATTTTAGTCCAGTCCCCCATTTTGCAGGCAAGGGAGCCCAGGCTCACCAGGCTGAGTGACTCGTCCAAGGTCACACAGCTGTTCTACTATATGGCTGTGATTAGAAACCACCTTGCTGGCTCCACCTCCCATTTTATTTCCACAAAGCTTTCATTTTGCTCCTGTGAACCATTATTTCTCTCAGACCCTGACCCACGTTACTCACCAGGATGCCCTCAACTTTGTTCTGTACCGCCTTGCTGTGGGAAAGAGAAAGCTGACCGTTAGCAGGAAGAATTCGAGCTAAGCCTTTGGGGTCTAATTGCTGGGGAAAGGAGAGAAAGCCCCTAGCATGGTACCTGCACATAGGAAACACTCACGTGGTGACTGATCATTAGATGTATCACCTAGTCCAACCCCCTTATTTTACAGATGAGGAAACTGAAGCCCACAAGGATCTGCTAGAGCTGAAGGTGTGGCATGACAGACAGAGTAGGGGCTTACGAGATGGACCCTCGGAGCTTCTGTAGGAGAGTGGTGGGTTCACCAGCATCCCCACTGCCTGGGGCTGCCCCGCCTGTCTTTGGGCTCTTGGCGTCAGGTTCATCTTCCGCCATCCTGGCATTAGAACTTGAGCGGGGCAGATTTAAATCCCGGATGTCTTTCCCTACCCTTGGCACCCCTCAAGTCACCTAAAGAACAAAGAAAAAGAACCCATGAATCGGGACCCTCCATGGCCCTCCTGGCACTACTCGCCTGCCTTATGTGCTCAGTCAAACTCTGGAAAGTCCGCCAAACTTTTTTTTTTTAAATTAGCTACCAGAGGGTCGAGGCGAACCCCAGAGGGAAATGTGGGAACATGCAGAAATAACACCACCTCCACACCCCCCCTCCCCCACCAGCATTCCCTCCATTCTGCCCCTTCCCGGCATCCTCCCCCCGCCCCGGCCCCAAATCCGACCATGGGGAAGAGGGGAAATTGGGGCTGCTACTGGCAGGGGGCAGTGGAAGAAAATCCAGACTCATCGCCCCACCCCCACCCCGTCTATCAGTTACTGGGTACCGCTGCTCGTCCCCAATTACGCCCCCGACCCGTGCCTAGCTGGGTGCAGGTGCCCCACCTTTTCCCCGAGCCGCGAATCACCTAAGCGTCGCAAAATGGGGAAGGGGCGTGGGGCGTGGCTAGGTAGGTCCCCGCCCGGGGAGGGGGGGGTGTCCCAAGAATGGGGGACTCTGGGTGTGCTTGTGGCTGGAGGGGGTGGAATAGGAGTTGGAAATGCAGCCCAAATTCTCCTGGTTTGCTCTATGTCCTCTACTGTCCCCTCCCCACCTTTAAGCATTCGCTCTTCTTCCCAACGAGAAAAAAAAGGGAGTAGAGAAAGAGAAACTACCTCGGAGCCACCACGACTCTAGGTCGGCTTCACAGTCCCGGCTCCACTCGTTGCTCGGCCCTTTTTTTTTTTTTTTTGATTGGTTGGTTCCGCCCCAATCTGCCCGGATACAGCAGCCGGCCCCGTCTGCTATTGGCCCCTGCCGCCTCCCGGAGACAGAGCGCCTCACTTGCTTCGGCAGCAGCTCAAATCTGCCTAGTAACAGCGATCTGATTGGTTAGCGGGGGAGGGAAAATCCAAAGTTGGCAATATTTGAGCGGTAACGGGGAAGTCCGGGTTGGGTTTCGGTTAAGTTGGGGTCGGTTGGGACGGGTAGCTCCAGGAGGTTCTGCTCTTAAAGGGGCCGCGGCCGGAAAGCCGGGCCCCTGCATTCTTTGTGCTTTCCCCTTTGTCACCGGCACGGGACAAGCGGGCAAGGATGGTTACTGCGCCACGGCCTGCGGGGCCGGGCGGGCAGCTGTACGGGGCGTCCCTCGGTTTCTGCCCTCCCGCGGCCGCACCGACGGCACCCCCCTGCCCCAGTCGTGGTGGCCCCCATTCCCCTGCGTGCAAAGGCAGTTAGTTCCAGCCCTCGGGGGCCCTTAGGGAAGCCGCTGGCCGGCCAGGCGCCCTCGGGTGGGCTTCCCTCTTCCCCGTGTTCCACGTCCCACCGCGGGGAAGGTTATCGGGGGCAGAAACGCAGCCTTTAAATTGTGTGGTATTCCCCGGAAGCCAGAGGAGGGCGGGTTTGCCTCTCCTCACCCGGCCGGGGTCTGAGGTTTCATTTAAATCCAAGTCACGTGACCACCGGTCACCCCTCCCAGGCGGAGCGCAGCCAATCTTCAGTCCGGCCCTTGGACTCCCGCGGGTGGCGCCGGGGCCTCGGGTAGACCCAGGGGGGCTCCGGACAGGGTGAGCCACTGGAGCTGCTTCCTCTGGGAGAAACGAGGATGAGATCATGTCTCCAGGGCCCTTCCAAAGCCAACAGCTCTGCTGCTGCTGCTGCTGCTGTGTGTGTGTGTGTGTGTGTCTGCATATATGTATGTAGACACACACACAGATAAAATTTCCAGACCTGCCTGATCCTTCTTACTGGTTTGTGCCATTATGAGATTGGAGGCAATGCAACTCAGTCTTGTCTCCATTTCTTTTGACACTTAAAATGACCACAGTTCTCGTCAACTACTCTGCTGGTGTGAGCAGGGTATCTCAACCCTTTTGGGGGGTTTGTGGACTCTTTAGGAAGTCTGGTGAAACCTAGGAACCCCCTTCTCTTCCCCCAGTCACCCAGACCGGCATCCTGGATGTCACCATGAACTCCCCTTGCCAACCTATTGCCAAGGCCTGTCAATGTTAACATCTTTTATGTGCACGGTTATCTCTTCTGACGCTGCCAGCACGCGGGTACCTATAGGCCCACATCACCTCACCCCTGGACTATTGCAGTAGCCTGCTAGTGAGTCTCCCTGCCACCATCACCCCAATCCTTTCCTCCACCCAGCTGCCAAATTGACCTTCCTAAAATGCAGGTCTTACTATGCCACCCTCTACCACCTGCTGGATCAAACATAAAATCCTCTGGTGTTGAAAGCCTTCAAAACCAGCCACCTCCTACCAATACCTCAGTCTGCCTCCTTTCAGTCCAACAACACTAGCCTCCTAATTATTCCTCCAAGTCACTCGCCCTTTGTACTCCAGGCATTTTCACTGATTTGCCTCCTCCTGGCTTCTTGGTTTTCTTCATGTTCCAGCTAAAATCCCATATTCTACAGGAAGCCATAAGCGGTTCAGTGGATAAAGCACCAAACCTGGAGTCAGAAGGACCTGAGTCCAAATCCAGCCTCGGATACCCCCTATCTGGGCAAGTCACTTAACCCTGTTTGCTTCAGTTTCCTCATCTGTAACATAATGTGGAGAAGGAAATGGCAAACCACTCCAGTATCTCGGCCAAGAAAGCCCCAAATGAAGTCACAAAGAGTCCAACACAACTGAACAACAACCACTTGGCTTGTTTGCTTGTTGCCTCCTCCGACTAGACTGTGAGCTCCTTAAGGGCAGAGACTGTTTTTTGCCTTTCTTTGTATTCTTAGCACAGTGCCTGGTTCATAGTAGGCACTTAAAAATGTTCATTGACTTAATGAAATGTATAAAATAAAATACATAAGATTACCCAGAAAACTCAATTATGTCAAAATACAATTACAAAAATAGTCTTATAAAAAACTATTCCCTCTTCCATGTGCTCCACGTCCCACCACGGGGAGGGTTATCTGGGGGCAGAAACACAGACTTTAAATTGTGCTGTATCCCCCCAAGTCAGGGCAGGGTCTCCTCACCTGGCTGGGGTCTGAGGTTTCATTTAAATCCAAGTCACCTGACCACTGGTCACACTCCCAGGCAGAGTGCAGCCAATCATCAGTCCGGCCTTTGGACTCACAGGCCTCAGGTCTTTTGCAGACCAGATTAAGAACCCCTAGTGTGGGGGACCTAGGCTAGCCCTAGAATTGCAGGGTGTGAAAAGACAGAAGGAGTCATTAACAAGAGTCCTCCCTGGCTTCTACCTTCCATCTAAACATATGAAAGAGAAACAGGCATCTTTGCCATGGTAGCAGCAGTGCCTTCATTAGGCTTATCCAAGCTTTAAAGCAATTGAAGGGATTTCCTGTCCTCAGACTCTTCAGGACACAAGAAGGTGATATGGGTGCATACAGCCTGCACTCAGGCCAGGGAAGAGGTGACAGCAATGCATTCACCCTAACTCAGCAACCAGTGAAGACTGGGGACCTTTCTACTGAAAATTTGCTTTTTTTAAGAAATGAACTTAGTCAACAAAAAAAACATAAAGAACAAAAAGGGAGGTTCTGTATGAAATCGTGACCTTGTTTTTTGTAAAACATTTAACAAATTTAACAAAACTGCTTCATTTGTTTCTGAACCTTTATGACTGTTTTGTTTTCTTCTGTAATTTTTAGTGTTTCATTTGATAATTCTTTTCTTTTTTCTTCCATCTCTGTCACAAGGTTAGGGACTTTTCTGTAAGGGGGACAAGTGAACAATGACCTACCAGTTGCCTGAGTGACCATTTTATGACCTAGATGTAGCATAGGTCCTACAAAAAAACTGCTGAAAATGGCTGATTAGCCAGTGGGGGATTGTTTACCAAAGATAGTCATTGGTGAAATAGCAAGGTTCCCGCCAAGGAAGAAACAGAAGCTACCATAGCCAGTGACAGACCCAGCAGATGGTAGGGGTAGTTTGGCAGAGAAGGAGGCAAAAGCCACTTGACTGGCCAAGATCACCCCAGAGAACAGGCCTTTGGTGGATAACAGTTGCAGAGATGATGTGGAGAGCTACAACAGATCTCCAGAGTCAGGCCAAGATGGTTTCCGGAGGCTCCAGAAGTACTAAGACAGCCAGTTAACTGAAGCAAGGCTGGAGAGGTGTTGGTAGCTTCAACATGAGTTTACTGGGAGGTTGCCTTCTTTCGAACCACATGAAGTCAGTTAATCAATACACATTAAGCCTCTACTATTTACTAGTCACAGTGCTAGGAACTAGGGATACAAAGACAGGCTTGAAAGTTCTTGCCCTCGAGGAGCATATTTGGGGGGCAGGGAATGAAGAGGAGAGAATATATAAAATAAAGATGCATGTATAAAGTAGATACAGAGGTAGTTGTAATGGCAAGCGAAGTGACACTTTTTGTTGTCTTTTGTTTTGGAGTGCTTCTCAGCACTAAAGCAATCAAGTGCCTTTGGTTGAGTCTTGCCTTTGTTTGTAGGAAGGCCCATACCCTTTTGCTAATTAGGTCACTGAGAGGTATGAAACCCTTGGGCCCTGAAAAAGGGTATATATACTCTGAGGTTAGCATTTTGATTTGGGGGCATACTCATTGGAAGAGTGTTGGTTATTTGGCCAGAAGAGACTCTAGGTAGCTGTTGGAGCCCTCCAGCTTTGAGAACCCAGATGTTGGTGCCTCTCTCTCTCTCTCTCTGGTAACTCTGTATATATTGCTATGGTCAGATAGCTAGAAGCCTATCTGTTGATTTGTGTTATTTGCTCAGTTTATATTTCTGTTTGCAATTTCTATTTGTGTTTTCTTTGAAGTTTGGGGTGCTGACTTTTGCCCCTGAACTAAGTGAACGATATATGTATGTTTAATTAAAGTAAGATTGTTAACCCCTTAAAGTTGCTTTCCTTAGAAAAGCAGATCAAAGAATCTGTGCTAGCAGCCCTCCTCTGTGGTGGTGTTATTGGCCTTACACAGCCACAGTAGAAGCAAATAACATTGTTGTTACAGTAGTACAAGGTGATTTGGAGGTGAGGCCTGCGCAGCTGAGTGGGATTGGGAAGGGCTTTATTGGATTGCTTCATGAGCTTGTGCCACTAGGATTATATGCCACATGAGCAAATACCATAATATGTAATAGTATATAAGTGTATAAAACGAGGGCAGGCAATCCATTGGGCGTTGGGGAGGGGAGGAGGGAATGCTTCCTGGAGGATTGGTAGCCATCTCTTCTCCCTAAAGTCCTCTTCTGGTGCCTCCTCAAGGTACAGGGCAGAGGTGAGTCTTGGTTATTGAAGGCATTGCCAAAGGGGCATAAGGGCTTGCAAGTTCTCCAGTGCTGGGAAGATGCAGAGCAGGGCCTACAGCCACCAGCTCGGTCTGCTGCTTTCTGAAGACTGGCCTAGCTAAGCAGAAACTTATAATCAGGAGAATGCTCACTTAGTGATGAGTTCTTGGGCCTGAGGCCACAGTGTTGTTGTGCAGTGATGATGGCAGAGTGGTAGGGGAGGGGGCAGTCTATAGATATTTACTGAATTGTCCTTTAACACTAAATGGGAGATCCTTGTCAGACAACCAATGAATGGACGTACTTTTGTAAGCACTAACTTGTATCGTTCAAAGGATCATCAGTTTTTTAGATCTAGCTGTGTTTTACACTGAGGGCTTCAAGAAGATCCCAGACTGAGATAGGGAAAGTCCTCTGGTTGTGTGAGCATGCCAGTTACCGGTGAGTAAAGAAAAGTACTTGTTCAGATGCGCACTGTGTCTTTGCTGTTTTGTGTGTCCACTATATCCATACAATGTGACATTTTCTTTTTTGTATTAATGAAGCTGGAATACAAAGAAGAATTACAGCTCAACGGAACAACAGCCCAGGTTCTCCTTGGAGAGTCAGTAAAGGAATTTGTGGAGTTGGCTTCGTTGTGTGTCTAAAAGCAACCAGAAATAGTTCATGGGGCATTTTGTCATTTTGTACTGCAGTGCTCGTGGTTAAGTATCTGCAAAAAGGCTGTCACGAAAATGCTTGCAGCTTCTGTGCCAGCATCATTTGCAGAGAAAGAGGAGGCGATAGTTACGTGAAGGACTAAATCATCCTCAAAATGAAATCAGCGGATACATTGATGTTTAGTGACTTCCGCACAGAGGTAGGCATAGGGGAGGAGGAGGAAAAAGTATGTCTGAAATAGTGGTTCAGAAATAAGAAACGTCAAAGGCTTACAGAAACCCTGCACCTCCATATCATCAATATTTTCTTTGAGAAGAGAGTTGGGAGCTGCTGGATATGTCAAATACTGAAAATAAGGGTAAGGACAGTTGATGGGGCAAGTCCTTGATCAATTCCATAAGCTCCCCACCCAGTCAACTTGATGAGTTTACAGAGATCACCAGGGTCTTTGTTGGGGCATCCTGAGTGGCACCTACCCACAGAGTGTGTGGACATGCCCAGTAGCATCTTGTTTAATGGACACAGAAAATACCTAATTGGTTTTCTTTTTTAAAAAAATAATTGACGCTCTTTTTAAAAACCTCGCTATCACTTGCCAGTGACTCCTCTTGCCCCCCGTAGAACCTTCCTTTGTAACAGATAAGCATAGATAAATATATAAGCAAAACAATCCCCCACACTGGCTGTGTCTGAAATGTTTGCTTCATTCCCCACTTCTAGCTTTTCTGCTGAGAGGAGGGGAGCATGCCTTCCCAGCAGTCTTCCGAAGTAATGATGAGTTCCTGTGTTTCCCTGACTGATTTTCAGTGGCGAGGCTGCTTCCAAGGTGATTGACTGGGACTCAGGAGGATGAACTAGAGCTGGAATGAACCACTCTGCCATGGTCTATGTGACAGACCAGCTCTGCCCTTTTCTGTGCCCTTCTCACCTTTTCATTTGGATCTCGTGTCCAGGGCTGTGGGGTAGGGTGGGGTCAGGGTAAGAGAGTTGTCCCTTTTCCTCCCTTAGGAGTTGGTGATGACTTAGAGCTGAAGCACATGGCAAAGGCAGAGAGTAGGGCACCAGAGAGTGGGTTTTCCCAGTGGCCTAACAGTTGCTTGCAGACAGGGTATTGATTGACTTTGAAGTCCATCACATGGCTGAAGCAGACAGGTCAGTGTCCCAAGAAGAGAGCAGAGGGAGACTGTTTATAATAGCCCTCACACACTCCTGGTGTGTCCCAGACTTAGTGGGGTGGGGAGAAGGAAGGAGGAGAGTCTAAACCACAGTGTGGGACTCTTGAGTTTTTGGTGGGGGGACTATGCAGGACTCTGTGGGAGAGAAGAACTCAGCAGAGAGTCACTTAGTTGCCCACATATCACCCTCAAGTTCTGTTCTCTTTTGAGAACAGCTAATCTAAGTATTTTGTGTATTTTCTGTATGTATGATTCCTTTGCATCTTCTGGTGTTTTTTCCTCCAGGGGGTGAAATAAAGGATGTCCCTTTTCTAATTTGCATTTATTACTTTGAATGCTTATACAGAAGCTGGAAACCTCATTACCCACATTTGGGAAAGCCTAGACACAACTGTGCCCAAGCTTTATATTTCAGTAGAATATATGTTTCTTGAGGGCAAGGACTCCTGTATTTGTATCTTCGGCACCTGGTGCTTAATACATGTGTGTTGATTGGTTGACTTTGGAAATTTCCTTGGAGTTAGCTCCAGGGTAGGGGCATAAAAAAACCTAAGCAAAAAAATGACTTCTTTGTGGTTGACTCCTGAGGTTGGACTGATTGTGTGTGAACCTAGAGGCTTTGGGCCCAGGACCTGCCCTGAGCCTTCCATGGCTCGTGACCTTATCACTCAGGAAACGGCTTTCTTGAAAGTTACCAATGATGGCTTAATTGCCAAATCTCTTTGCCCAGTCCTCATCCTTCTTGACTTCTCAGCACGTGGTACTGTTGATCACTTCTTCCTCCTAGGTATTCTCTCCTCTTGTTTCTTGTGACATCACTGTCTCTTGGTTTATCTCCTCCTTGCCTGACATCTCCTCTTTGTGTCTTTTGCTGTATCAGCCTCTAACTGTGGGTGTACACTCATGTTTCTGTCTCAGGCCTTCTCCTTTCTGTGCTCTCTTAGTAACCTCATCAGTTCACACAGGTTGACTTACCTCCTTTTGATGATTCCCAGAGCTATATATTGGATCCTAGCCTTCCCCTTGACCTCTAGCACCAACAATCTATTGGACAGCTAAGACTGGATGTTTCATAGGCATATTAAATGAAACATGTCCAAAGTAGTCATTATCTCCTGCTTCAAGTCACCCCTTTTCCATACTTTCCTATTTTTATAAGGAAGTAATTCCATTTTTGCTCAGTCACCCACATTCAAAACCTTGGTGTTCTCCTCAACCTCTCACTCTCACCCAAGTCTTATCAATGCTATCCCCACTCAACATAGTTGAGAACCTCATTGCCTCTCTCCTGGACTTCTGCAGTGGCCTTCTCATTGGTCTTCCTGCCTCAGGCTTTTCCCTGCTCCATTCTATCCTCCACACAACTTATCAAAGTGATTTCCTACAGTGCAGACCTAACCAAGTCACTCCCTGCTTAATAAAATCCAGTGTCTCCCTGTTATTTTACTAACAGGATTAAAGACCTTCTCAACCTGACCTCAGTCTGCCTCACAAGTAGGACAGTGCAGATGCCACAGATGAGTTTTCCAGAGCTGCCCCTCCACTCACACAATGTGGTTCAGTCACACTAGTTGTCTCTTTTTGGTATATGGCACTCCATCCCTCATCTCCAGGCCTTTGCACTGACTTGTCCCCTGTGCCTGAAACATCTTTCCTACTTATCTGCATGTGTAATGGAGATTTCACATGTTATGATTTGCAGGCCATGACAAGAGGAGGAAAGGAGTTTGTCGATGGCACTGCAAGAGGGCTCTGATGGAGTTTGAATCCTGTCTCAGACACTTAGCTGTATGACCCTGGGCAAGTCACTTCATCTGTCTTAGCTTTTATTTTCTCATCTATAAAATTAGGGGGTCAAACTTGATGATCTCAAAGGTCCTTTTAAATCCATAATTATATACCAATTTGTATACGTTTCGAATACATACGTATACAATTTATAACGTATTTCTTTCTAGTTGATAGGTAAGGACTCCTGGCTCTGTCATTTCTATAACAGGGGGCAGTTCAAATGAAACAGATGAAGATGTGGTAGGAAGATGAACAGTGGAAGACAGGAAGCAATCCTAGTTCCTTCCTTGTCTTAGGCATCACAGGCAATGGGACTAGCCAAGGCTAATCAATGTCCATTCCCCAAGTCTTACTTCACAAATCAGGTACAGCTTCCGATACATCCGTACAAAATGGTTAGCAGGGAACAGGGATCGAAAACGTTGTTGGGAGTTAGGGCAGGAAGGGCACGTGATTTAGAACTACCTCCTCAAGTCCAAGCCTCTGGTCTTGGGTGTTCTTATCTGTAAAATGAGGGGTGAGGTTAGAATATCTCTCTAGTCTAAATCTTTGATCTGATGAGTAATGTGAAATAAGGATTGAAAGGTAGGTTAGAGCCGGGCTGTATAGGATCTTAAATGCCAGGCCAGGGAATATATATTCTATTGCTGAGATTGGAGGGAACCTCTGGAGGTTTCTGAGGAAGGGATTTACAAGATCGAATGGCTTCTTGGGCTGAAATATTTTGGCTATTGGTGGTGTTAACGTGATTAAAGATCTTTCCCGCCCATTAATTCCCTTAATAGGCCTCAGGTGGAACTAATTAAGGGAAGCTTGATTAGGGGAGGCTTGTTTGTAGGAAGGCCGATTAAGGGAAGCTTGATTAGGGGAGGCTTGTTTGTAGGAAGGCCGATACCCTTTTGCTTATTAGGCCAGGAGAATTGTGAAGCCCTTGGGCCCTAAAAAGGGTATATATACTCTGAGGGTAGCCTTAAGCTCTCAGAACTGTGGGAAGAGAAGATGCAGACAACTAGGATTTGTGAGTGAATGTTTATGCGAAGGCACCAGCAGAGGGAAGGTTATGGGATGCTTGGCTCCCTGCTTCAATATTGTGTTTGAATTTCCTTGCTGTTATAATGAAGTAGACTTACTGGTTTTGGGATACAATTGCTGCTGTGTCGAATTGGAGTTATTAGTTTTAGGATTTGATCCTCTGGTGTCTGAATAAATGTTTTACTTCTTCTGCTTTCTATATAGAAAGTCTCTTATATGCTGTGATACAGAACTATACAGGCAATTCATGGTCACCATCGATATTGTGATACTTGCCTTACAGATACACTATTGTATAGAAGGGGTGGTAGGGAGAGGAGAGGGAGAGAAGGGGTATTGAGGAGGGGAGAAGCTGGAAACAGGAAGACCAGTTGAAAGATTATTACTATTGTAATATACATTCCTCAGACTGGCATTTAAGGTCCTACACAATGTGGTTCTAAACTACTTTTGTGCATATAGTGTTCTTTTGCATATGTTGTTGTGTATGTTGACTTTTCTTGACTAATTCAAAATTCTTTTCTGGGTTGGTAGGATTAGGTCACAGCTCTACCAGTAGAGCATTAGTGTGCCAATTTTTCTGAAGCTCTTCCTAGCCTTATATTTGAGTAGTTTATCATTTGTTTAAAAAAAAAAGAGAGAGGTTTGTTCTTTAACTGAGTGGAGTTATATTTTATTTTAATTTTCCATTTGTATCTGACTCTTTGTGACCCAATTTGGGGATTTCTTTCTTTTTTATTTATTTATTTTTAGTTTTCAACATTCACTTCCATAAGATTATGAGTCCCAAATTTTCTCCCCATGTCTCCCCTCCCCCCACCCCAAGATGGCATGTAATGTGTAAAGAAGAATTAGAAGCACGAGAAAGAAGAAAAAAAAAGCAAATAATATGCTTTGATCTGCATTCAGACTCCATAGTTCTTCTTCTGGATATGGACAGCATTCTCCACCATGAGTCTTTGGGAGTTGTCTTAGATCCTTGCATTGCCAAATAGAGATGAGTCTATCAAAGTTAGTCACCACACAATGTGGCAGCTACTGAGTACAATGTTCTCCTGGTTCTAGTCACTTCACTCTGAGTGGGGTTTTAACAAGCATAGATAGGAGTATGGAAGAAAAACTATACTGTCAGTGTTGTAGGCACAAGCCTGCTAGAAACAAATGTTTATTATTTTTTATTCTAAATTTAAGCATTTCTATATTTAAGAGAATGTCCAAAATGACATAATCCCTTTATGTCCTTGGATACCCATCTAATACAAGTCATTTAAAAGTCGTGGTTTATAGGATTCTTGAACAAGGAAAATTTAACATTATGATAAAACGTAGAATAAGTAAAAATTCAGAGTAAGGTAAAAATTCAATTAATAGTTTACTTCAACTAGAACAATAGTCACTTAACTTTTGGTATTACCTTAGAGAATCATTTTCCTAAAACCATTTAGTCTCCTTTTGACCACTCATGTTCTTTAAAGGTTCTCCTTTCCAGCTGGTTAATGTTGAACAAGAAATATTTTCATTAACTGAAGCAATAGGAGAATTCCTTTTTTCTGATCATTGCCCTACAATTAGGAGTATACATAGACAGGAAGTGTGGGTGTGAGTTGACTATGATGGGATGGTATCCAAAAAAAACAAAATTAAAGGGTGAGAAAGAGGGATGTACTGGGAGAAGGGGGAAGGAGGAGTTAGAACGGGGTAGAATGGATTATATTATAATATAAACAAAATATTATTATTTAAATATAATTATTTAAATATTATATTATTATTAAAAGAGGCAAGAAAGAGCTATTGCAGTGGAAATACTGGAAGATGGTGGCAGGTCATGCTGATCATTGCCAGGACCTACCCCTCCATCGCCCCCTAGATTTCTTCAGTTAAACTACCTGATCTTCCCCTGAACACACCGAATAACACTGGCTCTTGCTTTCAGCCTTGACTGGTCCCACTATTCAGGGAAGGGAAACCCCTGTAATCTTAGCCACAGCTTGCTCCCTTTTATAAACCCAGCACACAGGGGTGGTTCTGTTTCACAATAATCTGAGCCAATCAAATCATTTCCAGTTCTGAGACTTTGATCAGTTCAAGTTGAGGTTTGTACCTAAGAGGCATAGTCTTTGGTCCCGAACCTAAAGTTTGAATCCATGGCCTCATTCTGAGGTTCCTTAATTATAACCCCATCAGGCCCAAAGGAAAAGAGAAAATTGAATGAGAACAGGTTCAAGGTGAGGGTCGTGGGGATGAGGAATATTTTTAAGCAAGATGAGTAGTGCTGGAAGGAGAGAACTACCGACAAAAGGAGCCTCTACAAAATGAGTGAAGGAATTATTGAAACCCAGCATAGCTTTCTTGGCCAAATGTCAATCTGATGAACAGGTTTCAGCAGGATTCCCTTTCATGGGCTAATTAAGCAGTAAATTGGCTGGGGCCAGTGGGGAGTCCATTAGCTGGGGGTTCCCTATGGTCTTAGGGTAAGGTGTGAGGGCTCTGGACTGATGACACAGACTACCTATGGGCCTCTTCAGAGTTAGGTTCAAGAAGAGGAGGGTCTCTAGGTTGAGAAGAAGTTGGGGCCTTGGGTGGGGGGAGAGGGTGGCAGGGGTTGGTCTGGCAGAAAATCCTTCAGCATAACAATGAAGTTTTTGGTTTGCACAGTTATCTGTGGTTTCTGCCCTATTGATCTTTCTTCAATTTGGCTTTTATTGTGTTCCTGCACGTGTAGGTTGTGTTTTTCCTTGTGTCAGAGACTTTTTTTTTGATCTCTGCATCCCCATACTTGATAAACATATGGTGAATTGAGAATATTGAGCAGCATGGCTTGATATTCATTTTCCACCTGAGAAAACAGCCTCAGATACTATTTCCATGGGAACTACCCTTTCTCTTTATCCCCCTAATGACCTCACCAATGGTAAGTTGGGGGTAGAAGTGTGCTAGACTCTGGCTATGGAAGATAGCAAAACTAACTAATGCATCAGTGATTTCTGGCCTCATTAGCACATGGGCTAACTAGACACAGATAATGTACATCTGGAGGTAGTTTACAAGCTCCTAAGTCTCTCGCGTGCTTCCTTACCCTAAGCATGAAGGGCCCACCCTGCAGGGAATATATATCAACAAATGCCTATCTCCCCCAAGCACAAAAGACTCAAAGAAAAGCATTTGGTTTATTCCATAATACCCACCACCAGTGGGAGTAGGGGAATGGGGAGATAATGGCAACACCAAAGTCAACCAAGAAGCCATATAAAAATAGCAGATAATGAGCAAAATACAATTAGGGATCAAAAAGAGGCAGTTAATTCCCAAGATTCCAAACTAGATTCCCCCTCCCCCCAAAGGCTCTAAGAAGGAAGCCAGAAGGCTTTTGGAAAGGAACAAAGGCCTCCACCAAGAAGCCTAGGCCCTACAAAGCCTGAGGAGTATGGGTTCAGTAGTGGGGAAGGGGCAGGCTTTAGATCCAGATATCAGAGGTGCAGTCACCCCCAGGGTAGCGGAGCTCATGGGCTAGAGCTGGACCCAGAGGTTCCTTCCCAAAATCCACCAGGAAGTCAGGGTTCAGTGTCAGGCCCCCCTTTTCTGTGTCTACATCAATCTGCAGCATCACTGAGCCCTCCCTGGAAGAAAAGGGATATGTAGGATATATGAGATATGGGAAGATATATGGTATAAGGAGAAAGTCAGAGCTCCAACCCTTGTGATTTTCTTTTTCGTTCCCCTCCAGCATCTTCCCCTACTAAGCAATCCACGGAAACTTTTCTCCCCAGCTTGGCAGTGGAGCCTTACATGGGATGATGTTTAGGGGACAGTTTTTAGGACAATCATGGGAGGCGGGTTTCTACTTAGGGAAACAGGAGTGTGTGTGCTGGGAGAGAAGCTTGGGAAAGAGTTTCCTTGAGGGTGGTGGAGGGGGAAAGAAAGAGATTGGGGAAGAGAGGCTGGCTCTTACTTAATGAGGTTAGGGTAGAACTGCTTATCCCAACCACTGTACAGGGAGGTGGTGACATAGAGGCGTCGTCCATCCAAGCTGAGCTGGATCATCTGGGGACCCCCTTGAATCCTCTTACCCTTGGGGAAGGAGCACAAAGATCCTGATATCCTCTGCTGAGATATATCTCAGTTAGGTTAGATTTACTTCGTTAGAGTTAGGGTTAGGCTTAGGGTTAAAGGAAAAATGCTCATATGTCATGTCCCAGGACTTTGTGAGGGGGATTGTGGGAGATCTCCATTCCTGAGGGAAGGGGGAGGCTTTTACCTTGACCACCAAGGGCTCTGGTTGACCCTTCAATTCCTTATCCTCTAGGACTCTCACTGGGCCTCCTCGAACAATGCTGCCCCCAATGAATATCTGATCCAGAGAGAGATGATGCAGGTGACCGCTCTCTCTGTACCTTTGAGTTGTGTCCAGACCACTGATCCCAATAGGCATAACTGTCCCCTTTACCCTTGCCAGGGGGTTCCCTGTCCATTCCCCCCGGTCAGCTCTCCTTGCCATCTTTCCTAGGCTTCTTGCCTTTCCTTCTGTCCTTACTCCCTTGTCTTCTCAAATAACTGTCCCATTTCCGCCTCCCCCATCACACCCTCTTTTCCCCAGCTTTCATTCTCCTTTGGTTTTCCTCTACTCGCTCCATCGCTTGTCATAGGTCTCTCCCCAGCTCTACAACCTGTCCAGCCAGGCGGGGCCTTTGAGGGTCTGAGATGTCATACTGCCTCAGGTCACCATGTACCCAGTTGCTGAAGTAGAGGAACTTATCATCGAGGGCCAGGAGAATGTCTGTGATCAGGCCTGAGGGGAGGGAAATAAGATGACTTCATCCCTGGATTCCCTACCTCCAGGAAGCAGTAACATGCCCACACCTCTGTCCTTCCTTCCCCTTGCTGTTTACCTGGCATGTCAGGCAGCATCCATCCCTCCACTTTCTTGGATGGCACTTGGATCACCTTTTCAACTGCCCACTTCCCTCCCTGTATCAGAGGTAAAGAGAACCAGGTAGTTCAGGAAGCAGTAGGGGTGGCGAGAAACTGAGGCAGATTCAGACGCCCTCAGATTGGAAGAAGAGAAAGGGTGGTGACTAAATCTTTATTGAAGACCCGCTGTGTTGGCAGGTTTTTGAGTATGGTGAGAGGACTAAGACCATGGGAATACACAGGTAGGGGCTGGGGAAGATAAAACTGTGGCCTTGTTTTCTTGTGGAAGCATCTGATATGAATCTGAGAATGAGGAATAGGAAGGTCAATGGAGCTGGTGGTGCCTCACCTCATTCCCAAGCTCGCATTAGAGAAGGCCAATATTTGATATAGATGTGGAAGCAGTATCTTGGCCAAGAAAACCCCAGAAAGGGAGTCATGAAGAGTCAGGCATGACTGAAAATGACTAAACACTATGTGGACCATACAACACATACTTCCGTTTCTTGGTTCTTTCTCTGGAGAGGGATAGCATTTTCCTTCCTAAGTCCTTTGTAATTGATTTGAATGATCACATTACTCAGAATAGCATAGTCATTCAGTTACTCTTTGAACAGTATTGCTCTTACTGTATACAGTGTTCTCTTGGTTCTGTTCATTTCACTCTGCATTATGTCTTGCAAGTCTTTTAATGTTTTCTAAAACCAACCTGATTACCATTTCTTACAGCATAGCAGTATTCCACTCACCTCAGTCTTGTAGAAGCGCTGGATAGTAGAGCTGAGGGCACACCCCACGAAGCCTTGGCAGGCAGCTGGGTCATGCAAGAATCGGATCTCCAAAGGGATTAGCCCATCCTGCATTTGTAGAGTCTGTACAAGCTCATGACGCTGCCAGTCCCAAACATGCATCTGGCTCCCATACAGACCTGAAAGGGATGGAGGGTTAGGGCACAGAGAGGAGGGGCAGGGAATCTTTAGCTATCAGGATACAGTCGTGGGGTTGAAGGGTGAGAGAAGACAGTGGTGAGCAAGGCTAAGGACCAAGGCAAGAAGCTAGAAGCAAGGGCAAAAGATCCTAGGAAGAGAGGAAAAATAGGAAATCAGAGCCAAGTTTAGGATGGAGGAAAGAACATTGAGCAGCCCTCTAGACTGTTCCCAAGAGTCTGTGTCCAAGGATGTGAAAATTGGGAGGACTAAGAAATGAGATCCAGGGTTCAGGAGGAAGTAGAGAATCAGAGTAGGAGGGCATGAGACATAAGGAGGGACCCCTCACCAGCAGAGACATCTGCAGGATTGAAGCCATCCTTGAACACATTGGGGGCAGCCCACTCAGTGCTGATCAGGACATTGTGTCGAGGCTGATACCAGAAGTCGTAGCCCATTCGAGCGGCACCTCCAGGCTTCTGCCATGTTCCCTTCACCTCAAATGTCTCCCCATCTAGCAGTATAAACCCTCCTGAGGAAGGGAGGCGTTACAGAGAAGTTACCACGCAGACTCATCCCACTCCAGAAACTAGTCCTGCACATAATCTGTACTTCCAGGCAACATTAGGTCTCCCAACCCTATCACTCCCTTCACATTGCAATATCCTGGTTCCATAAATAAAGAGGTTTCAGGAAGGAAACAGAGTATGTGGTCCCTGGCACCATGCTATCATTCCTTTGCTTCCTGGCCCTTAAAGGCAGGTTATTCTTCGTATGTACTGAGTGCTAAAAGGATCGACACCCTTACTCTGGCTCTCCCATTCTTAGAATCTTAAGACTTTTACTCCAGCCTTCTAGTTTTACAGATGAGCAAACAGGTCTAGAGGAGTTAAATGAGTTGAACAAAGCCACAGTTGATAGAAAGTCTTCCCTATGTCCCTTTCACAGCATTCTAGGATCCCAGTGGAGAAGGGACCCCATTATTCCTGACACCACCCTCACAACCACCAAATGCTAACCCCCACTTTGACACAGGTCAGCTCAAGTCCTAGGAAGGGCAGTGCCTACCAGATCAAGTCAAGGCAATGGGCATTTATTAGGTACCTACTGTGTGACAAGCACTGTGTAAAGCACCAAGGATACAGAGAAAGGCAAAACCACAGTCCCTGCCTTCACTGATCACCAAGGCCATCATCTAGCCATAGAGGTGGCCCAACACCTGCCTCCTCAGCATTCACAGTGACTGAAGACCCAGAGAAGAAAGTTCTTACCATTGAAGTTCTTGGCACTGTCAGATGTTCAAAACCAGAAATAAACATGGTTTTATCAGTAGAAATGACACTCAGGAGGATGCATTAACATCTGTTTTGCTGCTGCACCCTGAGACCATGGGACCTTTCCATCTGACTCGGAGCCAAAATTTCCTCTATGGATTGTCTCCCCTATTAGAACATGAGCTCCTTGAGAGTGGGGCCTGTTTTTTCTGTTTGGGTCCCCAGCACTTAGTACAGTGTTTAGCACATAAGGGGCACTTCAGTGCTTTTTCATTCATTTAATGTGTTAGAAGCAGCTCAGATTGTTCCCCAACATCCTAAGGCAAACCGAACCCTCACCTGCCTCCGAGGCCCCTACCTAGACGTATAGGTATCTGCCCTACACTAAAAGAAGTCCCGGCCCATGTCTGGGCAGTCCAGGTACCTTTAGCATTGCCCTTGGGATCCCCCAGGGCACTGATCATCACCTCCCCACTGGGCAGACAGTGACTGGTGTGGAGGTAGGCCAGGTCACACTTTGACATCACTTGTGTGGGCTCCACAACCTGGATGGAAATTGGGGATGGGAGTCAGCAGCCAGTGTGGCTCAGGCATTCTCCCCAGCATCCTCATGTCTTCACTATTTCTTTCTAACTTCTTCAAAATGTGGTTTTACATACTTCAGAGAAATGGGGTAGGGATGAGGCACTTATCTCCCCAGTCTTAATTAGAACATCAGAAACTCCCCTTTGCATTCTAGAGATTGCCTCTCTTTGGAGAGGGGGCATAGCAGATCTCAGAAGTCTGGATTGCTGTGTTATGAGCACAGTGGCTCGTAGTCCCACCCATAATGCAATACAAGTGCTTGGCCATATCTGGCCATCTTCCGTGCCCCTAACTATCCTGTACAGAGAGATCTCCCCAGATAGGGATCTCCCAGGCTTCCCCTATTCCTCTGTCTCCCCTTCTAAGATCCAATTTTCCTTTTTCTTCCTTCCCACTAAAGAAAGCTCATGAAATCTATTTGGGTTCTCCCTTTCCCCTAGGGACAGAGGGTAGAAGTGGTCGGGCAGACCAGGGAAGGTGGGACATTGAGGATTCTTGGTGAGATGAGAAGGGGACCTGCCTTATGCAGTTTTGGGGCCCTGGGGTCTGAGCCCACATCCACCACATAGATACGTGAGGAAATGAGGCTGGGCAGGATGAGCTTGGTGCGGGATTTGCTGCTGTCTCCAAAGCAGCTGCTGCAGGTGTTCCAGCCTGAATGGTGCAGCTCATCTTTTAGGTGTGGCACTGGCAGCCTGTGTATCACCTGAAAGCAAAGACGGGGAGAGCGCTGAGTAGGGGAAGGAGGAGTTTTATCAAAAAGCCCCACAAACTGAGAAAGAGGTGAGTTCTGACTGAGACGCCAAGCTGGAGCAACTCAGAGAAAAGACAACAAAGGTATACCAAGAGTTTGGATGGCACCTTGCTGGCAGAGCCCACCACCCAATCTCACCTGGCTGTAGTAAGGAGATTTGGGGTCCACATCAACAGTGGCCAGGTAGTCAGGGGCCTCTGTGCCTGTATTTCGATAGATGCAAGGCAGGTAGATAATTTCCTCCCGAGGCCCTGATACATCAAGGAATGAACAATGGGGGTCAGCCTACACAGGCGAAGCAAGCAGGGAACTAGGTGAGGTCTGAGAATTGGCACTGTGGCAGGAGAGGAGGGGGCCAGAATACACGGGGAGCCCCAAGCCAAATCCTGCTCATTTGGCAGGGATGCTGCACCCACAGTCACAGCTGAGTGCCTGACATGGTTCAAGGGAAGAGCATCCTTTTGGCTTTTCCGAAGGGCATCCAAGTGCTGGGACTACTGGCACCTCTCACCACTCCCAGGCTTTCCCAGGAGAGTAAATCTACTTGCCTTTCATAGCATCCAGAGGGGTAGGATAGCCAGGTCCACATTTTTCACACTTAGCTGTGAAGGAAATAGAAATTTGGAATTAGAGAGGTGCTTTACTCTCTAGCCCCACTAGATATCAGCTCAGGCTTACCTGCTCAATCGGCACAGGCATCTGGCTCAGTTTCCCTACCTTCCCCTTGTTTTCCTCTCCTCCATCATTACCCTTTCCCCATCTTTCTCTACTGGAATGTCAGGAAAGGAGAGGGGAAAGTAAAAGCTGGAGAGTGAGCATGCATGTATGTGTTGAAGGGGGCAGGATCCAGGAAACTGAAAACCTTTTTCTACTGATAATCTCCTACAACGTCTCAGAAATCCTCTGCACTCTGGGAGAGAGCACACAAAAGTAAATTCCCGAGACAGACCCACACCAGGGATGGTTAGGCAATATCCTGTCCTTCCTGGGACTTTTTGCCAGAGCCTCACGTTATATAACTTAGAAGCCTGGCTACAGTAGCCTCTAAAAGGACAGTTCTGCCGTGTACTTGAGGCTTAAGGGGCTGCTGCAGGTTAGGGGTGATGTCCTGTAGAAGTTGGCATCAGTCGTTCCCAGAAAGCTGTGGTATCATTTATGGGGAGGCTGGTGGTGGAAATCATTAGGGTGGGGTTAGTAACAAGATATTCCAAAATGATTCCAGAGAAAGGGAATTATTTTTGGTAGAGACTTCTACTTATGCAGCTGCTAGATATCTTACGGTTTGGCCTTTGGAGGTGAGCCTGGAATGACTGAAGAGAAGAGTTGTGAAGTGAGAAAGAGTTCTTTTGGGGTGAATAGAAGGTAGGAGAAGAAAGGATGAGTTCTAGTCCTGGTTCAAACCTTCTTGCATCATGGCTAATCTGGTCTCTGCTCCAGGAATGATGTGGGGAAGCCAGTGGAGAGCAAGAGACACTCTTCACTGGGTCCCCACAACTCTGACTGTTCTGATGTTAACCTTGCCCTGAATATGAATGGGGAACATCAGCAGGGTAATGGCTACAAAAGAACTACTCATGTTGGGTCCAGAGTGGAATCTGGATTCTGGCAATGTTCTACTAGGGTGGAGCTTGGGAGGGACCACAGAAAAGGGAATTAAAGAGACCTGTTTGGCCACTTTACGGCCTTCTGCTGACATTTAACATTATATAAGGGACAGCCATAGGCACAAGAAGAGAGAGGCAGAGACTCCAATATATAAAGGCAGAAATACTGAGATGAATGAGGTCAAAAGGGAGTTGGAGAGAATCAGAGACAAAACAATCAGGTCCTATCTCTTTAGCCAGGTGGCCCAGTGGATAGAATGCCTGGCCTGGAATCGGGAAGACCTGAGTTCATATCTGGCTCCAGACATTTTACTAGCTATGTAAGCCTGGGCAAATCATTTAACCCTCTCTGCCTCAGTTTTCTTATCTGTCAAATGAGCTGGAGAAGGAAATGGCAAACCACTCTGAAAAGAGTTATGAAGAGACTGGATCTCTCCCAGATAATAGGGAAGCACGGGTGCAGGAGTGATAGTTTCTCATCTTGGTTTCTACATTCCCACCTAACTACTTCTAGCTCCTTCTCCATCAGCCTTTCAGAGGTTCCAGATACTGGATTTTGATCAATTTCAGTCCTCCCACTCTTCTGTGTTAAAAAAAAAAAAGGGTCCTTGAGGACCCAAGGAAATCCCCAAGTAGATACCTTCTAGGCATCCTGACAAGCATGCAGCTCACACAGCTGACACTGCTAAGGGCAAGAACTTCACATTATCATAGGTGGTGTTGCCTAGTGCTGTCCACCAGACAGGGGTCCATAACTCAGGGCTGGACTGTTTGGACAAAGAGAAAGACTCCTGAAGCTTACGAGGACTGGCCACTGATTTCTTTTCCCTAAATGGCCTTGGGTATCTAGGCTTCCTGGGCTGGCCAGAGCTGGGAAGAGGTGAGGGTATGATTCTTGGGTTCACTGACCTTGGAGAGAGTACACCACTGATGTTACTCTTCCACCCAAGAGGGGTAACATAAGATCAGTGGGTGGCCATGTGGTCAAGTTGATAATTTCAGAAGGGTGGTAGTGGTGAATGCTCTCTCCAGATTTTTCTCCTAACACTGGTAGGACAGAGTCTGGGGATCCCAGGCCCAGCTGAACTGGGAGGGAAAGGAAAGTCCTCTAGGGCTGATGAGGACACTGTTCTCTATCTTTCTTGATAGCCACAGAATAGCCAGAACGGCCAAAAGGCATTGGTTGAACAAGAGAGAAGAAAGACTGGGGGAGGACAGTCTAGGGCCCAGGCTCCCCCGAGTTTTCCTGGCATCTGCTGTCATTGGGTAGGAGAAGGAGGGAAAAGTGGCCCCGTTCTTACCCATGCTGTTCACCTCTGCTCTGCAGTCCGGCTGTGGCTGGCAGTGGCTACTGCTGTGTACTGGGAAGGGGCAGAAAGAAGGGAATTTATGTAACTGCTAGGGGGTGGGGCAGGGGAGGACCTGGGCATCAGGCCAAGGCCAGAGGGAAGGAGCACAGGCAGCTGCTAGCTGGCCAGGACTTTTCCCAGTGGTCCAGACCTTCTGGAATTTGCTTGAATTAAAGAAGTGGGAGAAGGGTTAGTGAGAAAGGAAGGAAAGAGACCTCTTGCATGAAAAGGTACCCGCAGTCCCACTTGGGTTCCCTCTGTGTTTTGGAGGGCATGGCTGTAGGTTGCTTTCTTCTGCTCTTCTCTCAGATTCTATTCTTCTTCTTCTTCTTTTTTTTTTTTTGGAGGGGGCAAAGCAGGGCGATTGGGATTAAGTGACTTGCCTAAGGTCACACAGCTAGTACATGCGTCAAGTGTCTGAGGCCGGATTTGAACCCAGGTCCTCCCGACTCCAGGGCCAGTGCTCTATTCACTGTGCAACCTAGCTGCCCCTCTCAGATTCTATTCTCACACTCCCAGGCCCACTGCCCAGCAGAACCTCCTTCTCTTCCCCTAATCCAGACTGCCCACAGAACAGGCCTAATGTCCATCCTTCATGCTCAGGCTCTGCTGCCCTCCAGTGACACACCTGTGTCTCGGTCTTCCTCCCACCTTCACCCCCAGTCCAGGATTAGGCAGAGGGGATAGGGTTCTGTCTGGCCACAAAGGGTTTTGAAATGGAGAGAGGTCCCTATTATTATCATCATCATTACTCCTCTTCCAGGAGGTGGAAGTATAAGGGAAAATATCTGCCACCCCCTCATCTCCCAGCCCAATTTTCTTCAGTCCCCTGAAGGCTAGGGTATAAGGTATGGAGAGCATTGCCAACTCCCCAGGCTTAGTTGTGGCTAGACAATTAAGTTCACTGGTCTTGTTCTCCCCTTCTATTAAATGGGAGCGCTCTCTTTTGCCCCTAGGTCACCCAGACCTAGATAGTAGCTTCCTAAGATCTACTCCTGGTGATCTTAATAATGACAATAATATTCTCTCCTTTTGTCACCCAAACACTTGGTAAAGGCTGTGGAGCCCAACAACCTAACAGACTGAGGGATAGGTGTCAAGGGGAGGCAGCTACTAAGTGGACTTCTAGCCCTTATTCTCTCCCTCCCTTCCCACTATCTCCCCGATACCACAGTGTTATATCTGTCTTCCTAAAGCACATTTCTGATCACGTCACTTCGCTGATCAAATGTTTTCAAAGACTCATCATTGCTAGATAGATAATGCTCGGATGGCGATGGGCTTGGAATCAGGAAGATCCGAGCTCAAATCTAGCCTCAGACACTTACTCGCTGTGTAACCTTGGGCAAGTCACTTAACTTCTGTCTGCCTCAGTTTTCTCAACTGTAAAATGGGAATAATAATAATGCTTACCTTATGGGGTTGCTATGAGGATCAAATGAGATAATGTTGGGGTTTTTTTGCCACTGGATATTTTTTTAAATTATGTTTTCTTTTTTTTTAGGTTAACATACACATTTTCAAAACAAATATGTTGGTTATATGTTTCTACCTAATTATTTCTACGTTGCTTGTTTTTCTTGGATGCTTATTTGGTCAATGAGGACTAAGTTTAGAAGAAAACAAGAAATGAGCAGAACAAAAAGGAAAGCAAAGGCTCCTACTTTGCCATTTTGCTCAGGGTCCTGGTAGCGGTCGAGCACTGCCGAAAATCCTCCATTTAAACAGACAAAACGATGCTCTGATGACAGTGACAACAATGCCTACCAATAACAACAATGATAAGGCACATTAATATAGTTTCACAGTTTCCAAAATGCTTTTCCTCCTGTGAGAGAGGATGTACAAATACGATGTTCTCCTTCTAGAGAGAAAACACACCCAGAGACTTTAGTAACCTGCCTAGGGTCACACAGCGGGACTCAACTCTGGGCCTCTGGCTTCCCATCTTAGGAGCAGGCCTGCCTTGGAGGTCCAAGAGCCTCACTATTCAGTGCCTGCCACTGCTCCTGGGCTGGGGACAAGGAGGTGGGTGACAGGGAAGAACCGAAGGCAGGCGCTTCTCCCTCAAGGTCTCTTCTCAAAGGCTCCAACAGGCGCTGCTCAGTCTAGTTGGGAGTCAAGGCTCTGGTCCATGGAAAGAACTGGAGAGGTTCTTCTCTCATGTACTTCTCCCACATCACTTTGTCTTAGAGTTACTTTTCATGTCCCTTTCCTAGATGGTGACTGCCATGAGGGCGGGACCTGTCTTATGCAAGTTTGTCTCTCCCCCAGAGCCTAGCACATTTCTAGATGTAGAGGGAGTTAACATAATCAATGGGGATTGAGTCTTCAGATGTCTGCTGTGGAAGGAGGTCTATGCTGAGTGCCCAATGAGGGGAGGAGCCAGGCAGGCCATGGGAGAGCATAGGGAGGTCATGTCCATGGTGGGCTAGGGAAGTTAGGTGGGGCTTCTTAGGGAAGGGGACATCTTCCTGGATGGACACTCCCAGTAAGATGTTGGTTTGTTTTTCTTTTTAGCATTACTATTGTGTAATTGACTATTATATATAGTCTACAGATAATTCATCTTCAAAATACTGGATGGCAGAAAATGACAGGCATGAAAAGTATTAAATAAATGGTTTGGAAACACAAATAAATCATCGATCCCTAAGAGCCACCTTAGATACATGAAACAAATATCCCTCCCCAAAACTAGTAGTAATTTCTCCTGCTCTGGATCTCTTACTACATTTTTCTTTCCCCTGGGCTGGGAGGGAGTGTCTCACCTATGGATTTATTTATTTTTTAAAAATCATTATTTATTTATTTAATATTTTTAGTTTTCAGCATTAATTTTCACAAGAGTTTGAATTACATATTTTCTCCCCATTTCTACCCTCCCCACCACTCCAAGATGGCATATATTCTGATTGCCACGTTCCCCAGTCAGCCCTCCCTTCTGTCAGCCACTCCCCTCATCTCCTTTTCCCTTACTTTCTTGTAGGGCAAGATAGTTGTTTATGCCCCATTGCCTGTATATCTTATTTCCTAGTTGCATGCAAAAACTTTTTTTTTTGAACATCTTCTTTTAAAACTTTGAGTTCCAAATTCTCTCCCCTCTTCCCTCCCCACCCACCCTCCCTAAGAAGGCAGGCAATTCAACATAGGCCACATGTGTATTATGCAAAACCCTTCCGCAATACTCATATTGTGAAAGATTAATTATATTTTGCTCCTTTCTATCCTATCCCTCTTTATCCAATTTTTTCCCTTGACCCTGTCCCTTTTCAAAAGTTTTTGCTTTTGATTA
>CM053627.1:40756441-40773894 GCA_028646595.1 Phalanger gymnotis | reverse complement strand
GTAGTATTTTCTTCAGTGGTCTTTTGGACCTCCTTTTCCATTTGGCTAATTCTGCCTTTCAAGGCATTCTTCTCCTCATTGGCTTTTTGGAGCTCTTTTGACATTTGAGTTAGTCTATTTTTTAAGGTGTTGTTTTCTTCAGTATTTTTTTGGGTCTCCTTTGGCAAGTCATTGACTTGTTTTTCATGGTTTTCTCACATCATTCTCATTTCTCTTCCCAATTTTCCCTTTACTTCTCTAACTTTCTTTTCCAAATCCTTTTTGAGCTCTTCCATGGCCTGAGACCAATTCATGTTTTTCTTGGAGGCTTTTGATGTAGGCTCTTTGACTTTGTTGACTTCTTCTGGCTGTATGTTTTGGTCTTCTTTGTCACCAAAGAAAGATTCCAAAGTCTGAGACTGAATCTGGGTGTGTTTTTGCTGCCTAGACATGTTCCCAGTTAACTACTTGACCCTTGAATTTTTCAGCGGGGTACGACTGCTTGTAGAGTAGAGAATACTTTGTTCCAAGCTTGAGGGGATGCGATGTTGTTTTCAGAGCTATTTCTCACAGCAAGCTCTGCCATACCAGCATTCCTCCTCCCCCAAGAACTGCCAACCCGGACCTGACTCAGATGTTAAGCAGGCTCTGCACTCCTGCTCTGTTCCACCACTTAATTCCTTCCACCAAGTGAGCCTAGGGCCAGAAGCAACTGCACCTGTAGTTCTGTAGCTGCATTACCTCTGCTGCCCCCTGGGGTGGTGGCCAAACCCCAAACTCCTTTCACTCTGTCCCCTGCAGGTTTTCACACTAACTTTCTCTGTTGTCTTTGGTGTTTGTGGGTTGAGAAGTCTGGTAACTGCCACAGCTCACTGATTCAGGGCGCTAGGGCCTGTTTTGCCAGGCTCTGGTCTGGTTGGTCTGGCGTGGCCCACGCTGGGCTATGCTCTGCTTCACCCCCAGCTCCGTGCGTGATAGACCTTACCCAGCGACCATCCAGGCTTTCCTGGGCTGGAGCCCTGCTTCCCTCTGCTATTTCTTGGGTTCTACAGTTCTAGAATTTGTTCAGAGCCATTTTTTTATAAGTGTTTGGAGGGACCTGGGGGGGGGAGCTCATGCAAGTTCCTGCTTTCCAGCCGCCATCTTGGCTCCTGCCCCCTCACCTCAGATGTCATTTTTTGTGACACTTTTTGGGGGATGTGATAATATTTATGAAGCACTTAGTAAGCACTTATATAAATGTTAGTTATTATAATTATTATTGTTATTAAAATCCAAGCTCTTTGGCCTGGTATTCATAGCCCCTTCCTACATTTCCATATTTATTTTTCACTACTACTTCCCTAAGCTGAATTTTAGCCAAGCTGGTCTACTATCTCTTTCCTAAATGGATCTTGTAATTTCATGTCACCAAGCATTTGGCCTTCCTGTTTCTCAGGTCTGAAGAGCCTTCCCTTTCCATAGCTATCTATTAAAATCCAACTCATTCCTCGGGGCCCAACTGTTAATGGTGGAATAAAGAAACAGCGTAATTACATGCAGACACTGATGTATTTAGCAATATGTGCAGTTGCCTTTCTTTCTACACAGTTAATATACAGGTTGGAGGGAGTAAAAACCAGAATTATAAGGAGTGTGACACCTGGTTTCTAATTGGTGGAAGGGATTGGGAAACACTGATTTGGGAGGGAGAGGGGTAGTTTTGTGACATTCCTTAACTCGGGTGACCTTTGAGAAAGGGTGTAAGTTTGGGACTTCTCCAAAATCAGGTGGCTTATAAACAGCTGAAACTTTGCTTCACAAAGTAGTAGATAAAGGCAAAATAGGGTCACTAATGCTACATTTGATGTAACACCCCAAATGCTACCTCTTTAATGAATCCTTCCTTTTTTTGTCCTCAACCAGTAGAACTTCTTCCTCCTGAAAACCATACAATGAGGAGTACCTTTATGTAATGACAGTTATTTGTGCGTTTGTCATCACTCTCCCACCATGTTATACTCTCCTTGAGGGGCGGGGTGGTGTCTGATTCATCTTAGTATCCCTCTAGAGGCCTAGTAAGTCCCCAGCCAATGCTGTTTGTTGAATGAATGAATGAATGGAGAGGTAAGCATAAGACTCAGGGAATATGTCACACAAGAGCGATGGGGTATAGCCAACAGTAGGGGCCTTCTCATCCATTTGCTTTGCTACACAAACTAAAGTCATCCCTGAAACTAGGAAGCTTATCAAAGGAAGAGACTGAGGCAAAGAGAAGGTAGAAGCCACTTACACAACTTTCTTTTGTCTTTGGAGGTTAAGTCTTCCCCATTCCCATAAACTGACTCCTTGGCAGGAATGATCCCTGTTCCATTTATGCGCTCTTTTCCCAGAAAACTGCAGAGATCCAATAGGTGACATTTTGTCTGTAAAAAACACTTTAATCTCTATAGATGAAAGCTCCAGGGTGGGGTTTTATAGAGGTAGAGAGTCTGGGGTGCCAGAGACAAGGAGGAGGTTTAGGCCTAAGATTTTCATTGAGCGTAATTGTGGACTCACCAAACTAGCTAGGGTGAGCAGGGAAATAAAGCTGGGCCCTCAGGGGTTATCTTGGACCTCAGAGTGAGAAAGCATGTTTTCAAGAATAGAAACACCCAAGTGGGGGGGGCACACTGGGCATCTCTCCATCTGGGAGTCCTGCTTCCACCCCCATTTATTAAGAGTCGATTGTGTGGAGAGCCCTCTGAGTTACAAAGTTTAGGAAAGAGGTGGATATAATAAGCACTTATATAAATGTTAGGTATAATAATAATCATTATTATTATTATTAAAACCCAAACTCTTTAGCTTCCGTGCTTTGGCCCCTACCCAGCTCCCAACTTTTCCACATTTATTTTTCATTCCTCCACCCCTATGCTGAAGCTCAGCCAAGCTGGTCTCTTCCCGAAATGCATCTTGTAATTTCATGTTCCCAAGCCTTTGACCGTACTGTTCCTTAAGTCTGAAGTGCCTTCCCTTTATCTAGCTGTTAAAATCCAATTCATCCCTCAAGGCCCAACCTAAATGCCACCTCCTTAGTGAATCCTTTCTTTTTTACCCCCAACCAGCTGCAATTTGCAGAGTTTATAGTCTAGTATAGAGCAGCAAGTCAATCATTCACCAAGCCCCGTGCCAGGCACTGTACTAAGTAAGCACTAGGAATATAAAGAAAAAACAAAAACAGTCCTTGACCTCAAGAAGCCTCCATTCTAATGCACAAAAATAGGGACATACAAGTTACCTACAGAATAGATGGAACTTCAGAACTGCATGGGGAGTAGAGGAGGAAAGGTCCCCTTTAGAAGGCAGCGTTTGAGCTGAGTCTTAAAGAAAGCCACAGATTTTAGGAGGTAGAGGTGGGGAAGGAGAACATAATGGGAGAGAGCCTGTGTAAAGCTGTGGAGACTGAAGATGGAGCTACATGTGTGAGGAACTGGAAAGAAGGCCACTTTGGCTGGACCATGGAGTGCCTGGAAGAGAGTAATGTGTAAGAAGAGTGGAAAGATAGGAAGGGGCTAGGTGTTTAAAAAAAAAAACCCAGAGAAGAAAGAGTATCCAGGAAGAGAGCATGATCAACTGTGTTAAATGCTGCAGAGAGGTCAAGGAGGTTGAGGACTGAGAAGCGGCCTTTAGATAACTTTGAAGAGAATATATTTTTATTTAAATAATTTTTAATTGACTTTTTGTACATCACAAAAATGTCTCTCAATGCCCTTTCCTTCCCTTCCCTACTTATAGGTCATCACCTATAGCAAACAGTATTTTTAGAGAAAAAAAAAAGAAAAATCCGCAAAAATGAACAATACATTGAAAATATCTAAAACTATATGCTACGTTTCACGCCCTTGGACCCCCCAACTCTGCAAAGGAGTATATTTCAGGGGTCTTCTCCTGTGTCTTCTTTGGAGTCACGATTGTCCTTTGTAATTTTGCAACACTTACTTTTGATTGTTTTATGGTTGTTTTTTCTGATTACACTGTCCCAGTCATGGATATTCTGGTAAATGTTTAACAGCCAGCCCTCTTGGGAAAAAATATGCAGGAGATACTTACAAGTTAAATCTGTATTGTTAACATTTCCCCTATCACTTTTTTTTTTAGTCTAGACATTCAACAAAATAATATAGCAAGCCCTGATTTGTAGAGTTTTTCTACTTCTGAGGGCTAAATATTCACACTGAAAATGTAATAATTGGTCTTGCTGACAGTTTGAGTTGTCTCCAGCACACCCCCTGGTCCTGGTCATTGTGTATATTGTTTTTTTGGTTCTGCTTTCTTTACTTTGCATCAGATTACATTAATTTTTCCATGCTTCTCTAAATGCATCATATTTGTCATTTCTTACAGCATGGTAATATTTCATTACATCTATACCACAATTCATTAAGCATTTCCCAATTGATGGATATCCATTTTGTTCCCAATTTTTTGATATTACAAAAATTGCTGCTACAAATATTTTGGTTTATATGAGAACATTTAGAGAGAGTTGTCTTAACTTAATGATGAAGTTGGAAACCAGATTATCTAGGGTTTAGAAGAGAGTGAGAGGTGAGGAAGTGAGTGGAAGCACTCAATGTAGACAGCTTTTTCAAGGAGTTTAACTGAGAAAAGGAAGAGAGGCATAGGACCATGGCTAGCAGGGATGGGAGAATCATAAATGCCCTAAAAACATTAGACAAGTATAAGACAAAGTGCTTTGTGAAACCCAGTGGGGGAAGGCAGTGTATCCTTTATGATCTACTTGTCAGCTCTCTGAATCTTACCACGAAGGCAGGGATGGAGTTGGCTCTGAAGAAGCCAAACAGATGAGATAGGAAAGGGATGGAGCCAGTACTGCTCACTTCATGAAGATGTTATCTTGCATATTCTTTCAAAACTATCATTTATATTGATAGCTACTATTTTTCTAGCACCTTTATTTCCAATTATATCCCTTCTCCCTTCCCTGTCCAGTGAGTCATTCCTTGTAATAAATCGTTAAAAAAAAAAGGACAAAAAGGCAATTCAGCAAAACGAAGCGATACACCAACTGTGACTAAGTATATGTTTTGCACAGCTTTATGTCTGTCATTTGACTGGAGGGTGTTTCATGTCAGTATCCAAGTACTCAAATCTCTCTGGGCCCTGATTCTTTTCCCCAATAAAGCCAGGGCCATTGGTTGGTAAAATTGGACTGTGGGACTGCTGTGTCCAATGGAAATATTTTAGGCCTGAGAAGAGACGGAGGAAAGAGAACCTGAAGGCAGGCCCAGGGTTATATCCTAGCTCTGCTGTTTATTACCTGAGTGACAGTGGGCAAGTCTCTTTTCTACTCTGTGCCTCAGTTTCCCCATTTGTGAAACTAGAAGATTGGATTGGGTAGTCTCTATGGTCCTTTCACACTCTGGGTAAGGCCCAGGACTGATCCCAAAGCAAAATAAAAATAGTACATACAGCTCAGTCAGCTTACTCTGTCTAGGAAGGGCAGGGTTCAGTTTGAAAGCCTATAGAAGCTTGATAATCCGGTTAATTACCTTAGCTTACTTTAGCATTTAATGATCCCTTAGCCTGTTTCTCAGAAGCTCCATAGCCTCCCTGATTCACTTATTTTCTTTGCTAGAGGCAAAAACGAGATTATGAAAGGTTCCCCTAGATTAGACACACACACAGAGACCGAGAGAGACAGAGACAGAGAGACTGAGAACTTTGCCTTTTATTCTGTCCCTCTCCTCCCTAATCTTTAATCTTTTGTGAAGAGTCAAAACCCATCCCCAGTATTTCCTTTAACTCAAACTCCTTGGTTTTTTTCTTTCTTTTTTTTTTTTTTGGTGGTTTTTTTTTTTGTGCTTTGCCATAAACATTGTCCAACCCAGCAGCAAATCCTTGCATGAAGCCTGTTATAAAGGAACCCAGTGGGATACTTGGGAGGGCTGACTGCCTAGGGGAGGGGATGGAATTTCTGGGAGAGCTCTCAAGAGAGGGGCAGACAAAGGACTGTGGATAGAAGGCCTGCTGGTTATATAACTCCTGTTTGCCAGCACTTTGCCTTTGCCACTTGGTTTATGTAATAGGTGAGCTGTTCTCGTGCACACGTGAGGGGTTGATCACAGTGGAGCAGCCCATGCACAACCACTGCTAAGCCCAGGAGGCTGGGAGCCTTCACGCCTCTCCTTCTCCACTGAGGAGGCCCTATCCTGTGGGCCAGGTTCAGCGGTGTCAGAGGCCTGGGGAAAATTACTTGGAGCTTGGATTTGGCTTTGGTCTAGGGTAGGGCCATAGAAAACTATTCAGTAAACAATGTTAATCAGGTCCAATTTGGTTTCTCCCACACAAAAGGAATGCTTAACCCAAGACACACGTGAGTACCTGTTAAATGACTTGTAACTACTGTTTTACCCTCCTGCAAGGATGACACTTAAAATATTAAACCAGGAAACACTTTTCAGGTCCCTTTGGCTCTTCACTGTCCAGACAATCCCTTCAGGCCATATTTTCATGGAGGGAAGGGATCGGGCCTATCTTCCTCAAAAAACACTGGAGTGTTGGCTGGGCATCGATGGACGGTCAAGTTCACAAGGCTGAAGCCGTGCTTTGCTTTGCTCCCTGGCCATCTTCTTGCCATCTGCCTGGCCAACCACCACTGTCCCCTGAGGACTTAACCCTTTCAGCTCCAGAGTTCCTACCCTGGAGTTCCTTCCACTGGTCTGATTGGTGAGTACTTCACCTGGCCCACTGTTTAGGTGGGGGGCAGCTATGCCTCTTTTATTCCCTGGACATCTTCTTACTAACCTCCCTGCCGCTGAATAGTCCTCGGTATAAAAGATGGAGTTGACCGAAGGAAAAAGGAAGAGAACAAAATTTTTTTAAAAGCACCTATACTGTGCCAAGTGCTTGAAGAATACCTCATTTGATTGAGTTGGTTTTGCTTCTTTCTTGTTTCCCCTTAGACTTCAAGATTGGAAATTCATCCTTGGGAGGTGGAAGACGATTTCTTCCTCCTTCTGTCCCAGAGCACACCTGGAAGTGTATGGCAGAAACACAAGGACACTTTCTGAACACTAACCTCTTCTGTAGGGGAGGGGAGATTTCTGAATTCCTTAGGTAATGTGATTCCAGTATCTAACAGAGAAGGGAGGTTTTCTATGTAGCACCAGGTTTGGGAATTGCTTCCTAGGTAATCGCAAGTTGAGAATTCATACATTAAGGTCCCAACCCCCTAGAAACACATGATTTCCACAACAACATGAATACAAAATCCTCTATTTGGCATTCGAAGTCTTTCACAACTTAGCACTTTCCCCGCCCCCCTCCCCATCCCCACCCCCAGTCTTTTTACACCACTTCCCCTTCCACGAGATCTTTGATCCAGGGAATTTTTGCTCCCACTCCATCTCTTGGCTCTGGGCACTTTCTCTGGCTGTACCCCATGCTTGGAATGCTTTCCTTCTTTCATCTCTGCCTCCTAGCTTCTCTGGCTTCCTTCAAGTCCCAACGCAAATCCTGCCTTTTACAGAAAGCCCTCTGAATTCTGGAACCTTCCCTCTGTAGATTATTTCCTATTTATCTTGTGTAGAGCTTGTTTGTGCCTCTCTGTCTGCTTGTTGTCTCCTCCATTAGAATGTGTGCTCCTTGAGAGCAGGGGCTGTCTCTTGCCTTTCTTTGTATCCCCAGAGGTGCCTGGCACCGTGGGTGGTTAATAAATGCTTACTGACTAACTGACTCATGGAGGGCAACTTTGCCAAATCTCTGCTGTTTCCATAAGTTTCCAGGTCTGAGGTTGGGGGGGTGCTTGTTTCACAGCCCCCAAAGTATATACTTTTTTGGAGGGAGTCTAACAGGCTGTTTTTGATGTCTCTGACTCTGTTCATGGACTCCTATAAACCTTTGGAGCTTATATATTTCTTGGGGGGGGGGCGGAGGGGCTATGTGAAATAAAGACTATGGCATACCTGATATGCAGTTAGCACATTGTGTGGGAATTGAGGACCCTGTTACCCACATTTGGGGAAACCTAGCGAGGAGCTACACCATGAGTATATTTAGAGATTTTCCTGGGGCACTCCAAATGGGAACGTAATGAACCAAAAGAGAGAAAATTATATTCTTAGATTGACCCACTCAGGACTGGAGCTGGTTTGTTTGAGCCCTGGTTATTTGAAGAGCACTAAGAAGAAGGCCACATACATATTTAGGGAGTCGGCCATGGCAGCTAAAGGCGGATGTGGTTTGATGCTTCACCCAGTGCTGGCTGGATAGGTTGAGTTTATCCCCTTCGAGAAAGAATTAAGTTGTTCTTCATCTCTTCAGCTATAGGTGTTCTGGTTTCTGTGCCAAATGCCCACAGGTAGCTCTCCTCAGCCTGTTTCCCAAAGCCACCACAGAGGTCAGAGAGGTCAGAGTTTCATGAGTCACGATGAGGAAAGAATTCATCATTTACAGGCCACTCTTCTGATGATAAGCCCTTCTATACTTAGCTATGTTTATCCTTGGACAGAGACACAATGGCCAAATCCTTCCCTGCTTAGTAGCACCTGTTAGGGCTTGTGCTCTGCCATGAGAACCTTTGAGAATCCAGGGAAATTTCTATACTGCAGTGGAACATTGGGTTGGGTATACAATAAAGTCAAGAGAAGCAACTGGAGGTACTCATAATAAAAAAATACATAATAAAATAATAATAAAAATTATGCTGAAGGTAACACAACTTTAAAGGTACTTGGAATTTGATTTTTCAAGATACTTCAAAGAGGGGAAAATTCCAAAAGAGCAGAAAAAAATCAGATAGTATTACTAGCCAAAAAAAGGAATTAAGAAGACATCAGAAGACAACTGTAGACCCTATTTGCCTATTTCTTTATCTCTGTAAAATCTTTTATTTTTTAACTTTTACAAATAGATATTTACTTTGAAGCTATAGTAAGAACAGAAGTATGAACATTTTCTCTCTGACACCCTAAGGAGCATACTCACTCTGATACCACCTCAATCTCTAAGGGCCTGAGGAAACCTATCTACTGGTTTAGTTCTTAGTTCCTACATAGCATTGGTCCCACCAAGTTCATGTCCAGATGCAGTCTTCACTGCCAGAGCAGTCCTCTTAGCTATTGCTGGCCTGGATCTTGAATGTCTTTCTTTCAGGTTACTCCTTAATCTTTGGGATATCTATTACAGATCCATGGACTCTAGAATCCTAGGATGTTGAGGCATCCTCCTGACCTTCAGAAATGCATTCACAAGACTAGAAACTTTTGCCCAGAATAGAAAAGAACACACCAGAGGCTAAGGGCAGAGACCCCTTTCACAGGGCTATATAGAGGGGAGAGGCCTCAGGCGTATCTCCATATAGCTTTGTCTCTCATCAGAAGATATCAGCAAAGGAATGACACCATCATTTCAGGTAAAGAGAGAAATAGTCTATGCATTATTGAAGATATCCTTGATGAAAATGTGAGAAGAGAACAGGACTATTTCTGCAGAGTATTTTCCATAGCAGATCACATCGTCTAACACTTGACACTGGTTTCAAGGATATAAGATCTCACTCGTTACATGGGCTTGTTCCCATGCTTTTTAGCATGATGTTTTCAGCCATGTTGTCAAATGCCTTCAATGAGGACAAAAATGGCATCAAGGTCAGCTATTGCACAGATGGTAAATTCTTCAACTTGAAAAGGCTACAAGCCAAGACTAGAGTGGAGGGAGTATTGGTGCATGATTTTCTGTTTACATATGATTATGCACTCAATGAAGCCTCTAAAGCTGTGATGCAACAAAATATGGATTGAATCTCTGCTGCTTGTGCTAATTTTGGCCTAACAATTAACACCAAGAAAACACAAGGGCTCCATCAGGCCGCACCACACCATCCATATGTGGAACCATCAGTTACAGAAAATGGAGAAGTTTTGAATACTGTGGATAAGTTCAGTTACCTTGGCAGTATACTTCCCGGGATGTACACATTGGTAATGAGGTTGACACTCTCATTGCCAGAGCTAGCTCAGTGTTTGGGAGGCTCCTAAAGAAAGTGTGAAAGAGGAGAGGTATTAGATTGACTACCAAACTAAAGGTCTACAGAGCCATTGTGCTGACCTCACTGTCGTATGCCTATGAAACCTGGACAGTATACCACTGCCATGCCAGGAAACTGAATTGCTTCCATTTGAAATTGTCTTAGGAAGATTCTGAAGATCACCTGGTAGGATAAGTTAGCAGACACTGAGGTCCTTTCTTGAACTCAGCTGCCAAGCATTCAAACTCTACTGCAGAGAGCGCAACTCCAACAGTCTGGCCACATTGTTCAAATGTAAAACATATGCTTGTCAAAAAGACTATTTTATGGAGAACTCATACAAGGCAAACTTTCCCAGGTGGTTAGAAGAAGCAATACAAAGACATTCTCAAGGTTTCTCTTAAGAACTTTGGAATTGATTTTGTGACATGGGAGACACTGGCACAGGACCCCACTCAGCATGGTGTGCCCTCATCAGAGAAGGTGCTGTACTCTATGAGCAAAGCAGAATTGAAGTAGCTTGAAAGATACACAAGATGCACAAATTTAGAGAATCCGCCCCAAATACTCATATGGACTATTTGTGCCCGACCTGTGATAGAGCATTCCAAGCTGGTATTGGTCTGATCAGCCACAGTCAGATGCATTGTAACTTAACTCTAACATAGTGATGTCATTTTGGACCTCTTCAAGAATGAAAGATAACAGCCAACCACATTTGTTATCTTTTGATAGCAAGAAAACCGTTTGACTCAATCAAACAAAACAAAGTTCTAAAGGCTCTCCCTCAATGGCATATTTCCTTATGTGCATATGCCAAGATTCCTTTACAGGTGCAACTACACAGGTAATTTGGTGTAATGATCCTCTGGCCATTAACATCAAGCAAGGCATAAAACAGGAGATCTATATTTGCCAAAGGTGTTCACCACTATCAAAGGGGATGTATGGTGCAAAGTACAAAGTTTGGGATCATTTTTCTTGTAAAATGGGGATAATAATGCAAGTACTTCATAATGCTCTGCAAACTTAAAGCATTAGAGAATCTTGTCATTATGCCCAAAGTTCATTCCCCAGCTGTACTGTCTGATGCGGGTAGATCAGAAGGTAATATATGCCTCTCTCTAGTTTACTTTATATTGCATGTGTATATGCATACACCCACTTTTGCTGTTGAGTCGTTTTCAGTCATGTCCAAATCTGTATGGCCCTGTTTGGATTTTCTTGGCAAAGATACTGGAATGGCTTGCCATTTCCTTCTCCAGTTCATTTGACAGATGGGGAAACTGAGGCAAACAAGGTAAAGTGACTTGCCCAGTGTCACACAGCTAGTAAGTGTAAGAGGCCAGATTTGAACTCATGAAGATGAGTCTTCCTGATTCTAAGCCCAGTGGTTTATCCACTGTGCCCCTTTATCCTCTAGCTGCCCCAACACATATACATACAATCTATATCTATGTAACATATATGTGTGGGTATATATGTATATGCAATATAAAATATTCAAATATTTTTATTTTCTCTTTGGTGTATGTGTTTTCTTGTAACAACAATGTGGCTAGCAGTTGCTGTAGGGGTGTAAGACCCAACAACACCAGCACACAGAAGGGCTGCCAGCACAAGTTCTTTGATCTGCTTTTCCAAGGAAAGCAACTTTAAGGGGTTAATAATCTCACTTTAATGCAACATACAAACATCCATTATATAAACAGAACAAATAACAAACCAGCAATACATAGTCACCAGAGAGACAATATAAACAGATGAATATTTCTGTCTAGCCAAATCCCAACATACATAGTTACCAGAGAAAGAAGCACCATCTGTGTTTTCTTCAAAAGTGGGGGGGTGGGGGGCGCGGATCTCCAGCAGCTACTCAGGGTCTCCACACCAACACTCTTCCAGTGAGCGAGAGCCCCAAACAAACTGCTAACCTCTGAGTTTATATACCCTGTTCAGGGCCAGAAGGCTTCATACCTAATCAGCAAAAGGGTGTGGGCCTGGGATTTTGTACCTAGTAAGACTTAATCAAAAGCATTTGATTACTTTAGCATTCTAAAGTGAAAACAGTAAAAAAAAAGAGTCCCACCTTAATTACCAATATATTTCCCTTCCACCCCTTACATAGAATTTAATCTTGAGGTCAGGGACTTCTGTATTTTCCCTGTATTCTTAGTGCCTAGAATAGTGCTTAGCACATAGTAGGTGCTTAATAAATGCCTGTTGAAGATTTAGATGATGAGGTTCTCCATATACTTTTATCTGTGGAATATTTTGTGCTGACTGCATTAAGCCCCAGAATCTCAATAAATCATGGCCATTCAAAAGAGATTGGTCTAAAACTCAGTGGGTGAAGAATGTAGAGTCTCTTGCTTATAACATACAGTTGGATGGAGTTAGCCTATCATAGTTCTTTGACAGGCACTGCAGATGGGCAATAGGCTGGGCCCAGATTCAAAGAGGAAGAAGAAAACTGACAATTACCTGTGAAAAACTGCATATAGCACTTTCACTAATCCCAAGCTTTCTGCAAAAGCTGATCTAATTTATAACACCACCAATCTTGTGGTGATGCTATATGACTACAAATCATGGAGGGACACAATTTCAGGAGAATCCACATTGTAGATGACTCAAAGGACAATGGATAGATAAGTGACTAATAGGTCTAAGCAGGCTACAGCATAACACTGAGGATGGTTTGCTTGCAAGAAATGGCAGAAAAAAAGTCTTCAAGGACACGGGGAACATTAACCATATATGAATGCAAAAAACTCTGGGCTACTTGCTGAGAACAAGGCATAACAGATGGACCATACTCTGTTACACTAGCATCTACAAAATGTGAGACTTTCTAAAGCATTGAGGAGATTCTCTGTGAAGGAATCCTTTGAGAACATGGACAAGATCCATGAGGTGAGAAGGCATGGATGGGCTGTGGCCCACACCAGTGATGGAAAGCCTCATACCTCTGGGACCAAGGAGCCATCAAAGTATCTTAGAGGGATAGCTTATGAAGTCACCGACATTTTAGTATAAATTCATTTTTAAATCAGTCTGCTTTCTTTCTTTAAGGAAGATGCCTGGGAACCTGGGGGGAGGAGGAGGTAAGTGAGGTAGATACTGAACTGTGGAAATTGAGGACCCTGAAAAGGGAGCTTCAAAGTCAATTTTACCCTAATCTACTATTTTTTTTCAAGGGTCGGCTATGAACCCTGGACTAGAAGGAGGGAACAAAGAGAGTGAAGTGGGGTTCTTTAATTTCTTTTGTCATTCGTCTCATATTTTGTCTCTGGGGGTAGGAAAGGGATAAGAAAAGGGGGTGGAGTGGTAAGGTTGAAAAAATAACTCCGCTATCAGCAGTTTAGAACAGTCCCCAGCTGCTTGCGGGGTGGGGTATTTCTTTTTTTGGATTTCAGGGGATCGAACCTGTTCACTCTCCCTCTCCCAACTTGGAAAGTCCCTAATCCTTCATCCAATTAGGAATCAGATTACCTAATGTTGTATTGTTTCCTTTTAATTAATTGGACTTACTTGATTGTTTTTAATGTATAAAAGTCTGTCTCCCTTTCTATTCGGGGTCCAGGCCTAAGCTGAGGAGGTCTGGTCCAGGTTTGTTGGGCAATTACCATGCATTGCTTAATAAATCAATATGTCTGGAAGATCAAACCTTTGTTTCCTCAGTCATTCCTCTTTCACCGCCATACTTGGGACACAGGGATCCTTATGCCTTTTGTTCTATCCTGGCTTTTTCAGGTCTGGCTCCAGAGAAGCAGAGTAAAAACCATAAAGTAGCTTTTATAGCATCATCTCTGCCTTTTCAGAAGACCATTTGGCTTGAATCCCATTCTGTAGAAGCCTCAGGGAAAAAAGATTACATCATCCTCAGTAAATGGCCCCAGTTATTCCATCAAAGCCCCTAGTAAAACTTCTCCTTTGGGTTGGGGAAGGATCTTTGGGTCCCAAGGCCCTATCCCTGTGTCATTGCTCGATCTGAAACCAGTCCCGTCACTGCTCAGGAGGCTCAGAGGCTCTCCTTAGGTCCAAGATACCTTCTGGGAAGGAGATGGTTCTTACTCCATGTCCCGAAAGGCAAGAGGCCCAAAGTATTTGGGTGATTTGCCTTCTGATACTCATGGTGTTAAGAGCAGGGTAGGGTCAGCCCCTCAGATGCTCCAATTCCTAGTTCTCTCCTCTATGACCCTAAAAGGCCTTTCCTAAGATCTTCCTAAAGAACGCATCTAGATGCAGGAAACATTTAGAACTGCCATATGTGAATTAATGCTCTAATGAATTAAGACATTTATTGAGCAACTTCTGTGTGAGCACTGTGTTAGGTGCTGAGCATACAGTGCAAAAGTGAGACTGCCTATGTCCTCAAGGAGTATGCATTCTACTAGAACAAGACATATATTCAGGGAGGAGGTGCCCACGGAATATTGAATTGAATATTGTCGGACCACTGAAATATAGTACTTGCCCAGACTTAGTGAAAGGGCTGTCCAGAAGCTAAGTTTCAAAAAATTATCAAACTACCCTTTTGTTGATGTGGGTAGACCAACAAGGACCAGAGATTGTCAATAGCATGGCAAGTTAGAGGGAGTAAGGAATTCACAAAAGAAAGTTACTTATGGCATTTCTCATATATGGTTATTTGGAATATCTCTTTGTGATAGTTGGGGTTTGCGGTTCCACAGGTGGGACAGACAACTCCCTGACACTCCCTGTTAATTTGGTTTTATGGTAGTTTGTAGCTATAATGTAACAGTTGAAAAAGGAATGGTAGATTTTTCAGAGGGATGAGAGAACAAGGGGGAGTTGTTCCTTTTGTATTTAATTCTGATCAGCAAAGAAGAACTGGTCAGTGATGTGGAGGTGAAAAGATCCCTGGGAGAGAGGCCCAAGTCATCTTGGGGTTTGTAATACAGAAATTATAATAATGACCATAATAATAATAGTTTGTATAATGCTTTGACGTTTGCAGAGTACTTTAAATACATCTCTTCATTTGAGCCTTACATCCATCCTGCCACTATTACTATGCCCAATTTACCTGAAGCCCCAGCAATGTGGTGTATGATCCCTCTTGCTTCCTAGGCTAGATTGTTCATCTCAACCCGCACTTGATGCTGGAGAGCCTGGTCATTCCTAAGGAAGTGTCATCACCGCTCTGCTCAATTCAAATCTCTCTCTCTAAGGATCCTATGAGTTACTCTGATGTGTGTATGTATGTATGTATGTATGTGTGTGTGTATTCCTCCTATTCACCACTGTAACTCCTGAGCCCCCACTGGTGTGCCTCCCATTTATATGATCAGTTACTACGGCACAATTAACCCTTAGCTATAAAACGTTTGCTAAACAATAAGACAAGAGGAAGAACGACAGTTTCTCATCCAAAGGAAAAGACAACAACAATCAAAACATTATTGTCTACTCATGTAAAGAATTACATCTTTATTTTCACCAGCTTCTAGCTGAAATTCAACATTTCCTTTAATGAAATTCACTATTTCCTTTAATCAAGAACATAGGCAAATCACAGTACTATTAGACTTCACCAGATTGCCAAAGGACTTTGTGATATCAAAAAATGTGTCTGTTTGCCATAAGTAAATTTCCTTTGTGAATTCCATATTACCTACAACTTGCCATGCTATTAACAATTCCATGTCTTCGTTGGTCTTCCAGTGGCAACAGAAGGCATAGCTTGAAAACTTTTTGAAATTTAGCTTCTGGATTGCCTTTTCACTAAGTTTGGGCAAGTACTAGAGTTCAGTGATCCAACAATATTTAATTCAATATTCTGTGGACACTTCTCCCATATAAATCTTATCTTAGTGGAATGCACGTTCCTTGAGGACACAGGCAGTCGCACTTTTGCATTGTATGCTGAGCATCTAATACAATGCTGAGACAGAAGAAGGTGCTTAATAAATGTATGGCAGTTCTAAATATTTCCTTCATCTAGATATGGTCTTTAGGAAAATCTCTAAAGGCTGTTAAGAAGCCAGTAGCCATAATTGCTAGGCAGACAAAGAAGAAGCAATAGGAAGGAGAGTAAGCTAAGTGCCGAAGGGAGTCGCAGGAAGCTGGGAATGGAAGACAGCTGACTTTTCTGCAACTAAGCTGCTGAACAAAAGAGAGCTTGATATTTAGAAGAGAAGCATTGCTTTACTGATTGGCCGGAGAAAGACTGAAGCAGCTGCTGGAAACTCTTATTGAATACTATTGCTGTGTGGAGAGCTACTGAGTTTGTTACTTTCTGGCAGCATCTAAAGCCCGAAAGAGGGGGTACCTCACAGAGGAGTGCCTGCGTTATTCTCTACTGCCCTTTCTGGTTTGTGAAACCAGAGAAGAAACAGAGAAGGAAAGACAAGCTTTGCATCTGTTTTTCTCTGACCTACGTTCTGTTGTAAGAAGAAACTTGGAGCTAACTAGACAAAACAGAATCCTTTGGTATTTGCATATTTGAGGAGCTTGGAAGTTCTTTGGCTTAAGGGAATTGTTTGGCACTAAATGAGCGTAACACTTTTCCTCAGTACCCTTTTCGGAGTGGCTATGAGTGAAAAGATCTTTTGTAAGTGGGAAGCACACTGATGAGGGCTCAGGAGTTATAGTAATAAGTAGTAGGAGTGTATTTCCCTCTCAATCTTCTGTGCCCCCCACCCCACACACATGCCAGGGTTACTTCTAGTACTCTGGGAGAGAATTTTGAGGCAGCTAGATGATTCAGTGGATAGAGCTCTGGGCCTATAGTCAGGAAGACCTCAGTTCAAATCCAGTGTCACACACTTACCATATTACAGATAAAATGACATAGTATTTGTAAAGTGGCTTAGCACAGTGGATGCTTAATAAATGCTTGTTCTTGGTGGGTGTAACTACCTAGCAAAACAGTCAATAAACATTTGTTAAGTGTGTATTATGTGTTAGGCACCATGTTAAGTACTGGGGATACAATAAGAGGCAAAAGAGTCCCTGTCCTCAAGGAGCTCACAGTCTAATAGGGGAAACAATAGGCAAACAAATATGTATAAACAAGCTATAAATAGATGTAGTAGGAAGGCCGAATTTATGATCTCAAAAAGGATCGTATAAATATCTGAATGGTTCGAAATCGTTGGGTATACAGAATTCTCCAAGCAGAATGCATCAAAAAATTTATTCAGGGCCCAGAGCAACAAATTAGCAAACCAACCTCCCCATTCCAGTATTGCAAACACAAGCCTCCAGGCCCAGTAGGCCCTCCTCACAAGAGTAGCCAGGAGGCCACAGAAAAATAAGATGGCATAAATCATATTCACCGGCCTCAAGACCTCGCTCGGAACTCCTGGATCCACACAGGGGTCGGCTCTGCTTCGGATTTTTTTTCCAGCTGTAGTTTCTCGCCTCTCCTCGCAGACAAGCCTCTGGCGTTCTCAAGTTCCGCCTCAATGGACTAGAGACCAGAGTCCAGAGA
>CM053627.1:40744923-40756341 GCA_028646595.1 Phalanger gymnotis | reverse complement strand
TAATCTACACCCACACAGGTTTCACACCTGATGGGGCTTTGGGCCTGGGGCTTAACATTTAACAGGTGAAAGTACTTTCACCGTAAACAAAAGCCAAACTCCTCAAGGGCACCCGTTAAACTAAGCCCATTTTGCCTTACTGGCACAATAGAATAAATAGGAAATCATTAAGAGAGAGAAACAGCCCTAGAATTAAGAGGGATTGAGAGAGATTTCCTATAGAAGATGAAATTTGAGTTGGTACTAAAAGAAAGCCAGAAAAGCCAGTAGGTAGAGATGAGGAGGGAGAGCATTCCAGGCATGGGACAGCCAGAGAAAATGCCCACAGCTGAAAGATGGAGTGTCTTGTTCACGGAACAGCCAGGAGGCCATTGTCACTGGATAGAAGACTACGTATAAGGGAGTAAGGTGTAAGAAGACTGGAAAGGTAGGAGGGGGCAGGTAATGAAGGGCTTTGAGTACCAAACAGGCAATAGGAAGCCACTGGGGTTTATTAAGTAGGAAATTGCCTATAAGTTAAATCATGCCATTCCCTACTTAATAAACTCCAGTGGCTTCCTGTTGCCTCCGGGATCAAATACAAAATGGGCAATATGATTGGCTGGAAATTTGGAATAGAGAGCTAGCAACAATCTCTCCTTCTACCTTTTCACTTTGGAAAGTCCATTAGTGGTGTCCACCTGTATGGCTAGTTAGTGTCATAGCAATAACAGACCAGAATTTCTCAAAGAATAATTTGATGAATGAAAAACCTAAGAGAAAGAATTTCAGGGTAATTAGTCATTAATTTATTAATTAGGCTAGCTAGTAATAATTGGTGGTCATTGGTTTCTCTTGGTAACCAAAGACAAAAACATGGAAAGCCTGAAAGCCTTAAATATTTTTTGGAAAGGGAATGCCCCTGACAAGTGGAAATCGACCCTGATTGGTGGACATTTAATAAAGAAGTGGTCTAGAAGTTTTCTTCTGCTCCTCCTGCTGAGAATATGGCTTTTAGCTGCCTCCAGCAATCTAAACAGGGGGAATCCATCTCCATCCAAACCACTCTGGTTGGTTTTCTCTTTCATAAGCAAGGTCACCCTAAACTCCAGTGGAGGGGTGTAAGCATAGGAGCTCATTTCCTTTGGACAAGAATTTGCCCGGATTAGATTCTGTTTACATTCTAAACAGAAGTAAGGTCTCCTAGTTGGGTAGGCTCCCATCCAAGATCAAGGAGCATTTTCCCTGAGAGCTAGGGAATATCTCATCAATAAGCCTTGTCCTTCAGAGACTGACAGACTGACCTACAAGGGCTGGTCCCTAAGTGAGGAAATAAAGAAGAATAAGCCTTAATTCTAATTTCATAATTGGTTGTTAACATAATAACAAAATAGTAATTTCTCTCATTCCCCCTTTGATTCTTTTGAGAGATGCAGTCTCTTCAATGAATCCCTAACTGATATGACAAACACTTCATGAAAGGTTTTTAACTATGGGACTTACAATGGGAAACAACATGAGGGGAAGAAGAACAGAGATTGACTGACGCATTGACAGGAGCCATTGGGGGCTTTGGCAAGCAGAGCTTAGAAAACAGAAGCACATAGACAAGAAGTTAAAAAAAAAAAAGACTATCTACTCCCATCGTCCATTTCATCAATCCATCATATCTTAGGGAGTGGATGTCTCTTAAAGTTGTCCAGTTTCTGAGAACATCTCCTAATGAAGTCCCCTGGAAATCTCTACTCAGGCATCCTGGAATGGGTGAGGTTTCAGAGCAGCTTCTAGCAGATTTGCTTCTCTGGTTTAGGTCACTTGTAGAGATCCCCTTTTCCGTTAAAAATCTCTTACAAAATAGATCTTAATACAATTGAAGTTGGCTTTGCCAATAACCAGGTCAGGTAGTGAGAGCTAGCTCAAAACTTACAGCTTCTGATAAGAACATCATATTAAGGCCCTTTTAGACAAGAGACTTTACATTTTTAGGTCAGCAAATTGTCATGGTGATATATTTTAAAAATTCAAATAACAACTGAAAAATTAGAAAATTCTGAACGCAGTTTCTATGTTTGGCATACATAATTACCTAATCTTATTATTGTTTTTTAAATTTTCACCAAAAACAAAATTTTTACTCTATTTATTTCATTATTTACTCTAGTTTTTTTTTTTTAAAGCTTTTCATTTCCCCATCAGGAGGATGAGATTCTTCTAAGGAACTAATAGCAGAACACTTTTTTTTTAATAAGATGACTTCTAATACAAGAATGAATTCATTTAAAAGTTTCCAAATTAACTTCAATTGTAGCCAAAGCCTCCAGAATGCAACATACAAATACTTTGAGTGATCAGTTTCAAAACAATGCATAGCAGATAAGTTGTCTATAATAAAACATTTTCAATTACTAACCAAGTTCAAATGAATAACCCTGAGTAAAAGTGGATATCTCTTTAAGGCAACACAAGATAGGCCACGAGTTACTTTTCTCTTAAGATAACTAATTGTGGTAAAATTCTTTTCCTTAACAAACAACAGAAGACTTTTATGATATTAACTTCATTAAATAACACAATATATTCACCATTCTTTGCATCCTATCCCCATGCCATTGTAAGACATTAAAGGACCTTATCTTATACAGGAATATATAATTAGTAACAAGTAGATCATAAGACCAAATACTCATCTACTTAGTTGTTTAGGATATAGAAAGGACTAAAATTCTAATACCTGCATCTTATTATAATAGCTCAGATGTGCTCCAGTATTAGCCTATGAGATAAAGATCTAATCTTGTATTCATACTGATTACCTGACATAATTATAGAAATTTGCCATAAAAGGATATACTAGCTATAGTAAGTGAAAAATGTCTCTCTTTCTTGATGTCTATTCCAGGCTAGAGTCATATGGATAGCCAATTGCATTGAGCCAGGCTTAAGTGGTGGGATAACTTCCATTCAATATTCAATTCTATACTGGAGAAATCAAGTCAGGATAATCCTACCTCAGCCCATGCCAAGAGTTGTTCTCCCAGCCTTTCCTATGAGAACTCCACCTATAGTTCATAGATGTCAACTCCTAGGGGTACTGGCATCATACCTGGAGTGAAACAGAATAATATCAGCCACAGTCCCATAAAGTCTTGAATAGCAAGTTCTAATAATCATAGGTTTAGGTAGATTCAGTTACTAAGGATCACGTATTCTTGATAACATGTATTGACTATAATCTCAGATTGGCAATAGTAAGAGATACATCATAAAAAAAAATCACAGCTTAATTTGTCCTGGTTAGAGAAATTTGATATGAAAGTCTCACTGATCATAGTAGGACTGGACACAACTGCTGTCAATACACTCAAGTTGTTGCAATAAATTAGCAAAAATATTTATCCCACCTAAAAAATCACACAAAAGATTTTTACTGAATATTCCTTTCTACTAGTATTTGTCCTCAAAAACAGCTTAAAAACCATCCTGATCTAAAAAGATAATAATTAGACTTTTACAAAGTAATATAGCTGGAAATCTCTAAACTGATAGATATCTCTCTCTTGTTCAACCCTTAATATCAAGACTAGGTTGGTTTAAAATATCTTAAGTATCATAAATAAATTCCTAATGACTTCTCCCCTCTAGTCAATAAGTGTTTGCAGTGGGAGTGATGATTCAGTTTTCTAAGTGTAGCAATATTAAAAATATACCAAATCAAATTAGCCTTATTATAGTAACCCTTAATAAATTAACCAATAATCTTGCAATTTTCACAAGAGATAGCTAGATAATTTTAGATAAAACTTCCTATTTACTATAGCCAAGTACTTCAAAATATTAACAGTTTGCAAACATTTTGTTTTTCTTTTAACAGTTTTGTTCATAATATAGCAGCATTCACATTAGAAAAAAAGCTGGGTTCCTAAAACTATATCTGTACTATATCACAAACAATATTATGGATTTGTAACATAAAACAAAGCCTGTTTCTAGTTAAGTTACCCCAATTCAGTTGAATGCATCTTTAAATTATTTTTCACAGAAAATCATTCTCAACAATTTCAAATGGAACTTACATAAACTGATATATTGATTTTCTCATTTTAATTAGGTATGGTAGCTCTTAGATTTAAGCATTATATAACTAATAACATGTCACCAGCAGAGTTGAAACAAACATAACCATATCAAACATCTTATCAGATAAAAACAAAGAATTTTTTCCATTATTATAATCTATATGAGATAAAATACTCTTTACACTAAAATTATAACCTAATAATATCCAAATTCAAAGAGAATCTATGTTTCTAACTATGTTGGTGTTACCAAGTTTCACAATATAGACATGTCTTTAATTTTACATTAACTATAATAAGAAATACATATAAAGCTTTACTGGTTTGAATTCACACCCGTTATTAGGTAACTAAGGGTGAGCTCAGCTAAACTATTATAAGATTCTAGTGGAAGAATGGGTTTTTGGCCCAGGCAAAAAGCTTAATGAGTTTGATCTGATAACTGGGAGGGCAGGAACAGTTTTTCCCAGACAGAAACCTTTAAGAGTTTTCAGAGTAGGAGTTAATTAAGTAATTCTCAATGTGAACAATACAAGGAAACATTTAGGGTCCTAAATAATAGTCATAGCTCACAATAACCAATATCTTATTTTTACCATAATCATTATTTATATAGTGTTAGGTTTATAATACAGACATCCTATAGACCATCCTGAAAGGTGAGTATACACCACCAGCTAGAAAGGTCCCCAAAGTGGGTGATACCACCCCCTGAAGGGTCTTGGAATGATCTGGGAGGGTGGTAGTAGCCTTGGGTGCAACTGGGGAGCATTGAATAAAAATAAGGGGGTGGCAGAAGCATAAGGAAAGAAGAGAAAAGAAGTTTTGAAAAACTGTACATGTTTGATCTGTCATGAGTTAAAATCATAGTGATTACATTATATTCCAAATAAACACACGAAATGCAAGTTATAACTGATCATTGGTCAAGTCTACCAACAGGTCTTAATAAGCAAGTGTTGGCAGGTGAGTATGTTGAACATTGTTGGGAAGTTCAGCATGCATCTGGCAGGAGCATGTGCATGTGATGACTTGTTTACAATATAATACTGTACGGTTACGTGATGCAATATTGCATCATCAAAATTTCAATCCAGGAAAAACCCCATAAATTTACAATAAATTGTTAAATTTAAGATGTGTCATTTTAAAAAATATATTTTATATTTTCTTAAATGATGAAATTTTAAAAAACATTAAAGGGTTAAAGAAAGTAGATTTCTGGGGTGGGGGGTGCTGAGTAATTTTTTTTTAAAAAGGGGGTAGTAGGCCAAATAAGTTTGGGAACCTCTGAACTATATGCTTATCTAACCTTAATCATAGGAGGCTAAACCCAAAGCTGAGAAATCATTCTTAGGACAGTGTGGTGCAATGACAGCGACTGAAACTTTACCGTTTTGTAATTTCTAGTTCTCCACTAAAAGCAAATCACTGTACATTAACCTGAGCATGGGGCTAGATCTTGAAATCTTAAAAATACGAATTCTGGGTTCAATTGTCAATCTGCCACAAAATTAAACGCTCAGCAGTATTTCAAACTATTAGCAAGTCTGGTAAGATTTTAGGACTCTGCATTTCACAGATGAGGAAATGTTTTTTAATTTTTTTTGATGTCTTTTTAAAAATAGTCTGTTATTTTTTCCCCCAATTACATATCCAGAAATTTTTCAGAATTCATTTTTATGACATTTTGAGTTCCAAATTTTTTCTCCCTCTCTCTCCTCTCTTCTGAAAGTGGTAGGCAATTTGATATAGTTTATACATGTGCCATCATGTAAAACATATTTCTGTATTAGTCACAGTAGTGGAAGAAGAAACCATCAAAAGGGGGAAAAAGCACGGGTAAAGCACTTACATAAAGTAAGTGAAAAGAATATGTTTCAATCTTCATTCAGAGTCCATCAGTTCTTTATCTGAATGTGGAGCGCATTTTCCTTTGTGAGTCCTTTGTACTTGTCTTGGATCATTGTGTTGCTGAGAAGAGCTGAGTCATTCATAGTTGATCATCACACAGTGTTGCTGATACTGTGTACAGTGTTTTCCTGGTTCTGTTCATTTTATTTTGCACCAGTTCATGTAAGTCTTTCTAGGTTTTTCTGAAATCCACCTGCTCATCATTTCACACAATAGTATTCCATTGCATTCATATACCACAACTTGTTCAGCCATTCCCCAATTGATGGCCATCCCCTCAGTTTCCAATATTTTGCCACCACAAAAAAAGCTGCTATAAATATTTTGGCACATGTAGTTCCTTTTCCCTTTTTTATGATCTCTTTGGGATACAGACTTCATAATGCTTGCTATGCCAACTTCACAGACAACCATTATTACTATCTCTTATTTTAAAGATTTCTTGTAAAAACATATTTACATCAGTTACAACAATTAATTCATAACAATTAAATCTGTAATCCAAAAGAATGAGTTCATTTTTCTAACAATATTTCTAATACAATGAATTATCAGATTAATGTTAGGCATTAACTTTATCACACATTACAAATTGAATAATTGAGGTAACTTGGCTTAAAACCACACAGCCAACAAGTTTCCTGATCCATATACAGGGTGTTCCTAAAGTCTGGACACGTAGGCAAAAATGCATGTTTCCAAAAAACGAAAAGAATGAAATTTTCAACAACATTTTATTTAATTGGAATATTAACAAATAACATTTTCAATATGATTTCCATCTCTGTGATGTAAAGGTTGATGCGCTTTGCAAGATTCACATGAACTCGATGCAATAACTCCACGTTGCTGTCAATTTTAGCACATTTACTCTTTATGAGTTCAATCAAGTGTGTTGCATCTGTGATTTTCATTGAGTACACCTTCTCCTTTAGCATACCCCGGAAAAAGAAGTCAAGGGGGCTAAAGTCTGTTAATATTCCAAATATTTCAAAATATGCATTTTTGCCTACGTGTTCAGACTTTAGGGACAGTAGTATAATAAATTCTAGGAGGGACACATTTCACTTAAAATGAGACCAGAATAAATTCAGTTACACCTAGATCACTTTTCAAATGGTGTCATACAGAACCTCAATTTTTCATTTCAATTATTTAGCACTATAGTTTACACAAGGGCTATTAATTCCAAACATTTCATATTATGGGATTCACTATTTCCAGCCAATCCACTGCAAATTATTTTAAAAGTGACTGCAGTCTCTCCCAATTATCACACATAGGAACCTTGCTTATCAAATTTTTCCTAGCCCTCTATAACTGCCTGTAATTGCTTACAAAACAAGTTGCAAATTTTTCAGTATTATCATAGCCTTTAATCTTTCTACAAGGGCAGACCTCTTTTATTCTTCTTGTCTACCAAACTTGCTTATCTAGCTTCTACATTTTGCCTCAATCCTTTACTTGTCATTCCAAATCTTCTAACCCATTACTTAGACTATATGATTTTCCTTTACATTTCAACTATATCCTAGACTGTACTCATTCTACTGAATGTGTTCTTCATAACTTTAGCAATACTGTTGTTAAATTTCCCAAGGTATATAGTTAATTTCAACTTAGGTGATTTTCTTTACTAATTTGCATGTCACAATTATCACCTGTTGCTTGATTAATTAAGTACAATTCAGGTGTTCTTAGGTGCAGCATGCATGTGCGTGATGGCATTCACAGTGCAAAGTGTGCATGTTGTGTGTTCAGAGCCAAGTCTTCAGTGAAGTTGTGCAATGCAACAGACAAGTGCTGCCAGAAACACCTCAGTTTCATCATGCGTTTGGTTGTTTGCGTCATTGTATATTCAGAAACCTTTTACTGTTTCCAAATTTTTTGTGACCCCATATGGAGTCTTGACTCACAGTTTAAGAATCGCCGCTCTAAGAGATCAAATTTCTCCAGATCTCTCTGTTTCTCCCAAAAAGAGACACAGAAATTTGCCTATTCCTAGTCCCAGTATAGGAAGAAGTGTGTTAGACTATATTGCCAATGCGATACCCACAGAAGCTGCTATGAATATGCCAGCGTATTTCCAGGTTTGAATCGCAAGATACAACAGACTTTCTTCCTTGAAGATAAAACTAAGATATTTATTCATATGCCAGAAAACCGTATCCACCATGGTAATAAAGAAGTTGGTACACATTGCCAATGCAGGGGTCACCGCCGTCCCCAAGCTTTCCCTCTGTTGGGCCTTTCCACAAACAAGCTCCCTTAAGTAAAATCACTCCTGTTCTCACCCACACCAGCTGCTCTGCTCTCTCTGCCTCCTCTCTCTCTCCCAGCTCCAACTCACTCCAACTTCCTGCTCTGCCCTTCTGGCTCTACCCATTTGGCAAGCTCCCTCCACCACAGGCTGGCTCCATGTGACTCTGACTCATGTGACTCAGCCTTTCATGTGACTCAGGCTCAAAGTGGGTCAGATAGGCCTATTAATGGATGGGAAAGATCTTCCCATTCTACATTACAGGGACAAATTCTTTTTTTTTTTAAAGAGAAAACAATTAATGTTTTTTAGTGATTAGAAAAAGTATGCAGTGGCTTATATATCCTGTTGAAACGTAAGAGTGGGGTTCTGGCTACTCCCAACCCTGTAAACAGATAACAAGTTAATTCTCTAAGAATATTTGTTGTGGTCTAGGGGTGCTGGGAACCTCAAAATTCGAGGGTAAAAGGTGTGGGTTCTGCCTCAAAAGAATTCGACTCAAGCTTTCTTTTAGTTACAGACAGGGTTTATTAAAACACTGGTTGGGGTGGGTGAGATTTTAAGAATCTGCCCATTCGTGACTTTTGTTTTGACAAGGGGGCTAGATTTTTAAGGAATCTGTACAATTTGATGGAAGTGGGGTGCAAGATGGACCTTTTATACAGAAAGACTATGAGAAGATTTGGATGTGATCTAGGAGTTGCTAATAGCCTGGGGTGATCTGAAGGTAACAGACAATGAAGGTTGGGCTGAATTAGAGGTAACAGAGAATTGATGGTTGGCCTGGGTCAGGGGCAACAGAAAATTAAGACGAGGATGGGGCCACAATGAAAGAACAGTTGAAAGGACTACTGGAATGGGTGATGCCTCAGGTGAACCTCGGGGACCTGGGCTATGTGGGAAAGTCCAGGGCCTTTTATGGGTCCATCAATTGGGGCACTAATTGGGGTAGGTAATTGGGGAACAGAGGACCATCAGAGAGCAAGAAATTCTAAAATCTGACTTAGAGATCTTGTCCCCAGTAGTTCTATTTGTTACCTCTGTTTACTTTCTTTCATAGCTCTAGAGAGCAGTGCCCTTAATCTGCTCTATGGTTATTCCATGTCAACCTGGGCATCTCTTGTGGAAATGTTTTTGTATTTCAGGTGGGGATTGATTATCAAAATGGTAAAATTCTTAAGCTGACCTAGGAACAATTAAATTTCTAACTTGGTCTTTTGGAGTGGCCAAAAATCCCTCCTGAGGGCCAAGTGCTTTAGGTGGCTCTCAATCTCAATTGAGACAGTGATCTTCTCTCTAACAATTAAAGGTACAGGACATATAATAAACAAAAAATTTCCCTCATCAGCCTTTGCAGTCAATGGCAGGGTTCACAGAGCCAACCTGGTTAGGGTAGATTCTATGGGAGGCTTGTTCCTGAGATCTTATCTCTTAGCATCTCAGAGCTGAAGATAAGCAGCTGCTGTTATTACTGCCTCTGCCTCCCCCCCTTCCCCCAGGCTTTTTTTTTCTTTTTACTGGAAAACTTTTTATTGTAGGTGGAGTGGGATAGCTGGACACAGTTTAGAAGATTCCAATTTTGTTGGCAACATCTAAAGCATCGTAATCTGGAGCAAGTCAGACATAGGCCTTCTTCTCTCCATCAGGCCGGATCACTGTGTTGACCTTGGCTACATCGATGTCATACAGCTTCTTTACCGCCTGCTTTATCTGATGCTTGTTGGCTTTGACGTCCACAATGAAGAGTAGGGTGTTGTTGTCCTCAATCTTCTTCATAGCAGACTCAGTGGTCAAGGGGAACTTAATGATGGCATAGTGATCCAGCTTGTTTCTCCAAGGGGCACTTTTCCGAGGGTATTTGGGCTGCCTTCCAAATCTTAGTGTCTTGGGTTGCTGAAAAGTGGGGGATATTCGGATCTTCTTCTTTTCGTGGCTGTGGACACCCTTCGACACCGCCTTCTTGGCCTTCAAGACCTTGGACTTGGCCTCTGTCTTGGGGGGGACAACAGCTTCCTTCTTCACCTTCAGCGCCATCTTGGGGGAAAGGCCCCCCAAGAGGCTTTTATAAAAATTTAGCATTTTATTTTTTCTCAGTTACATGTAAAAACTATTTTAACATCCTTTTCTTTTTCCCAAAATTTGAGTTCCAAATTCTCTCCTTTCCTTCTCTCCTCCCCTCACTGAGGATGTAAGCAATTTGACATAGGTTATACATGTATAGTCATGCAAAATACATTTCCATGTAAGTCATGCTGTGAAAGAAAAGACAGACCAAAAAAAAAAACTCAAAGAAAAATAAAGAAAGTAAAGAAAAATATCTTTGATCTGCATCAGTTCTTTCTTTGGAGATGGACAATATCTTTCATCATAAGTCCTTCAGAATTGTCTTGAATCATTGTATTGCTGAGAATAGTTAAGCTATTCATAGTAGATCATCACATAATATTGCTGTTACTGTATACAATGTTTTCCTTGTTCTGCTCATTTCACTTTGCACCAGTTCATATAAGTCTTTTCAGGTATTTTTCAGAGCATCCTGCTCATCATTTCTTGTAGCACAATAGTATTCCATAACAATTCCTCAATTCCTCAATTGATGGACACCCCCTGAATTTCCAATTCTTTGCCACCACTAAAAGAGCTGCTATAAATATTTTTGTGCGTATAGGTCCTTTTCCTTTTCATTGGTTTTTTTTTTTAAATCTCTTTGGGATACAGACCTATTAGTAGTATTGCTTGGTCAAAGGGTATACATGGTTTTATAGCCCTTTGAGCATAGTTCCAAATTGCTCTCCAGAACAGGTTGAATCAGTATATAACTTCACCAACAGTGCATCATTGTCTCCATTTCCCCATATCCCCTCCAATATTTGTCATTTCCCTTTCTGTCATAATAGCCAATCTGATAGGTATGGGGTGGTAGCTCAGAGTTGTTTTAATTTGTATTTCTCTAATCAATAGTGATTTAGAGCACCTTTTCATGTGACTATAGATAGTTCTAATTACTTTGTCTGAAAACTGCCTGTTCATATCCTTTGATCATCTGTCACTTGAGGAATGGCTCTTATTTCTTTTTTTTTTCAGGCTAGAGAAAATATTATTATTATTATTATTATTTTTATTAACATCTTTAGTTTTCAGCATTAATTTTCACATGCGTTTGAATTACAGATTTTTCTCCCCATTTCC